>CM077644.1:61361874-62561874 GCA_039707465.1 Rhabdophis nuchalis
GATGGGGGTTTGGCTGTGCTCTGATTGGATGGGGGCGTGTTCTGTTTGGGTGGGGGCCTGGTTGTGCTTGTGTTAGTCCGAGTTGCAGAGGAATTTGACCTGGTGAGCTGCGTTACTGTTGTTTGGCTTCGCGTTTGTGGTCGTACCACATCTCCGTGGTGGGCATCAGTTTGCTTCATGTAAGGATTGGAGGGGTTTAAAGTGGCTAATAATGCAGCTGTGGTCTGGCTTCTGGTTTGTGGTCGGGCTTCTGATTTGTGGTCATCATCGGTGTGGGTTTGGGTTTGCTTTTTGCGTGGATGTGTGATAGTGACATCCTGTGTGGTTTTTGTGAGTGTGGGTCTGGTATCATTCTTTGTGTTAGGGACTCGTTTGTCAGTGAGGGCGGGTTTCCAAATGGCTGGTAGGCGGGAGGTATCATCTTGTTTATTCATGCTGTGTGGCCGTTTTTCTATCTCAATAGCTTCTCTGATTATTCTGTTGTTATAGTGTTCAATTTTGGCAATAGTTCTGGTCTTTTTAAAGTCTATATCATGTCCTGTGGCTTTGAGGTGTTGGACCAGAGAAGAAGTTGGTTCCTCCTTTCCTCCAGAACTATTGCCAAAATCTAACAGCACCCTGTTAGAGCCCCAATGAAGGGAGGAGACATACTGTTTCCTTTTCTGCCTTTCAGCTCATCACCAGAGACCATCTAGACAGAAAGCCATGAGTTCCGTTGTGTTAATTTTTTAATATGTGTGTTAGTTTTATGAGCTGATCAATAAATAAATCAGAGAGACTAGGATAGATCTATTTCGAGCTTTTTAGCTCTCATCAGCTAGTCATACTCTGGGTTCGAATCACAGTAAGGGTATGACTAGCTGATGAGAGCTAAAAAGCTCGAAATAGATCTATCCTAGACTCTCTGATTTATTTATTGATCAGCTCATAAAACTAACACATATATATGTAACAAGAGTTTGTTCAAAACCGCTAATCTCCGAAAGTACTGCACTGATAGCTTCCAAATTTTCACACACCGTTCCTTTAGAATACGGCACCAATGATATATTTAGATTGTGTAGATGACACACCTGTGACAGGTACATGCAATGGAAATGTAAAAAATTGTAAAAAGGTAGGTAGATGGATACAGAGAGAGCAGTGGGCCACAGGTATTATGTCATCCTTTATGATATAAAATACTCTGTCCATAAGATTCAAGCAGAAACACAGTAGGTAGGTAGGTAGGCAGCTATAGGGATAGAGAGAGGGAGGGAGAAATGCAATAGGTAGGTAGGTAGGTAGGTAGGTAGAGAGAGAGAGAGAGAAAGAGAGAGGGAGATGGAGAAATACGGTAGGTAAGTAGGTAGGTAGGTAGGTAGGTAGGTAGGTAGGTAGGTAGGTAGGTAGGTAGGGGGATATATATATATATATATATATATATATTCTGGTAAATGATAGAAAACCCAGATATGAGTGCCATGATGGTGATCTGAGGTCTTCTTTCAAATATCAAGACCATGTTACTCTAATAAAAAAGGACAAAATATTTCATAGTATATTCTGTAACCCAATTCCTTTTTTTCTATTCAATGTTTCAGCCAACCTGGTCCCAGAGAAAGTAACCCACACAATCAGTATCTCCCAATCAGCCATACTGGTTGCCAGGATAAAGAATGGGAAGAAAACAGATATCTGGTGGAAAAGGAATGGCAAGTGCTCCCATCATCTAACTGCATGTCTGTAAGATCCAACCTTTTCCCAAGACATCCAACTCCTTCTTGGAAAAAACCCTCTTAAAGCTTGAGTTTTTCTCCTGATATACAACTTTTCTATTCTTAATAATGATTCAAGACCCCAATGAATTTTGGTTTGTGGAGGTTATATAATAATAATAATAATAATCTTTATTGTCATTGTAAAAATTACAATGAAATTGGTTCTATCTATTAATATTCACTGAATTAGGAATTAAAACTGAGAAATGTTAACATTTACTTACTTACTTACTTATTCACTTATTTATGTGTTTGTTTCACTTGATGGACACCCTGAAAGTGTTTCAGGGACACACACAACCCAGGTGTCCCCAGACCACTTTAAAAATCACTGTGCTATAGAAGCCATTGATCCATTATGAATGGTCATCCACACATGGATGACCATTCATAATGGATTTATTGGCTTCAAAATGGGATCCTTGGACTTGCTTAGTTCCTCTACTATTCTATCTGCCTTCCTAATAGCAAAATCCAACTTCATGACCCTCTCACACCTCTGCCTACAAATCATATTCCAAAAAATGTATTTCTATTTCAGTAGTATTTCTCTGTTCATCAACCTTGGCTTTTTCTATTTTTCTTGCTTGTTTCTTTTTCTTTCTTTTGTGCAGGGACTTACTACGACACAATGCACCAGGATGAGTTAAAGGAGAATAAGTCTATTCTGGTCCTGAGATCTGTTACCATGGCTGATGCTGGGATTTACAGCGCCACATTTATAGAGGACAGCCCTTTGTCAAGTGCCTTTTTCAGACTGATTGTGCGAGGTTAGACTGTGCTACTTAAGGCAACCATTTAATGCTTCCTAACATATTTTGGTGGATGCTGCTTCTTAAAGAGAGTAATGCCGCTTCTTAAAACTGCATCTCCCAAGCTACTGCTCAAACATTACACAAATCAATCTCTCTTACTAGTCAAGAATGTTGACAGCATAGTTCTAAACATCAGATGTTTTCCAGACTAAGAAAAATTATTCTCAAATGGGTATTCCAAAAAAGAGCAATGCTTTTCTCTTTTTAGTAATTGTTCAGAAATAACATTTTGATGGTTTCGTCATCTTCATTTGCAGAAATGCCATTTTGTAAGCAACAGAGTTAAGGAAAAATTCAACTCATCCTTTTTTCCAGAAATGCCTGATACTATATTCTGCAACCAATGATTGTTGGAGTTGAAATCCAGTGAATCTGCAGGGCACTTGATGGAAATTAAATCACATCCTATTTTTATTTAATGCATGATATGACATAACTATTTTTAGAATTTTTTATTTCTTCCAGCCCTTTCAAGTACTTAATTATAAAATCAAGCAGAACAAAGCTGAATGGGATTACCATATGTTTTTTGTAACATTTATCAAAGCACTCTGTAAGAATTCCAGCCTTTAGGTAGTCCTCAATTTACAACCATTTGTTTAATGGCTGTTTGAAGTTACAACAGCATTGAAATATGTGACCTATGACAGTATGGTGGGATACCAAAAAATGAATTATCGGTTCTGTGGGCATGGCTTGGTGGGCATGGCAGGGGAAGGATACTGCAAAATCTCCATTCCCTCCCCGCTCCAGGGGAAGGATACTGCAGAATCCCCATTCTCACCCCACTCCTGGGGAAGGTTACTGCAAAATCCCCATTCCCTCCCCATCCCACCACCTGCTTTCCAGCTCCATTCTCCTGTGCAGGGCAACAAAAGAAGACCCAGCCGATCAGCTGGGACTCAAAAGGCAGTAAACAGATGGGGGCGAGGCTAGCCAGAGATGGTTTTTGCCTGTTCTCTGAAATACTCAAAATTTCTGCTACCAGTGAAAACCAGCTGAATACCACTTCTGCCTATGGCCATTTTTCACACTTACGACTGTTGCAGCACCCCAATGATCACGTGATTAAAATTCAGGTGCTTGGCAACTGGTTCATATTTATGACAATTACAGTGTCCTGGGGTCATGTGATCCCCTTCTGAAAAGTAGTCAGTGGGACGCCAGATTCATTATACAGTCATGTAAATCAACTGAACAACGGCAGTGATTCACTTAACAAAGAAAGATCATAGAATGGAGCAAAATTCACTTAACAATTGTCTTGCTTAGCAACAAGAATTTTGGCCTCAATTGTGGGCATAGGTTTAGTTTAGTTTAGTTTAGTTTAGTTTAGTTTAGTTTAGTTTAGTTTAGTTTAGTTTAGTTTAGTTTAGTTTAGTTTAGTTTAGTTTAGTTTAGTTTAGTTTATTGGTTTTTTATACCGCCTTACTCCCGAAGGACTCAGGGCGGTGTACAGCCAGAATAAAAAAAATATACAAAAGTTTAAAAAGCTTTTAAAAAACATATTAAACCTTGGCCAAAACGTAGAAAAAACCCAAACTAACAATGATTAAAATTAATAAAAATTTGAGTTTAAAAATCATGTTTTATGCCACCTCTGCTTGTTGGAAGAAAAAGGTTTTGAGAGCATGGCGGAAGGTGCGTAAGTCAGGGATAATTTGTAACTCCATGGGCAATTCGTTCCAGAGGACAGGTGCTCCCATGGAGAAGGCTCTCCCCCTGGGTGTCACCAGTCAACATTGTCTAGCCGACGGCACCATGAGGAGACCCTCTCTATGGGAGCGTACTGGCCGGTGGGAGGCTCTTGGTGGCAGAAGGCGATCTCGTAAGTCGAGGAGTACCTGAATTTTGTTATTATATATATATGTGTGCAATTCACAAATAAATACACATTACTCAGCATCTTATGATTTGATGACTCACAAGTGACCACAAAACTGCCTTTCCCTGTGGGATGTGTTGCAGATATGCTGGGAGTGTACAGCTACCATTTCCAAATAGCATGGCCAGTGAAGGACATTCATTTAGGAAACACTGATATAAAGAAATTTGAATAAAAATTATTCTTAGGCTGTTTTTAACAAGTCATTTCCTGAGGCTGTTGCTAGATGCAGAGCACACAACGTATGAAATTATATTTGAACACTGTGAGTGACTCTACTGTAGCTTTTCCTCTCTGGCGTTGTCTGGAAACTTCATATCATTCTTCTTCTTGTCCCTCCAGGTTGTGCAGCCAAGAAATGGGGCTTACTTTGTGACAAAGACTGTCCTGATTGCCTGAACGGAGGCATCTGCCATCACATTGTGGGAGAATGTATCTGTCCGCCAGGATTCATGGGTACCCGCTGTGAAAAAGGTTAGAAGCCACATGTCATTGTTCTAGTGCTGGCTGGGGAATTCTGGGAGTTGAAGTCCACCAGTCTTAAAATGCAGACCCCTGTATCTAGTGTAAACGGATGTTCCTGAGACATGAACTGAACTTGGAAATCAGGAGCTTCTTTATCATAGTGGTTTTCATGGGCTGCAAGGAATATGTCTGCAGATTAAATACAATAGTGGGGACTAGGATTGAAAGTTTTGTGTCTGTTTCCTCCACCTTTTCCCAGGCTTAAGACGGTATGAAATCCAAAAATATAAGTACCAAGATTAACTCATTTGCTTTTGAGTTTTAAATGACCCCAAATGACTACAATATGCCACTGAAATTCCAAAATCATATTTGCTGCCTAAACCTGATTTGTAGCCTGCCCTGTGGTATACAAAAAAAAAGGAGTAGGATCCTACATACAGCATCCTTGATAAAATGTGACTCACGGGACCCAATCTGCAATTATCTCAGGATAAGCATTCCTTTTCGCATCAACAGCGTATGATCACCGATGGCCCAGTCAAAGGAAGTAGCCATCTTTGAAGATTGATGAGGGGCCAAAAATTGAGTGACTTCCTGTCTTTTAAAAAAAAAAAACATTTTGCAGACTGTAGAAAATCTGAATCAGTGATAGCATAGATAGAATACCCTGATCTCCTCTGTCCTTACTCCCTTCTGGGCTGTTTTTGCACTTGGGGAAGAAGGAGGGAGGGAATAAAATGAATTGCAAGAGAAGGATATAAAGACTCGTGTGTGAGGGTGTCTGTCTGTCTATGCGTGTGGGTATATATGTGTATGCAGACACACACACACACACACACACACACAAAATCATCATCATTTTAGCCATTGTTTATCCATTGCATGATGAGGGCCTCTTCTGCATGTTTCCAACCAATACAGTCCTCAGCTTTCTTTTGCCAATTGAACCCACAATACTCGCTGAACACATATACACATATACATACACAGAGAGAAAAAGAGAGAGTACATAGTGTGTATGTATGTGTGTGTGTTATGTATATCACTGTATGTATATGCAAGAAGGAAGGAAGGAAGGAAGGAAGGAAGGAAGGAAGGAAAGGAAGGAAGGAAGGAAGGAAGGAAGGAAGGAAGGAAGGAAGGAAGGAAGGAAGGAAGCTTTCCAATGCTTTCTGCAACTTCCCACAAGATGGGAAAGCTTCTCACAACTCAATTGGAAAGTCAGAAGTCCCTCCTGCTCCCACTGATTTTTTGCCCATCTGTGGTCATTCTGTTTCTCAGTTTAGGAAGGAAATGTCTCTGAAATGATGACCCAACAGGGCATGGGTTGTCTGGTAAAATTAAAATTAAACAAATAAAAACCAGAAGAAAGCGATGGCAAACCATTCTGTAATTCTGCAAAGAAAACTACATGGATGTGGATGTTGGAAGTTATTCATCTTTAGATTTTTCTTTTTTGTCATTTACAACAGGGGTCTCCAACCTTTGCAACTTTAAGTCTAAAGGACTTCAGCTCCCAGACTTCTCCAGCCAGCTTTGCTGTCTGGGAGCTGAAGTCCTTCAGACTTAAAGTTGCAAAGGTTGGGGACCCCTGATTTACAAAGCGAAGAAGAAAAGGTGAGGGCCAGGTTCTCCCACTACTGCAATCTAATTGTGAAGTGCCAATTCCATGCCCATGCTCTGGCATCCCACAGAGATTACCACAGATTTAGATATTCTCTTTTCAATTAACAGTTGTGGGTAGAAAACCATGCAACGTATTGCGTCCCTGAAACTCTGCAGATAGATTAATGAGTGTCCTGTGAGCAAAGGTATAATTGTGAGATTAGTTCTAAGAGATGTGGGAACAGGGCATACAGTTGCTGAGGTGAAAATAGTTCTCTGACAGGAATCTTCTTGCTTTCGCAGCGTGTCGGGAAGGCCAGTTTGGGCGAAACTGCCAAGAGAGGTGTCCCAATGAGCAAGGCTGCAGAGGCTTATCCTTCTGTCTGCCTGACCCATATGGCTGTTCCTGTGCTGCTGGGTGGAGTGGAGTACAATGCAACTCAGGTATGTCTACTTGCAATTGATTTATTGCAGCATGGTGATACTGTCATACTTACCCAGGTAGCAAACATGATCAAATGGAAGGAATGAGGAAGAAAAGTCAGGCCCTCTTACTGTTCAAAAGGCAAAAGGAAAGCACCATCACACAAAAATTCCCAAATAAATCGGTAATTAATTTTCTTTGTTGTGTTATTCTCAGTAGGGTTTGTCTCTTTTTTTAATCCATGAGATTCCTCAAAGATATCAAAGATGGTTCCTTACACTTTTCAGTTTTACCGAATTACTAAATAGCATCAGGACTAATGGCACCCAGTAGATGGGCTGGCTGCTAAAGCTGCACTGGCTGCCTATGGCCTTCCGGGTGCGCTTCAAGGTGCTAGTAACCATCTTCAAAGCGCTCCATGGCATGGGACCTGGCTACTTGTGGGACCGCCTCATACCACATACCTCCCTTAGACCTATCCGCTCCCACAGAGAGGGCCTCCTCAGGGTGCCATCCGCCGGACAATGCCGACGGGTGCCCTCTGGAACGACCTACCCCCCGACCTTCGGATCATTACGGACCTACGCCTCTTAAGCTGGCCATTAAAGACACATCTGTTTCAAGAGGCCGGCCTGGCTTAGTTTTAATGGATATAGTTTTAAGTTGATTTTAACCCTTTTGTAATCTACATTTTAGCACAGACTTTAATTTAATTTATTTTTAAACTGTTTTGTATTGCATTGTTTTATATTTTTATATTTCTGTGTATCATCCTGAGTCCCCTAGGGGAGATAGGGCGGTATATAAATCTGACTAATAAATAAATAAATAAATAAATAAAGCAAGGTCATGACACACAATTGAAAGTAAATCAGGAAGACTGTAATTCTGGGGGTATGTCTCACAAGAACAAATGAATGCTTATCAACAGGAAATATGCATGTGTAAAGCTTGGAGCAATTATGGGTAATTAGAAAGCTGATAAAAAGTAACAAAAATTAGACAACTTGCAGACCTCAGCTAAAAGTTAGGAATAGAGATGGCCGGCAACAAATGAAATGTGAATTAGATAACTCCTGGGGCATTCATTAGCCAAGGCTTAGGAATGGGACAGCTATAGACCGATAGTACAAATTGTAGAATTATTGCTAAAACATTTGTTAGATGATGTTTCTTATTATCCCACCTTGTCCCGCCTTCTCCTTTAGTAAAAATGTATAAAGCTTACTTAATCCTTTGTTCTTGGTTCTTGGCCTTTTGACCAGGAACCCTTTTCCTTGGACTACTCCAATAAAAAGCAATCAGAAAACCTGCACCTCGTGTCTGGCGTCTATCATTGGCTTCGGCACTAGGCTCAGACCCGAACTGGGGACAGCACAGTTTATTATATTTTGGAATCTCACTTAATAAAGAACCCATTACCTGAAATGCTTTGAGAATAATATGTAGAAAATTTAACAGAAAGCTAACATTTTACCCCTTATAGGTAAAGGTTCAGATACTAGAATTTGGTTTTTTCAGTAAGTTAAGATAAAGCAATATTTATATTATTTTATATTCAGGTAAAATGCGAGACCGCCTCCTGCCCCATACATCCCTTAGACCGATACGCTCCCACAGAGAGGGCCTTCTCAGGGTGCCGTCGGCCGGACAATGCCGACTGGCGACACCCAGGGGAAGAGCCTTCTCTGTGGCGGGGCCAGCCCTCTGGAATGACCTACCCCCTGAATTACGTACCATCACCGACCTCCGCCTCTTCCGCCAATGTCTCAAGACATATTTGTTTCAACAAGCCGGCCTAGCCTAACCTCCCATGGGGACTTCTAGGTAGTTTTTAAATTGGGTTTTTAAATTTTGGTTTTAGCGCAGGGTAGGTTTATTTAATAGTCTTTTAAATTATATTTATTGTATTCTGTATGTCTTTTAAATTTCCTGTGCGCCGCCCTGGGTCCTCTGTGGAGAAGGGCGGGATATAAATTTAAATGAATAAATAAATAAATAAATAAAATAATATTTATCAAGATCATTTTTGTAATAAACTCATTCTAACTCAAGCGAATCAGGAGAAAACAAGAAGTATATCTGACAAAAGCAAAGGATGAACAGCAAGGACTGTTGCTATTATGCTTAGTGCATGTACACTTCTGATTCCACTGTCACCATCAGCAGAACAATCACCCCTTCCCTGGAAAATCTGGGTGTGGAAAAGAAGGACAAGAGTTTCTGCTTCATCCCAGGCACAGGATGGTGCAGAAGCTTTGTCGCTTTCTCTGGGCAGCATTTGGCTGATAGCCAGGAGAGAGTAGCTTCCTCCTTTTGTTTCTTCAAAATAGTTTCTCTCCTGCTTGGCCCCAGCATAGAGACAGGAAAAGAAAGATGCTTGTAAGCAGGAAGTTCTACTAGGTGGGGAAAAAAAAAATGTTTTAAAAGTAACCCTATCCTGATTGCCCACCCGTTTCTGATGCTGAATTTTCTCATTCCTCGGCAATGTTCTCTCCTATATTGTTGTTTGCTTGTGAGGGGAAATGTTGTCAGGGGTGGGTTGCTGCCAGTTTTATTACTGGTTTGCAATGCACGCACAACATGTGTGCGTGTGCTGTTCACATGCACAGAACAATTTACAGTAAACTGCGCACACACAGTCACTAAAATTCAACATGGCAGCGACATCAGATCCAGCACCGACTGAACTGTGCAGGTCTGGGCGAGCCACCAGAAAGCCAGCCTAACTGTGTGACTACGTCACAAGCTGGACGAACCCAACTAAGAGGGGAGTGACAATCAGTATAGTGGTTTCCACCAAGGTCCTCTGTTCTGGCGGGAACGGTATTCAAATCTGATTGGTCGAAGGGTCTGACAGCTCCCTATAAAAGTGCTGCTGCCCGAGAGAGTCTTTGCTGGATTGTACATAACTGTCACTTAATAAAGACCTGTTGTTTTCAAGCCTGAGTCTCCCTCATCCATTCACCCGATACCTGTATATCGAACAGGAAGGAGAAAGATTAATAAAGGCTCTAACTAAAACAAATGTAATCTGTCACGTTAGCTGTGACCAATAAACTCGGTCTTTAAGATGGATAAAATTGTTGAGGCCTTAATCCCTCTGTCCTTCCCACAGCTTGTTCTCCTGGCAAATATGGTCCTGACTGTACCTTAGAGTGTAACTGCCAGAACGGGGGCACCTGCAATCGATTCAGCGGCTGTATCTGTTCATCTGGTTGGCATGGACAGCATTGTGAAAAGTCAGGTAAAAAAAAAGAGAGAGAGAGAAGAACAAGAGCATGATATCTGATATCTTCCCAATATGAAGTAATGATTTAGGTTCTGGGAAAGGAGGTGGAGGAGGTGTTAAAAAGAAGTGAGGATGACAGCTAAGCTCACGAGAAAATTTGTAAACTTCAACTCCCAGAATTCCCCAACCAGCAAGTCCACAAGTCTTAAAATTGGCAAGTTTGTTTTGTACCCTTTGCTGCAGATTCAACTGTCAGGTTCTTTTATAACGTATGGTGGCAGTCAGTCAGGATATTAGATTTTTAGTGCAAAAAAGTGAATTGTACACAATTATATATAAATATATCAGATATTCACATACTAAAAAGAACATTTTCTTAGTTCAGTTCAAACCCCTTTATATTGTTGTTTTCTTATGGTTACACCTTTAACCTTCAGTCTTTCTCCACTCAGATTGTCAGTGAATTTCACCCATCCTGTTCTTATTCCTCATTGATTTACTGTTAAGGCTTCCTTGACTTGTATCACTTTACAGGATGGCTCCTAGGTTTCTATTATTTTTACTCATCTTCTCTCTCTTCCTCCTGCCCTGTTTCCTCTTTATTTCCCCGGAAAGGCTTGTTTTGCTTCTCTCAGGAAGCAGCTGGATGTGGACCCAGTTTCTCTCAAAAGGTACAGCTGTCACTCATTTCTCCTGCTGAGATTACTCTATTCTGCTATCTCAGACCTCACTCTTTTACCAGTGGAAATTTTCCTTTGAGTGCATAACAGAATGACAGAGTTGGAAGAGACCTTGGAGGTCTTCTAGTCTTAACTCCCTGCTCAAGCAGGAAACCCTATATTACCGAAATGTCTGGTTCTTTTTTTTGCCAGCCTTCTTCCAGCCCTCTGGATTCCACAAGAGTGGTTTCCCCTCCATTCTGTCATAATTCTTGGTGAACTATTCTAAGTGCTCTCTGAGTCTTCTTTCCTCTTCTTTCCTTCTCCTTTTTCCCTTTTCCTTCTCTCCAGCCATTCCCAGCAGGGCCTATGACAATTCGCTGTGGCCAACTCATCATAGCCAACTTCCCACAGCCAACTCACTGCAGGACAAGAGTTACACTAATATCAAAGAAATGGTGGAATAGAATAATTAAAGGAAGGATGCAAAAGAAGGGACAGAATGAAATGTGAATGACAAAATTAAAATATACTTATTTATTTATTGTCATAATTAAATTGAGTTGTCCTGTGGTGAGTTGTCCCACAGCGAGTTGGCTACAGTACTTTGTCCCATTCCGTCTTCTGAATGCCTTTTTTATATTCTCCCAGTGTTTCTAAACTGTATGCTCTTACCTGCCCATTTAACACTTATCAGTCCTCTCTCCCCACTTCTACAAAGGCACATGCTTATGAATACCAAGACATTCATTCCTAGTAGGAAATACTAATGAATTATTGTGATCTTGGTGAGAGACCTGAAGAAATATTCTCTTTTTTTTAAAAAAAGAGCTGGGTATGTCTAGGTTGATGAAGAGAAGGACCAGGGGAGACATGATAGCAGTGTTCCGATATCTCAGAGGGTGCCACAAAGAAGAGGGAGTCAAACTATTCTCCAAGGCACCTGGGGGCAGGACAAGAAGCAATGGGTGGAAACTAATCAAGGAGAGAAGCAACTTAGAACTAAGGAGAAATTTCCTGACAGTTAGAACAATGAACCTCTGGAACAGCTTGCCTCCAGAAGTTGTGAATGCCCCAACCCTGGAAGTCTTTAAGAAGATGTTAGATAGCCATTTGTCTGAAATGGTATAAGGTTCCTGCCCACGCAGGGGGTTGGACTAGAAGACCTACAAGGTCCCTTCCAACTCTGCTATTGTATTGTATTGTAATTATAAATTAATAACAGAAAAAAGAACATAAATAAGACATTGACAAGACAAAGCAAAACTACACAGATACAACTGGGAGTAACCCACCCCCTATATGTACACAGTTACCAAATAACATCGGATACCGTCTTACTACATTCCTAGATATTCCAGCTGTTTCTATTTGTCTATATCTTATATTTATCAATTCCCCATAGCTATCACTGCTCGATACATTCATTTTATTTACTATCTATATATCTACATTGTATATCCTTCCCTATCTCTCATCCCTTAGTCTCTTTACCTCCATCCAGTCATACCATCTTTCCCAACTTTGGTAGAATATTGCTTCCTGTCTGTCTTTGAGAATATATGTTAGTCTGTCACATTCAGCACACCAGAAGATTTTGTTGATGATTAGTTGGGCTAATGGTAATTCTTTCCCTTTCCCTTTCCATGAAGAAATATTCTCATGCAAGTACATACAGGGTTCACTGTTTAGTGAATATAAAACATTTTCCTTTTGTATAAAGTTAGTCTCTAAGTGATATCAACCAAGGTTTATTAGGTATTATCATTTAGCTTGGTAGTTATTTTATTTATTTCTTCATGTATGCATGCATTTTATCCATTGCCATAATCCTAGTGGTTTATATATCAAAATAAGAGTAATAATTCATACATTACATTAAATCATAGTGGGTATATCACCAATACATGTTATTAGATGTAAATGGAGAGAGTGGTTAAACATCATAAAGTACATTAAATAGTTTTCACAGTGCAATTGTAATGATTTAACCTTATTATGGTATTTTCTGCCAAGATCGTATACCTCAGATCATCAACTTGGCGTCTCACTTGGAGTTTAACCTAGGCTCCCAGATCATGGCTACCTGCATAGCAACAGGCAACCCACCCCCTGTGCGTGATAACATTGAACTACGCAAGCCCGATGGAACAGTGATAATAGTAAGAATTTGCCCATTTATGTGTTTTACTTTCTGTCTGATTCTATACCAGTGGTAGTCAATCTGGTCCCTACCGCCTACTAGTGGACGTTCCAGCTTTCATGGTGGGCGGTAGGGGTTTTGTCCAATACTGAAGCACTTTCCTTTTTTAATTTAATTGACTTTCCTACTTTATAAATCACCATTACTGTGGAACTGGTGGGCGGTTAAATTTTTTTACTACTAACAGAGATGCAAAAGTAGGCAGTAGGTATAAAAAGGTTGACTACTCCTGTTCTATACTGCATGTGAAGTTTATCCCCTTCTCATTTTGTCTGGCTAACTAAACTTTTCTCCGAGTACTGCAACAAACAGTGACCAAGGTTGGGAAGATTCCCTGCCTCTGAATTCTGATCAGGTACTGGGGCTCCTCCTGTTCTCTGGCATGCACAGAAACCCTCCCCACTTCCTCTCCCATGGTCATAGCATGTCATGAATTGCAAAAATGACAAATTCTGGGGACCCTGTATAATTCCAGATGAGTTCATGAAAATTAGACCAGATGATCTATTTCCCAGAGTGCATCTACTGTTTATGTATTATTTTTCTACATTGGTATTTCAGGATGTCCCATGTTTGAATGGAACTTCAACAATATGGTTGTTTTTCTCACAAATGTCTGTTAGCAGATTCTGGCGAGATATGATGGTATTATTGTCTCCCCTTAGCCCACAAAAGCCATAATGGAAAAAGACATGACAACCTGTGAGTTTCAGGTATCACAAGTGGTCTCTTCTGACTCTGGCCTCTGGGAATGCCGTGTTTCTACTACCGGGGGACAGGACAGTGGCAAGTTCAAAGTTACAGTAAAAGGTGAGAAGGCAGAACAGGTAGTGACACATCACAGTTAATGCTCATCCTCTGCTTCTGAGATGCAGAAAGATAAGAGAAATTTTTCCAGAGTTTCTAAGCTTTGTTCTATTCTGATTGTTCTCTATTTAAGAAGAAACACTATCTATAGCTTCTTTCCACTAACACTTATCCAGGCAAAGGATGGTTATTAAGGAAAGGTTGCTATTTTATTGAAGTATTAGTTCCCAAACAAAGGAAATTATTGTTGAATTTTAAATCAAGGTAAAGATTGCTAGAAGGATTGTGCCAAGTATAGTCCAGGGAACAGTGATTTGAGAAATTACTAATCCAGGTCTTTTTGGATCAAACCATTTTCCCATCAAAGCAGGAGATACAACCGTACCCTTTTTGTACTCATGAATTCTCCAACCGTTCTCTCCTTTAGTGCCTCCAGTGCCATTAGGCCCTCCCAAACTTCTGGCCAAGAAGAGCCAACAGCTGGTGATATCCCCTGTGGGGCCTATTGCAGGTGATGGACCCCTCACTTCCATCAAAGTCCTATATAAACCCCAAATTGGAAGTAGCTGGTCATCTATTGAAGGTAAGGAATTTGTTGTATCTGGAATGACTTTTTATGGCATATTCTCCATATGTTGGCTGGAACTGGACTTTCAGATCCCTTCCAATCCTTCCATTCTGTTATTTATCTCTCCTTATTCCAATTAAAGAGATTTTCAATTTCCTAAGTCAGAGGTCTACAAAGTTGGCTCTTTTAAGACAGGTGGACTTCAACTCCCAGAATCCCCCAGCCAGCTATGCTAAGGTTACCTTACGGACATGTTTATGTGGGAGATTGCTTCTGGCCTTGATTTCATAGATTGCTTCTAGTGGAGAAAGGAATCTTCTGTAAAGAATAGCATCTCAGTATCCTGTTTCCCCATAGAACTCAAACATGCAAATTCAGGTAGTCCTCAACTTATGATCACAATTGAGCCCAAAATATCAGTTGCTAAGTGAGACACTTAAGTGAATTTTGCCCTATTTTATTACCTTTCTTGTCGCAGTTGTTAAGTGAATCATTGTAGTTTGTTAAGTTAGTAACATGGCTGTTAAATGAATCTGGCTTCCCCCTGGACTTTGCCTCTCAGAAGGTCGCAAAAGGTGATCACATTATCCCAGGACACTGCAACTGTCATAAATGAGAACCGGTTGCCAAGTATCCAAATTTGGATCATGTGACCATGGGGATGCTGCCACAGTCATAAGTGTGAAAAACTTTTTTCAATGCAGCTGTAACTTCAAATGGTCATTAACTGAATGGTTATAAGTTGAGGACTACCTGTAGTCTCAAGTCAATTCAAAGCAGCAAGTTGCTAAACATTAAAACATCCTTGGTTTCTTTGGAACCAGCACAGGCTCCTTTCCACAGAAGAAAAACAATTTGGAGAATATTATTGCTAATCTGTTTCCCAGCAGCTTTTTGCATTAATTTTGAAGATGGTTCTTCAGCCATCTAGAGCATTTATTGGAGTAGACTGGAAGAATCATAAAATAGCTTCCTCACCCTTTTTCTTCACTACAAATGTCTACTAAATATTCCTTTGGATCGAATTCGGCATCTACTTTGACTATACTTCTTCCTAGCCCCCTGGACAAAAAAAACTAGGAGATTCCAAGTTCTAGATTCCTAGGGTGTCTGCTCAGCCAGTCATGAAGTTATATTTAGCAATGTAAACAAGAACTGAATAATATATATTATTCTTCATGGAGTAGTTCAAAGAACCTAGACCAGGACTGTCAAAATCACAGCCTGTGGGCCAGACGCATCATGCGCTGGCCACACCCATGCCCAGTTTAACGAAGGAGGGGAAACAGAGGTGGTTTGCTGCCGGTTCGGGCTGGATCAGCCGAACCAGTAGTAGCAGCGGCAGGAGGCTCCGCCCACCTGCTCTGACGTTTCTGTGCATGTGTACCTGAAATGATAGTAAAAAAATTGGCAACCCACGTTTAGGAGAAAAGTCTCAATACATCACATGACGACCCCGTGACGATGTGAGTTTGACACCCATGGCCTAGACTAATGATGTTTGTCTCTGCAGTAGATCGTAACAGAAAATTGATTATTGTTAGGTGGAACAGAGAGCTATCAATCCCAGTTACAGGATTCTTCCCATTGAGCTTTTTGTAATAGAAAATAGATAAAGCAGAACCCTTACATGAAACCCTTGAATTAATGGCTTCTATACTGACCAGCAGTTGATAACATCCAGAACATCACACTCATGAACCTGCGACCTGTCACAGCCTATATTGTAAAGGTTCAGCTAACCCGCCCTGGAGAGGGAGGAGAAGGTACCACAGGCCCAAGTGCTATCATGGCAACAGATTGCAAAGGTAAGTGCTTAGCATTTGTTCCTCAGATCTATAGTTTTAGGGTGGGGGAGAGTGAGAAAGATTATGAGATTAGAGATTAAAGATATACGATAAAGAGGAAAAGTCCATTTTTTTACATTTTATTTTGTCACCATATGTTCTCAGGAGCAATCATGTGCATGTTGTGCAAAAAAGAGGACCTATTTGTTCTGGCTTGGAACCAATTTTTTTTTAATTAATGTAGATCCAAGCTCTTTGAATTTGCTTTAATCCCCCCCTTTTTTAAATTTATGTCTACAACATGCTAGCATTTTCAATGTGGCAGTTTGGCACCTACCCAAATTGGCTAATTTTGAAAAGCTTTACAGGATCAGATACAACTGGTATTTAAGGAGTCTTTGGTGCTCTCTGAGCTTGATTGTTTCCTTGCAGACATTTCATTACTCAAACTAGGTACCATCATCAATGAAACGTCTACAAGAAAACAGACCAAGCTCAGAAAGCACCAAGGACCCCTCATTTCAACCTTGAACTGCAAATATTCTCTATCGATACAACTGGTACAGCATTTTGATTATCAATAGGATAACTTTACATGGGGCTCCCCTTGAGATGCACCCGGAGACTACAGCTGGTCCAGAACGTGGCCGCGCAGGCAGTTATGAGAGTCACTAGATACTCCCATGTAACACCACTCCTTCGCGAGCTGCACTGGCTGCCTGTCGTCTTTCGGGTGCATTTCAAGGTGTTGATTATCATCTTTAAAGCGCTCCATGGCACAGGACCTAGCTATCTGCGGGATCGCATCCTGCCCCATACATCCCTTCGGCCGATTCGCTCACACAGAGAGGGACTTCTCCGGGTGCTGTCCACCAGGCAGTGCCAGCGGGCGACACCCAGGGGAAGGGCCTTCTCTGTGATGGGCCCGACCCTCTGGAACGACCTACCCCCGGATATTAGAATGACTACGGACCTACGCGCCTTCTGCCAAAAAGTAAAAACCTATTTGTTTCATCAGGCCGGCTTGGCCTAATTTACGCTTCTCGCCCCAGTCTGTTTTCTCAAATTGTTTATTGGGTTTTAATGGGTGGAAATTTTAATGGTTTTTTAATTTTTAATACAGAGTAGTTTAATTCGCTTTTAATTTGTGTGTATTGTATGTTTTTAGATGGTTTTTTAATTTTCCTGTACACCGCCCCGAGTCCCTTTGGGAAGAGGGGGCAGTTTATAAATATAATAAATTATTATTAATTATTAACTTGGCAATTTTTTAAAAAATCTGGAAGAAGGTAATAACAAACCAGTTCCACATTATTGCCCAGAAAATTGTAGCTCATGACAGCAGAGAAAGAAGCAGAAATTGATAAATTTAGCAAGTCACTATGACAAAGTCAGACATTGGCTGATTGTCGCAATTCTACTGGTTTCTTCATTTTAAGTTGTGGAATGAATTTCTGCTTGAATCTGGCTGCATCTGCAGGATATTACATTTTGAGTAAGAGGAGATGAGATATCACTCTCAAAATTTGTGAAAGGGGGGGAGAACCTGGTGGAAAAGATTGCAGGGATCCTAGCAAACACATTAGAAGAAAGTAAGGAAAGGGTGCTAAATAGCATTGACAAAATATATAGGGTGCACACAAGATGCTTCTCAGCTAGCATTACCTTCTCTGATTACTGAAAAAGAAAATGCCTTGCAGCTGGTGGTGGTATCTTTGATCATCTTTGGGGTAGGGATAATGACTTTCTGAAGTTTGGTACAGCAACTATTATACCATTGACATTGTAGAAATAGCTAGTGTAATTCTGTGCCATATTACAAACTATTGAGAAGAGAATTCTACACAAAGTTTAGGATGGAGGAATCCAGAATGTCTTGCTCCTTTGTGCTATTTAGAAAGGAATCAGACTGATGGCTTTATATATTTCTCTATTTCATATAGAGCCAACAGCCAAACCTGTAATTGAACGTTCATCTATTGAAGGGAGCAACAATCTACATGTAAACTGGAATTTGCCCAAAACTGACAATGTGGGGTCCGGATTTCTTGTCCGGCTCTATGATGCAGCCAAAGAACTTGTTCATCAAGAAAACGTTACTTCCATGATTGTGCAGTCAGCATATATTCCAAATCTCAAGTTCAAAGAGGACTATTACCTAGAAGTAATGGTCTATCACTGTACCAGTTTGGGACCACCATCTGATCTCCGCACATTCAAGATCAATAGTAAAGGTAACCAATCTGTCATTTCTAAAATGAACAGGGTCTTCTGGAGAGGGATGCTCAATATAATCCAAGTGATTCTGTAAACAATATAAATATTATATCACAGGGTTTTAAAATATGCCAGATTTTGACTATAGATGGCTTTTTTAAAATCTATTTTTTCCCATTGATCTCTGTCTGTCTATCTGTCTGCCTATCTATCCAGTTGCTTATCATCTATCTCAATCTGCAGTGGGAAGGAATTTGGATTTTTTTTTAAGCCATCACCTTGTTCAGTGATTTCTTTGGATTTCCTGTTTTGCTATAGGAAGCTGAAGGTATCATAAAGTGTTCATTGTATTCCACCATGACAACCAGGTTGATCAAATCCCTCTCAACTAGAATGTCCCCTGACTCAGCAGGTGAATTTTGTGTAAAATCTGCAGCAGTTCCATCATAGGATCATTAAGCTTGTGCAGTGATGGCGAACCTTTTTGACACCAAGTGTCCAAACCAGAATGCATGTACAAGTGCGCGTGCCAGAGTGCTGGAAACCCAAAGACCAGCTGGCCAGTGCACATGTGCATGCTGGCCAGCTGATGTTTGGGTTTCCGGCACACACCTGCATGCCGGTCAGCTGCTCTTTGTGCATGCCGGACACCGGAAACCTGAACATCAGCTGGCCAGTGGGCACATGCCTGTTTTTTGGCCATTTTTGGCCTGGTTTTTGGCCATTTTCAAGCCATTTTTGGGCACAAAACAGCCTGAAAATGGGCTGAAAAACAGCCTGAAAATGGGCCAAAAAACAGCCCAAAATGGGCCAAAAAGGATGCAACAAACAGCTTGAAAACAGCTGGAAAAACAGCCCCCAAAAGGCCCATAAAACAGCCTGAAAATGGCCCCCAAAAAACGACCTGAAAACAGCCCCCCAAACAGCCTGGGGTTTGGCCATTTTTTGGCACTCTGGCGCCCACAAAGACCAGCTGCCCGGCATACATGTGCACACCGGAAACAAGAAGAGCAGCTGACGTTGGCGCACGTGCCCACAGAGAGGGCTCTGTATGCCACCTCTGGCACGTGTGACATAGGTTTGCCATCACGGAGCTAGTGTATATAGTCTGTAATAAGAACATACAAAGATTGCACTTATTCTCAATACTTAAATTTTATATCTTTTTAAACACTTTTAATCATTTCCCAAAGCCTGATATGCTTACAGCAACTCTGGCTCTTTAAAGACGAGAAGATTGGTTCAGGGATATTGCCTGGTTCCGGTGCCATTTCAAGAATTGCTTGGAAACAAGTCACTACATTGCAAAAAGGCCAGAGCTCTCAGAAGCACTCAGGGCCTTTAAAAATAAAAGGATCAATGACATAGCTCAGCCAGTTTAGACACTTTAGATAACTCTTGAATTATCTTTGGATCTGATCTGAAGATTATTCTTCATATTTTAGTAATGTTGAAAAATAGCAAAAAAAAAAAAATGTACTGGATTGGAGAGTCAACCACAAAAGTAAATTCTTAAATAAGTCTTCTATAGTCCTTGATATACGACCACAATTGCGTCCAAAATTTCTGTCACCAAGCAAGGCAATTATTATGTCATTTTTGCCCCATTTTAAGGACCTTTTTGTCACCATTGTTAAACAAATCACTGCAGTTATTAAGTGAGTAATGCAGTTGTTAACTGAATCTGGCTTACCCCATTGACTTTGCTTGTCAGAAGCCATCTGGGAAGGTTACAAATGGTAATCCCATGATCCCAGGACAAAGCAACTGTCATAAATATATACCAATTGCCAAGTGCTGAAATTTTGATCACCTGACCTTGGGGATGCTGCAAAGGTCATCAGTGTAAAAACCCATCATAAGCGCTGCCATTTCAGTGCCATTGTAACTTCAAATGGCACTAAACAAATGTTGTAAATCAAGAGCTACCCATGTGCGGATCCCTGATAGGAGGTCCCAAGTGCCTAGATGATTGTGGCACGGCAGGGGCATAAATTCCAGGCCAAAAAGATCGCTTGCAGAGCTAACAGCTGTGCCCTTTGCCTCCTCTCTCAGGACCCTCATCGCCACGCTCCCTCTTGGTGAACCCCCTCGCTGATAACTCCATCAGGCTATCCTGGCTAGCTCCTGAATACTCTAATGGAGGCATCAACAAATACATTGTAGAGGTGCAGCAGCTGGGAGGCAGCAGTGATCCACAATGGATAGACACAGAGAATGGCAGGGATACCTCAAAGATTATCACAGGGCTTAATGCCAGCACAATCTACCAGTTTCGGGTGCGAGCCAAGTCTTACGTACTGGGCGAATGGAGCCAGCCTGCTAGAGCTGAAATCCTGGGCGATGGTGAGTGGGCCAAAAGCTTATTTGGTTGGATGGTGCAATGAAAAAAATGGAAGGGGGAGAATATTGGCAGATAAAGTTTTTGTTCTCCAAACAAACAACGGCAACAATCTTGGCAAATTTAGCTTGGAGGTAGGATAGCTTAAGAACCCACAAGTAGCAAAAAGCCATCTTTATTGTGCTGTTTGCTGGGTGTATACCACAAATCCTGTCATTTTATTTCTGTCCTACAGGAGCCCTGAGCCAAGTGCCTACCCTAGAAAGTAAAAACTTGCCTCCAACTCTCATGGACCAGCAATTGATATTAGCCATTGTAGGCTCTGTCTCTGTCACCTGTCTGACCATATTGTTTGCTCTCCTGGCCCTTTTCCTCATCAAGAAGAATTGTTTTCATCGCCGTCGCACCTTTACCTACCAGTCTGGCTCCGTAAGTGCAACTGTCCCTGGCCCATTCACCTTCACTTCTCCAATGATCTTGACTCCTTTCCATCAGCATCCTCACTCTTTGGCACTCTGGGACTTTTATCCCCACCAAAGGTGGGTTCCTCCCGGGTTGGACCGGTTTGACTGAACTGATAGTGGTATGGTGGCCTGGGTCACTGGAACCAGCAGTGACCCAGGCCTGCTATGCTCCTGAACCAGTTCCCCAGTCGCTGTCACCACCGCCATCTTGTTTTTCAGTTCTGCGCATGCGCAGAACAATTCTAATTGAAATGCGCATCCAGCACACACACACACGACAAACCGGCAGTAAAGCCGGCCAGAACCCACCCCTGATCCCCACGCTGCTGACCTCTCTGGTCTGCAGGGTTACCTGAAACTATTCGCTCCTCAAATCCTCTCACAGGGAGAAGAAACTATTCTGCAATTCAACTCGGGCACCCTGACTCTGACCCGCCGGCCCAAACCACAGCCTGAGCCGCTCAGCTATCCCATCCTGGAGTGGGAAGACATCAAGTTTGAGGACATGATAGGGGAGGGGAACTTTGGACAAGTCATCCGAGCCATGATCAAGAAAGATGGCCTGAGAATGAATGCTGCCATCAAGATGCTGAAAGGTGAGATGACTATTAAGGCTATTGGGTAACCCTTCCCTCTCTAAATATCCATGGATATTCTCAGTCATCCAGGTCATGGTTGTCCCAAAGGTGCTTTTTTCAAAACGCAACTGGAGTTCCTGGTTTTTCTTTGAAGATATTTCTTCTTCAGCTAAAGGAGCTTTTTGGATGAGAATCAAAACGCCGTCAAAGAAAAACCAGAAGGTCCAGTTGCCTCTTGAAAAAAAGCACCTTTGGGACCTTCCCTCTCTAGCGGAATGGTTGAATGATCATGAGGCCATGAGATAAATATTAATAACAACAACATGAATACAAATTCAAGATTTTCCCCTATTACATAGCAATGCACCAGCCTCTCCTTACACAGAGGAATCCAAGGGTGCTTGCTCACAGGACAAATTAAAGGGTAACTGAGGCTATAAAAATCATAAATATTTAGAATATATTTGCATCACATAGTTAAATAGATGAAACTGGTTTCATAACAATTCCTCTCCTCAAAGCTAAATCTATGTTAGAAACTAGAGAGTAATTTAGTTACTAATTATTCATTTACTTATTAACCATTTTAAAATACTGTCCTACTCCATAAAGAGCTTAATAATTATAAAAAGGTAAAGATGAAACAAGCAAAACAGAAAAAATACACACTATGAAGAAACAATTCCCTCAGAACACAAGATTAAAAAGCAAAATCCTAGATCCGGACTGTCTAATATTTTCAAAAGATCCTGTAGAATAAAACAGTGTTTACTGCCCTCCTGAAAGACAACTGGCTGGATAGTGAAAGATCAAACCTTCAGCTTTTTTCAAAAACTTTAGCCTTCAGACTCTGCCACCTAAGAATGGCCACCATCTTCTGAGTTTTGTCTATAGCAGGGGTCTCCAACCTTTGCAACTTTAAGTCTGAAGGACTTCAGCTCCCAGAATTCTCCAGCCAGCTTTGCTGGCTGGAGAATTCTGGGAGCTGAAGTCCTTCAGACTTTAAGTTGCAAAGGTTGGAGACCCCTGGTCTATAGGACAGAAAGAGAGACACTGCAAGACTTACAAGATCCTATTATTATACCTTATATATAACAGTTGAAATCTACACATCTTGAAGTTGCCCATGTGGAGAAACACTACCCCCCATAACAATGGAGTTCCAGTAGTTCAGGAAATGTCTGTTTCCTGATCTGGCCTCCCTCAAAGACTGATAGTAGTATGGAAACACATTTGTTTCTTTGCTCTCACAGAATGAGAAGCTTAGGAAGCCACTCAGTCGCAGCTGATTTCATATTGCATTGTAACAATTAGCCATGTGGATCAGAGGTGGTATTCAGCCAGTTCTGACAGGTTCTAGAGAACCGGTAGTGGAAATTTTGAATAGTTTGGAGAACTGGCAAATAGGCAGGCTCCGCCCCCTGCTGCCTCTCAGCCTCCAAGCTGATCTTCTTTCGTTGCCCTGAACAGGAGAATGGAGCTGGAAAGCAGGTTAGTGGGATGGGGAGGGAGAGGGGATTTTGCAGTACCCTTCCCCCAGGAATGGGGAGGGAATGGGGATTTTGCAGTATCCTTTCCCTGCCACGCCCACACAGCCACACAAAGCTATGGCACGACCACAAAGCCACACCCACAGAACTGGTATTAAAAAAAATTGAATCCCACCACTGATGTGGATAAAACACACAGATGCAACAAGTCTTCGTCCCCCCGAATGATTGTAACTAATATTGTCAAAACTTTTCTATTTTCATAGCAGTCCAAGGAATGTTCTAGCCCAGGGGTCTGCAAAGTTGGCTCTTTTAAGACTGGTGGACTTCAACTCCCAGAATTCTGGGAGTTGAAGTCCACCAGTCTTAAAAGAGCCGACTTTGCAGACCCCTGTTCTAGCCCAACCTCTGTAGCTGAAAATAAAAGAAGGTAGAAAATACTCAGTATAAAAATGGGTCATTGAAAGAATGTCTTCTAGATTAACTTTACCTAGAAAAGAGCAGAGTTGTAAAAAATCAGAAAAGCCGAACCAATGTAGGTTGTGTGTAAAAGTTGTAAACAAGGGGATGGAGGTTATAAAGTTATCCTACCCTTATTATGATCTAGATTTAATTGTACATTAGGTAAAGATATATCAGAGACAGAGTACATAACATGTGTCTTTATATCATGTAATTAGTCTTAAAATAATATAGGGGTGCTTTATACCAAATCAGATAACAAGATATGTTGATCTAGCTCAGTGCTGATAATTCTGATACGGAATGGGCTCATCTTCACATCCTGCCCATCATGACCCAAAGATGCATTCCTGGTTGTTTTTGAAGGACATATTCTGACGGCTTTTATTTCATTCCCCAGCCTAGCGAAGGCAGCTTAAATTCAGCTGTCCTATGTTCTCTCTCTTCTCCCAAGGATCTGCGGTACCATAAAAGTAATTCTAAGTGCCTCATTGATGATGCAGTTGATGATATGATCAGCGGCTGGGATCTGCCCAGGACCGCTGTAGACACACCCACACCCTTCCTGCAATTGAATTGTTTGCAGAGCTACTCTGCATGCATCAGTGGAAGAGCTTCCCTCTTTCAAAGTGGGATTCCAACACACACACACACACACACACACACCCTTGTGTCTGCCACATTTCTGGTCATACAGGATAGGACTGTGGGATTGGACACCTGGCAAGTAAAAAGCCTTCTCTCCTCACTTCTACTGCCAAGTTTCCCAGCCCAAGCAGCTGTTTGCGCAAGTTGCCGTGGCTTAAGAGGAATGGCAGCGGTGAGGTTTCCCCCCCCCCCCCGCCAGATTTCTAATGGCCCAGATTCCTAAAACTTATCAATGTGGTTAGAAACCTAGCAGAGAAAGACTCCACTTCCCACTCCTAATGCTTGTATGCCTAACAAATGAAGGGCTTTAATTTGTCGGGTGAGGTTTATTTTTATTAAATCCTCTGCTTACAAAGCTCCTCTGCTAGTTTACTATAATGCTTTCCACCCACTCATTGATCACGTTTTGATAGATGGCCAAACTTTCTGCTTAGAATTTTCTTCTTCCTCGTCACCCTCAACCTATCTTATTAACAGTAATTGCTGGGGTTTTTTTCCTTTTGATTGGCAGGAAATCCACCAATATCTTTTCTTAACTTGTCCTACCTTAAACTACCTTAAAGAACCTCTTGCAGGTATCTTTGCTGAGTATGCTTAGCAGTGAGCCATGAGAATAGTACAATTTATGCACGCATGTTTTCTGCTGATTGTGAGACAAGAGGAATAGTTGTGACTATTCAACCTGAAGATGCCAGGGGCCATGAGCTGAGAATCTTTTCCACCAAATGTGCAGATTAACAACCACATCATTTTTTTAAAAAAGGAGGGGGCCTCTGTTGTAATCCTCAGACTAGCTTTCCTAACTGAATTTGACAAAATTGGCATTCTCATCTATGTTTCAGAATTTGCTTCTGAGAATGATCACCGGGATTTTGCTGGAGAACTTGAAGTTCTTTGCAAACTGGGGCATCATCCCAATATCATCAACTTGTTGGGAGCCTGTGAGAACAAGGGTAAGTGCCAGTGACTCAAGATAAAATAATCTGTGCATTTACTGTAGATCAGGGATTGGGAACCATGGCCCTTTATGACTTTATAACTTTGATGACGTGTGGACTTCAACTCCCAGAATTCCTAAGCCAGCCATGCACAGCCTAAATCACCCTAAATCACCACAACTTAGATTAAGAGAAAAATTTTAAAAAATGATTTTGAGTACTTATCATTATTTCCATTTGTCTGCTTTTTTTTCTCCCAAAATAGAGCATATTGGTTGATAATGTTATCTATGGCTGAAGAGACAAAAATAATGATTTTTTTTTAAAAAAAGTAATCTCTTACATGGCCATTAATATTTCTTTCTTTCTTCATCTCTTTTAATAGTAGTTTTATTTAAACATGACAATTAGATAAAAATTAATATAGGCTGAAAATCCAAAAGAATAAAAACAGAAAAGAGAAAATTCAGAAAAGAGG
This sequence comes from Rhabdophis nuchalis, assembly GCA_039707465.1. NCBI lineage: Eukaryota > Metazoa > Chordata > Lepidosauria > Squamata > Natricidae > Rhabdophis > Rhabdophis nuchalis. The sequence continues at coordinate 61,387,704 of CM077644.1, forward strand.
AGAGGAAAGAAAAATGATTTCTCATTCTTCACCATGTCCTCAGCCCTGCTTTCGCAAAGATGCCTCCAGTCCACCATTCCTCCCCAAGAACCCTGATTCAGGAAAACCAGCCTTCTAACCTACATCCAGAGGTGGTATTCAGCAGGTTCTGACCAGTTTTGGAGAACCGGTAGCGGAAATTTTGAGTAGTTTGGAGAAGCGGTCAATACCGCCTCTGACTAGCCCCGCCCCTAGCTATTCTCTGCCTCTTGAGTCCCAGCTGATCGAGAGGGGATGGGGATTTTGCAGTATCCTTGCCCTGCCACGCCCACCAAGCCACGCCCACAGAACCAGTAGTAAAAAAAATTTGAATCCCACCACTGCCTAGAGGTACATCTGTCACAAGGGTGGTTCTTAAGTAGGACCTGCGTAAATGATGTTACACTATAGACAGCATCAGTACAAACAAAATTCTACCTGAGAAAGATCAACTGATTGACCCAGAATGGCACTGTCTAATATTTAACAGATATGACAAAGCAGAAGGGTGTGTCTCCCGAAGCAAATACCTTCCACACAAGTCCTGCTGCATAAAATTGATAGACCAGCAAAAGAAAACAAACCAAACTGTCTCTCCACACTGGCATTAAATGGCATTAAAACTGCAAATGCATTTTAATGTATACAACGAAGTGTGTTAAAGCAAACATGTCTATGCACAGCACCCATGTCCAAACTTTTTATTTCAATAAATTTCTAAGTGAACAGAAGCTGACACAAACACAAATATACTGACCACCAGAGAGCAGCACACAATCAGTGAGCATCTCTTTCTCTCTCTGCTCTAAAAGCCTAAAGGAAGATGAACTGTATATGAGTACTATCAAAAGATAAATACTGAATATGACATAATTGTCTAAATACTGTACAAACTAGTTGTGTTGTTTACATATTCAAAGTAAGAAAACAGTGAATATCTTAGGAGCACTAGTTTCAACCCAGTGGTGGGTTTCAAATTTTTTTAGAACCTACTCTCTAGGTGTGGCCTATTTTGTGGGCGTGGCTTGGCAGTCATGTGACAGGGTGGGAGTGGCCAACTTGTAAAATGTGGTGAAACTCATTTAACAATGCTCTTGCTTAGCAACCAAAATTTTGGGCTCAATTGTGATGATAAATTCTTTCTTTCTTCCTTCCTTCCTTCCTTCCTTCCTTTCTTTCTTTCCTTCCTTCCTTCCTTTCTTCCTTTCTGCCTTCCTTCCCTTTCCTTCCCATTGGGTTACCAGCAGCAGCAGGCCAGACCTACTTCTGGGTCCGGCTGTGGAACCCCCTCTCACCGGCTCTCTAAATTTCACCATCCGGCTCTTGTGAGTAGGTGCGAGCCTGCAGAAACCCACCACTGTTTCAACCCCTTTTAGCCAATAATTTGGCAAAAGTTACACTTTTCAAAATTTCCTGTCTTTATATTTTGGCTGAAGGGAGGAGAGGAGAAGAGGCAAACAATTGGAAGGGCTACAAACTTCTCCACCTGCCATATTCACTGTTATTTTGAATCTGTACAGAGCCGAACACAAATAATCAAATTTGTAAAAAGAGATCATGTTTCACTTGGTACCATTGAGTGATTGGGTCACTTTTTGTTCCCTTCCTAATTCACTGAAATGTGATTTGAATGGAGTGTCGAAACTTTGTTTAAACGTGCTGGGATCTGAGCTGGTTATCAAGAAAAGCAGTTGAGATTATCGCAGCTAGCTCAATCAAAAAATCTTTGGGTAGTGATCAAATCTATTCCTATTGGGAAACATTAATAAAAGGATCGACCATACATGTGTTATTATAATTATAAGGACTTGAGGTATTGATGATAACCAATTTTGTTGTATTTAAGTACAATGACAATAAAGATTATACTTATACAGTTTGACAGACTTTGGCTTAACCTTCTAGGTTACCTATACATCGCTATTGAATATGCACCCTATGGGAATTTGCTAGACTTCCTACGCAAAAGCAGAGTGTTGGAGACAGATCCTGCCTTTGCCAGAGAGCATGGGACGGCCTCCACCCTCACATCCCAGCAGCTCTTGCAGTTTGCATCTGATGTAGCCAAAGGCATGCAGTATCTGAGTGAAAAGCAGGTCTGTATGCCAAGCAGCCCTACTCTCTAGACTCACTGATCAGTTATTTGTATATCTAGTTTCTGTTTCTGCTGCGTCTCACAAACACAGAATGGTAGAACTGTGACCATCCTAGAGAATGACTTCACAGGACTGAGAATAGTACAAGTGTTTTCAGAAGGAATTATTGGAAATTTTAAGAGCTAGGAGCAACTGGGTATTGTCCTAGTATGAATTAGAAGTGAATGAACTAGAATTTTGAATCACAGATGGCCTTGCATTTTCAAAGAAATCCTTGAGAAATTCAGGTATGAGATGCACCAAGGAATTCCAGTCCATTCATAGTAGAACGCGTGAGTGCTGTCATTGCCTGTAAAACAGTGGCATTCTCTGCCACTAGTTATATGACTTATTATTGTTGCCTCTTTCCTAGTTTATCCATCGAGACCTGGCTGCCAGAAATATACTGGTTGGTGAAAACCTGACCTCCAAGATTGCAGATTTTGGTTTGTCCCGAGGAGAAGAAGTTTATGTAAAGAAGACAATGGTAAAGTTTGGTAGAGAATCACAGCAAAGTGGGAATCAGAGTAACTAGAATATCCCTTGAGAAACACTCTCCCACATTGCCCAGGCTTCTTTTCCATTTTGAAGGCAAGAGTGTTCCATATCTTTGTCTTTATTGTCTCTTCTTCTTCCCCTGTTTCTGATTCAGGGACGTTTACCAGTTCGTTGGATGGCCATTGAATCCTTGAATTACAGCGTATACACAACTAAGAGTGATGTGTGAGTATCCTATCCTTTGGAAACAGGGTTCACCTTAGATTTCAAATAGTAGGCAATGCTCAATCTTCCACAAAGTCTTTTGATCCTTTTCTCAGCTGACATAGTAGTGTGTTGCGGCCAATATTGGATTCAAGCATTTCCAACTAGCAATATTGTGGGTGGATTGTTCATGCTAGCTAGAACTTATAGGAGCTGACATCCAGCAAGTTTTGAGATGTTGAATGACATATAAAATGACTTACAATTCGTAAACAGGAGGTACTGACTTTTTAATATTTTCTTTTCCTTTGTAGATTAAGTAAGTAAAGTAAAAACCAAAATAAAACGTAAAAAAACGAACACATTCTATTTCTAAGCTAAATGGACTAAAGGCCCACAGCCCACATCCTAACTTATCTTTCTGTTGCAGGTGGTCTTTTGGGGTCCTTTTGTGGGAAATTGTGAGCCTGGGTAAGTTCCTATCTAGTGGGAACAGGTTGGACTTTGTTCCCTTAATTGTCCTTCCATAGTCTGCACCCTACTTGGGCCCCAGACTGCTTTGTACAGCTTGTTCTTCTCATTCGTTCCACTTCCTCAGACTTTTCTCTGTGGCAAGAAAACCTCTTTCATTTTGTCTCAGCAAGATGAAGTAATCAGATTAAAACATTCATTTTGGAAGCAAGCACAAAATGTGAACAATCTGAGGATTCTCTTGAGGGAGAAGAGAAAGTTTACATAAGTTCCTATTTATTATCTAGACCCGTGCCAGTCCGGCTTCCGACCCAGTCACAGCACCGAGACGACATTGGTCGCGTTGGTGGATGATCTCTGGAGGGCACGGGATAGAGGGTGCTCCTCTATCCTGGTCCTATTAGACCTCTCAGCGGCTTTTGATACCATCAACCATGGTATCCTTTTGCACCGACTGGGGGGGTTGGGGGTGGGAGGCACCGTGTTATGGTGGTTCTTGTCCTACCTCTCTGGTCGGTCACAATTTGTGCTGGCAGGGGGGCAGAGGTCGACCTCGAGACCCCTCATATGCGGGGTTCCTCAGGGGTCGGTCCTCTTGCCTCTCTTGTTCAACACCTATATGAAGCCGCTGGGCGAGATCATCCGCGGTTTTGGGGTAGAATACCACCTGTACGCTGATGACACTCAGCTGTACATATCTACCCCAAACCACCCCAACGATGCCGCCGAGGTGATGTCCTGGTGTCTGGAGTCCGTACAGGTCTGGATGGGAAGTAACAAACTCAAGCTCAACCCGTCCAAGACCGAGTGGCTAAATCCCATCTCATGCTTGTTGCTTTGATGTGTTGCACTTTTCACTGGATGGAGACAAAAGATAAGATGGTACTAATATAGAAATGAACAGTTCTGCAAGAGATGGTAGCATTCAGATACCAGCTTTGTCCTGGTAATTAAAGGCTGCTATCCATATGCATTATACCCCCAAATGGGTAACTATGGCATTTTGAGTGGTCTGTCTTTGCCCTTGCTAGGAGGGACACCATACTGTGGCATGACATGTGCTGAACTTTATGAAAAGCTGCCTCAAGGATACCGCATGGAGAAGCCTCTCAATTGTGATGATGAAGTGTAAGTGGAGGCCCTGTTCAAAATATCCACTTTCTGCATATTTCATTCTCTACCTTTGAATGTATATTACAGATTTAACCATATTCCATTTATGGTAACTATCAGATTAGGACTTGGTTTTCACATGTTCTCCTTATTTCATTCTGTGGAAATGATAAAGAGAAGTGAAAACGGACTTCAGGTAGTCCTCAACTTACAACAGTACATTTAGTGACCGTTCAAGGTTACAACGGCACTGAAAAGAGTGACTTATGGCCATTTTTCACACTTACAGCCTTTGTAACAGCCCCTTGATCGTGTGATCAAAATTCAGGTGCTTGGCAATTGGTTCATACTTATGACCATTGCTGTGCCCCAGGTTTATGTCACCTCTTGCAATCTTTTGACAAGCAAACTCAATGGGGAAGCCAGATTCACTTAACAACCAGTTTACTAACTTATCATCTGCAGTGATTCACTTAACAATGGGGCCAAAAAAGGTCATAAATTGGAGCAAAATTCACTTAACAAATGTCTCATTTAACAACAGAAATGGTAGGCTCAATTGTGGTCATAAGTCGTGGAGTACCCCTACTAGGCTTTCCGGGTAGAGCATCCTGGCATTTCCTCTTCCCTCAATGTTTTGTCCTTCTTGTTGTTTTTAATTCATGATTTCCTCATGCAGGTATGAATTAATGCGCCAGTGCTGGCGGGACCGGCCATATGAACGTCCACCATTTGCTCAGATCTCAGTGCAGCTCATTCGCATGCTAGAAGCTAGAAAGGTATTGATATCAAAAGATAATCCTACTGTGATCAAAACAATTACTGTGACCTCTGGAGTATTTATAATCAGATACCAGTGCCCAATGTTACTAGTGGAATAGTCAAGGCACTATTTTCATGGCCTTCATTTGAAAAAGACACAAAGTCAACTGTATCTCTCAATTTGCTTCAAAATGATGGGATACAGGTAACCCTTAGAGATATAAACCAATAGGATTATTCCACGCAATTGTCCCAAGGCATGGTACAGAGTTTACTTTTAGCACTATCTGAGTGTAAGGCAAAATAGAGAGTTGCTATTATCATTTAGTCCGGTGGTAGTCAACCTGGTCCCTACCGTCCACTAGTGGGCGTTCCAGCTTTCATGGTGGGCGGTAGGGATTTTGTCCGATATTGAAGCACTTTCCTTTTTTAAATTTAATTGACTTCCCTACTTTATAAATCACCATTACTGGGGAACTGGTGGGTGGTTAGAAAATTTTACTACTAACAGAGATACAAAAGTGGGCGGTAGGTATAAAAAGGTTGACTGCCCCTGATTTCGTCTGCAATGAAACTAGGAAGAAAATGTAATTTCAATCAAAAGATGAGAAGAAATCTTCCTACTGAGTAGCCTTTAATATGATTCTGTTTCTCCTTTGCCAGGCATATGTGAACATGGCATTATTTGAGAACTTCACTTATGCAGGAATTGATGCAACGGCTGAGGAGGCATGAGGACTTAATTTTCAACGTTGGCAATAAATATAGCCCAGATGATTGGGACTTTCTTGTGCATTTGCCTCCTGGTGATGTCAACAACTTACCATATAGACTGTGCTGGGCACAGTGTACAGATGGATGCTGTTAGTTTAGAACATCCTGCAGCAATCTAACATGTTAACATTCCCTAGAGTGGAGGAGAGTAATCCTTGAATGGATTGCTCCAAAATGTGGAGCTTTTGAAAATCAAACTTTAAAGGTATTTCCTATGTAAGAGAGAGGCCCCTCCTCACTCCAAGGGAGAACATTGTGTAAAGTGCTCCACCATACTGAAGAAAAAAGATCTAAGACGTTTGGGACCCATTCAAGGACACTGGGATTACAATGCACACCATACAAGAAACGATAGGCTCACATTACTGCAAACTTCCTTGGACAATATTACTGAAAAGGTGGGACTGTTGGCTAACAGTGCAATTCCTTCCAGAACTCAGTTCTCCAAAGAATAATGTCTATCCATCATGATCTGTTTCATCAGCCCTACTACCAAGTTCAGATCAGGAAAGCAACTTCACAGGAAAACTAAAGCAACTTTTGCTGAGAATGATTATAATTATGGGATCTTGTGAGTCTGGTTGTATTGTATCTCACTGTCAGATTTGCCATCACATCACTTTTGGCTCTGCTTCACTTCAATGGCAGCCTGCCACAACAGGAACCAAAAGCGCTAACCAGAGACAAGAGTTGCATGGCCCAAGGACACAGGCATGGGAAAGGAATATGAATGCCCACCAAGGAGGTGCCAAACTGTAGAACTGTTAACAAAGCAACTAATTAGAACTTTATTGGACACTAGCAAGATGACCAAGGGAAACTTCCCAGGTTTATGCAGCAACTTTCCGATCTGGCTTTTCCTATGCTGTAACCACTTGGCTTTAATAATAGCATACCTTTCATTACGAAAGGAGTTGAGGGTCTTTTTTTCCTAAACACCTTTCTTTCCTAAACAATCTGGGAGAGGTCTGACACTCCCTGTAAAAAAAAGAAAGAAAGAAAGAATGAATGAATTTATCATCACAATTAAGTCCAAAATTTTGGTTGCTAAGCAAGAGCATTGTTAAATGAGTTTCACAACATCTTAAAAGGTGGCCACTCCCACCCTGTCACATGACTGCCAAGCCACGCCCACAAAATAGGCCACACCTACAGAGTAGGTTCTAAAAAATTTGAAACCCACCACTGGATCCAACCCTTTTTGCTTAGGTCAGTGATAGCAAACGTTTTTCCCTCAGGTGCCGAAAGTGATAGTGCGTGTGTGTGTGTGTGCCGACACCCCTAATTCAATGCTTCCTGCAAGTCCCCCCAAGAGCGTGACCACCACTCCATGTATGTATGTGCGCACGACCGTCCACCCCCATGCATGCATGCGCGTCTCCCAGCAGAGCCCCAAAAATCAGCAGGCTAGCGGGAGGCATGCACTCATGCGTAGTGGAGCTGACCTGGGCAATGGTTCACATGCCCGCAGAGATGGCTCTGCGCACCACCTGTGGCATGCATGCCATAGGTTTGCCATCACGGGGCCTAGGTAATGGTTCCTGCATATCAAGAATGCATATCCTGTCGTAAATCAACTTGCTTACTCTCTTTTTCTCATTTCATTTCTAACCACAAACTCATAATACTCCCAGAAAATTAGGGGATTGCACAGGAACCTCCTTCAAGCATGTTAACCAGACCTCAAAATAATCTTATGCATCTTTGGAATTATATTAAAAATACTTTTTTTAAGATAGGACAAATTGCAACTATCATTACAGGATAGAATCTCTGTAATGAAGATGAATGTTTTATCAAAGATGCTTTTTTTGTTTCATGACTTTACCAATGCCTGTAACTGATACTTCAGTTAAACCAGGGATGTCCAAACTTGGGAACTTTAAGACTTGTGGACTTCAACTCCCAGAATTCCCCAGCCAGCATAGCTGGCTGGGGAATTCTGGGAGTTGAAGTCCACAAGTCTTAAAGTTCCCAAGTTTGGACATGCCTGAGTTAAACAATGGCAGATAGATATCTCCAAGTTTATATGGCAAGAGAAATAACCAAGACTTAGATACAAACTATTGCAAGACGCTAAGGAAGGAGGAGGTTTGAGCTTACCAGTTTTGAAATGGCATTTTGATGCTTGTTTGATCTGTCTAAAAAAGTGGATGACTCTCCAAAATAAAAGGTTACGCGAGCTAGAGGGCCATGAATTAAATTTTGGATGCCACAGCCATTTATGGTATAATAAGGTTAAAATAAATGTTAATTTTAACAATCAGATTGCTAGACATGCAATCCTGACAGTTAGAACAATTAATCAGTGGAACAGAAGTTGCCTCCAGAAGTTGTGAATGGCCGAACACTGGAAGTCTTTAAGAAGATGTTGGATAGCCATTTGTTTGAAACAGTATAGGGTTTCCTGCCTAGGGAGGGGGTTGGACTAGAAGACTTCCAAGGTCCCTTCCAGCTGTGCTATTGTATTGTAATCCTAAAAGTTTGGAATAAATATGAAAGAAATAAGGTTCTCTTTCGGTGTCTCCCCAGGAACCCTTTTTTAGAAAGGAAATGGTAGCAAGGCCAGACTGGTAGATTATGGCCAAATAACATTATTTCAATTATGGTGACCTTATTCTGAAATCTAAAGAAGAGTTAGAATTAAAAGGAGGTGTTTGCCATTGGTTTACATATTTACAATTGAATGAAAGATTTAAACACGACAAAAAGAGTTATGGATTGGATTTTCTGAAAAGTGAATTGGATATACTACTGTGTAGTAGAGATGAACATATTATTACTTGGCTTTATAAATTGTTATTGAATTTGAATTTGAAGAATGAGTATGTAAAGCATTGTATGATTCAATGGGCAAAGAATATAATACAAAGGATATAATGTAATGCGTGAACGATGGAAGAATAGGTGAATAAAAAGTTTAAAATTCACATTAAATTATAACGTAAGCAAAATATTTTATAAGATGATGTATCATTGGTATTTAACACCGGATGAGCTGTCAGGAATGTATAAAAGTATTTCAAATGTTGGAAATGTAAATGCAAAGAAGGACTGTTTTACCATTTATGGGAGACATTGGATAAACCAAAGAAATATTGGAGTAGGATTCATGCCTTAATACAGAAAATCTTAAAGTGAATATATATCCTCTTATTTTACTATTATTTTCATTTTTCTTTGTATTCCTGTATTTTATATGTTGATAAACTAATAAAACTTTTTGATAGTAAACATGTTAATCAGATCAAGATAAATAATACACCTTAGAGTTGACTATCGGTCCTCTCTTCTGACAGTTTTCTAGTGAGGAAATCTATGAGTTCCCCTAGGACCCTGATGGCGAACCTATGGCACAGGTGCCACAGGTGGCACGCAGAACCATTTCTTAGGGCACGCGAGGCGTTGCCCTGTTAGCTCCAGCGCGCTTGTGTGCGCTGGCCAGTTGATTTAGGTCTTCTTTTGACGCTGTTTTTCGCCCTCTGGAGGCTTCAGGGAAGCTCCTAAAGTCTCTGGAGGTGGGGAGGGGAGGCTGTTTTCACCCTCCCCAGGCTCCTAGAAAGCCTCTGGAGCCTGGGGAAGGTGAAAAAAGCAAGCCAAAAGCAGGGGGTCACGCACATACCATTATGGGTGTGGCACGCCCATGCACGACCTCCCTGCGCTCCCCCCGCTTTGGGGTATGTGAGCCAAAAAAGGTTAGCCATCACTGCCCTAGGATTTGGAGAAGGCAGTGATTGGTGGAGATTATTAGATCAGTTGAAGCCATAAATAAGGAAAGCACGGTAAAGAATTCCAGAAAATTTTATCTATGAAATGTTATATATCCACTTGCTTAGAAACAAAAACGATCCTGAACAGGGGTGGGATTCAGGTGGTTCTCTCCAGTTTGGGTGAATTGGTAGCGGCAGCTGTGGGAGGCTCCACCCACCTGCCCTGACATAACGCAAGTAATGTGCATGTGTAGACGCAGTGCGTGTACTCACATTTGCAATCCGGTAGGGAAGGTAAGTGAATCCCACCGCTGATCCTGAACTTACTGTGCCATAGTAAGGGACCTCTTCTCAAGCTGAAGACTTCTGTGCCTCACTGTTCCTAAGGGTTCCCCGGAATCATTAGAACTTTGAAAAACAAGTTACCAGGAAAATAGAGAGGTCTTTATTAGCTCCTCCTGGCCACTACAATTTAAACAAAACCAAATGCACAAAATTAAAAAGCCGTATTATCACTCTAGAGAAAACTAATTCAAACTATTTTCCATGGATAAGTAACTTTTTTAAAGGCTTGTTATTACAAGTTTTAATTGAATTAATAAAAATATAACACAAACTCAAAAAATGAAAAGAGAGAATAAAAGCTGCAAAAAAGAAAGGAAAAAAATAAGGAAACAATTTCTTACTCTTATCACAATAAGTATAACCAATTTCACTATCTCTTCCCTTTATTTTAATTTTGAGATATAAAAGTTTTTATCCCGTAACTGAACTCTTAATTATAGGCAAATCCAATAAGCAATATATTTGTTAATCCAGGTATCAACAAAAAATCCAAAATCCTAAAATAATTATAAATGTAAAGGTTCTTGCATATATGTCCTGACTCTAGGAAGCGGTGCTCATCTCCATTTCAAAGCCAAAAAGCCAGTGCTGTCCGAAGACATCTCCGTAGTCATGTGGCCGGCATGACTTAACGCTGAAGGCGCATGGAACACTGTTATCTTCCCACCAAAGTTGGTCCCTATTTTTCTACTTGCATTTTTTACGTGCTTTCAAACTGCTAGGCTGGAAGAAGAAAATAATTATATTAGCTAACAAATCAACTTTCAATACTTAACTATAAGCAAATCCACATTTAAAAGGCATAAAGCGATCCCAGTAACCTAGGATCCCAGTAACCTAGTATGAACAGGAATAAAATTTAACATGACCAAAAAAAATTATCTTTTAAAGAGAACAAGTTCACAAAGATCCCTTACTTGAACCATTACTTTGGACAATTGTTTTGTCCAAGTAAAATTACTTACAATTATTTTGTACTCACAATAATTATAGTAACTAAAGTATTTTGGTATTTTGGTCATTTGACAACCAGCTTCCATTTACACCAGTCTAACAGTTACACAAATGAAATTTGCAATGTTTTTTTGCTGGTTTCCAGGAGAAAACATCATTCAGGAGAATGGATTCACTTAACGATGAAGTAATTGGCTTAATGACTATGTGGCTACCAAAGGATGTGATAATTTAGTGTCCTTTGAAGGTTCTGACTACAACTGAAGCAAATATGACATACCCCCTTATCTTTCAGTTTTCCCACCTTCTAGAGCAGGGGTGGGCAAACTTTGCAACTTTAAGTCTGAAGGACTTCAGCTCCCAGACTTCTCCAGCCAGCAAAGCTGGCTGGAGAATTCTGGAAGCTGCAGTCCTTCAGACTTAAAGTTGCAAAGTTTGCCCACCCCTGCGTCTAGAGCCATGATGGCAAACAGGTGGCACGCGGAACCATCTCTGCAGGCATGCAAGCTGTTGCCCAGTGCAGCTCTTCCGCGCACCTCCCACTGGCCAGCTGATTTTCGGGACTGCTGTGCATGCGGGAAATGCGTGTGCATGCATGGAAGTCATGCATGCATGCATGGGGGAGAGCACGGGTGGGGAGAGGTGCACCCCCCCATGCTCCATTTTTGGTATTTTGGTCATTTGACAACCAGCTTCCATTTACACCAGTCTAACAGTTACACAAATGAAATTTGCAATGTTTTTTTGCTGGTTTCCAGGAGAAAACATCATTCAGGAGAATGGATTCACTTAACGATGAAGTAATTGGCTTAATGACTATGTGGCTACCAAAGGATGTGATAATTTAGTGTCCTTTGAAGGTTCTGACTACAACTGAAGCAAATATGACATACCCCCTTATCTTTCAGTTTTCCCACCTTCTAGAGCAGGGGTGGGCAAACTTTGCAAAGCTGGCTGGAGAATTCTGGAAGCTGCAGTCCTTCAGACTTAAAGTTGCAAAGTTTGCCCACCCCTGCGTCTAGAGCCATGATGGCAAACAGGTGGCACGCGGAACCATCTCTGCAGGCATGCAAGCTGTTGCCCAGTGCAGCTCTTCCGCGCACCTCCCACTGGCCAGCTGATTTTCGGGACTGCTGTGCATGCGGGAAATGCGTGTGCATGCATGGAAGTCATGCATGCATGCATAGGGGAGAGCACGGGTGGGGAGAGGTGCACCCCCCCATGCTCCATTTTTGGCTTCAAGGAGGGCCTCCAGAGCCAGGGGAAAGCTCTTTTCGCCCTTCCAAAGGCTCAAGAAAAGGCTCCGGAGAAAACAGGACTTCTGGAAGTTGCAGGAGTTCAGAAATGGGCAGGTTTGTGGCCTCCAGAGCCCGGGGGAGGCTGTTTTCACCTTCCCAGAGGCTTGTGAAAAGCCTCCAGAGTCTGGGGAGGGCAAAAAACAGGACTTCTGGAAGTTCAGAAACAGGTATGTTTCCAACCTTTGCAGGGCTTCCAGAGCCCAGGGGAGACCATTTTTGCCCTCCCAGAAACTTGTGGAAAGTCTTTGGAGCTTAGGCAAGGTGAAAATACCCCTCTTGCACATATGTGTGTGTGTGTGTGTTGCGCACATATGCACAGGTGGGCGGGGTGCATTGCATTGAGGGTGTGGGCACACACGCACACACTATTGCACGCAAGCGCACAATTTCAGCACGCGAGGACAAAAAGGTTCGCCATCATGGCTCTAGAGACTGCCATCTTGCAGCTCCTTGTAAGAAGCAACAACCTGGCTATCTCATATCCTCTCTTTCTCCAGAGACTGTCAAAAGAGTTGATCCACTCACCAACTCATCGTTTTTATGTGCAACTGTCAACTCTGCATAAAGCCACATAAAGCTGCATAAAATCTTCACTCTGCCATATTCCAAAGGAAGTCCCCATGGGTAGGTAACTTTGAAGGCATTATTTCATTATTATTATTGTTGCATACTGAGCTCCTGATTGGTCCGCTTTTGAGCGGGAGCTATTTGGAACCTGATTGGTCGGCTGTTTGACAGCTGGCTATATAAAGGTGCTATCAGATGGAAACAGCATGCTTTTGCCTGTCAGTTGTTGCCGATACGTTTAGCATTCAGTTTGTTAGAAATAAATGGTTAACTTGTTAAACCTCTGCCTTGCCTGTCAATGTTCGATCTACCCCAATGTTCTCGGTATTGAACAATTATTTTTAGGCTCCATGAGCCACAGGGATGACATTATTACGTTTTCAGTTTTCCCCCCAAAAGCTAAAGCGTTGGGAGATGGTTAACATATATTTAACTCTTTAAAGGGGGATATGGCTTAAAACAACTGTTATTTCACTTACATTTTAATAGCAGAATTTTGAAGGCTCAAGGCGACTGGAAAAATGATCCAGCATCATATTCAGTTTAAAGACTGCAACTTACTATAACTTCCAGGATTCCTGATACTGACATTCCAAAAGGTCTTAGTCATTAAGAGGTAAATGATATGCTCTGGACAAAGGTTCAGATCCAGCATCCAAAAATAGTTTTTGTAGGAGTGTAGGAGCAAGAAGATAGCATCTGAAAAAGTAGATTTTTTTTCTGGATTGAAAAGCTGCAGCTGGTTTAAGGTTGGATCAACATACCTTAATGATTATATGACAATGACTCTACTGGTGAGTTTTAATGCATACAAATACTAGGAAATGAAATCAAATGCATCTTCTTAGGAAACCAGGACAGAGAATACTAATTTGGATTTGTGGTGGAAAAGGGTTTTTTGTATTATTAAGTCATTATCATATCAGATTTTATGGTGTGTCACCAGAGATGACTTTATAATAAAGGCAGAAGGTAGTTGTGACAATCCAGAAATCTCCATATCCCCATTTCAATAAAAGCGTATCTATCCATTACCATGATATACAATAAGTGTCGTTGCCATTGTGCAATGTTTACTGAAATGTGCAGTGTTTCTCAACGTAGGCAATTTGTAGGAGGGGAATCCTGGGAGTTTATTTATTTATTTTATTTTATTAAATTTATACCCCGCCCTTCTCCTTGTTAGGACCCAGGGCGGCGCACAGGCATTATTAAAACCACAAAATACAATATCAATTAAAATATATTAAATTAATAGACCCGTGCTAAAACCCATGTTAAAACCGTACCAAATTAATTTATTTTTAAAAAGTCAGAAGTAGGGGCTATCCTAGGCCGGCTTGAAGTCTACACATCTTCAACATTGAGAAACGCTGTCGCAGTGTCTCTTTTTCTATTACATTTATAGGTGTTCGGAACAGCAGATGAGACAGAAAAGAGTAGGATATACAGAACACTCTCTTTTACTTCATTATATTTACACCAATTAACTGTTAAAGCTGATTAAGAATGGAACAGCTATTTAGCAAATGAAATCGATGTCCATTTAGATCACACAGAGCAGGTGGGGCAATTGTGAAGATTAAACAATGTCTTTAGCACTCCTCTTTATTATGACATAATATTGAGAGTTGGCCTCTTCCTAGGATATTTTTAGTTTCAGATGCAAAATAGGAAAGTAAAAGAAAAAAATTGAAAATCAATACATGCATGTAAATCAGTTTTTCCCCACTGTTAGGTTTTTGCAGAAATGAAGGTTCATTTCTTTGCTGGCTCTCCCTTCCAAGGGATGATAAATGACACACACCTATTCTAACACAACAAAACCCTGAGTCACAGCGCCCAACCCTTCTGAACCACTGTTAATAACTATTTTTACTCACTTAATTATAAGCTTTCCTTGGGTTGTTTCAGGACAGACCGATAGAGAAATATAGAGAAATATTTAGATTTATTTGCACCTATTTTCCACCCCTTGACTCCCATGCTTTCCTTGGGGAGTTGCCACTCTAGGACTGCTCTAACTTTTCCTGGGTTCATATTGACCTCCTCATTGGATACTCGATATCCCAAATAGCCTAGGCTGATTTTGTGGAAGTTGCATTTGGATAGTAAATACTATCCTACCCAGAGGTGGGTTCCTACCGGTTCGGCCAAGTAGGTAGTAAACTGGCCTGGAACTGGTTCTAGCTGGAGCAACACCATCTTGATTTTTGGTTCTGTGCATGCACAGAACAATCTTCATTGCAAAAATTTATTCCCCCCCCCCTTTTCTAACATGCGCATGCGCAGACCTTTTTAGGTGCAAATGTGCACTGCATGCTGAACCGTCAGTAATGCCAATAGCAATCCATCCCTGATCCTATCTAGGAAGTAAATAAGTTCTGACTGAGGTGTGGTTTCCCTCCCCCCCCCATTTCTCAGTTGCCACGCAGATGGGTGGAGGATAGAGGATTGGAATGCTATTCTGCGAGGTTCTAGACATAACATTTTTGGTGATGCTATCATTAAGTTTAAGGAGGAGTTAGAATCAGAAGAATGTGTCTGCTATTGGTTCACGTATCTACTGTTGAAAAAAAATCTTAAAGCAGACAAAGAGTTGTGGTTTTGATTTTTTGAAAAATGAATTGGAAATCCTACTGCATGATAGTGATGAATATATTATTGATAAGGTCTATAAATTGTTATTGAATTTGAATTTGGAAAATGAATATGTAAAGCATTGCATGATTCATTGAGCAAGGAATTTTGGATACAATGGGAAAAATATGTGGACATAAGGTTTAAAATTTACACTAAATTATAATGTAAAAGAAAACTTCTATAAGATGATGCATCCTTGGTATTAAACACTAGATAAGTTATGAAGAATGTATAAAGGTATTTCAAATGAATGTTGGAAATGCAAATGTAAAGAAGGGACTTTTTATCATTTGTGGTTGACATGTGATAAAGCAAAGAAATATTGGAGTAGGATTCACATCTTAAAACAGAAGATTCTCAAAGTGAATAGAAAGATAAAATCAGAAACTTTTCTTTTGGGTTTAATGAAAAATGTCTTGGGAAAATAAATTGGAACTTTGATGTTATAGTATGTTGACCACAGCAAGATTACTTTATGCACAAAAATGGAAGGACACTTTGATTCCCACAATGGACAAATGGCTGCAAAAGTTGGTGGGGTTAGATGGCTTAACAGACTGCTTTGATTAAAGAAGAAAACACAATTACTTTTGTTTCTGCTTGGAAACCGCTTCTGGACTTTGTGCTTGAGGTGGGAAAAAATGAAACTTTGATTTTGGGTTTTACTGATCAGATAAGTTTGTTGTTATTGAAATGGCTAGTTTGTACTATTACATCAAAAGTTGAGGTTTGATATTATTATCTTATTCTACTGCACCAAAAGGAGACGGTAGTCAATGGCTTTTACCTCTACTGTGACTGTTCCCAATCTCAAAAGTTTTCTTTGTATTCAGGTCTTGGGGTATCTGTTGTGATGGAATATGGAATATGGGGGACGATATCCCTCCATCAATTTTCTACTGCAATGAAGATGGTGTGATGATGATGACAGCAGATTATATCAGTACTTACTGTAAATAGATTATATCAGTACTTACTGTAAATATGAAAGCAACAATAAAAAAGTAATAAAACCACTGTCATGTGTTAATGAGTAGCATAGAGAATAGACTGGGGTCTCCTCTTCATAGATTCATAGTAGTGGAAGGCATCTTGGAGGTCTTCTAGTCCAACCCTCTGCCCAACATTGGAGTTCTTATTCCATCCCCAACAAATAGTTGTCCAATCTTTTCTTGAAAACCTCCAGCAATGGAGCATCTTCAGATGTTCCTGAAAATGGTAGTCCATGCCAGTCAACTACTTTGCTTGTTTCTCCAGAAATCTGGCTCTTGCTTATTCATTTTATTCTATCAAATTGCTCCCCATCCTTAAATATTCTGAATAGTGCATTAGATAGTGGGAAAAGTGTCCCCTTTCACTAATGAGGGTTGATGGTCTATGTGGATTATTTCTATTTCAAGACCATCACCAACACTTGCCTGCCCCTCATACTATCCCTGTGGGGTCAGAGGATGTTTATCCTCCAAGGCACCACCACAACGGCAGGACATTCCCCCTATCTGATAGCAACAGCCTCTAGGCAGGGTTTCCCCTCTTGCAGACCATGGTATGGTGGTTTGGGGCTGGGGAAGTGGCAGAAGACTGGAACTATAGAAGGCTTTTACCAAAGTTTCCTCTAAGCAGCTGGGCTGACACTCCACAGATAAGTTTCCGCTACAGAGGTCCAACAACAGAGACTCAAGAGTTTTGGAGTTCAGCCTTGGAACATCAGATTGAATAGTTACTGCTTCCACCATGCTCAGCAAGTGTCCAGACCTCCTGTGCATTCAGATGCCCATAGCCACATAATCAAGTTATGTGATCATAGTCAGCTGCAGTTTAGATACCTAAACTAGTGGTGGTTGATCACCTTTAGAATGGCGGTCAATTTGTGCTCAATGACACCGCTTCCTTTCCTTCTTATGCTCCTGCTCACCATTTTACGCATGCTCCATTTTGTCCTTGTTACAGATGAAGGTAAGGATAAACATTTGTTATACTTCCCTTTGTTTATGAGGAGAGCAGGATTTTTGCTGCTATTCTGGGGTTCTGCAAACCTAAATGTGAATGTAGCCCAGGTGGGTAAATAACTATTGGACTGTAGTATCTGGAAAGGGGGAAATGAACATTTCTGGAAGCATCTCAATCAGTTTGTTTGACATTGCTAATTTCTGGACATAACTCTGAAACTAGGAAATCCATTTGAGAGAATTTTTCTGGATTAACAGCCTATTATTTGTAAACTGAACTTAGGCACACTCACTTTTCAAAAGTATCTGTATCTGGCAAAGAGGGGTCTCTATATCCTTTCAGCAATGTGGGAGAACTGAAAACAAAACTCCATCAGTTAATATAATTTAGCTCTCTTTCCAATTTTACGACATCATCAACCTGTCCTTGTTCCACTCTGAGAGTTAGTAATAACCTGCAAAAGAAGCAATGCTGGAAGGAAAGGGTAACAAAGCAGCTGCCCAGAGAGGAAACAAAAGCTCGGTGAATACTGTAAGTGCAAAAAGGTTATCTCTCAATGTGTATCGAGGCAACATTTTAGGCTTTTGAATTGTTCCCTTCGTCATGTATGTGAAGTGACGCATTTGTCCAGCTGTAGCCTGTGTTTAGAGAAAGCAATTCAGAGGTAACAGGAGTTGGACACTGAGCAAGAGAAATAAATTCCAGGGGTCCTTCCTTACTTATACCACAAGGCTCTCTTTCTTTAGTCCCAAGGAAAATTTATTTCATGAATGAAGGTAAATACACTGCCTGTTTATTAGCTTGAAGACAAGGGATAGGACAATGTAACTTGGAGCTAATGGCTGATATTTCTATTAAAGCCAATTGGCCAAAGTGTTTAAACTAGTGTCTGGAATATGAAACATAATGTAATGGCAAGTAAACAAATTTTCCCCATCATAATCCTGATTATTTCATATTGTAATCAAAAGCAGGGATTCTTTAGGATACAGCACTGCCTACTCTGAAACAAGTATGGTAAATAAACATGTTTCTTTATCTTTAAATCCAGTCCTTATTTTTTTAAAAATGCACGTTTGCTTCCATAAAAACAAAAGAACAAAAGAAAGATTCATATAGATACCGACTCTGCTAATTAAATGCTGTACAGATTTTGTAAAAGAGCCTGAGTACAACTTGGTATGTGTGGCTTGTGGTTACATACGTAATGAAACACATTGAAGTTTTGAGTGAAAATAAGCTTTGCTATTAAAGTGCCTTGATGATTCCTTTCTGGTTTTCTACGTAAGTTCAGAGGTTGCAAAATTGTTATTCAAGGGCATCCCTATACAAGAATGCTCTAAATGCTTTAGTTTATCTGTTAAACAGATGCTATATTTTTAGTCCTACTTTGAAATGCTGTATTTCCATCACATGTTGGGTGGCAACAGATAATATTCTTATTTCTCATTGTTTATGTAGCTCCTCTGGCAAACAATCCTGGAATTGTACCAGATTCCTTGCTCCTCTTTTGCCCTGGCCTTCCTAAATTACTCACCTGTCCTCAGATATATAATGGGCACTAGAAGAATAAAAAACTGTCTCATCATCAACATGAATCTAAGGTCATCCTCTCAATCTGCAGCTGAAATGTGGGGTGGAGGAGAGAGATGATCTTGTCTTTCAATTCAGGCACCAAATTGTCTCCAGGCAGCTCTGCTAATGAGAAAGGAATCTGTTTTCTCTGCTTTCTAAGACTGTTTTTCTATTTTCAAAATTGTATGGGGCTTTTTTTTGGTCCACATTGCATGTAATATGTAATGGATCCTCTTGTTTCCTCCCCACTTCCTTAAGAGCTCTATCTCCCTAAAGCAGGAAGCTTTCATCCCCAAGCTCTCAACAAACTCTTATCACAAAACCACATGGTTATTTTAGAATGTTTTGTTTGTGAACTAAGGTTCTCCCATGCCCTTACTACAGACCATGAGGGTCCAATAAGCAGCTCCTTTGTTTCATGTCCTCTAAGTTCATCATCATAATTGTTTATTCAATTCAGATTTCTACCTGAAAAAAAGAGCAAGTATACCATAAGGCCAGTGACACTTAGGTTTATAACTGGACAAGTGGTCAATAGAAATTAAAATCATACAAAGCACAGATTTACAACCACAAAAAGAAAGTGATGTCAAGTATATGTCATTTCACTACATCACAAATGCAATAAAATTAATATATTGTTCTGGATGCTGACAAATGCTCTTAACATTTTCAACCCTGTTCAAGCCCCCCCACCCCCCAATTAAAACAAGGATCTCCAAACTTGGCAACTTTAAGACTTGTGGCTGAGGAATTCTGGGAGTTGATGTCCACAAGTCTTAATGTTGCCAAGTTTGGAGGTCCTGGCTTTAAAACAATATAAACAAACTCTAAAACGGGTAAAGCAGTTATCAGAAAAGTTTCTGAAGCTTTCAGTTATATTAATCAGAGTTTTATCTGACTAATTAGATGTGACAAAAGTTATAGCTTTTGATTTCCATCATTTCTTTTCCATTTCCCAGAAATATGCATGAAAAGTAATCTCGTGATCAGCATTCACTTTATTAGAATATTCCTATAATTTACAATTATTTTCATTGTCTTTATGAACAAACTAGTATGATTGAATTCCAATCAGCGCCTAAGGAAAATGGAACATTAAAAAAACAATGATTTTCAGTGACTTTAAGTACAGAATTTTACATAAGATTGTAAATTAAGCAAAAAGTAATTGGTCTGAAAAAGTGGCTTTAAAAATTATTTATATTTTTGTCATTCACATTTCACTTTATCCCTCCTTTGGCATCCTTTCTTTAATGATTCTATTCTATCATTTCTTCATAGTGTAACTCTTGTTCCATGGCAAGTTGGCCGTGATGAGTTGGCCACAGCAAGTTGGGTGCAGCAAGTTGACCATGGCAAGTTGGCCACAGAATTTGTCTGTAGCAAGTTATTGTAGAGTGTAGACCAACAGTAGACAACTCACTGCATTGTACACAACTCACTGCAGCCAACTTGCCACGGCCAGCAGCAGGTTGGAAAAGGTTTTCACATCTTTTCACATAAATGCAGAAGGCCTAAGGAAAATGGGAAAGAGAAAGAGTACTGTAATGTTTCTCTTCCTGAAACTCATTACCTTCCCCTGTACAAATAGGTGTGCATACCGTGTTCCCAAATCCCACTAAATAGATTGACATGTAAAAAAGCCAGAAAATTTTGGACTCAATTAGATACCATAACAAAGAATACTTTAAAACTCATGTATAATTGAAATCAGAGCCTTTTCTTTTAGGTTTGATGGATATAAGCACCTGGAAAAAAATTAGGGAAGTTTGTTTTTATATATCCGTGATGGCGAACCTCTGGCATGCGTGCCAGAGGTGGCATGCAGAACCCTCTCTGCTGGCATGTGCACTGTCACCCCAGGTCAAATCTCCATGGTGTTTCTTTCGTGAGCTTCTGTTTCCCTGCAAACAATGAAACAGAAGCTCACGAAAGAAAAAGATCTTACCTCTTGCTGCGCTGCTGATGTTGGGATGCCCTGCCTCCCACTGGCCAGCTGATCTTTGGGTCTCTGCTGCGTATGTGTGCATGCCTGCACATGCCTGCACACATGTTCACACATGGCATGCACATGCTCACGCACACATTTCAGTTTGGGCATACACGCGCGGTTTGGCCACTCAGTGTCTAAAAGGTTTGCTATCACTGTTATATATGATGTAACAATATTATTATATGCACAAAGGTGGAAAGATTAAACTTTACTGACAGTGGAGAAATGGATAATGAAGATGATGAAACTTTATACAATAGTACAATACAATAGCAGAGTTGGAAGGGACCTTGGAGGTCACCTAGTCCAACTCCCTGCCTAGGCAGGAAACCCTATACCATTTCAGACAAATGGTTATCCAACATTTTCCTGAAGACTTCTTGGAGATCTTCTTCTGCAATGGCCAAATAAACTGCTTTCATTAGGCTGAATGGATAGGGTGTTGTCTAAATTTAATGATGATTGGAAACCCCTTATTGACTTTTTGTGGGAAACATTATTTTACATTTATATTTATAAGTGTACATAAGAAAATCAGACGCCACTTCTTTATAATGCTTTTTCTTTTATTCGATTTGATTTCCACACTTTTTGTTCTTTTTTTCCTTTCCTTTTTTTTTTCTTTCTAAATATTGGCCTTTGTTAATTTTTATTTTGTTTTAATAAAGTTCTAATAAAACTTCATATATAAAAAAATAAATCCTGCTCAGTCATGATATGTTTTGCTTGCATATGTTTAATTGAATATGTGAACCCATCTCGGTGCTTATGTGTGAATCAGATTTTAGGGCATATTTAACAAACTATGTTTTTAAAAATTGGCTTAGTGCAATGCATAGACAAAGTCTACAACTCCTATTTTAAGCTACTTGATTTCTTAAAAAATAGAAGCATGTTCCCAAAAAATATTTTGTCAAGGATGTTGTAATCTTGACTAATACAGTACCCTGGATAAGTTTGGGGATTATAGCTGTTGTTCTTTTCATCTAAAAAAATTCCGGGAATTCTATTTATTTTTTGATATTTTTTTAAAATGTCTCCCCTTATAGAAACTATTCTCCTGGCCAAAACAGCTCAAGATGTCTTCTGCTTTTCTCGAACCTTTGAGGATCTCACCTGTTTCTGGGATGAGCCAACACATGAAAAAAAAGTCTACAGGTTCTTCTATACATATGAAGGGTAGGAAGTTACTTCCCACATAGACTGACCAAATTGTCTGAGGTGCTTTGCCCAAGCACTTATAATAGCAATAGCACTTAGACTTATATACTGCTTGACAGTGCTTTACAGCCCGCTCTAAGTGGTTTACAGAATCAGCATATTGCCCCCAACAATCTGGGTTCTCATTTTACCCACCTCAGAAGGATGGAAGGCTGAGTCAACCTTGAGCCTAGTGAAATTTGAACTGCCATATTGCAGTAAGCCAGCAGTTAGAAAAAGTCGCTTGCAGTGCTGCATTCCAACCACTGCGCCATCATGTAGTGGCATTTAAACTTACATGCCAGTTTTAAGCAAATTACTTTGGCATCTAGGAAACAATGGCTAGGAGCACGATGGCTCAGTGGTTTGGCCTTTGTGACATGGGTTGGAGACAGGGGTGGGTTCCTACCGGTTCTAACCAGTTCGCTAGAAGAAGTTCCACAAATCTAGTGCGCCATTTAGAACCAGTTGGTGGAACGCCCCCTCACTTGCTCACCCCTAGGTCCAGCCCATCCGACTCGTCTGCTCGCTCACCCCACTCATCCGCACCACGCCTCTAAGAGCCCTATAGAGAGCCTTTGGTTCTCTATTGCTGCTTGCCGAGGTGGTAAGTAAGCTCTTTGTTGACGCAGTGGATTATGGGGCTAATGGGGTTTTGGTTTTCAGCCCGACAGCCCCTGCTGTTTCTGAATCAGGCAGGGCACCAAGGCCCCTTCGCCTCCCTTCGCTCCCACTTGGTCTTGATGACATTGCGCAGATGCCGGGCGCGGCCGGCCAGAGGTAACCAGAGTGGCACCAAGGCGGTCCAGGTGGGCGAAAGAGCGAGCGAGCGAGCAATAAAGGATCAGGCATAATCAATCAACCGGTCTTCACCAGAACTAGGAAATGACCACTTGAAAGTCAGGCAGATACTTTTGTGGGCTGCTCTCTCTCTCCTACAGCAGGGGTCTCCAACCTTTGCAACTTTAAGTCTGAAAGACTTCAGCTCCCAGAATTCTGGGAGCTGAAGTCCTTCAGACTTAAAGTTGCAAAGGTTGGAGACCCCTGTCCTACAGGCAAAGTCAAAATGGGCTTTCATTTCAAAGATGGCTCTGCTGCAGACAGGAAGACAGCTTTCCCTCTACTCTCTTCACATCCCTTTTTTTTTAATGTATAACTATAGGATTGTATTATAAATTGTTATTGGTTGAAAGACATTGTACTTTATATTTAATGTTCTGGAGGGTTTTTTTGCAAACACTAGTGCTTAAGAGTTTGGCTACTTTGTCAACAACAGCGAATGGTGTAGCTAAGTAAACAATTATTTAGAAATCATTAAAGTTCCACTCATCGCCCAGATTAATATATTGCTCCAACGTCTCCTATATCACTTACTGAATATCTGAATACCCCTCAATTAAAAGGTAAAGGTAAAAGCTCAATTATGCCAATGCAAAACACCCTGGAAGTGGTTTCCATAGCACATTCCATCTCAAACCACCAATACCATGTTAGCCTAGCCTGTCCTGTTAATTCAGAACAGTGTGGCTAATGTTTCAGTTCAGTGAATTATGTATTCTATACATAAACATCTGATTAGATTTTCTCTCTTACAGTCACATCATTAGCTTACAAACATGTTTTAGTTTTTGAAGCATACCATTAAAGTTCCATGGGATCTGTGTTTCCTGTTGATCTAGATGTAACCACAGATTCCCCTTGAATTAGGATGAGAATTGGGATTGGTTAAGCAATATGATCACAAAACACAATTAAATTTTATTGCTCAGTGACATCAGCCTGGTGATTTCTGTTGCCGTAGTTAAGTCAGAATCTCACATGTCCATGGCAGAGGAAGGAAGAGGTGCTAAAACTGGATCCCATGTGTGAATGACGAGGGTCAAGCCGAAAGAGTCGATTTCCTATCTTTAGGGCACCCCCTTGGCGTTCCTTGATGGAAGCCCCTTGAGGGCTGAGAAGAAAAGATGAACAGCAACTAAGAAGCCTTTTCTTTTGTTTATATCTCTCCCCACCTTCCCTGTTTCTCAGTTCTGGTGGCTGTACCTTCTCGCTGCCTTCATTAACTCCGCTTCTTCTTGTTTACCTGCATGTGTGGCTCCTTTTGTCAGGCTCCACAATTAGTGTGTTCACCCTTAAGCAACGTGGAAATGACCTGGGCTTTGGCTCTTTCAAAGTAGATGTATACTTTCTCTTGAGAGCAAACAACACCATTTCATTTTTAATAGATGCCAGCCAGTGTGCTCACCGTAAAGACATGACAACAAAGGTTATCTTAACCTGGAGGCTTTTGTAAGTAGATTGAGAGGATAGCAGAGGAGTTATCCCTCCTAATCCCTCTCATCTCTAAACATTCGCAGTTAAAGTGGCTACATCTAGAGCAGTGTTTCTCAACCTTGGCAACTTTAAGAGATGCAGACTTCAACTCCCAGAATTCCCCAACCGGCCATGCTAGTTGAGGAATTCTGGGAGTTGAAGTCCACAAGTCTTAAAGCTGTCATGTTTGAACACCCCTGGAGGGTTTTTTTTTCCTAAAGGGTTAGAGGTGCAAGGATCTTGTAACTTGACAGCTTAAAGACTTGCACACTTCAATGCCAGAGTTCCTGAGCCAAAATGACTGGAGGAGGAATTCTGAGAGTTGAAGTTCACAAGTCTTAAAACTGTCAAGTTTCAACACTCCAGGGTTTTTTTTTTCTAAAGGATTAGGGGTGCAAGGGTCTTGTAACTTGACAGCTTTAAGACTTGCGTGCTTCAAATGCCAGAGTTCCTGAGCCAACATTTTGGTTGCTAAGCAAGAGCGTTGTTAAGTGAGTTTCACCACATTTTGCAAGTTGGCCACTCCCACCCAATCACATGATTGCCAAGCCACTCCCACCCAGACACATGACTGCCAAGTCACTCCCACCTGGTCACATGACCACCAAGCTGCTCCCACAAAACAAGGCACACCTACAGAAGAGGTTCTAAAAAATTTTGAAACCCACCACTGGTTAGAGACCTGAGTGCCACATGACAGAGTGAGCTCGCATTACCTGTTCCAGCTCCTGCCCATCCTAGCAATTCCAAAGCATGCAAATGTAACTAGATGAATAGGTACCACTTTGGTGGGAAAGTAACAGCATTCGGTGTTCCTTGGTGTATAGTCATGTTGGTCATATGACCACAGAAGTGTCTTTGTACAATGCTGGCTCCCTCAACAAAGAAATGAAGATGAGGACTGCCCCATAGAATTGGAATAACTGGACAGGGGAAACTTTTACCTTTACCTGTGCTTTTACTAGGGACTATAGGAAAGGGATGATTGAAACTCACTTTTGTCATTTCAGAAAAAGATTAGGTTAAGTCGCACTGGGGAAGTATCACAGTCCTAATTATTCAATTTTTACTCCTGCAGAGATAAAAGCCGAGAATGTGCTCTAATCACTATGAAAAATATAGACGGAAGTTGGCGCCACATCTGCATATTTCCTGAAAACTATTATGGCATTCAGCTCTTTATTGAACTCAATGTTGAAGTGTTGGATAGTGTTAGTAATCGCACCATAATCTCACAATATCTCAGAGTGAACACCGTTGGTAAGTTTCTTCCAAAATGGTATAAACTATGTAAAATAGAGAAAGAGATGAGGACTGGGTAAAGCTTTGAAGAGTCCAGCATTCTAAAACACATTCATACTATGATCTTCATTTGACCTGACAATTTTAGCCAAGTCATGTGCAAACATGATTTCTATATTATAATTTTGAGGATTGCTGGAATGAATCTGTGAATCACACAGACACTAGACTGATGGATTTAATTGAATTTAATTACCACTATGACTAATTTGGCACTGACAGACAGATTTGTATTTGAAGTTAACAATAGACATTTATGAACTATTTGTTTTATTTATTTATTTGTTTCTTTCTTTATTTATTTATATCATTTCATGACATAAGCGATATGCAGGATTTTATTTCAGTCCATCTTTCAGGGCATAGAGTTATCAGTTTCCAAGAAGTGTGGCTGATCCTATTTTTTTTAAAAAAAAACAATTTTTATTGGTTTTACAAGTTATAGAAAAGGAAAGGGGTATATAGGGTTCATAGAAAATATTTTGGAGCTTCCATGTCAGGGTTGGTGGTTGCACCCGGGTCTTCGTACAAAACATAATTAATTAAATGGTGGTTAGAGATACATATATATCACATTTTAAAGTTCATACATTCAATCTTTGTTTCATATTAACATCCATTTCAGGACTTACAGCAATTAAACTTATTTCTGGGATCTGAGTCTCTTTGCTATTATGTCTTCTTCCTCCCTCCCTCCCGTGGGCAGGGCCATGGCCCGTCCCGTCCCGTCTTGTTCATCTCCCAGGATAGAGGCGTGTTTTTTTAGTGTGACTGATCCTATTGATGTCCTCAGAAGAGAAGATAACATTTTTCACACCAATCTGTTCCCAGAAGAGAGGGTAAAAGTTTTGCAAGGAACCTGAGAAAATGGTTTGCTCAAAATAAACACAATGGGCCTTCAAACCTTTAACACATCTGTTTTGCATCTTATGTAGCCCAAAGTTAGAAAACAATAGTATCAAATGTTGTTGTTCACACTCTTTTCAGTATGATCTGATGGGGTTTTCTAGAAAATGCAAAGGTTGGGGGGGAAATAGGTTGGAGAATCGCATGTGGCTAAGTCCGTGCATTTACCCACAAACAAATTAAACATTTTTTTAAAAAAATCCTACATATTGCTAAAAATAATTCAGCTATAGTACAATACAAATGACTTTTGTTTTTCTTTTTTAAAAAAAAGCAGTAACAAGGCTTCATTTTTCTCCCTGGGAAAAGGAGCTCCAAATATGAGGAGCCACTACTGCTCCTAGGATTCCCAACAGCCTAACAACTCTTGCTGATGAAATACAGAGGAAAACGTTGCCATTTACCCTAAAATGTAACAGTATAAAGATAAGGCAGAGACAAAGAGGAAGGTGGTAAGACGAAGATAGGAAAAAGGCCTTCATCTGTAGAATCTGATTACAATTGAATAGCTGTACAGTTCAGGATTTTTCTTCTGTCGATGGGCCTGGGAACTTGGAAATGTGGCAAGCACATGCAATGGTTGCATTGATTTATTCATGGTGAAGTTTTTTTTTCCAACCATGGATCGTTTGTATGTTGTTCTTTCCTTTATGATTTTTTCAGAAAACTAATGAAATTATTATTCAATTATTATTAAACACCCAGAGTAATGAACCTGAAAGGAGAGGTCATATAAATTAATTAGTAGATCTTGTAAGAAAGTTCAGCTATCACTTCTAGGAGAGGCACAGGTACATTTGTGACAGACATTCCCAGTTTCTGCTCTAGCAAATTAGAATGCTAACTCTATTGATCAGAGTGCCTTCCGTTCAGTCTAGAAAGGCTGTTCTTTCCTATTCAATCATCATGAATAGCATAGAACAGGGATGGCGAACCTTTTCGGCACCAAGTGCCCAAAACGGAACATGCATCAGAGCATCGGAAACCAGACCAGCTGGCTGGTACGCATATATGCCCCAACCAGCTGGTCTTTGGGTTCATGGCACATGCATGTATGCTGGCCAACTGGTCTTTGTGCATGCTAGAGTGGCAGAAACCCAAAGACCAGCTGGCCAGTGCGTGTATGTGTACCAGTTAGCGCAAAGACTGGCGCATTGGAAACCAGAAGAGCAGCTGGCAACAGCGCACATGCCCACAGAGAGGGCGCTGCATGCCACCTCTGGCACGCGTGCCATAGGTTCGCCATCATGGGCATAGAGCATTCATTTTTGTTTTGCTTTGTTGTTGTTGTTTTAAGGTCTCATTGCTCCACCAACAAATGTAATAGTTGAGTGGCCCGGGATTGCCCAACAGTTGCTTGTAAATTGGATGCCTCCATCTATCAGCTATGCAGATTTCTTGATGTATGAAGTTCTTTATGGTGTTGAGGATTCCATTCAGCCACCATTCAGGGTATGGTTAATGTTGGAAAAAATGGCTTTGCTATAATGGCTGGAGTATGTTTTTTCTCTATTACTTTTTTTTCTAAAATGGTCTAACTGAAGAAACATTTAGACTGTTATTCTATTTTATTGTAGATTGAAGTGAAAAACAGCTATATGTGCCAGCTCAAGAATCTACTTCCAGGACAGCAATACCACATCCGAGTTCGGTCCAAGCCTGATGGCCTTTCTCTTGATGGCATCTGGGGACCCTGGTCTCCAGCAGTGACAGCAAAAACACCCCACCTTCCTGGTAAGTGGCCTGTTGACTAGGAAGCAGCTGCCAATGGTGCAACTTTAGGCAGGGGTGGGCTGCTGGGGGTTTGCACGGGTTCGGGCCAAGGGTGGCATTCTGCCAGTCCACACCGGTTTGAGCAAACCAGTAGTGGTGGCAGCACGAGGCTCCTCCCACCTACCCACACGTCATCAAGGACCGGACGTGCATGTGTGCGCTCCCACTACCGAACCAGTAGGAAGATAAGAGGATACCGTTACTGGTTCATGCAATCCTCTAGCTAGGATTCTGCCCAGTTGGCAAGCCTCCAAATGCCAGTTCTGGCTGGCCACGCCCACCCCGCCCCCACCAGGAATCTCCACGCAACCCATTCATCATGCCCAGAAAGTGCATGGTCCGCGTGGAGGTTCAGAGAGGACAAAAAACTAGTGTACCGGAAATGGGCCTGGAAATGGGCCTGTTTCTGAGCTCTGGAGGACCTCCAGAACCCGCGGAAGCAGTTTTCACCCTCCCAGAGGCTCAAGGAAAGCCTCCAGAGCTTGGGGAGAGCGAAAAACACCCTCTCCCACTGTGGTGCAGGAGGCCAACTAGGCCATGCCACCCAGCAACAGGGTAGTGAACCCTTTGCTGCAATTTTTGAAGCCCACACCTGACTTTAGGGCAATAGCATGGAAGGATACACCATTTCTACGTGGAAGTAGAATCCCCAGGTACTACAATTGGGTGTATCAAGAGTCATATTGCATCAATATTACTACTGCAAAATGAGAAATTAAAGAAAAGGAAATTGTTGCCTGCATGGACTCTGTAACTCCCTATGAAATCCATTTTTCCTCTTCAGGAGGCATGTCTAGGCCCGAAAGTAGACATCTAAGGCTTGTGAATCCATATTTCTGCTATAGTACTTGCAAATTTTTCTGGCCTGTAGCTATTTTCCCATATGTATAAACCACACCCCATGAAACAATGAATTGCAAATACATTTTACTCTCTCATTCTATATTACTATTAAATAATTCAATAACCCCTTTGGAGATGCAATATTGAGGTATTTGAAATGCTGGAAATGCAAATGTTGCATTTCCTTCAGGAACCATAGCATGAAACTACTGATTATCCTGACACGACAAGCGAGCACTCTAATCTGCATTTGCTTAGCTAGCATGACTAAAAGAAGGAACAGAGACGCATATATATTTATTTCCAGCTCTGGAGTCTGTTTGGCTACTGTATATATAGGCATGAGTAAAAAGCATCAGAGAGCAAGGTAAAGAGGTAAAGGTTGCTCTTATCGATGTCCAACTCTAGGGGGCAGTGATCACCTCCATTCCTTAGTTCCTCAGTGTTGTCCAAAGACACTTCTGTGGTCATGTGGCCAAGCATAACTGTATGCCTTGCTTCTTGTTTTGCTTTCAGGTTCTTTGGAGACTAGGTTGATCCTACCCCTCTTCTTTGTGGAAGCCCCTTCGATATTGAAACACTGCTATCATGTCACCCCATCCCTTCTTCTTGTCATTGAACTAGACATAGCCAATTCCTTCAACCATTCTTTATACATTTTAGTCTCCAGTGCCATAATCATTTCTGTTGCTGTTCACTGCACTCTCAACATCTCAACACTTTTTTAATATCATGGCGACTAAATGTGGATGCAATATATTCCAAGTATGGTCTTACCAAGCAAGGCATTATAAAGTAATCTTAACATTTCACATGATCTAGATTCTATCCCTCTCTTTATGCAACCTAGAACTCTGTTGATTTTTTTGGCAGCGGCAGCACACTGCTGGCTCATATTTAAATGGTTGTCCACCAGGACTCCAAGATCCCTCTCGTATTTACTACTATTGAGTCAGGTACCACCCCATACTATGCTTGTGCTTTTGGTTTTTCCTGCCTAAATGTAAAACCTTATTTTTCTCACCACTGAATTTCATTTTGTTAGATAGGGTTTAGTTTTCAAGTCTGCCAAGATCTTGTTGTGTCTCAAATCTATCTTCTGGAGTCTTTCTTTTGTATCTTCTTACTTCTTTATTCACACACACACATGGGGGAGAGGTGAGGAGAAAAAAGTAGAAATGCTGCTCAATGTTTTTTGACTGTTAACCCTAGGAATCTTTCATCTGGATGTGCTCCAACTTTCTACAAATTCAGGTTAGCCCTTTCCTTTCCAGAAAGAGTTTTGCTTCTAAGGCACAGTAATTTTTTTTTTTTAAAAAGGCTAAATATAATTATTTTTTGCCTTTTGGTACTGCCCATGGGGTTTTCTGCTCTTTAGAAGACCAGATCCTGAGGTTGAAACTCAAATACTTTGGCCACCTAATGAAAGGGAAGGACTCACTGGAGAAGAGCCTAATGCTGGGAAAGATTGAGGGCAAAAGAAGAATGGGACAGCAGAGAATGAGGTGGCTGGATGGAGTCACTGAAGTAGTTGGCGTGATCTTAAATGGACTCCAGAGGATGGTAGAGGACAGGAAGGCCTGGAGGAATGTTGTCCATGGGGTCACAATGGGTTGGACACGACTTCGCAACTACGAACAACAATATAATTATTTTTCTTGTTAGTTAAGGGTTTTTTCACATTTTATAATAAAGAATAAATTCATGAGACGTTTCTAAGGGGAAGGAGTTAGAGCATGCAAGAAATATTCTGAAAAGCATAAAGGACCTCCTTAGGATAGAGAGTCAGAGCTCTGCGGATGTTCTGAGCCACATCCCCAAATAGCCTCACTCGATATGACCAATAGTGAGAGATTTGGGGAGTGTAGTTTAGAGTTTTTAGAAGATATTTCTGTGGATTGGGCACTCTCTGCAAAAGTCATGCAATGTATATAAAACAAAGAACATAGATTTAGCACGTGGGGACATAAAATACTACTGAAAAAAAGCTGTTCTGTGTCTGTTATTTTTTCTGGACAGAGGCAATTGGTCTGCACTGCGTCACTCCAGACTTGTATCAATTGCACTGCCAGTGGAACAAGAAGCCCCTGAGATCTGGCCCTTTTCACAGCCTCTTGTACTGGATGGAAAGCAACAGCAGCAGCACAAGGTGACTAGATGGACAAATGAACAATTTTCGTGGCAATGTTTTTCACAAGTGATTTGCTATTGCCTCCTTTCCTGGGCTATGAGAAAGTGACCGGCCCAAGGTCTCCAAGATGGCTTTGTGCCTAATTTGGGATTAGAACTCACAATCTCCTGGGTTCCAGCCTGATGCTTTAACTACTGCACCAAACTAGGCATACACGTGTAGGCTTTGATCTAAGTCATATGTGATAGCTTAGGTTACCAAGCAAGGTTACGAATATTTAATTAATGCAAATCCCATCCTACGTTCAAATTGTTTTCCTGGCATAGTTTCCTGTCTAAGCTTCCTACCTAACAGCAGTAACCCTGGGAAATAGGTTAGGCTGAGATGAAGAAGCTAACTAAAGCTTACTGGGCGAATTTCATTCAAGTTGAATGGCAGCTTGAACCTGTTCCTCCACTCCTAACACAGCAGTTAAAAATGATATCGCATCAGTCCTGCTTCTTTGCTGCTTGACAGTGGCTGACTTTGTGCCACTCACAACAACTTCACCTATTTAGTGTTTAATAAGGCTCAAACCATAATAGTTCCATAAGTGGTTTCCGGCATCCCTGTACAACCAGTTGACTCCATCACTGGCCGTAGGGGACGAACACCTCACCCCTGTGGATGGGGCACGCAACTTCCTGGATACCCGGCTGTCCATGGAAGATCAAGTGACAGCAGTGGCCAGGAGGGCGTTTTACCAGGTGCGCCTGGTACGCCAGTTGCGTCCCCTATTGGATCGGGATGCCCTTTGCACAGTCACTCATGCCCTCGTGACATCCCGACTGGACTACTGCAATTCTCTCTACATGGGGCTCCCCTTGAGGTGCACCTGAAGACTTCAGCTTGTCCAGAATGCAGCTGTGCGAGCAATAATGGGAACCTCAAGGTTTACCCACATAACACCGCTCTTGCGCGAGCTGCATTGGCTGCCTGTCGTCTTTCGGGTGCGCTTCAAGGTGTTAGTTACCATCTTTAAAGCGCTCCATGGCACGGGACCTATTTATCTGCGGGATCGGATCCTGCCTCATACATCCCTGTGGCCGATTCACTCCCACAGAGAGGGACTTCTCCGGGTGCCGTCCACTAGGCTATGCCAGCGGGCGACGCCCAGGGGAAGGGCCTTCTCTGTGGCGGGCCCAGCCCTCTGGAACGACCTTCCCCCCGAGATCAGAATAACTACGGACCTCCGCTCCTTCCGTCAAAAATTAAAAACACACTTTTTCTGCTTGGCCGGCCTAGGTTAGTCTTCCGTCTTTTAATAGGGTTTTAGGGGATTTTAGTGTATTTTAAGATAGGGTGATTTTAGCGCAGGGATAATTTGGTTTAATTCGTATTTTATTTATCTATTTATGTATTTTATATTGGTATTTTTAATTTTTCCCTGTGCACCGCTCCGAGTCCCTTTGGGGAGAGGAGGCGGTTTATAAATAAAATATTATTATTATTATTTATGACAGAGGTGGTATTCAACAGGGGAATGGAGATTTTGTAGTAACCTTCCCCTGGAGGGAATGGAGATTTTACAGTATCCTTCCCCTGCCACGCCCACCAAGCCATGCCTACAGAACTGGTAGTAAATTTTTTTGAATCCCACCACTGGTTTAGGAGGCTCTACTGCAATGTCTGTTTCACCTCTCATTTCTGTGTCTTGTTAGAAAAAAAAGGTTTTGAGAGCACGGCGGAAGGTGCATAGGTCAGGGATAGTTCTTAATTCCGGGGGCAATTCGTTCCAGAGGACAGGTGCTCCCACAGAGAAGGCTCTCCTCCTGGGTGTCGCCAGTCGACATTGTTTAGCCGACAGCACCGTGAGGAGACCCTCTCTCTGGGAGCGTACTGGCCGGTGGGAGGCTCTCGGTGGCAGAAGGCAATCTCGTAGGTACTCAGGTCCTAAGCCATGGAGCGCTTTAAAGATAGTAACCAACACCTTGAATCGCACCCGGAAAACCACCGGAAGCCAGCGTAGCTTGCGCAGGAGGGGTGTTACATGAGAGCATCGCATCGCCCACATAATTACCCACGCAGCTGCATTCTGGACCAGTTGGAGCCTCCGGGTGCTCTTCAAGGAGATGGGGAATTATAACACAACAGGAATGATGAATAGATGGAGTGATGGTTGCAATTTTAGATTTTGTTTTTTACAACTTAACGAATCTCGCTAATCATATTCATTCCAATATGGTTGGTGGGATCGCCTAATTTGGAGGAAAAGCCTAAACAGAACTTGGGGGTACTAATGGTCAAGGAAAGTGTTAAGTGCGGTTGATCATTTGAGAACCGTTTAAAAGACAACTTCAGATAGTTCTAGCAGACAACTCAACATCGTATCACCATTGTCCATTTTAATTTGCAGAAGGCAAATCTGGCACAAATGCAAGAAGGAAGACCCTGCTTCCTGCACATGCACCTTCCAGCCTAGTAACATCCATTACCTTGCTGTCCTGGTGACTATCAGCCAGGGTTCGCAAGAGGTCAGCTATTTTGAAGAGCCATTCAAACTGTACCATGTGGGTAAGAATTTTCAACATCTCTTGGCCTCAGCACCATCAGGACTTTCAGCTCAAAAGAGTGAGCTGTCCTGGGCTGGTCTAGCATCAAAAGAATATCAATATTAGAAGATATGCAATACTATTAATATTGTAATGTATTGTCTGCTCCCCCATGAAGCTAAGCTGACCTAACTAGCCACTTCTCTCCCTTTCTCCTGTTATAGTGCACACTGCTCCCCCAAGAATCCTGGAGGCTTCAATAGACAAAAATATACTAAGGCTGGAGTGGGCCTCCCCACTAGAAGAAATAACTGAGCACATGGTATATCAGATACGGTATACAGTGCAGGACGCCTTGAAATGGAAGGTATTTTTTTCACAGCAGATATTCTTGTGTTCTCCAATTAGCAATGCCAGATAGTTGCAAATAAATGCTTCTGTAATGCAAATGTGGACCTATGGCTTCCAAGCTATAAGAAATTGCTACCCTAAATTTATTTTACTCTGCAAGAATCATCTAGAATAGGGGTCTGCAAAGTTGGCTCTTTGAAGACTGGTGGACTTCAACTGGCTGGGGAATTCTGGGAGTTGAAGTCCACCAGTCTTCAAAGAGCCAACTTTGCAGACCCCTGATCTAGAATGTTGTGTCCTATTCAGGAACCTCTAAAATATCCTTCTCATATCACAAAAAAAAAGGTTACAAAGAGTAAAAGGAGAGCGAGCATACAAGAACAGTCCCATACAGTAGATCCAAATTAAAAAGAGTAAACATTTATTTTTGGCAATTGCACGATCAAGGGACATTTTGATGATCATTCAAAGCACCTGAATCACAATCAAGTGACTGCAGGGACACTGTGATCACCACAAGTGGGAACGCCAAGCACCAATTGCAAAGTTATTTTTTCAGTGTTGT
Source organism: Rhabdophis nuchalis (assembly GCA_039707465.1). Lineage (NCBI taxonomy): Eukaryota > Metazoa > Chordata > Lepidosauria > Squamata > Natricidae > Rhabdophis > Rhabdophis nuchalis. The sequence goes on from CM077644.1 coordinate 61,422,632, forward strand.
CATAACTTTGAGTCCCTAAACAGAACAGTCATTAAACAAGGACTACCTGTAGCCTTAAATTACAGAAAGGTTGATTTCAATTGAAGATTTGTAAAAGCTTCTGGGCAGCAAAGCGCAGATTCATACCAGAGGTGGGTTGCTCCGAGTTCAGCCCAGATCGAACGAACTGGTAGTAGCAGTAGCAGGAGGCTCCGCCCACCCACCCAGATGCTTCTGCTCATGTGCAGAAGCAGTGTGTGGGAGTATGTCCGAACCAGTAGTAAAATTATTGGCAATCCACCACTGATTGATGCCCCCAATTCCAACAGTGTTTGTCTCCCAAGCTTAAGAAGAGAATTCAAAATACCAACCAGCCAATCCATGCTTTTCCTCCAGATGACCAACTGAAGAGAACAACAAACATCGTTGTCCCATTGTTAATAGCATAAATACCCTTACTCCCATATCATAAATAACGAAAATTGCTGTCACTTCCTCACATCCACCTTTTTTACAGTACCTGTATTTCTATACTATTGTTTAATGAACTGCAGAAGGGTTTTGACAGGTTTTTGCTATGTGGGGAATTTGCAATGGAAGGTTGATATGGAAAAAAATGGAAAAAAAGTAAATTTGGAGCACTGGAAGAGGAGTCCCACCAAAAAAACACAATCAGGTTATTCTGCAATTTTGTTATTTTTTATGTATTGTCTTTTTTTAAAATGAATTTTATATGCACAACACACATAAAAAGATCCACTCCTTCAATCTACTCCTTCAAAGGTTTTTCAGTTGTTTTAGAGCCATTTATCTTTATTACATTTTTAAAACCCTATGAAATATATAGGTGAAATACTAGCATGTTGCCAATTTTGAACTGGGTACTTTGGCCAATAGCCATGACAATTGATACATCTTGATAAGTTCTAAACAATACTTGCAGAAATAGATAAGATAATTTCTAGAAACAGGACACCATACAAGCTGATCTACTAGTCTTAGAAAATGTGTAGAAAAAACTGACTGAACTTCTAACCCAAGCAATAATGTCTAAATGGAACTTTTACTAGAGAATGGAATGCATGCATGCCATACTTTTGTATTTGGCTCAAGACACAACTAAGGCAACCAGAGATGTATGACAGCTTAACAAAAGAGGTTTTAAAAAGCTTAAGAATTTTTTAAAAAACTACCTCCCCTTTTTCAAACATGCCATAACCTAAGGGACAACACTTCTACAATGTATACTATAGTAAATGAAGTACAGTATGGTGAGCGTCTCATACAAAGGAAAAACCCTTGACCTAGTTAGTAGAATAATAGTTAGGTACTGCTGTACAAATAATCTTCAAGTTACAGTATTATACAATCGGGACCATAATTTTCAATGGTAAACAAGGTTAACTGAATTGCATCTGATTTTATGACCTGTTTGCTACAGTTGTTAAGCAAATTACTCAGTTGTTAAGTGAATCAGGTGGTTTGAAGCAAATCTGGTTTTTCCATTGACTTTGCTTGCTGGCAGTTGCCTGGAAAGGTCACATTTCCCCGGGGATGGTGCAAGCATTATAAATACATGCCAGTTGCTAAGTACCTGAATTTGGTCACATGACCATGTTTATTGTAAGCATGAGGACTAGTCATATGTCACTCTTTTCATTGTAACTTCCATTGCTAAATCGATGGTTGTAGGTAAAGGACAACATGTTCTGTAGTATGGGGGGGTATGAAACCCAGGAACCTAATTAGTAGAGTACAAGCTACAACCACAATTGAGCCCAACATTTGTTAAGTGAACAATTTGTTCAGTGCATTTATCCCATTTTACGACTTTTCTGGCCACATTTCTTAAGTGAATCGCTGCAGTTGTTAAATTATTAACACGGTTGTTAAATGAATCTGGGTTCCCCATTGATTTTGCTTGTCAGACGGTCACAAAATGACTCCTGAACACTGCAACCGTCATAAATATGAGTCTGTTGTCATGCATCTGAATGTAGATCACGTGACCATTGGGCTGCTGCAATGGTCATAAGTGTGAAAAATGGTCATAAGCCACTATTTTCAGTGCCATTGTAACTTCAAATGGTCATTAAATGAACTGTTGTAAGTCAAGGACTACCTGCATACATGATGGGGCCATTTTCTGGGTAGATTCTACAGGTGCAGTACTCAAACACCAGTGAGATTCATCTGGCCACCCAGGATCGCTACTGCGTTCAGCTGCGTACTCAGCCAGATGGCCAGAAGTTCCGTGGGGACTGGAGCACCTGGTCAGAATTAGTGTGTGTTGAAGTCCCACCTGGTGCAGGTAAGCAACATCAGTGATGTGTGTACTGGAGAGAGGTTGCTAGATATGGAGAGAAAATACTTGACAAATGAAACAAAGACTGCTAAGCCTTAGGGAAAGAAGAGCCACAAATTCACCACCCTGTGCTTCCACTTCAGATTCAGTGATTATGATCGTGGCTATTGCACTCTTGCTGTGTGCAGGACTTGTGCTGGGACTGGGCTTCACCTGCCTCTCCAACTACAGGTAATTGAGTTCTGTGCAGCTCAGTCATTGAATGAAAAATATTGTTTGGTATAGGTGTTATCCAGTGGTGGGATTCAGCCAGTTGGCACCACTTTGCGGGAACCAGTTGTTAACTTTCTGAGCAGTTTGGTGAACTGGTTGTTGGAAGAAATCATTAGGGCAGAGAACTGGTTGTTAAAGTACTTAAATCCCACCACTGGTGTTATCCTTTTGCAACCATCCGTGTTTCTTTGTTAATAGTAGTGTGAAACAAAAGCTCTGGCCAAAGATTCCAGACCTACATCATGTCCTAGATGGATTCTTCAAGGATAATGACAAGCAGCAGCAGGTGAGACTTTCTTTTTATTGTATTACTTCTAATGCAGTAAGTCAGTAGAAGCAGAATTAGGCTGTCTTTTGACTAGGAAAGAAGAACATTCCTGTTTTTTAACTACTTCCAATATACTTTTTTGTGAGAAACTTGCATCATTCTGTGGGCATCTATTCCAGATTTCAGGAATAATATGAGCAAAACCATTTCTCATCTGACTTTTTTAAGATGGAGACTTTTGCAGTTCCATCCGATTTCTGAACTGTGATGCATGTGATGATAGAAACAGTATTATGTACAGAAATAAAATGAGGTAAATTTAGCTTGTGCTTAGAAGCAAGGGTGGGATTCAGTTGGTTTGGACCGATTCAGGCAAACTGATAGTTTCAATGAGCATTTGCCCCCCCTCTCCGCCTCTGCGCTTTCCTGCCTTATATTTCCCTGTTTTTTAGCTCAGCTGATTTGTGCAGCACAGCGGATTGCCACGCATCAGCTGTTTTACTCACAGGCACTTACATAGAAGTTTTGAAGCTTTAAAAGCTTTTTAATCCTGCACATGCACGCAAAGCGTGCACTCACCAAACCATTTATTAAACCAGTTGTTAAACTGGTTGCGTCCCTTCACTGCCTAGAATCCCTCCTTATTCCGAGTACAGTACATGCTAAATCCTGGGTAGAACGTTTCATGATTTTTCTCTCTTCCTAGTTGGAGTGCTCAGTGTTCTTTTCTTGTCTTTCACATTATTATTTCATGCAGATTCCCATAAAGCGAATGTCAGGGAGGGAGGGAGTAATTCAGAGGCCTTTCTTAATTTCTGATTGTTTCTTTCTGAACTTTTAGGTAAACACTTTATTTTGCAACAAAATGTTGGAGGATGTGCCTTTGACTTGCTTGTTGGAAGTACTATCTGAGAAACCCCTGGAAACAACCAACTTTGGCCCTTTGCTAGATATGAGTTCAGCGGAACAGGCAGAATGGGGCAGCCAGCCTTCTTCCCATCAGCACTACATGGTGCTGAGTTCTAACAATCCTCAAAGCAGCCACCATGAAAATGAATACTTTGATGAGACAAATGATAATGGAAATGCTTTCCCACAATCCTTGGAAAATGATCTACGTGTAACCTCAGAGCCAATGACACAAATAACTCCCTTCACCTTGTTGAACGTACCATCAGAGATTAAAGAAGAAAGAAGGCAGGAAATTTCTGATGACCAAGCCACATCTGTCACTGACATTTCAAACCAGACATATTTGCTTATGGGCTGATTGTGTCTATCATTACAGGGTAGAACTATGAGAAATTATTAGGCCCTGTGGAAGTTTGTATACAATACAATACAATTTTCAATTGTAAGGCATCTGTTTAGCCAATACTCTTCAAATCTGTTTCTTATGGACCAATTGAATTTAGCAGCTGATTGTAGTAGAACAGATTGGGCAATTTTTCATGGCCCAAACCTACCTTCAATTTTTGGAAGACAATGATGGAAAGTGACTAGAACTGTACTCACACAGGACTCATTTTGGTTTGAAAGGGAACAAATTACACTACAATGTTTCTGTGTTTTTCATTTCGGAATGGTAGGCAATCATACTGTCAAATTCTGGTACTGGTGGCTGAAGGGTGCTCTGGTTACTGCCAAAGGATTTGCAGATCTGTGGCCTCAAATTACCAACCCAGGCATTGGATAGTGATGTGGAGTTGAATGTGGAACGTTTATCTCAAGACACGTCCACATTGCATCTGGTAACCACAGATCTCCATAAGCAAAGTAATTCTTATGCAGCTGAGTCCCAGTGATTGTATGTCAGCTAAAAAAAGCAAGATTTTAAATACTTTTTCCATTTTGAAGAAACATGCAAAGTACCGTATGTTTTATGGAAATGATGAAAGGGTTGTAGTAATACACCTGCTTAGCATAACCAGAAATAGAGCTAAATAGAAAATGTACCATGCTGAGCACAAAAATACAATTTGTGAGATAAACACTACTCTTATCTCTATGTTAGGTCACTATAATATCACATTTATTTCACTGATTTTAAATACAGCACACATTGCTACTGACTTGTACAGATTAGGACTCGCTGTTACTATTTGCATTGCCATGGTTGCTTATAAACAAATGTAATGTTATTTGAATAATGAAACTGCTGTAATTCATGGTAGTTAAATGAACTTTTTTTTATGAGGATCAAATTTAGGTATTCACACAGCACTGATTTACTACAGGTTGTAATGTCAAAAAAGCACTTCTTACCATCTCCACAGAGGTGTCACCAACCCATTAAAATCAATTTTGCTTTAAAAGGATAATGATGACCCAATATTTCATGGAATCATTCATGGAGTAAAGGATAAGTAAATTCTGTTGGCTTACTCTAGCCAGGATAAGAAGTACTTTTGTTCTAATGCTTCCTTGTAGCAAGCAAATTAAGTGCATGAGATGTATAATACAGCAATTAATGGCACAGATTCCTGGGCTCCTCAGAAGTGCTTTGGGTCAAACTAACAAAGCCTCAGAGGGCCTTACATAAGTTCTACTTATGTGAGTAGAAAGTCCACAGAAAGGACCCAAAGGGTATTTTTGAATGAAGCAAATGGACAGCTGAATCAGTGTTGTAGTCAATGGAATGAATACAGCCACCTGCCGTATGTTGAAGAAAGTAAAACTGTTCTCACAGGGAAAAATATAAATGGCAGCTATTTGAAGGTGTCACTGTAGATATCACTTTTATAATAAAATGCCAGTTAGAGATTTGGAGATGCCAATTCCAATGCCAAGTTGAAAATGTTATATTGAAAATAAATGTACTTTCGTCGCTTGAAGAGGTTGAAGCAAGGAAATAAAGGAAACTGGGATCGGAAACTGCATATTGTAAGTACTTCCCATTTTTCTTGTGTAAAGATATATTCTGTTAGAACAATGGCAATTATATCTAGTATAATCTATATAAATAAAATGTAACAAGAGTTTGTTCAAAACCGTTAATCTCCGAAAGTACTGCACCGATCGCTTCCAAATTTTCACACAACGTTCCTTTCAAGTACGGCATCAATGATATATATAGATTGTGTAGATGTCACACCTGTGCCAGGTACACGCAATGGAAATGTAAAAAATTGTAAAAAAGGTAGGTAGATGGATACAGAGAGAGCAGTGGGCCACAGGTATTATGCATTCCTTTATGACATAAAATACTCTGTCCATAAGATTCAAGGAGAAATACAGTAGGTAGGTAGGCAGCTATAGGGATAGAGAGAGGGAGGGAGAAATGCAGTAGGTATGTAGGTAGGTAAGTAGGTAGAGGGATAGAGAGGGAGAGGGAGAAATACAGTAGGTAAGTAAAGGGAGAGAGGGAGAAAGAGAGTAGGTAAATAGGTTGGGGGTTATACAGTGGTTGTGTGTACGTGTTTGTGTGTGCAGGTGTAGATCTACACACAGATTGGTTGGCCATTTAACCAGACTGGGCCACAGCAACGCGGGGCCAGGAACGGCTAGTAACAAATAAACCTACATTTCTTCAGTGGACAACTCCCAGAAATGAATTTATTAAGAATATGAAGGTAAAAAACAAATGTAAAACCAATCAAAGGCAATCCAACAGCAATAACCCCTCATTCCTTGACAGAAACAAATCAAATAAGCCATTTCAGGAGCTCTATCCCTCTGGGCAAAGCCATGTCTTATGAAAGAGTGTCAAAGAGAAAACCAATAATCTCTGTGGGGATGATGTTCCACAATGAGGGACCCACCATGGACCTCCTTAGGAGAGGGGGCCCATATCAGTCCCTGCCTCCACGTTCTCCCATTTGATTGGGAAAAGATGGCCCTTCAAATAACCTGGTCCTAAGCCATGTAAGGCTCTGAAGTGACAACCAGCATCTTGAATTGGAAATCAATGCAAAGCAAAGCAAATCAGCAGCCAATGCAGCTCCCATAGATGAGGACACATATGCACATCTAGACCTTCACCAAACCATACACACCATAACATTTTGCCCCAATTGAAGCTTCTGAATATTTTTCATAGGTGTTTTAATAGTCAAGATGGGAGGGAGGTGACTAGGGCACGGGTGACTTGGGCACGAGAGGGAGGTGGCTATAGGCAGGGATTGTTGGTCCAGGAAAGGGCATAACCTGCATTTGCCAATTTCTTTACTACTGATTCAGGTGGGTGGGCGGAGCATCCCACCACTACCAGTTCGGCCAATCTTGGTCAAACCGGCCGCAACCCATCTCTGGGTCTCCTGGTCAAGACTGCCATCTGCTCTTTGAGCAGGAATCATGAGTCCAGAACTCCCAGATTATATTGAAATCTTTGAAAATAATTTTTGAAAAACGCATCCAAGATTAAAAGAAGTATCAAATGTACTAATCAAAGCACAAAAGGCAGAACATGGAGCATTTTTGTAACAATAAGGCTTTAAAAAGTAACATATAGCAAGTAATAATCCTTGTTCATCTATAGTTGATGAACTACAACTTTCAGCATCTCTATCAACCCTGCTAGCAAAAGCACCCTGGAAATAATTCAGCAACAACTGAAGGATTGCAGGGCATCTGCCTCAGAGGACGTTTTGTCAGGACCCATTCTCCAAATAACTGAGTTCAAACTGTATTTGCTAAACAGCTTCTTTCCTGTAGGTACTATCTATTTAGGTCAGTGGTTCTCAACCTGTGGGTCGGGATCCCTTTGGGGGGTCGAACGACCCTTTCACAAGGGGTCGCCTAAGACCATCGGAAAACACATATTCTCAATGGTCTTGGGAACCGAGACACCACAACATGAGGAACTAGGGAAGGTTGAGAAGGCAGATGCTGATGCTATTGGTCACCAAAAAGCAACAACAGTTGAACAAATTGACTTTCTGTATTAAAATCTATTATAGGTCTCCATTTTAGGATATTATTCCATTCCTTGGAAAACTGAAAAAAAAATGTAGATTTATTACAACCAGGTTAAGGCTAGAGACCCACAATATGAGCGCAGGTGAGCTCCACTATCCTTAGCGAGGCTTATCTATGAGAGGATGTGCAGTAATGTCTGGTATAAGGTCTCATGAAAACGAGTCTGTTTCCATAAATCTTGCCATTATCTTTAAGAACACTCTTTTCTGGTCATATCATCTTTTCTCTATTTCTACCACTAGAATGCTTAGCAGAAAGGTTGGCAGTTACACCAATACAAGCTTAGCAATCAAATAAAAAGCTATCCCAAAGTAACTTCATCCGTTTGACCTGCCCCTCTCTAAGCATCGAGCCAAAGCCGTTTGCTTTAGATTTTAGAACGTTGGATATTTTAATTACAGCGTCAAGCGCCATGGAAACGCTCCCCCTCCCCTCTCCACGCAGAACATCAGCGAGACCTTCTGCACGCCACTTTCCCCTTTACGACAATGTAAATCGTAAAGGAACCATCCCAGACAACTAACCATCCAGGGAAACTTTGCGTAGCAAAGCCACACCCACTTACATTCAAGAGCCAATGAAAGTAAAGGAAAGCGGGCAAGCCGTAAGTCATCGGGCGGACGTTAAGTTCGAAATGGGCCAATAGTTGATCAAAGTGGGAAGTTTAAATCCTGAATGGCTGAAGGAGCCGGAAAAGTTGGAGTCAGAGCAGTGGTAAGTAAGAGGCTCCGCCGACGCGGATATTTTTAGGATCCTAAAAGCATTTTTGTTTTTCTTCTGGTTCTCGATTTCTTCCCGTCCTTTAGCTTTTCTGCCCAATATTCCTTGCAATGTATTCTGCCGCGGTGCACGAGGTGTCCCCCGCCCCAGCCCCCGAGTGCCAGAAACAGACCCGGAAATTGAAGAAAGCGTGCAGCTTTGAATCAGCAAACGTATCGCAGTAGGGGAAAATTGCGATACGTTTGCTAGTTAAATTTCCAGAAATTAAACCGTTAAGTACAAAGACAGCTCCACCCTGTTGAGCTATTTTCTCCCAGATTGTGGGGGTCTTTGCAGGAGAGGGAAAAAAAGACAGATAGAAAGTGAAATATTAAAGAAAAGGAGGGTGGCCTTTTCTTGCCCCTTGTACTTGTAAGGGCCACCTTAGTCACCTGAATCTTATCTGGTTTGTTATCCTAGAACAGGGATGTCCAAACTTGGGAACTTTAAGACTTGTGGACTTCAACTCCCAGAATTCCCCAGCCAGCATAGCTGGCTGGGGAATTCTGGGAGTTGAAGTCCACAAGTCTTAAAGTTCCCAAGTTTGGACATCCCTGTCCTAGAATAAGGTTTGTGAACTTATAGCCATCCTATGGATGCTGTTGAGTCCATTTTTCTGATGTTCTTGTCTTACTTTTCTTATCTGAGATCAACTTACCTATTCTTCCCTGGTTCTGATTTCACAGCACGGCATCCCCATGGCACAATTTCTGTTTGAGAGTGATTTGCACGGGCTGTTGAAACTTGATGCCCCAATACCAAATGTGCCTCTTGCACGATGGCAGCGTAAGGCTAAGGATGCCGCTGCTCCCAGCACTGGAGCTGCCTCAGATGCCATAGCTCCTTCACCTATGAAACCAGCTAACAGGCCTCATAGTACCAGCAAGACTCCTTCCAAAACACCAGGTAAGATATGTGTTATAACTAGTATGTAGATAAGCCTCACTGTATGTGATGAAATCAGATGTGAAGTTCCAACTCTTTGTTCTCCTCTGCTGTCCAATTTGTTTTCAGTGCTGGAGATAAACATTAAGATGTTTATCTAAATGGCACTGTGAGAAAGCAATAAAGGAATTTTGCTTTCAGGCTAGCAATTATCTGAGGGGATACAGATTGATGAAACCTCTGTTTTGCAGGCAAGTCTGGTTCCAAATCACAAAATACTCCAAACAAAACTGGAGGTGATAGATACATCCCTAATCGTAGTGCTATGCAAATGGATGTGGCCAATTTTCTCTTAACCAAAGAGGAATCCTCTGAGGAGACACCCACCAAAAAGGTAAAGATTTTAAATGTCTGGTACAGTGATAGTCACACACATTTGTACTTACTGAATTCTGTGATCAAGTACATTATTATTGATTTTTTAGTGTTTTCCCCCCCTCCAAGGAACATCAGAAAGCCTGGGCAATGAATCTTAATGGTTTTGATGTAGAAGAGGCAAAAATCCTGCGACTAAGTGGGAAACCTCAGAATGCCCCTGAAGGTAAGTCTGCATTGGGCTTATTCAACACAAGAGTGAAGTGAAGTGCATAGTGGGCTTCCAGATGCATCTCTTGTGGTTAAAAGCCTATTAATAATAGCTGGCTTCCAAACTGGTATTGCAGCAGTGGTCCAGAATCCAGTTCATTCAAATTGATTCCATTGCTCTGCTGTTTTGTTGTAATGAGAATTAGTTTAGGGATGTTCTATTAGCAAACTGATAAGACTTTTTTACAAACTTGTTTTTTACCGTATTTATTCGAGTATAACGCGCAAAATTTTGTACCAAAAAAAGAACTCAAAGTTTGGGTGCGCGTTATAAACGAGGGCTGGCTGGGGTCGGGTGCGCCTTTTCCGGGCTGCACCCTGCCGCGGTTGTTTCGGTAGAAGCACCAGGGCCTGCTCCTGCCGTCTGGGTTTCTGCAAAAGTTGCGCTGCCCGCGCAGCCCTTTGCCCTGCGACGTTGACGAAGCGCCCGCGGTTTCTCGGGCAGGCGACCCCGCCGGCGGGCTGGTGAGGGTGGAACGGCGGGGAGCGCGGCGGCGGGTCCGGACCCCGAGAGGCGACCGACGAATAAGACGGAGAAGCGGAGCGGCTGGCCGCGGGGCGGCTAGCTTCGGGAAGCATCCCGAGAAGCAGAAGCGCCAAGCCCAGAAAGAGACGGGCGAAAGTCATGCTGGCAGCCGCGCGCGGTTTGCTCCATCGCCCCTCAGCTGCGGAGCCCAGCCGGGAAGGCAGCTCCTCCCCCCCCACGCCTTCGCTTCCACACACACACCCGTCCCCCTCACTCGCAGAGCTCTCGCCGCCACCCGACCCGCCCTCCCTCCGGCCCTCTTAAGAGGTGGCGCTTCACTTTCAGCGCCCGGTCCATTGAGGGCTGCTGGCTTCGGGAAGCGTCCCGAGAAGCAGAAGCGCCGAGCCCAGAAAGAGACAGGCGAAAGTCATGCTGGCTTGCTCCATCGCCCCTCAGCTGCGGAGCCCGGCCGGGAAGGCAGCTCCCCCCCCCCCCCGCCTTCGCTTCCACACACACACCCGTCCCCCTCACCCGCCCTCCCTCCGGCCCTCTTAAGAGGCTCACTGTAAGCATTGCTGTTTTGCTGTTTTGCACAATTCAGTGTTCTTCATATTTTAATTGATATATCACTTACAATGCTTGGTCTGAGCCGAGAAAAAGTGAAACAAAATTTTATACCGATTTTTAATCGAAATTAGGGGGTGCGCGTTATACACGTGTGTGCGTTATACTCGAATAAATACGGGGTATTTTATTTTTCAAGTGGCTATTTAGAACTAAACTGGAAAAAACTGCCTTTTTTGCATTTTCTAAATAACAGCAGTGATGCTAACTTGAAGTAGTTTATGTTCAGCTTGTTTTTTTTAAAAAAGAACAAAACTTGACTTTCTCATAATGCAATCCTTCTCTGCCCTAGAAAATGAACTCTCTTACATTCTTCTCTAACATATTATCTGTTGGATATGTTAAGGTTGATGTCTCTAGAAATCCAGCTAGTGCCCTTTAAATTGAGACTCTCATTTCCCAAAATTTTCATTGACCCTGTTAGCTTGGAATTATAGGAACATTTGAGGTTTTTCTTGATTTATGCTGATAATTATGTTACTTCTTTTCCAGGATACCAGAACAATCTCAAAGTGCTCTATAGCCAGAAGAGCACACCAGGATCCACAAGAAAGATAAACAGATACATAGCCTCTGTGTCGGAGCGGATTCTAGATGCCCCAGACATTCGAAATGATTACTGTAAGTAGCCATGGATTTGGAGTTTAATTTTAGTGAGACTTTGTTCCAAAGTGCAGAGGATACCTATCTCCTCTGCAGTATTACAGCTTACTTATGCCCCCATATTCTATTGGATATGGCTATGGAGAGGCAGGAAGGGATTGTATCTTTACTTGACTTGGCTTTAGGTTTCCAAACAAGTGTGTATTTTTCTCATTTAGATCTGAACTTAGTTGATTGGAGCTCCCTCAACTTTTTGGCCGTGGCTCTGGATAAATCAGTGTATCTATGGAATTATGATTCCAGAGAAATAATCCAGCTCATGCAAATGGAAAACCCTGATGACTACATCTCTTCTGTTTCATGGATCAGAGAAGGAAATTACCTTGCAATTGGCACAAGTAATGCTGAGGTCCAGGTGAGGTAACTGAGGCTGTATTTAATGACCCAATATTCTGATAATGGAGAATTTAAAAACATAAATCTTTTAATATCAAAGCAAGTTAGGTTCTCTTTTGGAGGAAAACCTCTGAGAGATATTTGATTTTTAAACCAACATGGGCTTGTTACACTTTGGATTGGAAAACTATGAGCTGCTGCCTTTGATAGTCCTTAGGGCCATGATTTGATTGATTTCTCATTTCTACATATCTGAGATCAAATAAGTTCATAATAAGTGGGACAGCCTCGTGCATTTTCTCATTTGGGCTATATTCCATCAGACAATAAAAATGAATAAGATTAAGTATTTGGATTCTGTTTATATTGATTTAGTTATGGGACATCCAGCAGAAAAAGCGTCTACGAAATATGGTCAGTCATTCATCCCGTGTGAGTTCTTTAAGTTGGAATAACTACATCCTGTCCAGGTAACAATTTCTAAGCAATATATCTCATGGGTACTGATGGGGAAGAGGCCATGTGGCCTATAATTTTTCATAGTGAAGAGAAAATATATTACATTGGCCTTCTGGTACATTTGATATAGAAAAATATGCTCATTTTCCCGAACAGTGGATCACGGACTGGTCACATACATCATCATGATGTCCGTGTGGCAGAACACCATGTGGCAACACTTGCTGGCCATACACAAGAAGTATGTGGGCTAAAATGGGCACCTGATGGCCGTTACTTGGCCAGTGGAGGCAATGACAATCTTGTAAACATATGGTCTGTTGCTCAAGGGGACAACTGGTCATCACGTCCTGTGCAAACTTTTACACAACATCAGGGAGCTGTTAAGGTGAGTATATATCTGTATTTAAAGAGTAGACATACATCTTGGTACAAAATTATATGGTATAAAGCTCAAATTAATGGTAATTTGGGTAGCTCTTTAACCAAGTTCTACAGCTTACAGTGGACTGAATCCAAACAATGGCAATTTAGGTTCTCTTGGAAACTGGAATTTGTAATGCAGTAAACAAATCTTGATTGTAGATGTGATTTTTAAAGTCCAAAATGGTAGCCACCTTTAAGCTCCGTCAGCATAAGAGTGATAATAGTTTGTAAAGTAACCAAGACAAATTAAAATGATCCATTTTAATAAAGTTTCTTAAACGATAGTTTAAGTTTCTTAAACTAGTTCTTAAACTAGTTCTTGTTTAGCAATTGTCTCATTTATCAACCATTTGTAGTTATTATTGTAATGAAAAAGTAACTTTACGACCTTCACAGGTCTATAAAACAAAGGAAAACTGAAATAAGACCATAAGCATAATTACAATTTCATTTAGCAATCTCTTTGCTTAATGGCCCAGTTGCCTCTGCAAAACTGAAGACTATCTGTAGTTTGCAAACACAGTTTTCTAATCACAGAGAATGGTGACAACAGTACACTTTCCCCTTTAGGCTGTGGCATGGAGTCCATGGCAATCCAATGTGCTGGCTACAGGAGGTGGAACAAGTGATCGCCACATAAGGATCTGGAATGTGTGCTCTGGGAGTTGCCTCAACACAGTAGATGCACAGTCTCAGGTAGGTTGGCTTAATACATTTTGAAGAAAGGTCAGGATTATTTCAACACTAACATGTTGCATTTCTTTCCACATAAGGTTATATCCAGTCAATATTTTACTTATTGGACACTTTTTCTGGTGTTAATAGGTCTGTGCAGTACTATGGTCTACAAACTATAAAGAACTTGTGTCTGGTCACGGGTTTGCTCAAAACCAGCTGGTAGTGTGGAAATACCCATCTATGTCAAAGGTCACTGAATTGAAAGGTGAGATCCATTGTGAAAATACTGCAATTACATTAGTGAAGGTACTAAGAAGCCCATGAACAGCAATGTGTACCAATAATTCCTCCTGGCACCCAATGGCATTCCTGTCTCACTTTTTAAAGTTAATATAATTACAGGACACTGACATCAGCACAAATCTTAAACATACTTACCAAATTGTCTTTGAGCCCAACAAACTTCCCACAGGGATAGACTGCATGCTAAGGGCTATTTTGTTGCCTGGTAAATTGATGTTTTAAATTTGGTTGTGCTCATTGTAGCAGCTCTTTTGTAAAGGTGTGAGTTTTTTGTTTTGCTCCTAAATACAAATGTGCCAGTGGCCAAAATTATTGCTTTTCCTGGGTTGGATTAGTTTAATCTACAGGTTATAGTGCTCTATTCCACAAAGAAAAATGCCTATGCCAACTCGAATAGATGACCATCATTTACAGTTATTTGTAAAATATCTTTCCTTAGGTCACACTGCTAGGGTGCTAAGCTTAACTATGAGCCCAGATGGAACCACAGTTGCTTCAGCAGCAGCAGATGAAACACTGAGGCTTTGGCGCTGCTTTGAGTTGGACCCAACACGCAAGAAGGAGAAAGAGAGCAGTACTAAAACCAGCATTATCCACCAAGGAATTCGCTGAGTTTCATTCAACTCCCTTCCAATCTATTGCTTTATGTACAGAATTTTAAACTATTAATAAATATTTCACTCTCCTTTAGAAATAGTGGTATATGGACTGATATATGAATCACAAATGGTGTGAATGACTTTAATCGATATTGGCTATTTGCTAAGATTTGGCTTGTATATCATTGTAATAAAAATAAGCTTTCTATTGAATTAAAATAAAGACCAGACTCTCCTCCTGATACAACCAATAATGTTCCTTCTCTAAATCACTCTGGCAGCTTTATTACTAGGCAAATTGTCTTCCGTTTGGTCTCTTCTTGACTTTCAAGAAACAATTTATCTTCCCTCTTCCACCCCTCTTGAGTTGCAAAACCCGCATACTGTGCAGGATGATTGTGACAGTTTATCAACCTCCAGATGCAACATCCTGTTATGGACCAACAGTTTTATGGGAAATATGTAACTAGGAATTTTGCTTGAAAACTATTGTTGCCTTACCAAGCAAATTGATATCGCAAATTTGTTTAGCTGAACCCGGTGATTTTACTGAAGCATGTGTGATGATATTTAAGACTGCTCTTCCAAAATTATTTTCTTTGAAATCATCCTCAGCAGTTATGGAATAGTTTATCCTGAGAGTTAATCCTTCCGCTCCTTTGTTATTTCCTGTACTTCTTTTAAACTCAAGGCATTCTAATATCCCAAATGCTGGTGAGTGAATTTGGCCTACTGTGGTTTTTTTAGCCTCAATCAAATCATCTGTAACCTGAACAGTCCTATAAATGATTTTATTGCCTTCTGATTGAGTGGAAGTTGTGAAAAGCCAAGCCTAATCAAGATACTTTTTGCCAAGCACTGGTGCTTTTCCATGATTCTTTGGTCTTACGGAAAAAATTGATGAAAATTATCTGTTCTAAGTAATCAAAACAACAGTAGAGGTAATTAGACAATTGCCATTTTAGCAGATAAAATCTATAGTTAACTATTTTGACAATTGGTTGGGAGTCGGCCAGTGTACAAATTTAATAAATAAAACGATGCAGTAAGATAATTCATATTACATGAATAAAATACATTTTAATATTCAGGAGTTGGTCCTTCATCATTAAGGTAAATAAAGCATTAATATTTCAGGCTTATTTTGAAGTGTAGCCTATTACAGTTATGAAATCTATCCATAGTTGTAACTAAGTGAAGCTGCTTGTGCCCAAGAAGACACAGATGTGTAAACACTTCTCTTCCCATATGTGATAAAGTTCTCTTTTGGAATTCATACAGATAGTCCTTGATTTAGGATTGAAAATACAATGGGCCTGGAATGGGTTCTTTACAACCTGTTAAACATGTCTGCCCATCATAAAATATGCCATATACGGCCTTAAAGTCACATGACCACATTTTGGGTACTTGGCAACTGGCTCAATTTTATGATCAACTGCAATCTCATAGTCATGTGATCGCAGTTTGCTAATATTTCCTGAAAAACATTCAGAGGAATAGGTTCACATAACCACTGTTCACTTAATGATTTGTATACTGACAGTTATTTACTTAATGACCACAAACATGTAAAATTGGGTCCAGTCACGGGGTGCCTCCATCTACAACTATGATAATTTATGTCCGTAAATCAATCCCAATCGCACTTGTAAATCAAGGATTACCTGAATATCTACACCAGTCCTGTAGCAAGCTAATGAAGACTATATTGAAGCCTTATTAACTAGTCTAAGCAAACAATTCTGATACCTACTCATTCAGAAAACTGCAGATAATCACACTCAAAATTTAGAGCAGTTAATTTAGAGCTAAATATCCTATTTAGAAGGCACATGGCTATTCAAAAATGCACCACATCAGAAAGACACTAGGGCAATATGAATGTTATGTGACTGACAAGTACTAAAATTAGCACTTGTAAAAAACGCTGAAAAAAATAAGGGCCTGTTCATTAGATTTCATGCGAACCAATGATTCGTAGGACAGAAATTTACTTCAGGTTTACAAAAAAGAGCATTTTAGAATGGGTAAACTACTGTCTAATTTGGGAACAGTGTCACATTGATTTTTCATCACCTTTGCATGATTATCATTGAATATAAGTACAACAAAAAATGTTGAGGACAGGCACACATATAGGAGAACAAACAAGTATCTTTTACTTTTTTCCAAATTGTACCCCTAAGTATCCCCTACATTGTAAAAGCTTCCCAGTCAAACATTGTATCCTTTTTAAAGGTTGCCATTAGCATTGGTTTAGGATTTCTCAGACACAGGTGGGGAAACAGTACACAGCAGGACAATCAGCGGTGGAAAGGTAAGTAGTGTTACAAAACCTATTTCAACCTAACAGTGAACTTAGCTTAAAGGCTTTTAAACAAGATTGCCTTATTTCAGAATGGCCAGTGAATGTATCAAAATATTCTGGGTTATACAAATCTCTCCAATAGTATATACAGCATTGTTTATGGCACATAATCTAGATTCTGGGTTAGTCTACCCCTAGCATTGAGGTAGAGAGACCAATACAAGTTTATTCTAACAACATAAAAGGTATTCTTAGTGCCTTAGCTTTTTATATTTGCCAATATATCCTTGCTTTCATATTTTGGCACTCTGAATTTAGGATGCAATACAGATCTAAGATCTGCTACTAAGATTACTTTTCCAATTCATTCTATTGCAGAATTATTTTGTACGCCCCATAAACAGTATTTGCAGCTTTTCCACTTATCACACTCAACCAGACCATAGGCAATAGCACCAAGGACTACAGGTCTTTTCAAGCCCAGGAGGATAATGCCCAGTAGTTGGAGCTTCACCAAGAAGCTAAGCCAGTGCAAAGAGGAAAGCATCTGGCCTGAAGGTGTCCATATAAGGAGAGAAAGAAATTAACACTGTCCTGCCTGGAATAGCAGACAGGACAAGCAGGAATCAAGGACTTAAATGCTGTATTAAACTTTGAGCAAAGGTACTATATGGACCCAGAAAACTAGTAAAATTTGAATTCCTGTGTTCTTGAGCAGAAATAATCTGATGCCTGACACCACGCATTGTGGCTGAGCCAGAACATAGCCACCACTCTTATTACAACGCTTTCAGTTTTTCAGCTCCTCTTCATCTAGTAAACCAACTTCAAGATACCAACTCACTGCAAGAAGCAGTAGTCATTGGAACTGAAAAACAATAACATACTACTTACAGTAAAGTTGTTCTTTTCGCACATCAGGCCCAACCAAACAATGATCAAGGCCTTGAAATCAAGAACAGAATGACTATTCTCTTTCTATCCATTTATTTCTGTGAATACAAATGGAAAATTCAGGAGGGATATACCTCCTCTTGAGAAGTCCTCCCCAAAATTTAGATTACAGGGAGCCTCTGTTCTTTGGGGCAGATCCAATAATGTTTTAAAAGGCACACAGAGCAATGGCATACAAGCTGGACAATAGGGTCCTATTTCTTCTCCCTGGGCCTCAGTGCAATAAGAGCTTGCAGTCATCAAGCCATACGGAGATTGAAGTCCAGAGTTATTGCTAAGGTCCTGGGATCAAAGCAGCCAAAGCTGCGGAGCAATGCCAAGAGAGGAATACAGCCAAGGCAGTAAGACTTGCCTAGTAGTACCCCATCTGCATACAGAGCAGGAAAAGTTATCTCCAGGAGGAATTATTTCCCACCCCCAGCAAAAAAGGGACTTCTTACATTCAAGTAGGAAAGGAGGAGGAATGGCAGAATACCAATGGTAAATAAACAGAATTAATAAATGACAACACAAACTTAGGGAGAGCAAAGTAACAAAAATCGCCGCCTAGATCACATCGTTTACGTAGAATTAAGTGGATAAATGTGTCCCATCTGTCAGGGTTCTGCTTTGGTCCAGCTCTGAAGGGAGCCCAGCCCAGGGCAGACATAGGCACTTTGGAGGCCTTGGGCTGGATTCAGCACCGACAGCCCAGGCAGCCTGTCTCCCTTGGGGAAAGATGAAAGCGAGGCAACGAGGGAAACAGGGCAGTTGGGAAGGTGGTTTGGAACTGCAAGATAACAGTCTGTAGGCACTTGATCTGGTTAAGAAGCCCAGATATGGGGCTAGTTGGCTTTGACTTTGCCATTAGCAATGGCACCATTCTCGTGGAAGCCGTTTTGCTGAGGTTGTGTCATGAACTTCGGCAGGCGCTTGCCTTTGGTATATGACTGGTACCAGAAGTTGGAGAAGAGAATGAAGAAGATAACTCCATAAATCCAGATGAGGTGGATGAAGATTGGGAACTGATATTTGCAGTCAGGCATGAAGTAGTACTGGGAGATGTGGATGGAGACAACCACAAACTGCAGCTGGAAACAGAAACAAGGCACAGATGAAATAAGTAAAGGTGACAGGTGGAGCTCCTTCTACTCACAGGTAATGATGGATAATCCTTGGAAGAAAAGGGAAATCTCAACAGAGGCAACAAATATCAAATTAGGTTACCACGTTTCTTTAATTAGCTATTCAAAAGAAACAGAATCAGACGAAGTGACCAAAGTCAGTTTGTACGACTGAATAAAAAATGCTAGAATCCTTTTCCCTTTGTTACTTACCAGTTGAACGGCAGTGATGTGCTTCTTCCACCAGAGGTACTTTTGGAAAGCAGGTCCTGCAGCTGAGAGCGCATAATAGAAGTACATCACAACATGTACCATACAGTTCACCATAGCATGGAAGGAGCCCATTCCTCCTGTACGGTAATAGAGAAAAGGACAAAGGCAAATGGTGAGGATGAATGAAATAACTAGACCTTACAGTCTATATCAGGTGTCAAACTCAATTTCATTGAGGGCCACATCAGGATTCAGTTTGACCTTGAAGGGCCAGGTGGGGCGGTGGTGGTCTTGGTCATGGTGTGTGTGGCCATGGTCGGCATGACACGGGACCGCACCTCTGCAGGCATGGTATTATAAACTTATAAAAAATAGGGAGGCGTACTTTCTGTGATTTTGTTTTTTTTAATAATTACTTGATCTATTTGATCACCTTATGAGAGAGACCAGATCAAGAAACTGACTCCGTAGGAAGACTAAAACTATAAATTATTGACATAGGCTATAGTAGCAGAATTCTGCAAGCTAACGTAAAATATTTTACTTTTCTTTCCTTTTATAACCTTCTGAGTCAAAGACAGCCTCCTGGAATACTCGGGAGGCCCTGTTTTGTGCCTGGATGGCATCCTGGAACACTCCAGAGGCCAAAAGCGGTTGCCTGGGGGGCCGCACAGGCCAGTCCTTTGTTATTTCCAAACTGGCCCCATGGGCCGGATGCAGCCCACAGGTCTTGAGTACGACACCCCTGGTCTATATAAATATTAGAAAAACAAAGAAAATTCATTTGGGGCACCAAAATGGTACGAGAGAAAAATGCCAGTAATTTGTATTCAGCACATACAGTCAATTTTTTTTGCCTATTATTAGTGTTACATGTAAGTGTAACCTAGCTTAGGACATTCAAGTGTTTTATTTCTGAAAAGATAAAACTAAATATCCACCAAAGTACATTCACAACACTTGAAACAGAGCTAATGGAGCATGCAAATTCTGAAAATTAAAACAGTTGGTTAAATATATTGGACTGACTCATGGAGACCTTGTTTATAGATATGCAAGACAGCTACAATAAACAGAATGAATATATAAATAAAAAAAACCAGTTTCCCATGGTGTTTGCTTATTTGTGGAACTCCCTGTCCTGAGATTACTGTTTTTTTCTTTTTTTCTTTTTTGGGCAAATCTCAGAGATAGCATTCAAACTACTTTAGTGAGAAAAGTTCACTTGGTCTTTTTTTAATTTTTCTTTTAACTATTAACTGTATTTTGTAATATCACTAAGTACAAGGTTCTATTTGTTTTAGATCTTCAGATCATTTTAAATGTGTTTTAATATTCTGGATTTGATAGTGCAATGTTGCATATTTATTAATACTAGTTTGGAAGAACATTATATATTTATTTATTTATTTATTTATTTGTTTGTTTGTTTATTATTTATTTATTTATGAAAATCTTATCATGCCCTTTCTTCATGAGCTCAAAGATTAGGTATTAGAATTAGACTTATATACCGCCTCATAGTGGTTTACAGCTTTTTTTAAGCGGTTTACAGAGTCAGCATATTGTCCCCAACAATCTGGGTCCCCAATTTACCGATCTTGGAAGGATGGAAGGCTGAATCAACCTCTTCGAATACATGTAATAGCTAGGACTTTAATGATGTCAGGAAAATAAAGACGACTTTATTTTTAAATTTACATATATCAAAACAGAAAGGTTTGAAAAGATCCAGGACTTCTACTATCCAAACATGACTTTAATAAAGGAGGCAGATGAGGGAAGATAGTTGAAAGTTCGAGACTTTCAACTATCTTCTTCCTATAATATCCTGGATAGATAAACTCTATGTTCAAGTATATATAACTATATAGGGAGACACATATACTGCATATATTCATGAGATACCATATTATAAATAGACATATCTGAAAATAATTATGGATACAATTTTTTTTCAAATCTTGGAATCAAGTTCTGGAGTAAACCCCCCCCCCCCTTAAAATCTCACCTGGACCAAATTTCACACCCCACCACCAGCTCCAGGGTAGCACTGAATGGTGGAAAACATGCAGAAAGGTCACTTGTTCATTCTTTTTTCTTAGGATAAAGATCACCTGGAAACAACAATGCAATGCAGGTTTCAGGTTTTGGCTAGTAGCGTATTTATACGTCTATCTATACCTGATCCATCTATACCAAATCTAAATTAGAGAAAAATGCAGTCCTCAAAATATGGCCATCAAATTACTGCTAGACAATCTTTCAAATATAACTGTATTTATCAAAAAGTATATAGCCTGACCCACCCAGAACATCCTGCTGCATAAATGCAGCAAAGTATACAAAGATTGACCACTATAATTGTATAAGAATATAAATGCTGGAAAAATAAGTAGACTTGAGTGGCCACCATCTAAAGATACTGGATGAAAATCACCTATGCCTTAACTAGAAAAATAGGATCAATCATCAGAAGTTCAGAGTCACTTACTGTATCCATCAGCTCAATGATTTTAGAGAAAATGAAGATCCATGCCACACGGACCATCTAGAGACAAGGTAAAAGTTAAACATTTTAGTCATCACAAAATTATAATCCCATTTTCCCCTCTATTTTTCTCTCCCTTCATAGTCTCCCTTCTCAACATTCTTTTTAGAACACCTTCACCAAAGGCTGTATTAAAAACTAAAAAAAAGAAACTGAACTTATAAGAAAAACATACCGTATTTATTCGAGTATAACGTGCACACGTGTATAACGCGCACCCCTAATTTTCGATTAAAAATCGGTATAAAATTTTGTTTCTCGGCTCAGACCAAGCATTGTTGGAATTCTCACCCCCAGTTCGGGCCGCCCACTGTACGCGACGAGGGAACGTTTTTTTTTCCTTCGCCCTCGCGTACCCCAGCCCTCATTTATAACGCGCACCCAAACTTTGATTTCTTTTTTTGGTAGAAAATTTTGTGCGTTATACTCGAATAAATACGGTAAGCGTACAGGGAGAATGAAGGGACGACAAGACAGGAAAATGAAAAACAAGCTTACCCGAAGAGCCGTAGGATTCTGGGATGTATCAATAGGGTCACAGCTCCATGTATAACCATTTAGCCAGCCTGACATTAAAAACTACAAACAAAAAAGATATTAGAAATGATCATTCCCAGACCTCCTCTTCATTAAAACTACATTCCAACAACATCATTCATAACAGCTTTCTTTTCTAGGTCTCTTATGCTGAGCAGGGTGAGACCAAAGTTTGCTGCTCAAAGATTTAATCTGTTTTTATATTATGTATTTATATTTGTATATTTATTGTTTTTACTTTCCCTGTGCACCGCCCCGAGTCCCTGTGGGGAGAGGGAGCGGTTCTACAAATTAAATTTGAATTGAATTTTTTTTTTGAAAGTTTACAAAATTTTCAAATAAATATCAATGCACTTAACAACTAATATGCACGTCTTTTTACTTGAGAAATTTTACTTGAAAATATTTTACTAAATATTAGTGAAACAATGTTTTACATATTATACTGCTACAGCATTATATTTATTTTGCATTAACACCAAAATAGGTTTTTAAGATAAAATTGTCATGTACTATACTTATCTCATTGAATAACACTGATATAAATTTGAAAAAAATAAAATATCAATAATAACATTGTATACGTCCATATCAAGACAAATCCCATATGTTATTCTACTTGGAAAAATGTGCATTCATAGTGAAACATAAAAGGATTCAAGAAGTCATTCAGCATAACAGCTGATAAAAAATATATTACCTTGTATGATAGTAGCCTAATAGTAAAAATTCGGCCATCTAACTTATAAAAAGAGGTTGCAAGATTAACTTAACTTAACTTAAACTTTCATCAGCCACGGGCCCAAGGTTGGGGTGGGGGGGTGGCGGTTGTTATTAAGGAAAGTCTTGAACCGAGGGAGACCACTGTGCCGCAGACAGCCGGTTGTGAGTCCCTCTGTGTGATTTCAACCTGCCATCAGTGGGCGAGACATCTGAGATGGCCCGGGAGTTCATGGCCTCCATGACGGCCATGGACCTGACCCAAGTAATTCTTGGCCCCACACACACCAGGGGACTTAGTTTTTGTCTCCGGCCAGTGGACGAGTGTTCTTGGATTAGGGGAATTAGCCATCGAACCCCTGTCATGGACAGATCACTCTCTCCTTCGGCTTGACTTTCCAACTGCTACACCCCACCGCGGGAAGGCGGAACCAGATGTGCCAAGATGGTTCCGCCCCAGGCGCCTGATGGACCC
This sequence comes from Rhabdophis nuchalis, assembly GCA_039707465.1. Taxonomy (NCBI): domain Eukaryota; kingdom Metazoa; phylum Chordata; class Lepidosauria; order Squamata; family Natricidae; genus Rhabdophis; species Rhabdophis nuchalis. The sequence goes on from CM077644.1 coordinate 61,446,081, forward strand.
AGAGAGGTTCCAGACGGAGCTTGGGCCAATTCCTGAATTCCTGGCCCGCGACTCGATTGAGGACCTAGTGACCGCATGGAATAATGCGGCCACAGGGGCCCTGGACCGGGTCGCGCCGTTGCGTCCTCTCACTCGGCGTCGATCTACCTTGGCTTCTTGGTTTTCCGAGGAGCTGAGGGAAATGAAACGCCGGAAGAGAGCATCTGGAGGTCCACTCGCGCCGAATCTGACCGGGACACGGGTTAGGTCGCATTTGCGGACCTAACTTGTGGCGATGAGAACAGTGAAATGGGATCATCTCGCTGCTCTCATCGCATCCGCAGATAACCGCCCTGCCGCCTTGTTTAGAGTGACCTGCTCCCTCCTTCAACAGAGGCCGTGGGAAGCTCTTTTACAGGGTCGTGCAGAGGAATTTGGATGTTATCTGCAGGATAAAATCGCTCAGATCCGGGGCGAGTTAACCTCCAATTGGGTTAGTCCCGGCGGGATGAGAGAGACAGGTCTTGAGACCGTTATTTGGGCTGAGTTTGATCCTGTGACCCCTGATGGCATGGACAGGATACTGAGGCAGCTGAATGCCACCACTTGTTTATTGGACCCGTGTCCCTCCTGGGTTGTACTGGCCTCCCGGGAGGTTACACGAGGCTGGCTCCAGGGGATTGTCAACGCTTCTTTGAGTGAGGGGTTCTTGCCAACCGTCTTAAAAGAGGCAGTGGTGAGGCCCCTCCTCAAGAAGCCATCCCTGGATCCAGCTGTTTTATCCAACTATCGTCCGGTCTCCAACCTTCGCTTTTTGCCGAAGGTTGTCGAGAGTGTGGTGGCACGACAGTTCCCCCAGCACCTGGAGGAAACTGCCTATCTAGACTCGCGCTAGTCCGGCTTCCGACCTGGGTACAGCACGGAGACGGCATTGGTCGCGTTGGTAGATGATCTCTGGAGGGCCTGGGATAGAGGTTGTTCCTCTATCCTGGTCCTGTTAGACCTCTCAGCGGCTTTTGATACCATCGACCATGGTATCCTATTGCACCGGCTGGGAGGGTTGGGGTTGGGAGGCACTGTTTTATGATGGTTCTCCTCCTACCTCTCCGACCGGTCGCAATTTGTGTTGGCAGGGGGGCAGAGGTTGACATCGAGGCCCCTTAGATGTGGGGTGCCTCAGGGGTCGGTCCTCTCGCCCCTCCTGTTCAACATCTACATGAAGCCGCTGGGTGAGATCATCCGTGGTTTTGGGGTAGAGTTCCATCTGTACGCTGATGACACCCAGCTGTACATCTCTACCCCTAAGCACCCCAACTATGCCGCCGACGTGATGTCCCGGTGCTTGGAAGCCGTGCGAGTCTGGATGGGGAGGAGCGGGCTCCGACTCAACCCGTCCAAGACCGAGTGGCTGTGGTTCCCGGCGCCACGACATAGCCAGTTAGTTCCATCTCTGACTATTGGGGGCGAGTTATTAGCTCCCGCAGAAAGGGCCCGCAACTTGGGTGTCCTCCTGGACTCTCAGCTGTCCTTAGATGACCACCTGACAGCCGTAGCCAGAGGGGCCTTCTATCAGGTTTACCTGATACGTCAGTTGCGCCCCTTTCTGGATCGTGGCGCCCTACACACAGTCACTCAAACTCTCGTCATCTCCCGCCTGGACTACTGTAATGCTCTCTACATGGGGCTCCCCTTGAGATGCACCCGGAGGCTCCAGTTAGTGCAGAATGCGGCCGCGCAGGGGATCTTGGGAGCCTCAAAATACTCCCATATAACACCTCTACTGCACGAGCTGCACTGGCTGCCTGTGGCCTTCCGGGTGCGTTTCAAGGTCTTAGTGACCATCTTTAAAGCACTCCATGGCAGCAGACCTGGCTACTTACAGGACTGCCTACTACCACATACCTCCACTCGACCTGTCCGCTCCCACAGGGAGGGCCTCCTTAGGGTGCTGTCCGCTGGACAATGCTGGCTGGCGACTCCCAGGGGAAGAGCCTTCTCTGTGGCAGGTCCCGCCCTGTGGAACGACCTCCCCCCAGATCTCCGCACAATCACAGACCTCACCTATTCCGTCGGACATTAAAAACTTACTTCTTTCGTTTGGCCGGCCTGGCATAGCTGGTACAGCTATTACTATTTTAATTGGGTTTTAATTAACGTTTTAGCACGGGTCTAATCTTATTTAATCTTAATTTTAACTATTTGATTGTACTTTTATATTTATATTTTATATTTTATAGCTCCTGTGCACCGCCCTGAATACCATGTCGGGAGATAGGGCGGTATAGAAATGAAATTAAAGTTATAAAAAGAGGTTGCAAGATTGCCTATTAATAATCATTTACTTTTACAATGTCATTTGTACCATTCCTAGTACAGAAATTCAAAATTCATGGAAATAAACCCTTTGTATTGCATCAAATTTTAATGCCTACTATCTCAAATATAAAACAAACACTCATTTTGAGAAAACACTTTTAATAAGTTTGAAGAACCTGAAATGTTCTGTTGAACTGAATCTTCTACCTAATCTTCATTTATTTGTATGTCTTAGGATAACTTCGAATTTGAACTTTGAAGTCTTAGACCTTGAAACTGATGTTGGAGAGTCAGTGTAAGCAACAATGGTATATCTAAGACCTACAGATAAAATTTAATATAGGGAAAAGCTTACCTCATAAACAATGTAAACTGATAGTGCCATCAAAAAAGAATTATAAACTATCATGAACTTCTTAAGGTTCAGAGGTTTCCTGTTGGCCATGAGCCGTGGCCCCAGTGATAATACAAAATAGGCATAACCCAGTAAGATAGCTGTCATAGGCCAAGGAGAATCCATAAGTGGATATGAAGCAATCCGGGGGTCTGTGGAAAAAATATATATAAGGATCCTGCAACACATTAAATCTTTTGTTATCAGTATCCAATGTATCTGGAGTACATGGTTTTTAGGGATATTTAAGTGGTATTTAAAGAGTTCTGAATCCTTTTGAAATTTGAACATTTCTGTATAAATATGACCTAAAACATGATTGCTTATCCACACAAGTACTTAAACTAGATAAGAGAATACCAAATTAAACAATGTCAAAAACATTATATTTGTTCATTGATTTATTGAGGAAAATGATCCAAAGCTTTTGAAGGATTCATTTCAGGGGGAAATTAGAGTCAGGAATTTCAGTCAATGGGACAATAATAAGGTGTAAGGGTAGGAATTCTTGCCTATTGAAAGAACAGAATTCTGGACATTCACTATCAAAGTCTGATCTTCACAACAGGAATGTGGAAATGGATCAAACAACGGGGGTATCTGAGGACCTCCAAAAAATAGTTGTTGATGCTCACAAGGCTAGAAGAGATTACCAAACTTTCCAAAGAGTTTGGATTCCACCAGACCTTTGTCAGACAATATGGACACTATCATTGTACAAGTGGAATAGTTCATTACCACTGTTACCCTCCACAGGAATGTTCAATTAGGCAAGTTCACACTAAAAGCATAGTGTCTAATATGCCAATAAATCTCCAAAAACCCAAGAGTAATGTCTAACGAACTAAATCTCAGCATTTGTAAGACCAGAAAACTCCAGACAGCCACTACAGTAGACAGTACCTAAGAGATTGCTTTGATGCAACTAGTAGTAGACTACAATTTCTTGCTTTGCTGTTTTTGCCAAAGGAAGGTCAAATGTATATTCTCATCTGGACAACTAGCCAAAGATATTGTGCCAGTGCTGGTTCAAGGGTGTAGGAGGTCCCCTCATACTGACTAATAGTGCCAGCTCCGGCCATTACAAATATTTGCTTTTTTAGAACAATTCAAAGGAGGGACAGTGTTGGTTCCCTCTACACTTTGGTATCCAGGACAAGTACCTATCAGATTTAACCTAAAGTTGGCCCTGTCTTGTGCTGTGCTAATCAGCTGTCACCTCCTTTTTTGTCTGCTAATTGTGCAGGTTGGATTGTTTCATTATTTTGTTCGTGGATATTTCAAGAAGAGACGTTGCCCATATTGGGCCAGGACCTCTCTAGTACGAAAATTGTTTTTAAAAACCAACACAATTTTCCTATGTCATTTCATGGCTTCATTTTTCTACACATAATACATACTTTGGCCAGAAAGTTATTTTAATTTCAACAGAGAAATAGTGTGCAAGGAGATAACCATTACTCTCCAAAAAGAATGTTGTTGCTCATCTATAGTTTGCGAAAGACCATATGGATAATCCAAAAGGCTATTAGAAGAATGTTCTATGGTGAAATGAGACTAAAATAGAACTTTGAGGCTTGAATAAAAAGTATTAAGTTTTGCAAAAGAAAAATGCTGTTTTCTACCCTAAGAACCTTATCCCAGGTATAAAATATGGTGCTGATAATACCACAGTTTGGGCTTACTTTGCTGACTCTGGACTCTGGCTTGCCATCATTGATGGAATTTTGAATTCTGAATTGTACTGGCAAATTTTAATAATAATAATAATAATTTTAATTTATAACCCGCTCTCTCTCCCCGAAGGGACTCGAGGGGGGGCACAGGGAATTAAAAATACAATTAAAACCACAAACAGAATACAAAGTTAAAAACGAATTAAACTGACCCTGCGCTAAAAACCCATATAAAACTAAAACTATCCCTAAAAAACCCTAAAAACAGTTTAAAAACAATTTAAATTACCCTAGGCCGGCCAAGCAGAAGAAGTGTGTTTTTAGTTTCTGCCGGAAGGAGCGAAGGTCCGTGGTTGTTCTAATTTCGGGGGGAAGGTCGTTCCAGAGGGTCGGGCCCGCCACAGAGAAGGCCCTTCCCCTGAGCGTCGCCCGCTGGCATAGCCTAGTGCAGGGGTCTCCAACCTTTGCAACTTTAAGTCTGAAGGACTTCAGCTCCCAGAATTCTCCAGCCAGCTTTGCTGGCTGGAGAAGTCTGGGAGCTGAAGTCCTTCAGACTTAAAGTTGCAAAGGTTGGAGACCCCTGGCCTAGTGGACGGCACCCGAAGACGTCCCTCTCTGTGGGAGCGAATCGGCCGCAGGGATGTATGGGGCAGGATGCGATCCCGCAGATAGCTAGGTCCCGTGCCATGGAGCGCTTTGAAGATGATAACCAACACCTTGAAGCGCACCCGAAAGCGACAGGCAGCCAATGCAGCTCGCGCAGGAGCGGTGTTACATGGGAAAACCTGGAGGTTCCCATAACTGCCCGCGCAGCTGCATTCTGGACAAGCTGAAGCCTTCGGGTGCACCTCAAGGGGAGCCCCATGTAGAGAGCATTGCAGTAGTCCAGTCGGGATGTCACGAGGGCATGAGTGACTGTGCAGAGGGCACCCCGATCCAATAGGGGACGCAACTGACGGACCAGGCGAACCTGGTAAAACGCCCTCCTGGCCACAGCCGTCACTTGATCTTCCATGGACAGCCGTGTATCAAGGAGGACGCCCAAGTTGCGTGCCCCATCCACAGGGGTTAGATGTTCATCCCCTATGGCCAGTGATGGAGTCAACTGGTTGTACCGGGATGCCGGAAACCACAGCCACTCAGTCTTGGACGGGTTGAGTTTGAATCTGTTCTTTCCCATCCAGGCCAGCACGGCTTCCAGGCACTGGCACATCACCTCTATGGCATCGTTGGGGTGGTTTGGGGTAGATATATACAGCTGTGTATCATCAGCGTAGAGGTGGTACTCTACCCCAAAACCACGGATGATCTCACCCAACGGCTTCATATATGTGTTGAACAGGAGTGGCGAGAGGACCGACCCCTGAGGCACCCCACAAGTGAGGGGTCTAGAGGTCGACCTCTGCCCTCCTGCCAACACAAATTGCGATCGACCGGAGAGGTAGGAGGAGAACCACCGCAACACGGTGCCCCTCACCCCCAACCCCTCCAGCCAATGCAATAGGATCCCATGGTCGATGGTATCAAAAGCCGCTGAGAGGTCTAATAGGACCAGGATGGAGGAACAACCCCCATCTCTGGCCCTCCAGAGATCATCCACCAACCCGACCAATGCCGTCTCGGTGCTGTGCCCGGGCCGGAAGCCGGACTGGCGCGGGTCCAGATAATCAATTTCCTCCAGATGACGGGGGAACTGTTGTGCCACCACACTCTCTACAACCTTCGCCAGAAAGTGAAGGTTGGAGACCGGACGGTAATTTACCAATAATGCTGGGTCCAGAGAGGGCTTCTTGAGGAGGGGTCTCACCACCCCCTCTTTAAGGGAGGCCGGCAAGAACCCCTCACTCAGGGAAGCGTTGACCACCTCCTGGAGTCAGCCTCGTGTGACCTCCCAGGAGGAAAGTGTCATAAGTGTTATAGGAAAGTGTCATGCAGCAAGACAACAACCCAAAAACCCAATCATACAACCAAAAAATGGTTACAGAAGAAGAAAGTTAATGTTTTGGATTGGTTGAGCCAAAGTCTTGAACATAAGCCTGTAGAAATATTGTGAAAGACCTAAAGTGAGCAGTTCATGCAAGGGAGCCAACTAAGATCCTTAGGTTGGAGCTGTTCGATAAGGAGGAATGGGCTAAATTCATCCAAGACAATATACAGAATTGATCAACAATTATTGGAAACATTTACTTGTAGTTATTGCTGATCAAGGGACTCCAAGTATTGAAATACTGAAAGCAAAACCTTTGGATCATCTTCCTCAGTAAATTCAATTATCAGCCTAAACCTGTTTCCTTTTGGGGGAGGAAAAGGAATAAAAACAAAACAAAAAATAGTTTCAGTCACTTGGCTAAGATTTGCTCACCTGCTCCCTTCATGAAGTCTCGATACCTGTTCACCAACACATCCATGGTTACAGTATTAGTCGCTGTTCTGCATAAGAAGTGAAAGTGTTAGTCAGTGCACTAGAACTGGACAACCTGCAAATCATGTTTTTATTTTGATGCAATTAATGAACAGTTCTGAATTATTACCCAATTCTCAACAAATCATAATTATTTTTGGGATGAAATAAATGATTTAATTCTTGTTTTTGCTGAACACATCTAGGATTTTTTTCTATGAATGATTTTGATAGTACCGATAGCAAGTACTGACAAAGCTATTCAGATACATTCAGTCTGGAGCTGGCATGCCCAACCCTGTGGGCCACACACGGACAGCTAGTAATGTGGCCCAAGACAATTTATTTTCGCCCAGGCAAGCCAAAAGGTAGGACACACCTGGTCTATAGGAAGCAGCTCCAAAGTCCCATTTAACCTTCAGGATAAACAATCAGTGCCCGCATGTGTTATAAAAGTCACACAACCTTCTCAAGAAGGAACAGTAGGCTTAGAGTGGGTTTAATCTATACCACAATTGATGTATTTGAAATTGCAACCCAAATTATTATTTGTGGATTAGGGATTAAATCTCTCAGATCAAACTGACTGCATGCAGAAAATATTTTCTAGCTCAGTAAGAAAAGACAACCAAAAACAATTTAGACACCTTGGCTTCTTCAATGAAAAAAAAAATGAAGTCCCAAATATTTCCAAACTAAACACCCTTTTTTTAAAGAGGAGCGCAAACCCATCTAGAAAATCCGTTTGTTCATAATATTCAGGTAGAGGTGAAATAACACCCTAACCTTGTTCAAATGAACAGAAAATAATACATGCTATATAAATGGAACTATATGTTACCTTAAACTTTGAAGCAGTAACTTCAAAATAAAAAATGCTACTTTTACTTTCTGAAATTTATTTTGTTGATCAACCAAACAGATTATAAATAGTATAGTCTTTATTGTCATTGTACAAAATAAATACAACAAAATCGGAACAAAAAAGGCTTTTAGGGCAGGATGTTAATAACTATTCTAACATGACTAAAATATATACAATACAATACAATAGCAGAGTTGGAAGGGACCTTGTAGGTCTTCTAGTCCAACCCCCTGCGTGGGCAGGAACCTTATACCATTTCAGACAAATGGCTATCTAACATCTTTTTAAAGACTTCCAGGGTTGGGGCATTCACAACTTCTGGAGGCAAGCTGTTCCAGAGGTTAATTGTTCTAACTGTCAGGAAATTTCTCCTTAGTTCTAAGTTGTTTCTCTCCTTGATTAGTTTCCACCCATTGCTTCTTGTCCTGCCCCCAGGTGCCTTGGAGAATAGTTTGACTCCCTCTTCTTTGTGGCACCCTCTGAGATATCGGAACACTGCTATCATGTCTCCCCTGGTACTTCTCTTCATCAAACTAGACATACCCAGCTCCTGCAGCCGTTCTTCATATGTTTTAGTCTCCAGTCCCCTAATCATCTTGGTTGCTCTTCTCTGCACTCTTTCCAGAGTCTCCACGTCTTTTCTACATCATGGCGACCAAAACTGTATGCAGTATTCCAAGTGTGGCCTTACCAAGGCACTATACAGTGGCATTAACACTTCACGTGATCTAGATTCTATCCCCCTGTTTATTCAGCCTAGAACTGTGTTGGCTTTTTTGGCAGCTGCTGCTGCTGCACACTGCTGGCTCATATTTAAATGGTTGTCCACTAGGATTCCAAGATCCCTCTCACAGTTGCTACTATTGAGCAAAGTACCACCTATACTGTACCTGTGCATTTTGTTTTTCTTGCCTAAATGTAGAACCTTACTTTTTTCACAATTGAATTTCATTTTATTAGATAGTGCCCAATGTTCAGGTTTGTCAAGATCCTTCTGTATATATTTAATATAATCCTTCTGTATATATTTAAGTAGCCAACCATAGAAAAAGGACATGCAGAATAAGAAAAATCACAAGTCATTTTCTAAAATATTATTTTTGGTATAGTAACTCAACCTAGAAAGATACCAAGAAAGACTAACATATCCAAGCAGAATACAGATAATTCAAAATAAGCTGTTACTGATGGGAAAGGGACCGACAGTATCTGTATACATCATGCAACAAGACCAAACCAAACAAGGGAATTTAGAACAGCCTCACTTTAAGAGGATCCAGCCTTTTTTTAAAAAAAGAATTTATAAGGAATGAACAGTGAAAGATCAAGACAAGCTTAGGACTAAGAAAAAAATTGGGAGAGCATACCAGGAGTCTGGTGGTGTCAAGTTGCCAATTGTTGTTGGCTTCTCTGAATTTCAGAAATTTGTCAGGCAAAACCAGGAAGAACAGAACAATCCTAATACAACAACAGAGACAGAAGAGTAAGATAAACAGTCCACATGAATTATAGGCAGCTCTTTCCTGTCTATCATTATACTGTACATAAGAATATACTCTGACAGTGAAGCTAAGATAGAAGTACAAATAATGCTGCTTCAAAATATCTAAAGCAGGCATATCCAATATTTTGGCTTGCCTGGGCCACATTGAATGAAGAATTGTCTTAGCCACGTGTAAAATATATAAAATAGCGAATATATATAAATGCACATAATAATGTTGTGGGGTTGCATTACTAGCTGTCCAGGACCACATGTGGCCCACATGCTGTTTGTTGGACATACTTCCTGAAAGGAAGACTTAACTTCCCCTGAAACAATTCGCCTCATCATAGATTTGGTGTGAATGTGGGAAATGAGACTAGGTTTTTTTCTGTCCAAACAGTCATGATTCATCCATGTACTTTTCTTGGAAGTGTTATAAAATTCCATTAAGCCAAGAAACATTTTTTAAATGTCCCATCCTATCCATTCCCAGGTGGCCCCTTTACCTGGCTACAATGCAATGCAAACTCTCCCCACTATTCAAATCATGGCAATTGCTGTTGAATTGATGTAGAGGAATATGGACATTTCTTAAAGAGATACCAAGTTTCCTATCTTTCTGCCTAATCATCTATACTCCACTGAAGCAATAAAGCAAAACTTAAGCAACTGATCTGGGCAATAGGAAATGGCTACTTGTTGATTCACTGGTGCATACCGCAAGAGTTTACCCTTCATGAATAAGAGCTGAATATAGCACTTGATGGACACATATTTTACAAACATGGCAGGTATATTTGTTCCTTGAGAGATTAATGAACCAGAACTTATATGATTTTGTATTTAATAGGAAACCGACTACTGATATATCAGTAATAAGTACTCCCAGCATTAATTTTCCCACTGGACATTCTGTACTATAATGTACAATTCCCTGCTTATAGACAATTACATGAGCATCTCTATTCAAAGGTTAAGATTTAATCAGCTCTAAATAATTCTTTTTTTACATAGTATAGAGAGGGGGGGAGCAATGAAGTGTCCAATACACTTTCCTGCACAATCAGTAGAATACAGAGATTGAGCAGTCACTGTCCCCTCATGGGCCCAACCTGCTCAGCCTGTTTGGGAGCTGGAGGGAATTCTGCTCAGCATTCTGCCACATAAGCAGCCCAGCCCCATAATCTAGTGTATGGTGCAATTGTGCCATACACCCAGACCAAGAATACATCACAGTACTTTCTCATATCTTAAATAAACTAGAAAATGCAACTGAAATCTGTGATATTCTCAAAATCCTACTCATACACACTATGGGGCCATATAATATTGTTCGGATATCATTCTGCCCTGGCACAAATGCATACCAAAGCATTGAACAGGTCAGACTGGAAGAGTGTGGTAGGAATTTTCACTAACAACATTCTACAGGTTGCTAAAATGGCTTTAAAATTGAAAGCCCTCCCCCATCCCTCACTGGTTTGACAAGAAAAATGCTCTCTAAAATTAAACTGCCATCAACTTTAGGTAGAAGAAATAATGTAACAGAGTTTTAGTGCTATAGAATTCAAACCATGGGGGTAAAAAGAGTCAGGACATCATCCCTCCTCCCATCACATGCAATAAAGCAGATCTGAATATCTACATAGGAACACATTCACTATGCATTTTCCAACTGGAATCACAGAAACGTTAATTAGAAATACATACTGAAATAAAGCTCAGTTGTACATCTATTATTGTAATCTAATACCCAAATTCCTGTTCCACCCACCTGTACAAACAGTATTCTGGCAAAATTGTAATATGACACATCAAGCCCCTAGCTTGGCCGCACCTCCAACTCACTGACATTCTGAAGTCAACAGCACAAAACCCCACACCCACAGGAGTTGCTTGCATAGAAGTGTTGTGCCTGGTACTGCCACGCACATAGATGCAGAGAAGAATCTCTCAATAGCATATTGATGCATAGAGATGGAGGAGGGGATTCTTGGCTTGCCCTGCCAAGTGAGGCTGTGCAGAACATCCAGATCAGTGGGGAAAATACCCTTGAAATGGAGGACAACACTGCAAACAGAAGTTCCAACTCCAATTTTATATTCAGAGCATTATGCTCACCACAAACCATACATGCTAATTTCCAATAGTTCAACTGTATATCCATTAGATAGCTACTTCTTTTAGAATAAGTCATGTATTTTTTCTGAATAAATATTTTCCCTAGTTCAGTGAAGTACCATACGGTAGGCTACACTAAAACAGAACTGCCTTAACAGTAGAAATAGATTACAAAAGGGGCGTTATGGTTCCAACAATCATATAAAATTATAGAATCTAAAGCTTATAATAGATGAACAAACTGATCAAGTCAAAAGACTTAGTAAAGAGCTGCCCTTTGAAAGACTGTTATGTCCAAAGGGAGAAGTAAATGGACCCTATTTCAATCATATTCTCCTCTGGAACCTACACTATCCTGATTTATTTATTTCTATTTGTTTATTTGAATCCCACCTTTATGGTTTTTGCAAATAAGCCAAAGCAGCAAATATTCAACACACCTTCCTTCTATTTTCCTCAGAGCAGCAACCCTGTAAGTTGAGTTTGGCTGAGAGTGAGTGACTGGCCCAAGGTCATGCAGCTTGCTGTCATGGCTAAGGCAACACTTGAACTCATGGTTTCTTCCTTTCTAGGCTGGTGCCTTAACCACTAGCCCAAACTGGCTTTTATTTAACTTCAAGAATCTTTACTAAACTTTAGTATAGCAGCAACTATTGCTACACCCTGCCACCCCTTCTCCAGGTAGAAATCACAGAGATTATATCAATAATAAAAGTCACATGTGTTTCCTCAGTGATAATCCAGAATTGAGCAGTCAGTGATCCTACCTGCCTTAAAGCAAACATTTCATTGTAATTGAATTGCTGCTGGTCCTGCAATTAAAACGTTTCAGTCCTCAAAGCACTGAGGACTCTTTTTAAGTTAATGTTTTAGACAGGGGAAAGAATAAGTAAAATCCATTCACTAACTTCTTCCCATGTATTCACTTCCTGTAATTCTAGGCAATATCTAAATCCACCTAAATCTGGGCAATATCTTGTGAGTTAATAGCAGGCTGCAGTATTTAGAAAGCCATCTAAAACATTGTATATAAACATAATGCGTATTGGCAGTTTCCTACTAATGACTGCTCCAGGACAATTAAAAGTAGCTCCTTGATTCAAAGAGGACAGCCTTGATGGGGTAGTCATATGAGTCTTTCATAGGTAGGTTGAAAAAAATGCATCTGTTCCAGGTAACCAGCAAAGCATAAACCATAGTTAGACTGAGAGAGTGAGTCTCAGTCTAGAATCATTTTGTACCTAAATAATTGATAAAATCACTACGATACACAGAATATTTTTCTGCTTTTATTTACCAGTGTGCCCATTTATATTAAGTTCCTTGTACATAATGATCTTGACAATTTGATCACATGATCTCCTAGACAAGCATTCTTGGCTCCTTTCCTTAATCTTTTACAGTTCAAGTACATGCTAGGATGTATATATTTATATGGTAGATGGTTTCAATTATTAAGGAAATATCCTTATAAGATACCCTCGGAGACTTATTTTACAGAATTCAGCAATTGCTCCAAAATCTGCACTTGGACAATCACCCAAACCAGAAGGTGACAGAGTTCCCCAGTGAATACTACACAATTACAAACATCACTTAAATATTAGATGCATACATTAATCTGCTGTCTACATAAAACTTTTTGTCAAAAGACTGTAACATATCTATCAACTGAATTTTGATTTTTCTGAGCTTTCGGAAAGTCACTTATGAACAGATGCATTTTATGCAAGTTACACTTTAAACTACTGTTCTCCATGAGTCCCCACACTGCAAAGTTTTTCTTTTATTTTTTATACAGTATAAACAGGTGAGGAAAAAGTATATCAATTTTTCCTTGCCCATAGATTTCCATGGCTTTTATTACTACTACTTCAATAGGCTCCTACATGCTACATGCTACAGCATTGTAAAATAATAAAGGGACTGCAAGAAGCACATTTCTCCCAACTTCATCTGTTTCAGAATGGTGAAGGAGAAAATGGTGACAGGGCATATTAGAATGAAATAGCTGGAACTGTATTCAAAACTATTTAACAGCAATATGTGTCTATATCATTATTAGATCAACTGATGAACAGTGTCTTCTTTTATAGAATGGTGACATTTTAAATGCAAGATGCATAACTTGAGTTTAGTGGAAAAGAAATTAATAGAAATAGTCAGTGGAAGACTTTAAATCATAATTAAAATTATTTAAAATGCAAACTTGATTTTCATTTCCCTGAAATACTGTCGCCACATCATACAACTTCTTTGATGTAATTGAGGTGTCAGCTAAGCACAGTAATGTGCTCTCCCGCACAACTACATTCTACATACTCAGCTCTGGTCAGGAATCAGCCATACAAGGTGGGCAGAAAAAAATTATAGGCCACCTCAATCAGAAGTAATTCTTTGTATATGGAAGAAAACTGACTGAATATCTTCTTGCACAATCCATTCACTCATGATCGCATATCTTCATGAAACTTTAACAACTCCAAATGCAGGATAAAAGCAGCCCAGCAAAGAAAATAGTTGCTATTGTGCTTAGTTGGGACTTTGGGTGGATGTAAAATAGTTCTAACAAATCAATAGCAATGACATATTCCATTTTAAATATTGCATTTGTTGTGAAGTCAGATTTAAATATCTTCTCTCTAACTGAGCATACAATTGTCTTGATATACAACTGAAATAGAGTAGAACAATATGACACTTCTGCCTACTGAATCTAAAAATATAAGATTTGATTATATATTTAATTCACAAACATTTTTCTCAGGTCTCATTGTCACTATTCCTAATGTACATAAACAGGAACTAACTTTGGAAACAGAAGGTTCCTCTTAACTTTGTATGGCAGAAAGAATATAAATTTAAGCAGACCTAAACAGAGGAAAAAAATTAAACATTCTATTAATTTTTTGCTTTGAACCTTTTAAAAACTCACAAAGAAACATATACATTTCATTTTGATTCAATAATTTGAATATCATAAGAATAACTTTAAACTTAAAGATAGGAAGTGTTGTTATATCTAAAGCTATAAGCTTCATAAACATATTAAATACAGAAAGTTTAAAAAGTTAAAAATGCAAAAATTTCCAATAAATTTTTCGTGAGCCTGAGATTCCCCCCCCCCCAAATTCCAACATCAGCATCAGCCTACTAAGAAGGGAGTAGCCCTTTTGCTCTGTTCCAAGGAAAATATAGTGTTGCAATAAAAATTAATTATTATGCATGTAACAAGCAAATCCATTATGGTATAACTTTTCTGTATCTTGATCAGATATGATGAAGAATCTCTACTCCATAAAGGTTGTGACATAAAATATTGTTAATCTTAATAGTATCTCAGAAAATATTTAACACTGTATTTTGAGGGAATCAACTTGGGTAATGAAATTGTTTTTGTTATGGTTGATGCTCAGAGTATATTACATAGATGTGCAGCCATAATAAATCATTTCCTTACTTCCTTATCCCTAGTCCTTGAGAACAATGATTAGATTGAGGTTTTCTCTTATCACCATACATTTGAAAAGAAAACAAAGATGGAAGGGGAGCAGATGATTAACTTCCTTCTGTCCCTTTCTAACTGTGAGGTGAGCTATAAACTATTGCTTACACATTCTGATATTGCTACTCCAACCCCTCTATTTTTACTGAGGAGTTTGTGGAAGTACAGAAGACTGCACAATAACATATAGCAGGCACAATACAAGTTTGACCATTTCTCCTGCAGAAACGGTTCTGTTCCTTTTTAGAATTAATCCTATTTGGAGAAATGATTTTTCTAAGGATCGCAAACAAGGATGAAGAAGAAGGGGGGCAAGGGAGAGAAGAAAAGGATGTACACGAAATGGTTAAATTAACCAGCATTCACATAAAGGAGGGAACCTAAAGGAAGTCTATTAGGTCACTAGCACCAAACCCAAATCCCTATGCTTTTAACAGCTACATATCAAGGTTTTATTTATTATCAGACTGCAAGATTACAAAAAGCCTCCCCTATTGAATGTCTGCCCGTCACACTGACGTCAGAAGTCCTTGAGTTTGTGTACGCTGAGGGGGAAGAGGGGGCATCTCGATTAGCAACTGTGCCTTCTTCCCTTCTTATACGGTTCGATAGTTTCGCCTCAGATTAATCCGTCAGGAAGACCGGGGCGAATAGCGGCGTTCCCCCAATTCGTTTCTCCGGCCTCATTTCTCTTAACGAATTTACTCTCGGCCTCTTCTGAAGCAGCATTCCGTCGTCTCCCGTCGTCGTCGACGTCTTCCCCGCCGCCGCCTCTCGCCCTCATTCCCCCCCCCCCCAAATCATTGCGGTAAGCGAACCCGTGCTAGAGTACTTCCGAGAAAGGAAATAGCCTCTTTGCCTAGCTCCCGTTGCTTTCAAGCAGAAACGCTCCCGCCTCTTAAAAAGGCTCGGGGAGCTCTGCTCCTGTCAAGTCGGCCTGCGTCACGCGCGCTGCGGGCAGGCGGGAGAGGAAATCACTTCCCCGCCGGCTGAGCGAAAAGGGATTAAAAAAAGAGTGTGGGGGGGGGGGAAGCTCCCGGGTACGCGGAGGGGCAGAAGGCGGCGAGATCGGTCCCAAGCCCGCAGCGGATAGGGTGTGGCTGGCGGGGAATGCAAGAACGGGAGGGAGGCAGCCGCCTGAAGCCGGACGGGATGCGCGGCTCCCTCTCGCAGGCCCCGAAAAGCCGCCCAAAAAAGTGTCGAGAAATCTCCCCCCCCCCCTCCCTGAATGCCCGCACTCACCCGCAACGGGAGGAAAGCGGCGCGTCCCTGAGAGCGGCTCGAGCACGTCTTCCTCCTCGGTGGACCCGCTTCGGAGTCACCCCAGAGTTAAAGGGGGCCGCCCCGAGCGTTCCTCTGCCGGCGATTGGCAGAGCCACGCTGACTATGATTTACCTCACTGAGGAGGAGCCAGTGGTTGGCCTGCCCCGGAGGGGAGCGCTCTGACAGGGTGATAGGGCAACAGCTCTCGGCGGGTGGTGCATGGTGAGGAGGCCGCGCTGCCGATTGGAGGGAGGTTTCTGTCGGCCCCTTCGCCGAGTCTCGCCCAGGCTCCCGGAGGAGGGCTTGGGAGAGACATGGCTGACTCTGGAATTGGCTCGCGAGAGTTCTTGGTCCACCACGCCATTCTGGGCCGTTTGGGTGGAAGTGTGACGGGACCCCTGCACGGGGAATAAACGTTTCTCGTCCTTACATTTCAAATAATTGTCTTCTCGGGCCAGGAACCTGGTTGAAATCCTACCTCACAGCCTGCCTCTAAACGTGACATTGTCTGAAAACGGCTTTAAAATAATAAATTTTGCATTATTCAACCCAGTTTAGAAATCCGTTCCTTAGTAGTAGGTAGATAAATGGGATGATGATGATGTGGTATTACATTGGCATAGCTTCTTAGCAACCACATAGATTTAATCTTGGATGATATGTCCCAATCCTGGCCTGCAGATCTTTTTAATCTGTTGCCTCAGTCCATCCACCTTGCCACTGGCCGTTATTTTCTTGCACCATACCCAACGAGCCTTCTGAGAGACATGCCTTGACATATTGGATCCAAAGTATGGCAATTTGAGCTTGGTCATCGCAACTTGTGATTTGTTCAATGATCTGTTTGATTTCTTGGGTGCCCACTGTGTTCTCAGGGTTCTTAAACACCAACACCAAAATACCGATACTCTTTCAATCCTGCTTCTTCAAAGTCCGTCTTTGGACTTCCATCTGCCATTTCCATACCCTTAAGTGTGTGTGTGTGTGTGTGTGTGTTTGCTTGTTTGTTTGTGTATGTATCTCTACAGCAGGGGTATCAAACTCATGATGCATGACCTATCGAGACTGTTTTCCCCTTCGCTAAACCGGGTGGGGGTGGAGGGGGGCAGCACATGACACATCCAGCCCACAGGCCACGAGTTTGACATCCCTGCTCTACAGTATATATACCATTTCTTCCTTACAAGAGGCCTCTGTTATGTATATAACTATTAAATTTAAGAATTCACTACAATAAAATAACATAAGTAATATAAAGACATTTAAACAACTTATTTCATTCTGTATCATACTTAATAATTGGTGTATATTGTAGTTTAACCTCATACCAAAAATAATCCTATTTATAAAAGTAATAATTCTTCCTACGAAAGGCCTTTGTGAAGGCAGATTATCATTGCTAGAGAAGGCCCCTTTTGAAGTTTGTATAATTAAATAAAATTGGTATAATGTCTCAGTATAGGAATTTAGATATTGTGGCCTAGCATATGAAGTCGTGGTTTGATTTCTTAGATAAATCAGTAATAAACCTAATAATTGCTAGCATTCTTGTCTTGGATCAACTTGGGAAGAGAAAGGGCTTTGCATTTTTGCTGCTGTTACTGTAAGCAAAATCAAACGTGAAATGATTCTGGATCTGAAAGTAGCCTCTAAAGACAGAGGGGGTATTGTCCTCATACTGATTAATTTGACCACATAATACGTTGTTTGTTTCTTTGTGAAATCAAGTTCTGGCAGCTTTGCCTTTCTTTAATCAGCCTACACAGCATTGCTGTGGTTCTGATGATAGTGTTCAGAAGAAACATACAAAATATTGTTCCAAAGGCTGCATGTAACTCCCCAGAAGAACTCCAGATCAGAATCTTAAAGCAACATTTAATTTCCCAGTAACTGTCCCCTCTCCCTCGCAAAAAGAAAAAAGTTGGTGCAACAAATCCTGCTGTTATGCTCTTTAAGCAAATGGAAGTTTCATGCTCCTTGTTTAGGTAATGACTTCTATAGGGGAATTATAGTAAAGGATTCTGCATCACTCTACTTAGCATATAAGACTTGAAGTCTAACAAGCAAAACACAGCAGGACAGTATTATGAGATTTGTAGCCAGGACACATATGGAATAAAAGAGGATAAGAAAAAAATGGCTTAGAGACTTAGAATCCATATGCTTCTGTACAAGTTTGATTTAGAATGAAATCAATCATAGGCACGAAACATCAGAATTCCCATACTTATGTGATACCAACATATTTGTTTCAACTTTGATCATGAAATACCCTAACTTTATATTCTTCCTTTTACTTTTAACAATCTTGATGTTTAGTCCCTTCAAATAGTTGAGTTGTAGAACTTGATTTATTTTCATTTGTTCTGTCTCAAAAAAATTCTTCGATGTTTTAACAAGCTCTTTTGTAAATGTAGTATTGGAAAGTTATCCAGGTCATTTTTTGGTTTCTTATTTGTATATCCCTTTTAAATATTAAGATATCAGCGGGTTTCATTTGTCTGTCCAGTATAGCATCTTCTTTCATATCATTCTTGTAGCCTGTCATTTTTAAATGCACTTGCAGATTAGTCTCAGTCTTGTCTTCCAAAACTTTATTCTGTTTCATAACTTCTTTTAAACACAGTCTGTACATAGACACTCTTAAAATTAACTTCTGGTCTATTGTTAACAAAAAAAACACCTTTCAATATGTCTAATGTTAAAATATTTTGCTTCAATCTGTATTAGTAAGTCAAATTTAACTGTTCTTCTCCATTAGATGTAATCTTCAATTCCTTCTGATTCCCTTCCCTCCCCCCCCCCAATCATGCCATCATTCTACTGAATACCTACACTTCATAGTACTGTTTTATGTCTAAGTATGTTCACCAATGTTGTACAGCTATAGTATTATTATCTTTCTCATGTCATCTGCAACCTTATTGGTATCATTATTATGATTATTATTACTCTATTGCTTTGCATATATATTGAGAGCTTCTGCATTGCAAACAAATTCCTTGTGTGTCTAATCACATTTGGCCAAATAAATTATTCTATTATTTATCTTCTATCTAGTATCCAACCTCCAAAGTGTCATTTCTGTGTGTTTTAAATAGAGTTGAAAACCAAAGTTTTTTGCCATAACAAAGATTCCTATAATGAATTCCAATAATCCCATAATTAATTTTATTTCAAATCCATCCGAACCCATAGTCTATTTGTTTTCTTCCTCCTCCTGCTCTTCCTGTTCCTCCTCCTGTTCCTCCTCCGTTTCCTAGCATTTTACCACAGGTGCAGGGTCTTTTTTTGGATCACCTGGATCCATGTCTGCATTAATTGTGCATATGCCATCTTTGCTTTGGTTCCCTGCTTGGGCATATGTATCTTAGTCTGTTTATAACTTTCCAAAATCAAAGTTCTAATAGCCCATTTGCAGTTTAGTCCCCCCCCCCACCGCCCCCTCCCCCCCAAAGTAAGGCCTTGAACCTGTACTTAAAACTTCTCTCTCTAAGGATTGAAGGAAACTTATCTGGCACTGTAAAACCTGTTGATGTTAATAAATGAATAAAATAAATAAATAATGGGTCTTTAGTTACTCATTATTCTTAGACTTGAAATACTTTATACATTTCAAACTGTTTGGTATTTCTAAATATACACTTTATTCAGTACAAACATTAATGTTATGTATATATACTGTTGTAGATTTTCCAACTATTGAAAATTCAATACTGTTACTACAACAAGAAAATGATTTCTATAACTATTGGATTTTTCTCCCAGTAACGTTTCCTTTTGATAGTTTTCAGTACTATTTAGCCACTACACTATGGCCATGTTCAAATGATATTTATAGTTTTATTTTGATGTGGTAAGCCTCCCAGAATTGCCTTGAGCTTCAGTTCGGCCCCAATTGGGCGAACCGGTAGTGGCAGTTGGAGAGGCTCCGCCCATCCACCCAGACACATGTAAATGCGCACACGCGCACAAGCAAACCAGTAATAAAAATAATGGAACGCCACCACTGGTCACCTTGCAGCGAGATAAGTGGCAAACAACTTTCATAAATAAATAAATGATACATCTGAGTCAACTATTTCTTGGTTAATTTACTTCTCTGTGCAGTTGCACGACTGCTGATAACTTCGTCAATTGTTGATAATCATTTTCAGTGATGTAAAATAGGTCGAGAGATTTGAAAAGACAAAGGTTTTCCATATTTGTTTTTTTTTTTTAAATAAATGTATACAGATACCCATTCTTCTGCCCTCAGTGGGGGAAGGCAAAATATAAAATGGGTCAGTGGCAAAAAGCATACAAAGTCCAATTTTAGCATGGCCACTCTAGGTCAGCTGTGTTGCAGAAGCAGGAAGAGAGGACTAACATTTGGTTATTGCTAGACTGAACAGACTGGAGGTAGGGCAATTAGTTTAACTCAAAGAACTCCAAAACTATTTGAATCTGGAATTTATAACCCATATCTTTGTTGTTGACTGTATTAAATGGTCATTCAAAAAGCTAATCTCATGGTCCAGAGAATTGTGTAAATATTTATGTATATGTATGTATGCATATCACCCAGCAAGATGTCATATCTTTGTGCGTAATTTCAAACAAAACAGATTTATCTGAACATGGCAATTATGTTATATCTAAAACCCCAAATAATAAAGCTTAATCTTAAGAGAAGAGAAATGAAATTGAATTTTGATATAATATTAAATTATATTTTTAATTATTGTTGTTGAACAAATTGTACTTTTGAATGATTGTTAAAGTAAAGAAACAAACAAACATAAAAAAAGAAATAATATTTTATTTCCCAAGGGAGTTACAGCATGATCTAATCCCTAAACTTAGGCTATTGCAGAATTACGGCTCAATCCTATTCCAGAAAGAATCCTGCCTGATGGTGATGAGGAGGGGATGATTGTTCCTAAAAAAAAAGATCTACATTTATTGTCGGTATACGTAAGCAATATTAAAGGTTCAGAGCTAATGCCGCCACAAGGGGGGGAAGAACAGTGTTGAAAGAGAGTTAAGGATTTACACTGCTGTCCCTTTATCATCATTCTGCTTGCTCCTTGTCTAAGATTGTAAAGGAGGAGGTCACTTTCTTTTGTTGTTCTTTCCAGAGATAAATGAACCAAACACATATTTCCTCTGGTTGTACACCTTTTTCAATACTACATTCTTTCTGTTTTGGTTAATAAATCTGGATTGCTAATTATACAAATACAATAGCAGAGTTGGAAGGGACCTTGGAGGTCTTCTAGTCCAAGCCCCAGCCTAGGCAGGAAACCCTATACCATTTCAGACAAATGGCTATCCAACATCTTTTTAAAGACTTCCAGTGTTGGGGCATTCACAACCTCTGTAGGCAAGCTGTTCCACTGATTAATTGTTCTAACTGTCAGGAAATTTCTCTACTTGATTAGTTTCCACCCATTGCTTCTTGCTCTACCCTCAGGTGCCTTGGAGAATAGTTGCTGTGGCTAGTTGTCAGAGAATGTTCACATGCAACATGTCTTCCAACAAGCGTTGTCCAACCTAGCACAATACTCACTCAGCAAATTGCTGTGTAGAAATAAATGATATGAGATGCAACCTCCGCATTATTCCAACTTAACTATTATATTGCATAAGTAAAAGGGATGGGCAAACACATTGTATAACTATGTGCAGTAGAGATTAATAAGAAATTACTGACACTACAAGTCCAGTGGGAAAGATAATTATAATAAGAAGCATAAGGTGTGGGTAAGAATCTGGCATACTAAGTGATACTGATTCTTTATCACCTCATTTGCAATGGATCCAACTAATCTGACTGTTGCTTCCTTATTCTGTACAGTTTAGTGTAAAAATCAAATTCACCCGGCATGTCGGCTGGGGGGGCTGCGGCTGCCTCCTCCTGGAGCGAGCGGGCGGGCGGGCGGAGCCCCCGGGCTGCAGCTGCCTGGGCACCACCGGGGCCTTCCGGGCACCGTGTGCCCGCCTCCCTCCCAGCCCCGTGTGGTGGGCAGCCTGGAGGGCGCGCCTCAGTGGCCGTTGGAGGGAGCTGGTGGAAACGTTCCCGGCTGTCCTGCCCGATGTGCTGGGATGGCGGGAGCTGCGTGTCGCAGGGCTCGGGGGCAGCAGCAGCAGCAGCAACAATAGTTGCCTGCAGAAGCCGCCGAGGCGTGCTTTCCGGGGCTTGCCGCCGCGTGGGGCTGGGAAGGAGGTGGGCGTGCGGTGCCCAGACAGCCCCGGCGGTGCTTGGGTGGCCGTGGCCTCGGGTGCCGTATGCCCACTTCCCTCGCTGCGGGAGGAGGCAGTCGTGGCCTCCCCGGCTGGCATGCCAGGCTTTCCACTGCTTCTGGGGGAGTGGGGGAAGGGAGGGAGAGAGGGAGGGAGAGACTGACATACAGAGAGAGACAGAGGGGGAGGGAGGGAGAGAGGGAATCAGAGAGAGAGAGAGACACACACACACACACACACACACACACACAGAATGACAGATGGGTGGAGGGAGGAGAGAGAGACAGATAGAGATAGACAGAGCGATAAAAAGAAAAAGAAAGAGAAAGAAAAAAGTGGGAGAGAGAGAGAGATAAAGAAAGAAAGAAAAGAAAGAAAGAGAAAAGAGAAAGAAAGAAAGAAAGAAAGAAAGAAAGAAAGAAAGAAAGAAAGAAAAAGTAAAGAAAAATAATTTTGGTTGCTAAGCAGGACCGTCGTTAAGTGAGTTTCACCACATTTTCCAAGTTGGCCACGCCCACCCGGTCACATGACCGCTGAGCCACTCCCACAAAACAGGCCACACCTTTTGGCTCTCAAAAGAAATTTCAATCGTGGTACTGTTGATATTTGGCTCTCTTGACTAATAAGTTTGCCCACCACTGATTTAGGGGCATCTTCCTTGTCACAAGCATCATATCATTCAAGAGTTAAGAAAGTAACTCTTTTTTTCCTGTACAATGATGGTATCTTATCTATGCTAAGGAGCACATGTCCTTAGGACTCTGGGTTGGAGGTTAGCAAGCCTGCATTTTATACCTGAGTGCTGCTGTGTGGTGGAATGAGCTCCTGTGATTGGCCCCAACTCCTTGATGGTGATGTGAAAGGAGCCCCCACAGGCATCCCATTGGCAACAGTAATGTCACTTGCAACCCAAAAATGCCTTAAATTTGCAAACAACATGAGCAGGAATGGGATTTTCTGTGTTAGCTAGAGAACGGGATACCGACTTCCACTCATCTTTCTTTTCTTTGTTCAACAGCTATGCCATCTTTCTTCCAAAAGTCAAGGCAATGTACACAGCACATTCTCCATACGTTTTGTGTCTGCAATATTATCCTGGGACATGTGTATTTGCTTTCATTCACAATAGTTTTAAGATTATTTTCTTCCAGAAGGGAACAGATTTGGCATATCAGCAGGAATTGATAAAATATATGCTTAAGTATTACTCTCTTTGGGAAACTAAGGAGAACCAGACTGAGAGCCAACCTCAAAGTGTGCACCTACTCTTTTGGGAACCTGTAACTTTACCTTCCTATAATTATTATTCCTCCTAATAAGCATTTCAATTCAATTTCAACATATATTATCTTAAATGTGATTGAATTTGGATTGTTAGCAGTCATTAAAGCAAATCACACCGATACTTGAAGGTGCATCACCCTTACCAGACAAGAAACATTAGCTGATAAGCTAACTCGGCTTTATTGTAAAGCTGCATTAATATAAACTTGCAAGTCTGAAAGTACATTTTCCCCACTGTCTCTTTTATAACCTGAGAATCTAGGGACAGTCCCTTTTGAGCCTTTTGCCCTGCCCACTATCCAGCCATGGACTGTTGTCCCTTATCTGACTGTTCCCTAGGCAGCATATCTTCGCCCTGTCTCCCAAGGTCTTTCCTGCATACTATTACATCACCCTCCCCTTCAGATTCATCTTCCCCAGTTGAAAATGATTATGGACTCTTAAGTACAAGATGAAGCTGTGTCACTCCCCACTTTGGCTGGTAACTCCTCAAGACACCATATGAGGTGTCTTGTAAATGAAATGGCCCTGTAGATGTGGTAGCCACCCCTTCATTGGGAATCTGTGTCTTTCCCTCATGTCTTGAATGCCTGATATGGAAGTAGTTAGATCAGTGATGGCAAACCTTTATAAGCCTCTGGAACCTGGGGAGAGTGAAAAAAGCACACCAAAAATACACACTGGGGTTTGTGCGCATAGCATTATGGGGGTGGCGTGCCTGCGCACAAACCCCTTGCCTCCTATAAAGCCTCTGGAGCCTGGGGGGGGGGGCGAAAACAGCCTCCCACCCCTCTCCAGAGCGTGAAAAACCAGCCCTACGGGCAAACCGGAAGTTCAGGAACGGACCTCCGAAGCGTTCAGGAGCCTTCAGGAGGGTGAAAAATAGCCTCAAAAGAAGGCTGAAGTCAGCTGACGAGTGCACGCATGCATGCTAACCAGCATCGGGCAATGCCTCATGTACCCTGACAAATGGCTCCATGTGCCATCTGTGGCACGTGTGCCATAGGTTCGCCATCACGGAGCTAGATTATTTCTTTTGTCCCCTACTTGGTCTCTTGCTATGCTTGAGGTGCCCTTTACCTCATGGAAAAACTACTCCTGTTCATCTTGGTCAGCATCTAACTCATGTAAGGCTGGTAGTTGCCTAGGCAGGGTTTGTTAGAAGATTGGTCATGAAAGCAGAACACCAATTGTGGCGTATGCACATCTATTGCTGCCTCCTATGACCTCTCCAGCTCTGAATAGCCATTCCAATGTATCAAATGCTTAGCCCTCTTCCCTCTGTATCTAGAGTCTAGCACTACTTCTATCTCATACTCTTCCTCCCTCTTTTATCAGTATGGGAGGATTGCCATTTGTAAATGCAGAGTGCAGGGGAGTGCCTTTTTTTTTGTTTGCAAAGGCCAATAGAATACAAGAACTTTCACTGATGCTTGCAATTGCAAACAAAATGTTCCTGTGTTATTTGCTTAGTCATTAGGAAACAAATTTCAATTTAGTTTCTTGTGATCAGAAAGCCACATCCAATCCCATTCTGAAATTTTAGCTCTCTCTTGTCTAATGTGGCCTTTGGTAGTTTCAGCTATTGCTGCTTGTCTCTCATGCAGGGAATTTATAACACAAGGAATGGAGCTTTTTTGCCTGGCTGTGGTAAGATCTATGGATAGAATCCATAGGTTCACTGTATCAGAGGCATACGAAATGTGTTGCATTGTTGTAAGCAACTTCAGCAAGAGGTATGAGATCAGTGTGAGATCACTAGGAGTGATATGATAGCAGTGTTTCAATATCTCAGGGGTTGCCACAAAGAAGAGGGAGTCAAGCCAAAAACAACTGAGGACAGGACAAGAAGCAAAGAAGCAAATCAAGGAGAGAAGCAACCTAGAACTAAGGAGAACTTTCCTGACAGTTAAAACAATTAATAAGTGAAACAACTTGCCTCCAGAAATTGTGAATGCTCCAACACTGTGAGTTTTTAAGAAGAGATTGAACAACCATTTGTCTGAAATGGTATAGGACAAGGGTGTCAAACTCAGTTGTGTCACATGATGTATCATGATGTATCACAACACTTTTCGCCTTTGCGGAGCTGGGGTGGGTGTGGTCTGTGTGTGACACATCCAGTCGATGGGTTGCTAGTTTGATATTCCTGGCATAAGATTTCCTGCCTGAACAGGGTGTTGGACTAGAAGATCTCCAAAGTCCCTTCCAATTCTATTCTATTCTATTCTATTCAAATCCACCAGTCTTGTTGGTCTGAAATATAGAATCTTAAATATTTATTCAATAGTTAAATATTTATTCAACAGTTGATTAACCTCAGATTCTTCATTGAACTTCATTGATGTGAGAAAGAAAATGATTTTAATATTTAATAAGTGCAAGAGGACCTTCCAAAATATGGAAGTGAATTATTTCCTCTGTCTCAGATCACATGACTGACTCAATATTGAAAGATGTGATTCAAAAAGAATTGAGAAAAAGAATCAATCTGTTTCCTGGGCCATTGGGAGAACATTGCAAATAAAAAATGAGCCAATTTGATAAATAAACCCACTATTACTAGTATGCTAGTATATCCCTGCATTGGGAAAAGAGCAGTGATAAAATCTAGTCAAACAGTATCCCAAGGCTGCAACGGGGTGTCTAGTGGCTGCAATACTGCAGCTGGCTAATTAGGGATTGGTTTTGATCTATCACTGATATGACAAGAAGAAATATAGTCCTTAGTGTTGGCACAGGTGTGAAGCCATCAAATGTTTCTGAAGTCTATGTTGGGATCTCTGAAGTTTATGCTGGGTTCTCTGAAGTTTATATTAGGTTTAAATATCTTCTTGTGTTCTGCTATTTTGTTGCTGTGGCACAATTGTAGTATCTTAGGGAAGGGGAACATATAAACATCCATTGTTCAACAGTTGTCCTTCCTCCTCTATGAAAGGCACAATAGCACTTTGGAAGTCATCCATCTGGGCTATGGCATATGCATCAGTACTAATCTGATCAAATATATCAAAAGTCTGTTTTCCTACTCCCAGATTTTCATGTTGGTTCAGATTTATGGTGCAACTCAAAAGTTGTATGATGGAGTATTGTTGCGGGGTGGAGGAAGAGATGACACAAATATATTTATGTCTGTCTGGAACTTTGCTTTGGGAGCCTGGGACGTATGAGATGTAAAAACCAGGTGAAAAACAATTGTGGCCACCTGATTTGATACAGGATGAGAGAGTAGATGTTTTGGATTTTTAAAAAATGATTATGGTCTATGCTAATTTGTATAGGTTGGAGTCCCCTTTCCATTAGGTGCCTCCATTATTTAAAGGCATTTTTTTTACCACTGCAACTCTTTATTTAAAATGCCAGAGTTCCTTTCTGCTAGGAGGAGCACTCTGGATTTAAAGGTACACAGTAGTAAATCTGCCCCTTCCACTTTTCCACTTGGAGCAGGAGTGTTCCTATCATACACGTCTGAAACATCTGTCTGCACCACAAAGGAGCAGGAGGGTTTGGTGTGACAGTGAAGAGAATGAAAAGCAAGGAAACATCACTTGCTCTTGGGACAACCAGGAGACTCACTGATGCTGTCTTAAGAGTTGGGATGTGGTCAGCAAAATTAGGGATGCATTTTCCTATAGAAGTTAGCAAATTCTAGAATGCATTGCACATTTTTCACATTATGGTGAGGAGACAGATGCCATGACAGAATAGATTGTACCTTTGCTGGATCCATCTGTGAAGATTCTGTAATCCAAATAGTCTAATTATGGAAACTCAAATGTATATATTTCTAATTTAGCAAAGAACTTGTCCCATAATTTTTGCAATACATTTCTGACGTGGGTGAGATGCAGGGAGGGATCTTCAAAATAAACTAGTATGTCATCTAAGTGTATTATCATGTACTTGTGTAACATTTTTGAAAATATTTCATTCATGAATCTAAAGAAAACAAGATAGCCAGAGGTCAAAAATCATCACTATATTTGAACTTCACATTTCTTGTATCAAAAGTTGTTAAATACTTATGTCTTTCATTCTGATCATGTTGAAAGAATTTTTAAAGTCTAGTTTTGTAAAAATGTGTCTTTTGTAGCCAGTCTGAGATAAGCTGAGATAAGTGACAGTGATAACACTCTCAATATGATACATACTGGTGCTCCCTTCTTTCCCTTCAGAATGGCTGCTGCTTGTTCTTATTTTGAGGAGACAAAAATGTGGATACCAATATTGGTGAACTGTAAGGAACCACAACCAGATAAGCTACTTTATTATAAAGTTGCATTAACAGAATTTGAAAATAGTTCTTCTGCCATCACCTTTATAACCTGACAAACTGAGGAAGGTTCCTTCTGAGCCTCTTGTCTTACCCACTATCCAGTCATAGGCTATGTTGCCTCTTATCTGACTGTTTTCTTGGTAGAGTCATTCTTCCCTATCTCCCAAGGTATTTGTCACATACGATTACATGATATTATAAAGCAATAGATTTGGTTACCCCCAACAGACAAATACATTCAGTTAATATCTCTTAAAGATCTCTTTGTACAGCTTCATGTAAAGAGCACTGAAGACAGAATGGCGCTATTAGGGACATCATATGATAAATAACATCTTGAGAAAAATATCTCAAAGTAACACTATTTAAAATCAATAAAAAGTAAGAACTAGAGCAAAATCACATTTCTTATTCACAAACCTCTCAGGTGATCCAGAATGGTATGATTAGAAGATCATGTTCACAATTCATACTCTTGAAAGCCATTGAGAGATCCAGAACCAAAGAGTCACATTCCCTCTGTCAAGTTCAACCATTCTTTCAGATGATCAAAGCAGTTTTGAAATAGATTGAAATAATTTGTTTATTCTGGATCCCTGCTGCTGGAAAACAACCACCCACTTGAATACCTTCTTCATAGAAGATGAGCCTATAATTGCTAATCTTCAAAGCATCCAATGTAAGCTTCTTAAGGAAATAATTATTATTTTTGGTTTTTTTTTAAAAGAAGGTATGCTGCTACATCTAAAAGAGCATAAAAATAAATAGGACATCTTTGTTAAATTTTAAATCACAATTTTAACAGGGACTAAGTGTTCTAACATATTGCCCAGTATGCCTTCCTATGTCATAAACATGAATTGATACAGTCTAATAATATAATGAACATAGGCAGCTATATATTTGCCGTGTTTCCTTTCTTCAATCAGTGCACTGTGGTTATTTTAAAAGCCCAATAACCAACTGGAGTTCCTATAATGAATACATCTGACTGACCAACCCTTTTGTTGTTTTATTACTGATATTAAGTTAATTCTTGATTGGGAACTGCCAGAGTCTGGTATAAGATGGATGATTACATAAAAGTTGTAAACAAACAAATAAATGCAAAGAGGTGGCCATGCAATTATAAACAAACAAATAATATTTGTCCATAATATGGACATATGCTATAAATAAATAAATAAATAAATAAATAAATAAATAAATAAATAAATAAATAAATAAATAAATAAATTTTCCTGGCAGAATAGTTTTCATCGGTGACAGTAATGGTAGAAGATCAAAATGTTAATCAGATCATCCCAGTACTATTAAGAAGTGATGGATACAAAGTAGAATTATGAATGCTTCAAAATCCCTACTAAGCCTGCCATCTCATGAACACATCGCCTTAAACTTCATGGTCCTCTTTTGATTATCTTCAACAAGCAACACAGGTTGGTTGGTTGATTGGTTGGTTACTCACTCAGTGAGTTTCAGTTACGTCCACAAAGTTACTACAGGGATGTGTTGAGATTGCAGATATACTGGTAATGGGAGAATGGGCCAGATAACACTGCAAGTTGGCAATCATTGTTTTCTCTTGAACTAATTCATTTTATAGTAACAGAAAAGAAAGATACAACTAAGATATTAACATGCAATGCAACATTCAAAAACATGCAATAGGCGCACGTATTAATGTTTAAATGCAGCAATCAAAGTCAATCCCAAAATAGCTAAGATAAATCACCAGGACAGTGGCTAAAATAAAAAGTGAACAGTGGCTGGTCACAAAACCCACAACTCCATCTGCCGGCCAGTAGGATCTCAAAAGAAACTCTTCATTATTAATTTCAGCTTTAAGGAGGCCTCTACTTAAAACATAAACTTTGGGTCTAAAACCTGCAAGCTTTTGCAATTTCAGCTTCCCCTCTAGTTAGAGACAGCCCTGTAGTTATCCAAACCTGAATCTCCATTTCTTGAGCTTCTGTCTGAGTAGGGCATGCAGCATATCCAGTGGTTCATTCTTAGGTTCTGATAAGATTTCTGAAGAGGAGGAATGGCATCCTTATTTTCTTGCTACTTGAAATTCCCCATTAGCCACAATTTAATTATCAGATTTAAATTCCCAGTTGGGTACAGCTTTGGCCAAGAATGTTCCTTAATAGAATACTATTTCCC
Source organism: Rhabdophis nuchalis (assembly GCA_039707465.1). Taxonomy (NCBI): domain Eukaryota; kingdom Metazoa; phylum Chordata; class Lepidosauria; order Squamata; family Natricidae; genus Rhabdophis; species Rhabdophis nuchalis. Next base: position 61,476,038 of record CM077644.1, read on the forward strand.
AAACAATGCAAGATGGAAAAATATTCAAAAGAAAGTTGACTAAAGGTTTAAAAAAGATGGAGGCACTTCTTTTAATGCAAGCTGATAAACCTTCAAAGGAATAACAAAATGATTAAATCTCTAAAGGAAGAAAACCAGAAATGTGTAAATATTCATTGTACTGTTTATTATTCAAGTATTATAAACGCTAGGTTCCACATAAGCGTTTCTTACCAAGTGGAAAAGGAGCAAACACACTGGAAAAGCATAGCTGAAGAAAGATACAGCTTAAACTACCGTAATTTACTTGCTTTCTTTTAGCAAAGCTTAATTATATGGTGTCAAACAAAAAATAATTTAACAATACTGTTAAATCTGTTACTTCCGAGGATATGGACAGGTTACGTGGGCGACTGCGAGCCACCACATGTTTATTGGACCCGTGTCCTTCCTGGTTTGTACTGGCATCCTGGGAGGTGACACGAGGCTGGCTCCAGGAGGTTGTCAACGCTTCTCTGAGTGAGGGTTTCTTGCCTGCCTCTCTTAAAGAGGCCATGGTGAGGCCCCTCCTGAAGAAGCCCTCTCTGGATCCAGCTTTATTAGCCAACTATCGTCCCGTCTCCAACCTTCCCTTCCTGGCGAAGGTGGTTGAGAATGTGGTGGCACAACAGTTTCCCCGTCACTTGGAGGAAGTTGATTATCTAGACCCGCGCCAGTCCGGCTTCCGGCCCGGGCACAGCACCGAGACGGCATTGGTCGCGTTGGTAGATGATCTCTGGAGGGCCAGAGATGGGGGTTGTTCCTCCATCCTGGTCCTATTAGACCTCTCAGCGGCTTTTGATACCATCGACCATGGTATCTTATTGCATCGGCTGGAGGGGTTTGGGGTGGGAGGCACCGTTTTACGGTGGTTCTCCTCCTACCTCTCCGGTCGGTCGCAATTTGTGTTGACAGGAGGGCAGAGGTCGACCTCTAGGCCCCTCACTTGTGGGGTGCCTCAGGGGTCGGTCCTCTCGCCACTCCTGTTCAACACATATATGAAGCCGCTGGGTGAGATCATCCGTGGTTTTGGGGTAGAGTACCACCTCTACGCTGACGACACGCAGCTGTATATATCTACCCCAAACCACCCCAACGATGCCGTAGCGGTGATGTGTCAGTGCCTGGAAGCCGTGCGGGCCTGGATGGGAAGTAACAGACTCAGACTCAACCCGTCTAAAACCGAGTGGCTGTGGTTTCCGGCATCCCGGTACAACCAGTTGACTCCATCACTGGCCATAGGAGACGATCACCTTACCCCTGTGGATGGGGCACGCAACTTGGGCATCCTCCTTGATGCCCGGCTGTCCATGGAAGATCAAGTGACAGCCGTGGCCAGGAGGGCGTTTTACCAGGTTCGCCTGGTACGCCAGTTGCGTCCCCTATTGGATCGGGGTGTCCTTTGCACAGTCACTCATGCCCTCGTGACATCCCGGCTGGACTATTGCAACTCTCTCTACATGGGGCTCCCCTTGAGGTGCACCCGAAGGCTTCAGCTAGTCCAGAATGCAGCCGCGCGGGCAGTTATGGGAGCCTCTAGGTTCTCCCATGTAACACCACTCCTGCGCGAGCTGCACTGGCTGCCTGTCGTCTTTCGGGTGCGCTTCAAGGTGTTAGTTACCATCTTTAAAGCGCTCCATGGCACGGGACCTAGCTATCTGCGGGATCATACATCCCTGCGACCGATTCGCTCCCACAGAGAGGGACTTCTCCGGGTGCCGTCCACTAGGCTGTGCCAGCGGGCGACGTCCAGGGGAAGGGCCTTCTCTGTGGCGGGCCCGACCCTCTGGAACGACCTTCCCCCCGAAATCAGAACGACCACTGACCTTCGCTCCTTCCGACAGCTTTTAAAAACTCATTTCTTCCGTTTGGCTGGCCTAGGGTAATTTTAATTAGTTATGGTGTTAAGGGGTTTTAGGGACAGTTTTTAGTTTTTATAGATGTTTTTAGCACAGGATATGTTTAATTGTGTTTTTAAATTTTGTACTCTGTGTTTATTGTTTTTTAATTCTCCTGTGCCCCGCCTCGAGTCCCTCTGGGGAGAGAGAGCGGGTTAGAAATAAAAATTTATTATTTATTATTATTATTATTATTAATAAACTCAAGTTCTAAGAAACTTAAGCAACTATTCAATTCTAAGAGTAGAAAGGATTCAAGTTTTTCAATTGTCACCTAGGATTTGGAAAAATTGCTATACTATTAAACCAATTATGGATACACTAAAGTTGAGTTCATAATTGGAGTTTCAACCAAACTTTCTATTAAACAATTACTAAAACAATCTATACCATTTTCAATAACCAGGACTCATTATCAGATCCTAACTGATTAAAAAGTAATGCCACTGCCTTAGTTTAAATAGATATTTTAATAAATAAGAAAATAATCTTTGAAATGAGTTCTTTAAGTAAACTGTATTTACTTTTCTACATAATCACCATCATGCCAGGACCAGATGGCATCCATCCAATCACCAGGACCAGATGGCATCCATCCACGAGTTCTCAAGGAACTTAAAGATGAAATTGCTGATGTCCTTGCCAAAATATATAATCTTTCCCTCAAATCAGGCCTTGTGCCGCATGACTGGAAGGTAGCGAATATAACACCTATCTTCAAAAAAGGATCCAGAGGTGATCCAGAAAATTACCGACCGGTCAGCTTGACAAGTGTCCAGATAAAAGATAAAATTAATAGGCATGTAGAAGAGAAGGCGCTGCTGAAGGAGAGCCAACATGGCTTTTGCAAGGACAAATCATGTCTCACTAATCTGCTGGAATTTTTTGAGAGTGTCAACAAGCACGTGGACAAGGGAGATCCAGTTGACATTGTTTATCTGGACTTTCAGAAATCCTTTGACAAGGTCCCGCACCAAAGGCTCTTAAATAAACTTGCCTGTCATGCAATAAAGCAACAGGCCTTGTCCTGGATTAGCAACTGGCTAAGGGACAGGAAACAGAGAGTAGCATTAAATGGACACTTCTCCAGGTGGAGGGAGGTAAAGAGTGGGGTCCCCCAAGGTTCAGTACTGGGACCCCTGCTCTTCAACCTTTTCATAAATGATCTAGAAGTAGGAGTAAACAGCAAGGTAGCCAAATTCGCCGACGACACTAAATTATACAGGGTAGTAAAAACTGAGAGAAAGTGTGAGGAGCTCCAGAGGGATCTCTTGACACTGGGAGAGTGGGCAAACCAGTGGCAAATGAGCTTCAACATTAGTAAGTGCAGAGTGATGCACGTTGGGGGAAAAAACCCCAACTATATCTATAAACTGATGGGGTCTGAACTCCTTGCAACTAACCAGAAAGGGACCTTGGTGTCCTGGTGGACAGCTCAACGGAGGTGTCAACCCAGTGTGCCGCAGCAGTGAAAAAAGCAAACTCATTGCTAGGGATCATTAGGAAGGGTATAGAAAATAAGTCAGCAAGTGTCATTTTGCCTCTTTATAAATCTATGGTGAGGCCCCATCTGGAGTATTGTGTACAGTTCTGGTCACCATACCTTCAGAAGGATATTATGGAAATGGAAAAGGTGCAGAGGAGGGCAACCAGAATGATTAGGGGGCTGGAACACCTTCCTTACCATCTGAGGCTGCAATGGCTGGGCCTCTTCACTCTAGAACGACGGCGCCTGAGAGGTGACCTGATTGAAGTCTATAAAATCATGCACGGTGTGGACAAAGTAGAAAAGGAAAAACTGTTTTCCCTATCGCACAACACTAAAACTAGGGGGCACTCCATGAAACTTTTGGAAGCAAGACCTCAAACAAATAAGAGGAAGTACTTTTTCACCCAGAGGATCACTGGTCTATGGAACTCCCTGCCAGAAGAAGTGGTGACAGCTGTCAGCCTCGACACCTTTAAGAAAGGATTAGACGAGTTCATGGAGAACAAGGGTATCCATGGCTATCATGATGGATGCCTAAGGACACCCTCCGGGTTGGAGAGATAGGCAGGATACTTCTCTATGCCATTTGCAGGGAATCATAAGCAGGTGAAGACATCTGCTTGGAAATATCCTGAAGCAAATGGTGAGCCACTGTGTGAGACAGAATGCTGGACCGGATGGGCTGTGGCCTGTTCCAGCAAGGCTATTCTTATGTTCTTATGTTCTTATGCTCTGTACCGGGACCCCAAACTTGCAACTTTAAGACTTGTGGACTTCAACTTCCAGAATTCTCCAGCATAACATAGCTAATAAAGTTGGGGACCTCTGCTGTATACATTTCTACCAGTGATGGATAAGCCTCTTCTACCAATGATGGGCAAGAACTCTACACTTTGTCTCTTCAATCAGCTTCTGACAGTCCTTTCCACCTCTTTATTTGAATCCAATAGATGCTCATGAAATCATCCTTTTCCATTTTCAATGTAGTGTTCTGAGGTATTAGTGGTATTAGGTTCAAGAAATCCTTGTCTATAACATAATCTGCATCCCCAAAACTGTAACATGAAGTTTCCTGCCTGGGTTTTCATTTTTTTTTCTTTTGAAAGTGAAGCTTTTTGATATTTCATAGATTGATTCTTCATTTTTAGGTCATAATGATGAGCATGTTGTCAAGATGCTGTAAATAGATACCTTAAATTTTATTTTGTGTGACAACTGCTGTCAGATTTTAACTCTTAAAGCTTTAATCTTTGCTGCCAGCATACAAAAAAAACATGTTGCACAAGCCTGTTGAAGAATGTCAATTATATAAACCACATGTTCATATGCCATGCCAAATTTGACAGTAATTTTCCTTCAGGTGTTCTGCCAATTGTGCTTAATCAGGTCATCAACTTTTCTTGTGTAAAACTCATTGGTTGCTGGCATCCATTTTGTTTTCATCACACAGACCAGCTCTTTCTAGATTTACCTTTCTATTTTTACATTTTTGGCAGAACAACACACTACTTATGTTATCATAATCATCAAAACAATCTACATTTGCTGGTGAATTTCAGATGGAGGTATTCTTTTGCCATCAAAATCCAATCACAGCATACTAATGAATACTTACTGCATGATTCCATTTCATTTCATTTCGCCTAACAGAAGTTTTCTGCCAGCTGAAATGAAATAAAAGACACTGAGTATTAAATGTATCAATACATTACTTTTAATTGAGCTCTTGTATAATATACTTATTAGTACTATTAACAAGATACATCTAACTAATTAACTAAGGAGGTCAGGGAGGAACGGTTGCTATTTTCCAATGGAGATAGGCAGTTAAGAAAAATGTAATACAAATAAACAAACAAACAAATATATTTCTTCACATTTCATCCCATGAAGATGGTCGCCCTACAGCTCCAGAGACCTTTAAAGACATTGATTATCTGAACCTCATTCAATCTGCATTTAACCTGGATCATAATAGTGACATCAATGGTTACATTTGCCAGTGACCTTTGATGGGCTTGGGTCAGGGGTGGGAGTCAGCCGGTTTGGACAAGTTCAGGTGAACCGGATGCTAATTTTACATCTGATTCACAGAACTGGTAGTTGAAAGGACTGGTTGGCCCTGCCCACACCGCCTCTCCCAGGAGTCTCCATGCGGCCCGTTTTGGATGCCAGGTAAGTGCAGGGCCCGCATGGAGGCTCTGGGAGGGCAAAAAATAGGCCTCCTGGAAGTCAGGAAACAGACCCTCTGGAGCCCAGGGGAGGGCTTTTTGCCCTCCCAAAGGCTCAGGGAAAGCCTCCGGAACCTGGGAAGGGTGAAAAATGGGCCTCTTGGAAGTCCAGAAATGCACCTGTTTCGGGCCTCCAGAGCCCAGGGGAGGCCATTTTCGCCCTCCCGGAGGCTGAAACACCCCCCCTCCCATGGTGCAGAAGGTTGAGTAAGCCATGCCTACCCAGCAACCAGGCAGCAAATTGATTGCTAACTTTTTTTTTTCCAAAATACTTTTTATTATTATTTTCCCCATTTCAAAAACATTCATTGATATACATTCTTAGAAATACTATTTAACGTTTATCTATTCATCATTAATCTCTATACACATTCTTACATATATACTGCATGATACAGTCTGGATTATTTTGCAACAGCCTCACTCCTACTTTCTCTAGCTCCCTTCTCTACCTTCTTGTTTCCTCCTCTCATTTTTCCTCTCTTCTCCCTTTTTCCCCTCTTTCCTCTCTCTTTCTCTCCTCTCTTCTTTCTTATCCTCTCTCCTACTCTTCATTCCCCGCCCTTATTTTCTCTACTTTACCCTTTCTTCCTTTCCCTCCTCGTCTCTCCTCTTTCCATTGTTGCCTTTGCTTGTTTATTTTCTCTGATGGGTTCTGGGGGTGGCGTTTCAATGATCTAAATTTAATTTATATACTTTCCCTTAAAATAAATTTCTATTGGACAATAATTTACATAAATATTGAACACAGACTGAGGAGTTTAATACCTCCTCCCATTTTAGTCTAATTCATTCCAAGCAGATATATCTTATACACATCTTACAGTCATCTTATAAATCCCTATTTCTCCATATTATTAGAAGTGTAGGAGAAAGATTGCTAACATTTTTGAATCCCAGCCCTGCTTGGGATGGGAATAGTTTATATGGTCCTCCTTGACCTCTTAGCAGCTTTTGATACAATTGACCACAATATGATGCTCAGGTGATTGAATGTGGATAATACAGTCTAGAGGTGATTCTCTTCCTTTTTCCAGTAGCCGGTGGGGGCAGAGAGATCAAGCCTGAGGCTGCTCCTTTTTTTTCTACTTTCACCATGTGACTTTGTTATTTTAGAAACTGAACTGGTTATCTTCAGTGTATGAAGTGAGGTAATGGTTATCTTTAGAGTATGAAGTGAGGTGATTACATTCAGATGTAATGTTAAATATTCTGATTTTTTCTGTATTATGTATCTCTTGAAACTCAAAATACTATTTACAAAACTACAAAAAGTTTAATTTAAAACTCGGCATTTTATTCAATTTCTAATAGAAATACAATATAACTTTTAGTTTGGAATGGTATGATTGTCAAGGCAATCAAAAAGAAAAAAAGTTAGAATGGGGAAATGCATTAAACTATTGGAGAGTTAAAATGATCTTTCCCAAATTACTACTTTACTACAAGTGATTCCTCCATCTTCAGACAAACTTTCTTCATAGCAAATATAAACAAATTCATTAACCATTTTAGATTTGTAATGTTATGTAGACTGAAACAACAGGAAAACATTGCTATACCTAATTATGAAGTCTTCCATAATGCATATCAAGTAAAATAATTAATTTTGTATACCCATAATGGCTCACAACAGATTTGATTATGAACAGAAGACCAGCCGTTTACAATTGTAAACTGTATTTTTAATTTAAAAAAAACCCATTGTCAATTCATTTTATAAGGCAGCCTTAATGGTATGCGAATTGTGAATGATATTTGAGCTTATTTTACCTCCATTTAATTTATCCCATTTTAAATTAAAGATACACAATTATTTTTAAAAGCAGACTTAAAAATAACAATTTACAAAATAAAAGTGGGATGGACAACTATAATGTTTTCAAATTAAGAGGCTTGTTTCACTGTAATAAACATTTTATAGTAAGGGATCATGAGAATATACTACTGTCAGGACTGCTTCCATCATAATTCAAGGAAGACCACGCTCGAACCCATTTTGAAAGTTTGTTACTTTTACTGATTATGATAAGACCGCAGCGAAAGTCAAGCAAGGAATGAGATATTTAGGCGCGCAACATACATATCAAAGCATTACCCATCCCCTAACACCCCTTGACCCCAGCATATTATCCAATGCAGATTCATCCACGATGTCAGGTGGGCAACATGCTCAGGAGCATCATCACAATGGAATGCCTTGGCGATATCAGGCCCAGGCTCCATCCTCCTCCAGCACACTTACTGTCCACTACCCACAGCCCCTCCCTCCCCGTTTCAAATGGCAGCCGAAGCAAGCAATAAAGTGGAGGCTGACAAATACAGCTATCCATTTCAAATCAGTTTTTAAATACAGGAAATTCCAAGAGAATAACCTATGAAAAATTATATTTGACAACAATTAGTTCATTTAAAGAAATTGTTAACACCCAATTATATAAGTCTAATTGCTAACGTATTTTAAAAATATATTACTGAATTATTATAAAAAGGTTAAGGTTGTCAAGCTTCTTTTCTGGTGATTAGAGAGATGTACCCATGTAGGGATGTATAGAGGTGATTTATCGCTGCATTTTTTCAGGCTTCTCTCTCTTTCTCTCTGTTTACTTCTCATCTACTGTAGTATACAGTTTTTTCTAAGTATTTCCTCATCTATATACTAATCAGAGTCAACCATGCCAAATCTCCAGGAGCAGTTAGGAATTATGTTACACTGAAATTTCATGATTAACAGCTGTCCCAATTTGTTGAAAGCTAAAATTCATTATCACATAAATGCAGACTGAATTCCCATGAATGTAAATGTATTTCTTGTATGCTTTTAATTTCTGTAGAAATTAAAAGCATACAAGAAATAATAGTGGCATTTCCCCACTGTTGTTGTAATATTTGAGGCTGAGGGAGGGCTATTTCTTAGTCGCAAGAGGTTGAACACGAGGCTTCTGCCAAATTAAAAATCACAGCGGTTGCTGCTCCTGCTGCTGGCCCAGAAGATCCAACAGGATATCTCTCTCATAATGACCAACACCAAATAGAACAAGTTACAGGCCACCAGCATCCCTGCAAGAGAATAGTTAAAAGCTTGAGCTTGAAGATCAAGTTTGAGCTCAACCATTGCTAGGAACAGCACATTAACTGTCTTCTTTGAAAATATTTAAATCTGTTTAGGTATCACTTAATATCCTTTTTACTGCTAGCAACAGTAGATACTCATGTTGTTACTTAATAGTAAGTTACTATTCTTAAGCAGAACCTGAGTCCAGTGGCTGAGACAACTAACAGATTGTAAGTGATGGCTTTGGATAATCACAGAGTAATCAGGTTGTTTCTGACTTCTAGGTCTCCTCAACACAGCAACTTCAGCAAAAAAAATAGTGCCTTTCCTTTGTCACTGACACAAGCAAGATGTGTCAGGTCTATTATCATCCATCTGAGAAACCATTGCAATATTGACCATCTATCACACTTTAAAAAAACATTTTCAGATGGTCATATTAATAAAATTTGAGCATGTTTTATCCATTGTGCCTGCTCAGTAGTTGACTATTTTGACAACATTTCTATAACAATAAACCAAGAACTAGAATGTTACCCCTCCCCCAGTCAATGAAAAATGGATTTGAACAGAAGAATCTCAAAGAGGAGTCAAAGTAGATTATATGCAGGGGTGGGTTCTTGCCATTTCTAACCTCTTCCACAAATCTACAGTGCCAGTTCCCTCCCCCCACCCGTCCCCACATCATCAAAATGAAGAGCGAGAGGAGGAATTCTGGGAGTTGAAGTCCACAAGTTTTAAACCTGTCAAGTTTGAACACCCCTGGGGTTTGTTTTCTAAAGGGTTAGATTAGATTTAGATTTATTAAATTTTTAGACCGCTCTTCTCCCTTGCGAGACTCAGGGCGGTGTACAGGCAATAGTAAGAACAATAAGATAGCGCATAACATCCAATTAAAATCCAATTAAAATCCAATTAAATACAGTTAGGTGTGCAAGGGTCTTGTAACTTGACAGCTTTAAGACTTACGTGCTTCAAATGCCAGTTTATGAGCCAACATTTTGGTTGCTAAGCAAGAGCGTTGTTAAGTGAGTTTCACCACATTTTACAAGTTGGCCACTCAGTCACACAACTGCCAAGCCACTCTCACTTGGTCACATGGCCAGCACGCCACTCCCACCCAGTCACATGGCCGGCAAGCCACTCCACCCGGTCACATGGCCAGCAATCCACTCCCACAAAGCAGGCCACACCTACAGAAGAGGTTCTAAAAAAATTTTAAACCCACCACTGATTATATGGTGGCCTATCTAATGGTACAGGTTTTAAGCACTGTATGAAAAGTGCACCTAACACTAAGCCACAAATTTTCCCATGAGTCACCTAAAAGTAAAAACAAAAAAAACAAAAACAAAACTACATGAGAAGGAGCACTTGAACTTTATTTAAAAAAAAAGAAAAAAAAAGCACATGTCTCATAATCTCAGACACACAGGCAGTTCCAAAACAGGTGCACTACCTCAAGGAATCAGGCTGCTTACATTAGCAAACAAAAAGTAAAGATGTTTACCATCTTGACTTAGCTATCAGAAACCGGTCTCTTGTCTCAAAATTGCCTCTATTATTTGGAATGAAAAGTACATGTCTACATTCTTGTATCCTGGATCAGTGCAGTTGTATTAATAAATGATACAAGTGATCTTCAGAGAAGACTCCAAGTTTAATTGCTGAGAACAGCTTGAAGAAGCGTTGACTTGGAAATGAGATTCAGCAATAGACCAGAATACCTGCCACTCATCTCTGATAGGGATGCATTGAAGCAGATTTGATATTGGTTTTTATGCCACTGGGCATCTTACCTGGAGAGATGAAAAAAGCTGGGTTTAGTAATGTAATAAGAATCTGACCAATTTAGGGGGCAATATGTTTATTACTATCTCTGGCTCTTTCTTGTACATATTTTTGAGGGAGGTATATTTAATTACTCACTCAAACTCTAACATTACTTTGTGCAAGTTTCTCAAGCATTTTATGCATTAAACTTGAAACCTGATGAATAAGAAAAAAGACTTAAGCTGCCCACTATCCTAATTTCCTATGGTAAATAAAGGCATTTTGAAAATACCATCCAGCTGGACATAATGTGAGTAGCCGTCTCCTGATTTTGATTACTAGCCACTTATTCTCAGTATAATGGACATTCCTATATTTAATACAATCCTATCTCATCTCCAGCCTCACAGACACCTAGATAATGTTAATATAAATCATATGCTGCCATATCCCTTCCTAAAATGATGTGGAAGAAATGGGTAGCACATATCTTGTCCCAAATAGCTGACCTTTTCTAAAGCCTGTCCGTTTACACAAAATGTTTAATTTTTTGTGGGGCAACACTTCCTACTGTCCTAGTAGTACCACTATATATTTGCCTCTGTGATTCTTTTTACCTGGTTGCCCTGCTTGTGGCATCTGCACTCCTCCAAGCATAGGCTGTGACTGATTTGGTGCGCCTGACATTTGTACTTGCTGCATGGTAGAAGCACCAGCTATGATGGCATTGGCAGCTTGTTGACTGGTTGGAACAGAACTTCCCACTCCTGGTGGACGTCTGTTGGACAATCCTTTTCCAAAGGCTACAGCTGCAACTAGGGCATTGGTATCAGCAGGGTTGAATGTCTGCTTGTTCTGGCGCAAACCTATAGGGTAGAAAAGCATTCATACTGGTCTCCAAATTTTCCAAAGGTGTAGGCTTTACTTCTTACCATACTTTAATCTCTGCTTCTGGGATCTCTGTCTCTCAATAGTGTTATCCCCACTAAAGCTCATTTGGCCCTCCTCCTAATCTAGAACCCTACCTCCACTTTCAGATTCTCGATCTTCTTTGTTGATTTTCTCCAGCAAGTTCGAACACATTTTGTTTAGGCTTTGAATCTGTTTCTGCAATCATAAAAATCATATAATGTCAGAATTCACAAGTGCTTCGGGTTACCTGACTTCATGCAGATGAAACTCATTAAAGTCTATGCCCAGATATTCTGGAAGCTGGAGACAGTTTGAAACTCCACATTGCCTTGACAGAATCAGAGGTAGGCATCATTTTGGATCCGAGAACTCATATGGTGCCAAATTATGCCTGGGAGTGGGGAAAATTATGCCTAGAGTGTATATGGACCTATGTAAATGAGCAATTAGCATATACAGACATACATATCCATCCATCCATCCACAAAACAGATAATTATTGACATACAGAGAAGCGTACTGCTTATAACAAGGACAGTGGGTTGTGATGATTTCAAGCAACCTTTGTTGCAATGAAATGTGGTGCAGTAGGATTTGAGACCAGTGACTATCTCTCAGTCCATCCTACATTAAAGAGCTATTATGGGAAAAGTGAAGGGAGTACATACATATTATATTATCTTGAGTTCTGGAAGGCAATGTAGAATAGAGCAGCAACAGCAGCAAATTAAGTACATCTTGTTTAATGCGTACTAGAACTGCAATTCATTTGCATGCTACCAAACACAATTCCTGAGAGAGAACTAAAATTAGTGAAGGTAGCCAAATTGTGGTGGTGCAAAACCATACTTATCCATATACACATTTACCAAGAAAGGTTTCAGTTATTCAGTATTCAATAATGTAGATTTTATCCCCAAAAAGTGCTTTGGGGTACACAGGGATAAAATAGATTTGCATCTCTTTAAAGCTGACACTTTCCCCCACCTCCTGGACTGCAGAGGGTAACCGAACGATCCCAGGAAAAGACCCTGCTGTTTTATAGGGCTGAAGACAAGTGCTCTGTTTGTGCTCCCTCAGGCGCCAAGTTTCTTTTTTTCTCCTGTTGATCAGTCGTCATCCTACCTGTGCCACATCATTGCCAATACGAGCTGCATCTGTGCTTAGCTGCTTCTCTTGCTCCTCTACCTCAGGATCAGGCTTAGTTCGCAGATGATCAGGTACAACTTCATGGCTGAACACTGGTACTCGTCCTTCTGTCTGGCGCTGCAATATTCAGTCTATTAGGACTCATATCTTGCAACAAAATCAGACAATACAAAGCTAAACTCATAAGCCTCAGGTTATTGGAAATGTAGCTTCAGGACACCTACCTCTGCAAGTCTTTCTCTTTCTTATTATAATAAAATGAAGCAATTAAAATAAATGTCAAGGAGTTAGCGTCTTCACCATCTGCAAGTCAGCCGTTATGAAGAAACAGCTTGAAATCTGCCACATCAAACTGCCATATACAGTATACATCAATGTACATTGCGATAAGTTTTGATTCATCCTGAAAATAATATTGACTGAAATATAGGGAATGAAGGAACGTTCTCTGATCAGCTCCATGTTCATTTTGGAAATGCCCCTCTTCTTTGTGGCAGTCCCTCAAATACTGTTCTGAATTAAAGCAATTACTTGAGAACATGTCTTTCCCATAACACTTTCTCCATTCACTTTTATAAGTCTGCCACCTGTGCATAGACCAGGTTCAGAAGCAGGCCTTCCATCCTTAACTTGTTTAACAAATATGGCCTCCATTGGCCCTGGCTTCCTCTTGGTTTTCCTGGTTGCAGTTTCCTGGTGGTGGGGCTTTATTTCCCTTGGGGTGGCACTGCTGTCCAACGGGTTGCCATTATTTCAATCTCCAGTTGCAAAGAGAAAAAAAAAATCGCCAGAGTCCACATGCGAAGGAAGTAGCACTATAGTTATTAGATACTAAAGTGGATAATTTTTAGATACTAAGTTGATAATTATCTAACATGTATATTTCACAATTTAAGGATTAAAAAACAATCAATCAGGAAAAAGCTGGAAGGAAGCTTGGAGGTCTTCTAGTGCAACCCCCTCCTCAAGTAGGAGACCCTATACCCATGATGGCGAACCTATGGCACAGGTGTCACATGGAACCATTTCTGAGGGCACGCAAGGCGTTGCCCTGTCAGCTCCAGCGCGCAGGTGTGCATTGGCCAGCTGATTTAGGCCTTCTTTTGAGGCCGTTTTTCGCCCTCTGGAGGCTTCAGAGAAGCTCCTGAAGCCTCTGGAGGTGGGGGGAGGCTGTTTTCACCCTTCCCAGGCTCCTAGAAAGCCTCTGGGACCTGGGGAGGGCAAAAAAAAGCGCACCAAAAGCAAGGGGTCATGCACATAGCATTATGGGTGTGGCACACCCACACACAACTCCCCTGCACTCCCCCCGCTTTTGGCACGCAAGCCAAAAAAGGTGAGCCATCACTGCCCTATACCATTTCAGACAAGTAGCTGTCTAGTCTTTTCTTAAAAACGTCTATCAAAGAAGCACCAACATCTTTGGAAGGCAAGCTGTTCCACTGGTTAATTGTTGTCACTCTTAGGAAATTTCTCAATTCCAGGTTGATTAATTTCCATCCATTGTTTCTTGTTTTGCCTTCTGGTGCTTTGGAAAATAAGTTGACTCCCTTTTCTTTGTTGCAGGCACCTAAATACTTTTCTGAATTAAAGGAATTACTTGAGACTATGTCTTTCCTATGACACTTCCCCCACACGACCTACTATCTGCGGGATCGCATCCTGCCCCTTACATCCCTGCGTCCGATTCGCTCCGACAGAGAGGGACTTCTCCGGGTGCCGTCCACTAGGCTGTGCCAGCGGGCGACGCCCAGGGGAAGGGCCTTCTCTGTGGCGGGCCCGACCCTCTGGAACGACCTTCCCCCCGAAATTAGAACAACTACGGACCTCTGCTCCTTCCGTCAAAAATTAAAAACACACTTTTTCTGCTTGGCCGGCCTAGGATAATCAACTGTTTTTAGGGTTTTTAACGATTAATTTTTAGTTTTAATATGGGATTTTAGCGCAGGGTTAGTTTAATTTTATTTTATATTGTACTACGTTTGTGATTTTATATGTATTTTAAATTCCCTGTGCCTCGCCTCGAGTCCCTTCGGGGAGAGAGAGCGGGTTATAAATTAAAATTTATTATTATTATTATTCACTTTTATAATTCTGTCACCTGTGCATAGCCCAGCTTCAAAAGCAGGTACTCCATCCTTAACTAGTTTAACAAATATGGTGTCTAATGGCCCTGTCTTATTTCTTGGTTTTCCTGGTTTTAGTTTCCAGGGACTTGGCTGGGGGGGGGGGGGGGTTCAATCCCCCCTGTTATCCAATGGGTTGCCATTATTTCAGTTTCCAGTTGCAAAGAAATAAAAAATTTGCCTGAGTCCACATGGAGTTGGAGGGCAGGGGGGAGTGGCGCATGGCAAAAATAGGCACCCAAAGGAGGAAGTGAGGAGGGAAGGAAATATAATGCAAATGTTAATATAATAATATAATATAGTATAGTATAGTATAGTATAGTATAGTATAGTATAGTATAGTATAGTATAGTATAGTATAGTATAATAATAGTACATTATAGCTTGGCCATGCTCTTGTTTACGTGCAATTGCCAAATTATGGTTTCAACATAGATTTGATTTGTTTATTTGTCATTATTTTATTCTAGAACTTTTGACAAGATTTTATTTTATTTATTTTATTAAATTTATACCCCGCCCTTCTCCTTGTTAGGACCCAGGGCGGCGCACAGGCATTATTAAAACCACAAAATACAATATCAATTAAAATATATTAAATTACTAGACCCGTGCTAAAAACCCATGTTAAAACCATACCAAATTAATTTATTTTTAAAAAGTCAGAAGTAGGGGCTATCCTAGGCCGGCTTGTTGGAATAGATACGTCTTGAGACGTTGGTGGAAGAGGCAGAGGTCCGAGATTGTGCGAAGGTCGGGGGGTAGGTCGTTCCAGAGGGCCGGGCCCGCCACAGAGAAGGCCCTTCCCCTGGGTGTCACAAACCGGCATTGCCCCGCTGACGGCACCCGGAGAAGACCCTCTCTGTGGGAGCGGATCGGACGAAGGGATGTATGGGGCAGGAGGCGGTCTCGTATATAGCTAGGCCCCGAGCCATGGAGCGATTTAAAGATGGTCGTCAGCACCTTGAAGCGCACTTGAAAGGCTACAGGCAGCCAGTGCAGCTTGCGCAGGAGAGGTGTTACGTGGGTTTGCCTTGAGGCACCCATAATCACCCGCGCAGTCGCATTCTGTACTAACTGTAGCTTTCGAGTGCACCTCAAGGGGAGCCCCATGTAGAGAGCGTTACAGTAATCCAGCCGGGATGTCACAAGCGCTTGAGTGACTGTGCGAAGGGCTCCCCGGTCCAGTAAGGGGCGCAACTGGCGTATCAGGCGTACCTGATAAAACGCCCCCCTGGCCACGGCCGTCACATGGTCCTCCATGGACAGCCGGGAATCCAGGAGGACGCCCAAGTTGCACGCCCTCTCCACGGGGGCCAGTTGTTCGCCCCCAATGGCCAGTGTTGGACTTATCTGGCTGAACCGGGGTGCCGGAAACCACAGCCACTTGGTCTTGGAGGGGTTGAGCTTGAGTTTGTTACTACCCATCCAGATCCGTACGGCCTCCAGACACCGGGACAGCACCTCGATGGCATCGTTGGGGTGGTTTGGGGTGGATATGTACAACTGAGTGTCATCAGCGTACAGATGGTATTCCACCCCAAAACCACGGATGATCTCGCCCAGCGGCTTCATGTAGGTGTTAAACAGGAGTGGCGAGAGGACCGACCCCTGAGGGACCCCACATGTGAGTGGCCTCGGGGACGACCTCTGCCCTCCTGTCAACACCCATTGCGACCGACCAGAGAGGTAGGACGAGAACCACCGTAGGACGGTGCCTCTCAGCCCCAACCCCCCCAATCGGTGCAATAAGATACCATGGTCGATGGTATCAAAAGCCGCTGAGAGGTCTAATAGGACAAGGATAGAGGAACAACCTCTATCCCGTGCCCTCCAGAGATCATCCACCAACGCGACCAATGCCGTTTCGGCGCTGTAACCGGGCCGGAAGCCGGACTGGCGCGGGTCTAGATAATCAACTTCCTCCAGATGTCGGGGAAACTGTTGGGCCACCACACTCTCAACAACCTTCACTAAAAAGTGAAGGTTGGAGACGGGACGATACTCTTTGAGAATTTTTAATTGTAATTGTCTTTGACCATAATAAATATTTGATATTTAAAAGATAAAGCAATACATATAAAAGCAATTTAGACTCACCACATGAATGTCTGTATGCACACACAGAAGGACGCATTATTATTTTTTCTATTATATGGTTCTGTATGACAAAATGGTTTCACCTTTAAACATATGCGGACTGTCTTTTAAGGTAACTATTCCCTATATACAATTTTGTTGTGCAACTGAAGCTTGAGCTATATAGCATGTGATAATTGCTCCCAGTTTAAAACCCAATCCTGTAATTTTAATGCTTTCTTTTTGGCTGTAATAGCTTATTTTTAAGCTTTGCAAAGCATTTCTTTAACTATTGTCTAAAGTCTATTATTATGATATTCCTTGTCAGACAGAATTGAGTGCTATAGGCAATCTACAAGGGTGGGTTCCAAAATTTAAAGTTGCATTTAGATCTGCCAACTATCCGTTCAATCTGATTTGCTCAGCATACTGCAAAGCCTTCTTGTTCTACCTTTAGCAAAATTGGACGTATAGTTCATAAAATCCAATTTAATGAAAGAAATTGTTCTTCTTGCCATAATGTCTTCATTGTCCCATGTATGTGCTGGCGTACCCATACGACCTCCTAGTAGAGATCAAACTTTCAGGGAGGAAAAAAGTGGTCAAACCTCCTCTTACAGAGTTGCCAAATTCTTATTGGTAGCTATTGCTAAAAGAATTCTTTAGATGTCTTAATCCTGGAATGATGTTACAACGAAGTCCTTTTATTCTTTTATCTAATTTTATTCTTATTTATTTACATTTGCTTTATTATATATTGTTATCTTTTGCTTAATTCTTGTAAATTTTAATAGACAGTTTAGATAGTAATTTTATGGGATTTAAGCCTGCTTTTATGCATTATATTTAGCTACTTAGCTGGTCACTGATCAAAAATAAAGTTTTAATACTATTACTATTCAATAACAAGATATTTATATCTTTTTATTCTATTGTCATACAGAGAAGTATCCATAACACCTATTTCTATTAATCAAATATGTTTAGTCTGTAGGAAGAAGAACAATTATCTTGGTTTCCTATAACTTCTATATATTTGTCATTGTGAAAGTTTGCAACCTTTACATTATTCACTCAACTTTTTCCTCACTAATAAAAGATTCATTGTTCAGTACACATAGTTCTTGACTTATAGCATTTTGTTTTGTGACTGTTTGAAGTTACAATACACTGAAAAAAGTTACAACCATTTTTCACACTCCATACATTCCCACAGTCACATGATCAACATTTGGATGATTAGCAACCGGAATGTGTTTATGTGACAGTTGCAGTATCTGGGATTACGTGATCACTTTCTGCATCTTTCTTACAAGCAAAGTCAATGGGAAAGCCAGATTCACTTAACCACCACATTACTAACTTAACAACTACAGTGATTCAGCTGTGACATGAAAAGGCAAAACTCACTTAACAACTGTCTTGCTTTGCAAGGGAAATTTTGGGCTCAACTGTGGTCGTAAGTTGAGGACTACCTGTATCTTATTTTCTCCTAGAACTAAAAAATAATTATAGCGGTCAAGAAAAGGTACGAACTGAATCAAATCTTACCATTATCTCTTCATCTCGATCTGGCGACAATACTAGTGGGATAATAACCTGATTGCGCAACAGTGGAGTCTTCTCATGCTTCAGCACTTTGTTTAAAGTATTAAGCTGCCCTGAGAGCAGAGCAAAACTATCTAGCACGGAGGGCCTAAGGCAGAAAAATGGAAATAGAAATACGAGAATTATATCAAAAGAACATTTGTGGATACATTTGAGGAAATAATTACTCTTTAGATCAGAATGTCCTATCAAAGAAATAGAACTCATTGAGCATAACCACTCTAATTCTAACAGATGTCATGTGAAGATTATCCTATAAGGAATATTTAAGTATACAATATATATTCTGGTTTCTACACATTCAAGGCAGCTAACAATTAAATTCAAAACACAAAACTTAGAAATTCAAAGGCAAATTAAAACCAATGAAAGCAGTGGCAATGACAATTTTGGTCAAGAAATATGCCTTGGCTATTTTTTAAAGAGACCTGTGTACCAAACTCTGCTTTTGGGAGAGTTCGCTTTATGCTTTTCTTGTTACAACACAGGAGAATGCTTTTTGCTGTGTGTCAGATAAATGAGCCTTTGTCAGTCAGGGCATTTTCAAAAAGATCTTAATATGAATATTGGGTAGAGCCAAATAAATCTAATTTTGACCATCTTGTTAGGTGAAAAAATTAAAAATGTCTCTTGTTCAAAGCCCAGTGAATTCTGAGAAAGTATACTGATTTTACATTGCTATATTTTTTAAATGTTCCAAAACAAAGAAAAGTTTGGATCAAAGGATCAAGCAAAATATTAGTTTCATTTGAACCTTTATATATTTATTTCAGAATAATTTCCACTCAATTTCATGAAACTCACACAAAGATGAAAAAGGAAGGGACTGAAGGGTTTCCTAAGAACATAATAGGCCGTCACATCCTGAAATCAGAAAGTTTGCTTCATTCTCCAAATAAACTGGGAACTAGTAAGGTTTGAATTGCAGCATACTGAATTCAATGTATGTTGGCAGGTATCCTAAATTAGGTGAAATGGTGTTCCCTCTCACCAGTACCAGCTGGCTATGAAACCTTACCAAGTGAGACGGTCATATTCATTCTCCAGCTTGTAAATGAAACTGACCAAGGAGTTCTTCAGGTCAGCCACTTGACTGATAAGAGCCTCCAGGGATAGCTCAAGCTGCTTTTCCTCTCTCTGGAAAGGACACACAATAAGATTGAACATATTAACTTTCCAACAGAATGGCAAAGTGTTTACCTTTTGACTTTTTAAACAATAATCCCTCTGTTGATCTCATATTATCAGTGATGTTTCCAGATACAGTTCAAGGTTCTGAGTAACACTTAAAACACTTCATAGCACAACACGTGGTTATTTGAAGGATCATCTACTCTTATAATTTCTGTCTGGATTATATTATAACAAGTATGCGTATCCTGGGTCCCATTAAATAGTGTAAACTTTTTCCGTTATGAAACCTGCCCACTGAAACAGCATTCCTCTTTTTTTTAAATATATAATTCTTATGAAAGCAATTTAACACTACAGATATTAGAAAAGAAACAATATAAATAATGAGGAATAGTGTAAGAAAGAAAAAGAAAAGTTGTTAACGAAATAGCTTTTGATCTTTTTCACAACTTATAAATACATTTATATTTTAGTCCCTCACCCTATGGTTGCATTATACTTTCCTTTCCATGAGCTACCTGAATTTCTAATCTTCAAATCTTTAAAACCCAAGGTGATTTATCTCTGTTGTCATAAAAAAAAAGAGAATAAGGGGTTTCCAATCATTGATAAATGTAATTGTTGGTCTTTTTCTAATCAAATTAACTTTGCCACTGTGCTAGCTTTGTCCATCTTCAACAACCATCCTTCTGTGGGTATTTCAGAATGCTTCCATTTTGTGCATGACTCATTTTATACAGTAATCATATACTGTATAAAAATAACCTTCCTGATTGTCTATCATTCCCAGCAAGAAAAGTTATAGTTTCATTTGAAGGTTCATCTTTAAAGTTATATCACTCTATATATTTGAATTCAGAAATTTCTGATTTTTTTTACAAATCCATCACATATGATAAAATTCCCTTCATTGTGTCCATAGTTCTAACATACATTTGAAGTATCCAAAAACATTCCAGACAATATTTCTGGTGACACGTACTGATGGTACATTGTTTTATAAAAAAAAAAGATCCTTTTAAGTTGTAAAATCATGTAAATTTCAATTCTTTTAACCACTTATTTTGTCACTGTTCCATCAGAATATTGTGTCTAAAGTTTTAAACCTATTTTATATGTCTTTCATTTCTTTTATCTCTTTTATCAAATTTCTGTTTCAAATTCAATAAGTTTATACATTTAGCAATTCAACTTACAATGCAAGTTCAATTTACAATTCTGTCTTATGCTGCTTAATTCCAAATGTCCTATTATCTACCTTAAACCTTTCTTTTAAACCCTTGATTAAAAACTAAATCCCACTGCTGTCAATTGCTCTCTTGATTTCGCCTTATATTGTCCATGTCTGACAAGAAATATGACCAAATGTGATAATTCTACTTTATTGTAAGGCTGAATTAATAGAATCTTGCAAGTCTGAGTACAATATTCCCACTGCCACATTTAACTGCATGACCAACTAGGACAGTCTTCCCTAAATCCCTTCCTCTTCCTCCTAAATTCAACCACTTGGGATCCCACCCCCCTATTTTTTGTCAAATTGTTTCCAAGGCAGTATCCCCTTGTCCTTCAAGGTCATCCTCGTGTACATAGGCACATTGAATCAGCCACTCTTTCTTAGCTCTGGAAAATAGGCAATAGGCAAACTGTTTCCAAAACCTTGAGCAGAACACTCAGGGACTATTTCAGGTATTTGTCAAGAGTGAACACTGACTGAAAGAGACGTACCCACACAGAAACACACAGACACCCCCCCCCCTTCCCAAATTGGTAAGGTACCTCTCTATACTTCAACGGTTATTCATGGTGTGGCTATCGCAACCACATTCAATTGCAAAAACAGCAGGAATTCGTTAATGTGAAGCAACAAAATACTCAGCAATAAAATCCAGTTACGTTATGAGTCTTTGCAGACACTACAGGCTGAGTAGCTGTCTTGGCAATTATCCACAGGCAGTAATTATTAAGGAACTTTAGTTGTATAAAGACTACAAGTCTGTAAGCTGTGTGTAGCAATGTTTAAATGGCATTTAATTTTGCTTCTTTTTTTGCTTCTAAATGTACTCTCCCACACCTGAGGTGTTAGAACATTTTCACTTCCATTTGCAACTGTGCAATCTTTACTCTGTATTTTTCTATATTTGATAATAAGATTGATTGATTATATCTGCACCAATACTTTCTATAATTAAAATTGTTCTTAAGCTTTGTTATATCTTACATTAAAAGTAAATTTGTTTAGATAAAAATGAAGTAATTAGCAACATTTCTGTTAGAACCCAGAGAGTTAAAGGTAAAAATAAAAATCAGCTAGTGATTTATCTACTTTCAGCATCTTTTAGGGTTTTCCAAAATACTATGCCTGAAGTTTATTCAACTGTTTATCTTAACTACACACGCCAGAATGTGACATCTTTTAATGTTCTTTCTTTAATTTAGCCAATACTATAAACAACTATATACTAATGATATTCAGGGTACAGTACAAAACACTTGATATACTTTTTCTGTCCCAGGTCAGGGAGTGCAAGGTACAATAAATAAGATGGTTGGAATAGCAACTGACATATGGTTTGGTCCATGTGTAGGAAAGGGAAACACAGAGATTTAATTCAGTATATCAGTATATATATCATACATTATTCAAGTAGCCGTGAGCATTTGGTTTATGTTAATTCCCAGAAATCATAATACATAAACTACAATAGTTCCATGTACAGAAAATATTAAGCTGTAACTAAGCAAACTGTACATAATATACAATGTGAACCCAGCCAATATTTAAGTTTTGGAATATGTCCTCTGATGCACAAGGAATGTATTTCAAGAATACTTGTAATCAGTTTCATAGTATTTTAAAGGAAATGCTGTCTGTCATGGAACCTTCCTAGCAAGCAGTGATGAACCTGCTGGAAAAGACAGTCTTTACTTTTTCAGATTTAAGAAAGATGGGATAAAACAAATCTAAAAACCCCCACTGAAGATGTATGGCAAGATCATTGAATTGTGAAAACATATTTACAATGGGAAAAAGATCATCCGGAGTGGGACTATGTTCTGGAATAAGATTTAGGAAGGCCTGATATTGCCAGCCTGAGAAATTGCCAACTAAGATGAATTAATGCCCTTGTATAACTCCATTTCTAAGAAAAGAAGCAGGGGATGGGGGAGGTCAAAACTGTTATCCATATACAAGCTCAGAAGATTTTCCAAGCAGGACAATAATTTACTTAGTACACTGAAACAAAAAAAGCTGCTTAGATATTATTTCTATGGTGAAGCAACTTCCCCAGAGGAAAACTAGATTTAAAAATATTAATATGCTGCTAAATTATATCCCCAAATCTGGTATTGGTCCACTTATTTGGACATATCCAACTATCTTGAAAGATTTTTGGGAGGTGGATATTGGGTACAAAGACCCAGAGGATTTCTGGAAGAAGAAACTTAGAACTTCCATTTTTTTCATTCTGTAAGCCACAATAATTTGCTGCATGGTGAACAACACTATGTCAAACACCAGCTGCAATACTTCAATTATGACCCAACCTACTCTTCTACCAAGCAGTTAATAATTGTAATAGTAAATGGATATTCATTAAGGTCCAGGAGGACAACTGAAGTCATGATTTCCATTATAAACGCCAAATTCCTTAATGACCAACACTTGGTTTAGGCATCACAAGTGCAACTGCTGTTTGCCTAAGCCTGTGATGGTGAACCTATGGCACACATGCCACAGGTAGCATGCGGAGCCATTCTGAGGCATGTGAGGCATTGCCTTGTCAGCTCCAGCACACATGCCTGCGCTGGCTGGCTGATTTTTGGCCTTGTTCTTCGGCCATTTTTTGCCTCCAGAGGGGAAAATATATCAGCTTTTGGCACGCGTGTTTTTGGCACCCAAGGCAAAAAAGGTTTGCCATCATGGCCTAACCCATACAGAAAATGCATGTTAAAACTACATTTTAAATGGAAAGTGGGAGCCTGCTGCACTGCATAGAGAAGATCTAGCAGAACACACATGGAAGACCAATCAGGAAAGAAAGAGGATTAGCAAAGATGGATCTGTGATTCTTGACTGCATGCTATTCTTCAAAGCCAGGGACATAGCTGTATCAGACACAATGACTATAAAGCAGCAGAATCAAGTTCAGGTCCAGGCTCTGAGCAAATTAACGAGATGGAAAGGCAAGTACTAAACTTGCCCACCTAAGTTGCTGTTTAAGAAGCAGACACCTTAGAAGGAGGAAAATCTGCATAGATGCCAGAAACTGTCCTCAGTTGCAACAGAGTAGTTCAAGACAGAGCAAGAAGAGGAGCAGACTCTGTATATGATCTGGGAGAAGATGGAATGCAATCCCACTCCCTTGAGCAATTTCAGATTTTGAATTTCATCACAAACAATAGACTGTTGTATCAGGAGTATTTTTCACAAGGAGAGGGAGGGAAGAAGGGAGAGGGGGGGGGGAGAGAGAGAGAGAGAGAGAGAGTTATGCTCAGATTATGCAGACTATTTTAAGCTTGCAAATAACCATCCACATGGCCATATTAGAAACAAGGAAAAGTTCAGACACATTTTTTTACAGGTCTGGAATTGGTAGGAATATGACCAAATATGCACAATCCTGAGGTGAAAAATAACAAGTTGAAGGCAGATACTTAAAATGTGCCCAAAGCAGCTTCAGAGGAAGTTTGGAGATTTTCCTGAAGCTTCTAACACAGGGGTCCCCAAACTTGACAGATTTAAGACTTGTGGACTTCAACTCCCAGAATTCTCCAGCCAGCATAGCATGGCTGGAGAATTCTGGGAGTTGAAGTCCACAAGACTTAAAATTGTCAAGTTTTTTTTTTTAATTGAAAAAGATTTATTGGGTTTTTGAATTTTTTTACAAATAGGGTAAGGGTATGGTGTGAGAAAAATATTGTGAGAGCTTTCACGTCGAAGTCGTTGACCCCCTCCGAGGCTTCATAACAAAATATAGATAATACATAATTTTCAGTTGTACTACAAAGTGGAAAGAAATGCAAACATATCATTGTAAAATCTATGCTAGTAAACATGTATAAACATCCAAACAAAAGTTATACTGTACTAAAATAAAGTCACTTTTGAGATCTAAGTCTTTTGGCAATTGTATCTTCTTCTCCCTGGCCCCCAGTGGGCGGGGCCGCGGCACTCTCTGCACCCCCATTTTCATCCTCAAGGATTGAGGAATGTTTTTTAAGAAAGGCTTCCGCCTTTGCAATTGTTTTAATTCTTACTCTTCCTCCCTCCCAGAACACAAACATTCCCTCTGGCATCACCCACTTGAACCAAACTCCCTGTTTAAATAATCTTTTAGACAAGAAGGAATACTTCCTTCTTACCTCTCTAATCTTTTTCGGGATCTGCTTCAAGATGGTAATCTCTTTCTGCTGGTAAATTAAAGGACTGAAAGTTGTCAAGTTTGAAGACCTCTGTTCTAACATGTAGTTCAAGTGGATGTTGTCACTGCAAAACGGAATAAGCAGGTGATGGGATCACTGGACATACTTGCATCTGTAGGGACTCTCCATAGTTTATTGAGAAGGTTCAAGAGATGCAATAGCATTCGGAGCCCATTGGTATGGTTAGGAGGGCGCATGACTTTTCAGTCGGACTTATGTACATTTCCTGGCAAAATATATGGGAAAATCCCATTGGGGAAAATCCACTTAGGGTTAGGGTTAGCTCTCCATGAACTCGCACAGCAAAACGGACATCGCCATTGGATTCGGAGCCCTTCGCTATGGTTAGGAGGGTGCATGCCTTTTCAGTCGGACTTATGTACATTTCCTGGCAAAATACATGGGAAAATCCCATTGGGGAAAATTTCACTTCGAGTTAGGGTTAGCTCTCCATCAACTCGCACAGCAAAACGGACATCGACGTTGGATTCGGAGCCCTCCGCTATGGTTAGGAGGGTGCATGCCTTTTCAGTCGGACTTATGTACATTTCCTGGCAAAATACATGGGAAAATCCCATAGGGGAAAATTCCACTTAGGGTTAGGGTTAGCTCTCCATGAACTCGCACAGCAAAACAGACATCGCCATTGCATTCGGAGCCATCCGCTATGGTTAGGAGGGTGCATGCCTTTTCAGTCGGACTTATGTACATTTCCTGGCAAAATACATGGGAAAATTCCATAGGGGAAAATTCCACTTAGGGTTAGGGTTAGCTCTCCATGAACTCGCACAGCAAAACGGACATCGCCATTGGATTCGGAGCCCTCCGCTATGGTTAGGAGGGTGCATGCCTTTTCAGTCGGACTTATGTACATTTCCTGGCAAAATACATGGGAAAATCCCATTGGGGAAAATTCCACTTAGGGTTAGGGGTAGCTCTCCATGAACTCGCACAGGAAAACGGACATCGCCATTGGATTTGGAGCCCTTCGCTATGGTTAGGAGGGTGCATGCCTTTTCAGTCGGACTTATGTACATGGGAAAATCCCATTGGGGAAAATTCCACTAATGGTTAGGGTTAGCTCTCCATGAACTTGCAGAGCAAAACGGACATCGCCATTGGATTAAGAGCCGACTGAAAAGGCATGCACCCTCCTAACCATAGCGGAGGGCTCCGAATGCAATGGCTATGTCCGTTTTGCTGTGCGAGTTCATGGAGAGCTAATCCTAACCCTATGTGGAATTTGCCCCAATGGGATTTTCCCATGTGTTTTGCCAGGAAATGTACATAAGTCCGACTGAAAAGGCATGCACCCTCCTAACGATAGCCAAGGGCTCCGAATCCAATGGCGATGTCCGTTTTGCTGTGCGAGTTCATGGAGAGCTAACCCTAACCCTAAGTGGAATTTTCCCCAATGGGATTTTCCCATGTATTTTGCCAGGAAATGTACATAAGTCCGACTGAAAAGGCATGCACCCTCCTAACCATAGCCAAGGGCTCCGAATCCAATGGCGATGTCCGTTTTGCTGTGCGAGTTCATGGAGAGCTAACCCTAACCCTAAGTGGAATTTTCCCCAATGGGATTTTCCCATGTATTTTGCCAGGAAATGTACATAAGACCGACTGAAAAGGCATGCACCCTCCTAACCATAGCCAAGGGCTCCGAATCCAATGGCGATGTCCGTTTTGCTGTGCGAGTTCATGGAGAGCTAACCCTAACCCTAAGTGGAATTTTCCCAAATGGGATTTTCCCATGTATTTTGCCAGGAAATGTACATAAGTCCGACTGAAAAGGCATGCACCCTCCTAACCATAGCCAAGGGCTCCGAATCCAATGGCGATGTCCGTTTTGCTGTGCGAGTTCATGGAGAGCTAACCCTAACCCTAAGTGGAATTTTCCCAAATGGGATTTTCCCATGTA
Organism: Rhabdophis nuchalis; assembly: GCA_039707465.1. Classification (NCBI taxonomy): domain Eukaryota; kingdom Metazoa; phylum Chordata; class Lepidosauria; order Squamata; family Natricidae; genus Rhabdophis; species Rhabdophis nuchalis. The sequence continues at coordinate 61,502,855 of CM077644.1, forward strand.
TTTTGCCAGGAAATGTACATAAGTCCGACTGAAAAGGCATGCACCCTCCTAACCATAGCCAAGGGCTCCGAATCCAATGGCGATGTCCGTTTTGCTGTGCGAGTTCATGGAGAGCTAACCCTAACCCAACTGGAATTTTCCCCAATGGGATTTTCCCATGTATTTTGCCAGGAAATGTACATAAGTCCGACTGAAAAGGCATGCACCCTCCTAACCATAGCCAAGGGCTCCAAATCCAATGGCGATGTCCGTTTTGCTGTGCGAGTTCATGGAGAGCTAACCCTAACCCTAAGTGGAATTTTCCCAAATGGGATTTTCCCATGTATTTTGCCAGGAAATGTACATAAGTCCGACTGAAAAGGCATGCACCCTCCTAACCATAGCCAAGGGCTCCGAATCCAATGGCGATGTCCGTTTTGCTGTGCGAGTTCATGGAGAGCTAACCCTAACCCTAAGTGGAATTTTCCCCAATGGGATTTTCCCATGTATTATGCCAGGAAATGTACATAAGTCCGACTGAAAAGGCATGTACCCTCCTAACCATAGCGGAGGGCTCCGAATCCAATGGCGATGTCCGTTTTGCTGTGCGAGTTCATGGAGAGCTAACCCTAACCCTAAGTGGAATTTTCCCAAATGGGATTTTCCCATGTATTTTGCCAGGAAATGTACATAAGTCCGACTGAAAAGGCATGCACCCTCCTAACCATAGCCAAGGGCTCCGAATCCAATGGCGATGTCCGTTTTGCTGTGCGAGTTCATGGAGAGCTAACCCTAACCCTAAGTGGAATTTTCCCCAATGGGATTTTCCCATGTATTTTGCCAGGAAATGTACATAAGTCCGACTGAAAAGGCATGCACCCTCCTAACCATAGCGAAGGGCTCCGAATCCAATGGCGATGTCCGTTTTGCTGTGCGAGTTCATGGAGAGCTAACCCTAACCCTAAGTGGAATTTTCCCCAATGGGATTTTCCCATGTATTTTGCCAGGAAATGTACATAAGTCCGACTGAAAAGGCATGCACCCTCCTAACCATAGCGGAGGGCTCCGAATCCAATGGCGATGTCCGTTTTGCTGTGCGAGTTCATGGAGAGCTAACCCTAACCCTAAGTGGAATTTTCCCCAATGGGATTTTCCCATGTATTTTGCCAGGAAATGTACATAAGTCCGACTGAAAAGGCATGCACCCTCCTAACCATAGCGGAGGGCTCCGAATCCAATGGCGATGTCCGTTTTGCTGTGCGGGTTCATGGAGAGCTAACCCTAACCCTAAGTGGAATTTTCCCCAATGGGATTTTCCCATGTATTTTGCCAGGAAATGTACATAAGTCCGACTGAAAAGGCATGCACCCTCCTAACCATAGCGGAGGGCTCCGAATCCAATGGCGATGTCCGTTTTGCTGTGCGAGTTCATGGAGAGCTAACCCTAACCCTAAGTGGAATTTTCCCCAATGGGATTTTCCCATGTATTTTGCCAGGAAATGTACATAAGTCCGACTGAAAAGGCATGCACCCTCCTAACCATAGCCAAGGGCTCCGAATGCAATGTCGATGTCCATTTTGCTCGGCGAGTTCATGGAGAGCTAACCCTAACCCTAAGTGGAATTTTCCCCAATGGGATTTTCCTATGTATTTTTCCAGGAAATGTACATAAGTCCGACTGAAAAGGCATGCACCCTCCTAACCATAGCGAAGGGCTCCGAATCCAATGGCGATGTCCATTTTGCTGTGCGAGTTCATGGAGCGCTAACCCTAACCCTAAGTGGAATTTTCCCCAATGGGATTTTCCCATGTATTTTGCCAGGAAATGTACATATGTCCGACTGAAAAGGCATGTACCCTCCTAACCATAGCGGAGGGCTCCGAATCCAATGGCGATGTCCGTTTTGCTGTGCGAGTTAATGGAGAGCTAACCCTAACCCTAAGTGGAATTTTCCCAAATGGGATTTTCCCATGTATTTTGCCAGGAAATGTACATAAGTCCGACTGAAAAGGCATGCACCCTCCTAACCATAGCCAAGGGCTCCGAATCCAATGGCGATGTCCGTTTTGCTGTGCGAGTTCATGGAGAGCTAACCCTAACCCTAAGTGGAATTTTCCCAAATGGGATTTTCCCATGTATTTTGCCAGGAAATGTACATAAGTCCGACTGAAAAGGCATGCACCCTCCTAACCATAGCCAAGGGCTCCGAATCCAATGGCGATGTCCGTTTTGCTGTGCGAGTTCATGGAGCGCTAACCCTAACCCTAAGTGGAATTTTCCCAATGGGATTTTCCTGTGTATTTTGCCAGGAAATGTACATAAGTCCGACTGAAAAGGCATGCACCCTCCTAACCATAGCGGAGGGCTCCGAATCCAATGGCGATGTTCTTTTTGCTGTGGGAGTTCATGGGAGCGCTAACCCTAACCCTAAGTGGAATTTTCCCCAATGGGATTTTCCCATGTATTTTGCCAGGAAATGTACATATGTCCGACTGAAAAGGCATGCACCCTCCTAACCATAGCGAAGGGCTCCGAATCCAATGGCGATGTCCGTTTTGCTGTGCGAGTTCATGGAGAGCTAACCCTAACCCTAAGTGGAATTTTCCCAAATGGGATTTTCCCATGTATTTTGCCAGGAAAAGTACATAAGCCCGACTGAAAAGGCATGCACCCTCCTAACCATAGCGGAGGGCTCCGAATCCAATGGCGATGTCCGTTTTGCTGTGCGAGTTCATGGAGAGCTAACCCTAACCCTAAGTGGAATTTTCCCCAATGGGATTTTCCCATGTATTTTGCCAGGAAATGTACATAAGTCCGAATGAAAAGGCATGCACCCTCCTAATCATAGCGGAGGGCTCCGAATCCAATGGCGATCTCCGTTTTGCTCTGCGACTTCATGGAGAGCTAACCCTAACCCTAAGTGGAATTTTCCCAATGGGATTTTCCCATGTATTTTGCCAGGAAATGTACATAGGTCCGACTAAAAAGGCATGCACCCTCCTAACCATAGCGAAGGGTTCCGAATCCAATGGCGATGTCCTTTTTGCTCTGCGACTTCATGGAGAGCTAACCCTAACCCTAAGTGGAATTTTCCCCAATGGGATTTTCCCATGTATTTTGCCAGGAAATGCACATAAGTCCGAATGAAAACGCATGCACCCTCCTAACCATAGCCAAGGGCTCCGAATCCAATGGCGATGTCCCTTTTGCTCTGCGACTTCATGGAGAGCTAACCCTAACCCTAAGTGGAATTTTCCCCAATGGGATTTTCCAATGTATTTTGCCAGGAAATGTACATATGTCCGATTGAAAAGGCATGCACCCTCCTAACCATAGCGACGGGCTCCGAATCCAATGTCGATGTCCATTTTGCTCGGCGAGTTCATGGAGAGCTAACCCTAACCCTAAGTGGAATTTTCCCCAATGGGATTTTCCCATGTATTTTGCCAGGAAATGTACATATGTTCGACTGAAAAGGCATGTACCCTCCTAACCATAGCGGAGGGCTCCGAATCCAATGGCGATGTCCGTTTTGCTGTGCGAGTTCATGGAGCGCTAACCCTAACCCTAAGTGGAATTTTCCCCAATGGGATTTTCCCATGTATTTTGCCAGGAAATGTACATATGTTCGACTGAAAAGGCATGTACCCTCCTAACCATAGCGGAGGGCTCCGAATCCAATGGCGATGTCCGTTTTGCTGTGCGAGTTCATGGAGCGCTAACCCTAACCCTAAGTGGAATTTTCCCCAATGGGATTTTCCCATGTATTTTGCCAGGAAATGTACATATGTCCGACTGAAAAGGCATGTACCCTCCTAACCATAGCGGAGGGCTCCGAATCCAATGGCGATGTCCGTTTGCTGTGCGAGTTCATGGAGAGCTAACCCTAACCCTAAGTGGAATTTTCCCAAATGGGATTTTCCCATGTATTTTGCCAGGAAATGTACATAAGTCCGACTGAAAAGGCATGCACCCTCCTAACCATAGCCGAGGGCTCCGAATCCAATGGCGATGTCCGTTTTGCTGTGCGAGTTCATTGAGAGCTAACCCTAACCCTAAGTGGAATTTTCCCCAATGGGATTTTCCCATGTATTTTGCCAGGAAATGTACATAAGTCCGACTGAAAAGGGCTCCGACTGAAAAGGGCTCGGAATCCAATGGCGATGTCCGTTTTGCTGTGCGAGTTCATGGAGCGATGTTTCCCATGTATTTTGCCAGGAAATGCACATAAGTCCGAATGAAAAGGCATGCACCCTCCTAACCATAGCCAAGGGCTCCGAATCCAATGGCGATGTCCCTTTTGCTCTGCGACTTCATGGAGAGCTAACCCTAACCCTAAGTGGAATTTTCCCAAATGGGATTTTCCAATGTATTTTGCCAGGAAATGTACATATGTCCGATTGAAAAGGCATGCACCCTCCTAACCATAGCGACGGGCTCCGAATCCAATGTCGATGTCCATTTTGCTCGGCGAGTTCATGGAGAGCTAACCCTAACCCTAAGCTAACCCTAACCCTAAGTGGAATTTTCCCAATGGGATTTTCCTATGTATTTTGCCAGGAAATGTACATAAGTCCGACTGAAAAGGCATGCACCCTCCTAACCATAGCCAAGGGCTCCGAATCCAACGGCGATGTCCGTTTTGCTGTGCGAGTTCATGGAGCGCTAACCCTAACCCTAAGTGGAATTTTCCCAAATGGGATTTTCCCATGTATTTTGCCAGGAAATGTACATAAGTCCGACTGAAAAGGCATGCACTCTCCTAACCATAGCGGAGGGCTCCGAATCCAATGGCGATGTCCGTTTTGCTGTGCGAGTTCATTGAGAGCTAACCCTAACCCTAAGTGGAATTTTCCCAATGGGATTTTCCTATGTATTTTGCCAGGAAATGTACATAAGTCCGACTGAAAAGGCATGCACCCTCCTAACCATAGCGGAGGGCTCCGAATCCAACGGCGATGTCCGTTTTGCTATGCAAGTTCATGGAGAGCTAACCCTAACCCTAAGTGGAATTTTCCCCAATGGGATTTTCCCATGTATTTGGCAAGGAAATGTACATAAGTCCGACTGAAAAGGCATGCAATCTCCTAACCATAGCGGAGGGCTCCGAATCCAATGGCGATGTCCGTTTTGCTGTGCGAGTTCATGGAGAGCTAACCCTAACCCTAAGTGGAATTTTCCCAATGGGATTTTCCCATGTATTTTGCCAGGAAATGTACATAAGTCCGACTGAAAAGGCATGCACTCTCCTAACCATAGCGGAGGGCTCCGAATCCAACGGCGATGTCTGTTTTGCTGTGCAAGTTCATGGAGAGCTAACCCTAACCCTAAGTGGAATTTTCCCCAATGGGATTTTCCCATGTATTTTGCCAGGAAATGTACATAAGTCCGACTGAAAAGGCATGCACCCTCCTAACCATAGCGGAGGGCTCCGAATCCAATGGCGATGTCCGTTTTGCTGTGCGAGTTCATGGAGAGCTAACCCTAACCCTAAGTGGAATTTTCCCCAATGGGATTTTCCCATGTATTTTGCCAGGAAATGTACATAAGTCCGACTGAAAAGGCATGCACCCTCCTAACCATAGCGGAGGGCTCCGAATCCAATGGCGATGTCCGTTTTGCTGTGCGGGTTCATGGAGAGCTAACCCTAACCCTAAGTGGAATTTTCCCCAATGGGATTTTCCCATGTATTTTGCCAGGAAATGTACATAAGTCCGACTGAAAAGGCATGCACCCTCCTAACCATAGCGGAGGGCTCCGAATCCAATGGCGATGTCCGTTTTGCTGTGCGAGTTCATGGAGAGCTAACCCTAACCCTAAGTGGAATTTTCCCCAATGGGATTTTCCCATGTATTTTGCCAGGAAATGTACATAAGTCCGACTGAAAAGGCATGCACCCTCCTAACCATAGCCAAGGGCTCCGAATGCAATGTCGATGTCCATTTTGCTCGGCGAGTTCATGGAGAGCTAACCCTAACCCTAAGTGGAATTTTCCCCAATGGGATTTTCCTATGTATTTTTCCAGGAAATGTACATAAGTCCGACTGAAAAGGCATGCACCCTCCTAACCATAGCGAAGGGCTCCGAATCCAATGGCGATGTCCATTTTGCTGTGCGAGTTCATGGAGCGCTAACCCTAACCCTAAGTGGAATTTTCCCCAATGGGATTTTCCCATGTATTTTGCCAGGAAATGTACATATGTCCGACTGAAAAGGCATGTACCCTCCTAACCATAGCGGAGGGCTCCGAATCCAATGGCGATGTCCGTTTTGCTGTGCGAGTTCATGGAGAGCTAACCCTAACCCTAAGTGGAATTTTCCCAAATGGGATTTTCCCATGTATTTTGCCAGGAAATGTACATAAGTCCGACTGAAAAGGCATGCACCCTCCTAACCATAGCCAAGGGCTCCGAATCCAATGGCGATGTCCGTTTTGCTGTGCGAGTTCATGGAGAGCTAACCCTAACCCTAAGTGGAATTTTCCCAAATGGGATTTTCCCATGTATTTTGCCAGGAAATGTACATAAGTCCGACTGAAAAGGCATGCACCCTCCTAACCATAGCCAAGGGCTCCGAATCCAATGGCGATGTCCGTTTTGCTGTGCGAGTTCATGGAGCGCTAACCCTAACCCTAAGTGGAATTTTCCCAATGGGATTTTCCTGTGTATTTTGCCAGGAAATGTACATAAGTCCGACTGAAAAGGCATGCACCCTCCTAACCATAGCGGAGGGCTCCGAATCCAATGGCGATGTTCTTTTTGCTGTGGGAGTTCATGGGAGCGCTAACCCTAACCCTAAGTGGAATTTTCCCCAATGGGATTTTCCCATGTATTTTGCCAGGAAATGTACATATGTCCGACTGAAAAGGCATGCACCCTCCTAACCATAGCGAAGGGCTCCGAATCCAATGGCGATGTCCGTTTTGCTGTGCGAGTTCATGGAGAGCTAACCCTAACCCTAAGTGGAATTTTCCCAAATGGGATTTTCCCATGTATTTTGCCAGGAAAAGTACATAAGCCCGACTGAAAAGGCATGCACCCTCCTAACCATAGCGGAGGGCTCCGAATCCAATGGCGATGTCCGTTTTGCTGTGCGAGTTCATGGAGAGCTAACCCTAACCCTAAGTGGAATTTTCCCCAATGGGATTTTCCCATGTATTTTGCCAGGAAATGTACATAAGTCCGAATGAAAAGGCATGCACCCTCCTAATCATAGCGGAGGGCTCCGAATCCAATGGCGATCTCCGTTTTGCTCTGCGACTTCATGGAGAGCTAACCCTAACCCTAAGTGGAATTTTCCCAATGGGATTTTCCCATGTATTTTGCCAGGAAATGTACATAGGTCCGACTAAAAAGGCATGCACCCTCCTAACCATAGCGAAGGGTTCCGAATCCAATGGCGATGTCCTTTTTGCTCTGCGACTTCATGGAGAGCTAACCCTAACCCTAAGTGGAATTTTCCCCAATGGGATTTTCCCATGTATTTTGCCAGGAAATGCACATAAGTCCGAATGAAAACGCATGCACCCTCCTAACCATAGCCAAGGGCTCCGAATCCAATGGCGATGTCCCTTTTGCTCTGCGACTTCATGGAGAGCTAACCCTAACCCTAAGTGGAATTTTCCCCAATGGGATTTTCCAATGTATTTTGCCAGGAAATGTACATATGTCCGATTGAAAAGGCATGCACCCTCCTAACCATAGCGACGGGCTCCGAATCCAATGTCGATGTCCATTTTGCTCGGCGAGTTCATGGAGAGCTAACCCTAACCCTAAGTGGAATTTTCCCCAATGGGATTTTCCCATGTATTTTGCCAGGAAATGTACATATGTTCGACTGAAAAGGCATGTACCCTCCTAACCATAGCGGAGGGCTCCGAATCCAATGGCGATGTCCGTTTTGCTGTGCGAGTTCATGGAGCGCTAACCCTAACCCTAAGTGGAATTTTCCCCAATGGGATTTTCCCATGTATTTTGCCAGGAAATGTACATATGTTCGACTGAAAAGGCATGTACCCTCCTAACCATAGCGGAGGGCTCCGAATCCAATGGCGATGTCCGTTTTGCTGTGCGAGTTCATGGAGCGCTAACCCTAACCCTAAGTGGAATTTTCCCCAATGGGATTTTCCCATGTATTTTGCCAGGAAATGTACATATGTCCGACTGAAAAGGCATGTACCCTCCTAACCATAGCGGAGGGCTCCGAATCCAATGGCGATGTCCGTTTGCTGTGCGAGTTCATGGAGAGCTAACCCTAACCCTAAGTGGAATTTTCCCAAATGGGATTTTCCCATGTATTTTGCCAGGAAATGTACATAAGTCCGACTGAAAAGGCATGCACCCTCCTAACCATAGCCGAGGGCTCCGAATCCAATGGCGATGTCCGTTTTGCTGTGCGAGTTCATTGAGAGCTAACCCTAACCCTAAGTGGAATTTTCCCCAATGGGATTTTCCCATGTATTTTGCCAGGAAATGTACATAAGTCCGACTGAAAAGGGCTCCGACTGAAAAGGGCTCGGAATCCAATGGCGATGTCCGTTTTGCTGTGCGAGTTCATGGAGCGATGTTTCCCATGTATTTTGCCAGGAAATGCACATAAGTCCGAATGAAAAGGCATGCACCCTCCTAACCATAGCCAAGGGCTCCGAATCCAATGGCGATGTCCGTTTTGCTGTGCGAGTTCATGGAGAGCTAACCCTAACCCTAAGTGGAATTTTCCCAAATGGGATTTTCCAATGTATTTTGCCAGGAAATGTACATATGTCCGATTGAAAAGGCATGCACCCTCCTAACCATAGCGACGGGCTCCGAATCCAATGTCGATGTCCATTTTGCTCGGCGAGTTCATGGAGAGCTAACCCTAACCCTAAGCTAACCCTAACCCTAAGTGGAATTTTCCCAATGGGATTTTCCTATGTATTTTGCCAGGAAATGTACATAAGTCCGACTGAAAAGGCATGCACCCTCCTAACCATAGCCAAGGGCTCCGAATCCAACGGCGATGTCCGTTTTGCTGTGCGAGTTCATGGAGCGCTAACCCTAACCCTAAGTGGAATTTTCCCAAATGGGATTTTCCCATGTATTTTGCCAGGAAATGTACATAAGTCCGACTGAAAAGGCATGCACTCTCCTAACCATAGCGGAGGGCTCCGAATCCAATGGCGATGTCCGTTTTGCTGTGCGAGTTCATTGAGAGCTAACCCTAACCCTAAGTGGAATTTTCCCAATGGGATTTTCCTATGTATTTTGCCAGGAAATGTACATAAGTCCGACTGAAAAGGCATGCACCCTCCTAACCATAGCGGAGGGCTCCGAATCCAACGGCGATGTCCGTTTTGCTATGCAAGTTCATGGAGAGCTAACCCTAACCCTAAGTGGAATTTTCCCCAATGGGATTTTCCCATGTATTTGGCAAGGAAATGTACATAAGTCCGACTGAAAAGGCATGCAATCTCCTAACCATAGCGGAGGGCTCCGAATCCAATGGCGATGTCCGTTTTGCTGTGCGAGTTCATGGAGAGCTAACCCTAACCCTAAGTGGAATTTTCCCAATGGGATTTTCCCATGTATTTTGCCAGGAAATGTACATAAGTCCGACTGAAAAGGCATGCACTCTCCTAACCATAGCGGAGGGCTCCGAATCCAACGGCGATGTCTGTTTTGCTGTGCAAGTTCATGGAGAGCTAACCCTAACCCTAAGTGGAATTTTCCCCAATGGGATTTTCCCATGTATTTGGCAAGGAAATGTACATAAGTCCGACTGAAAAGGCATGCACCCTCCTAACCATAGCGGAGGGCTCCGAATCCAATGGCGATGTCCGTTTTGCTGTGCAAGTTCATGGAGAGCTAACCCTAACCCTAAGTGGAATTTTCCCCAATGGGATTTTCCCATGTATTTTGCCAGGAAATGTACATATGTCCGACTGAAAAGGCATGCACCCTCCTAACCATAGCGAAGGGCTCCGAATCCAATGGCGATGTCCGTTTTGCTGTGCGAGTTCATGGAGAGCTAACCCTAACCCTAAGTGGAATTTTCCCAAATGGGATTTTCCCATGTATTTTGCCAGGAAATGCATATAAGTCCGAATGAAAAGGCATGCACCCTCCTAACCATAGCCAAGGGCTCCGAATCCAATGGCGATGTCCCTTTTGCTCTGCGACTTCATGGAGAGCTAACCCTAACCCTAAGTGGAATTTTCCCCAATGGGATTTTCCCATGTATTTTGCCAGGAAATGTACATAAGTCCGACTGAAAAGGCATGCACCCTCCTAACCATAGCCAAGGGCTCCGAATCCAATGGCGATGTCCGTTTTGCTGTGCGAGTTCATGGAGAGCTAACCCTAACCCTAAGTGGAATTTTCCCAAATGGGATTTTCCCATGTATTTTGCCAGGAAATGTACATAAGTCCGACTGAAAAGGCATGCACCCTCCTAACCATAGCGGAGGGCTCCGAATCCAATGGCGATGTCCGTTTTGCTGTGCGAGTTCATGGAGAGCTAACCCTAACCCTAAGTGGAATTTTCCCCAATGGGATTTTCCCATGTATTTTGCCAGGAAATGTACATAAGTCCGACTGAAAAGGCATGCACCCTCCTAACCATAGCCAAGGGCTCCGAATCCAATGGCGATGTCCGTTTTGCTGTGCGAGTTCATGGAGAGCTAACCCTAACCCTAAGTGGAATTTTCCCCAATGGGATTTTCCCATGTATTTTGCCAGGAAATGTACATAAGTCCGACTGAAAAGGCATGCACCCTCCTAACCATAGCCAAGGGCTCCGAATCCAATGTCGATGTCCATTTTGCTCGGCGAGTTCATGGAGAGCTAACCCTAACCCTAAGTGGAATTTTCCCCAATGGGATTTTCCTATGTATTTTTCCAGGAAATGTACATAAGTCCGACTGAAAAGGCATGCACCCTCCTAACCATAGCGAAGGGCTCCGAATCCAATGGCGATGTCCATTTTGCTGTGCGAGTTCATGGAGCGCTAACCCTAACCCTAAGTGGAATTTTCCCCAATGGGATTTTCCCATGTATTTTGCCAGGAAATGTACATATGTCCGACTGAAAAGGCATGTACCCTCCTAACCATAGCGGAGGGCTCCGAATCCAATGGCGATGTCCGTTTTGCTGTGCGAGTTCATGGAGAGCTAACCCTAACCCTAAGTGGAATTTTCCCAAATGGGATTTTCCCATGTATTTTGCCAGGAAATGTACATAAGTCCGACTGAAAAGGCATGCACCCTCCTAACCATAGCCAAGGGCTCCGAATCCAATGGCGATGTCCGTTTTGCTGTGCGAGTTCATGGAGAGCTAACCCTAACCCTAAGTGGAATTTTCCCAAATGGGATTTTCCCATGTATTTTGCCAGGAAATGTACATAAGTCCGACTGAAAAGGCATGCACCCTCCTAACCATAGCCAAGGGCTCCGAATCCAATGGCGATGTCCGTTTTGCTGTGCGAGTTCATGGAGCGCTAACCCTAACCCTAAGTGGAATTTTCCCAATGGGATTTTCCTGTGTATTTTGCCAGGAAATGTACATAAGTCCGACTGAAAAGGCATGCACCCTCCTAACCATAGCGGAGGGCTCCGAATCCAATGGCGATGTTCTTTTTGCTGTGGGAGTTCATGGGAGCGCTAACCCTAACCCTAAGTGGAATTTTCCCCAATGGGATTTTCCCATGTATTTTGCCAGGAAATGTACATATGTCCGACTGAAAAGGCATGCACCCTCCTAACCATAGCGAAGGGCTCCGAATCCAATGGCGATGTCCGTTTTGCTGTGCGAGTTCATGGAGAGCTAACCCTAACCCTAAGTGGAATTTTCCCAAATGGGATTTTCCCATGTATTTTGCCAGGAAAAGTACATAAGCCCGACTGAAAAGGCATGCACCCTCCTAACCATAGCGGAGGGCTCCGAATCCAATGGCGATGTCCGTTTTGCTGTGCGAGTTCATGGAGAGCTAACCCTAACCCTAAGTGGAATTTTCCCCAATGGGATTTTCCCATGTATTTTGCCAGGAAATGTACATAAGTCCGAATGAAAAGGCATGCACCCTCCTAATCATAGCGGAGGGCTCCGAATCCAATGGCGATCTCCGTTTTGCTCTGCGACTTCATGGAGAGCTAACCCTAACCCTAAGTGGAATTTTCCCAATGGGATTTTCCCATGTATTTTGCCAGGAAATGTACATAAGTCCGACTGAAAAGGCATGCACCCTCCTAACCATAGCGAAGGGTTCCGAATCCAATGGCGATGTCCTTTTTGCTCTGCGACTTCATGGAGAGCTAACCCTAACCCTAAGTGGAATTTTCCCCAATGGGATTTTCCCATGTATTTTGCCAGGAAATGCACATAAGTCCGAATGAAAACGCATGCACCCTCCTAACCATAGCCAAGGGCTCCGAATCCAATGGCGATGTCCCTTTTGCTCTGCGACTTCATGGAGAGCTAACCCTAACCCTAAGTGGAATTTTCTCCAATGGGATTTTCCAATGTATTTTGCCAGGAAATGTACATATGTCCGATTGAAAAGGCATGCACCCTCCTAACCATAGCGACGGGCTCCGAATCCAATGTCGATGTCCATTTTGCTCGGCGAGTTCATGGAGAGCTAACCCTAACCCTAAGTGGAATTTTCCCCAATGGGATTTTCCCATGTATTTTGCCAGGAAATGTACATATGTTCGACTGAAAAGGCATGTACCCTCCTAACCATAGCGGAGGGCTCCGAATCCAATGGCGATGTCCGTTTTGCTGTGCGAGTTCATGGAGCGCTAACCCTAACCCTAAGTGGAATTTTCCCCAATGGGATTTTCCCATGTATTTTGCCAGGAAATGTACATATGTTCGACTGAAAAGGCATGTACCCTCCTAACCATAGCGGAGGGCTCCGAATCCAATGGCGATGTCCGTTTTGCTGTGCGAGTTCATGGAGCGCTAACCCTAACCCTAAGTGGAATTTTCCCCAATGGGATTTTCCCATGTATTTTGCCAGGAAATGTACATATGTCCGACTGAAAAGGCATGTACCCTCCTAACCATAGCGGAGGGCTCCAAATCCAATGGCGATGTCCGTTTTGCTGTGCGAGTTCATGGAGAGCTAACCCTAACCCTAAGTGGAATTTTCCCAAATGGGATTTTCCCATGTATTTTGCCAGGAAATGTACATAAGTCCGACTGAAAAGGCATGCACCCTCCTAACCATAGCCGAGGGCTCCGAATCCAATGGCGATGTCCGTTTTGCTGTGCGAGTTCATTGAGAGCTAACCCTAACCCTAAGTGGAATTTTCCCCAATGGGATTTTCCCATGTATTTTGCCAGGAAATGTACATAAGTCCGACTGAAAAGGGCTCCGACTGAAAAGGGCTCGGAATCCAATGGCGATGTCCGTTTTGCTGTGCGAGTTCATGGAGCGATGTTTCCCATGTATTTTGCCAGGAAATGCACATAAGTCCGAATGAAAAGGCATGCACCCTCCTAACCATAGCCAAGGGCTCCGAATCCAATGGCGATGTCCCTTTTGCTCTGCGACTTCATGGAGAGCTAACCCTAACCCTAAGTGGAATTTTCCCAAATGGGATTTTCCAATGTATTTTGCCAGGAAATGTACATATGTCCGATTGAAAAGGCATGCACCCTCCTAACCATAGCGACGGGCTCCGAATCCAATGTCGATGTCCATTTTGCTCGGCGAGTTCATGGAGAGCTAACCCTAACCCTAAGCTAACCCTAACCCTAAGTGGAATTTTCCCAATGGGATTTTCGTATGTATTTTGCCAGGAAATGTACATAAGTCCGACTGAAAAGGCATGCACCCTCCTAACCATAGCCAAGGGCTCCGAATCCAACGGCGATGTCCGTTTTGCTGTGCGAGTTCATGGAGCGCTAACCCTAACCCTAAGTGGAATTTTCCCAAATGGGATTTTCCCATGTATTTTGCCAGGAAATGTACATAAGTCCGACTGAAAAGGCATGCACTCTCCTAACCATAGCGGAGGGCTCCGAATCCAATGGCGATGTCCGTTTTGCTGTGCGAGTTCATTGAGAGCTAACCCTAACCCTAAGTGGAATTTTCCCAATGGGATTTTCCTATGTATTTTGCCAGGAAATGTACATAAGTCCGACTGAAAAGGCATGCACCCTCCTAACCATAGCGGAGGGCTCCGAATCCAACGGCGATGTCCGTTTTGCTGTGCAAGTTCATGGAGAGCTAACCCTAACCCTAAGTGGAATTTTCCCCAATGGGATTTTCCCATGTATTTGGCAAGGAAATGTACATAAGTCCGACTGAAAAGGCATGCAATCTCCTAACCATAGCGGAGGGCTCCGAATCCAATGGCGATGTCCGTTTTGCTGTGCGAGTTCATGGAGAGCTAACCCTAACCCTAAGTGGAATTTTCCCAATGGGATTTTCCCATGTATTTTGCCAGGAAATGTACATAAGTCCGACTGTAAAGGCATGCACTCTCCTAACCATAGCGGAGGGCTCCGAATCCAACTGCGATGTCTGTTTTGCTGTGCAAGTTCATGGAGAGCTAACCCTAACCCTAAGTGGAATTTTCCCCAATGGGATTTTCCCATGTATTTGGCAAGGAAATGTACATAAGTCCGACTGAAAAGGGCTCCGACTGAAAAGGGCTCCGAATCCAATGGCGATGTCCGTTTTGCTGTGCAAGTTCATGGAGAGCTAACCCTAACCCTAAGTGGAATTTTCCCCAATGGGATTTTCCCATGTATTTTGCCAGGAAATGTACATATGTCCGACTGAAAAGGCATATACCCTCCTAACCATAGCGGAGGGCTCCGAATCCAATGGCGATGTCCTTTTTGCTGTGCGAGTTCATGGAGCGCTAACCCTAACCCTAAGTGGAATTTTCCCCAATGGGATTTTCCCATGTATTTTGCCAGGAAATGTACATATGTCCGACTGAAAAGGCATGCACCCTCCTAACCATAGCGAAGGGCTCCGAATCCAATGGCGATGTCCGTTTTGCTGTGCGAGTTCATGGAGAGCTAACCCTAACCCTAAGTGGAATTTTCCCAAATGGGATTTTCCCATGTATTTTGCCAGGAAATGCATATAAGTCCGAATGAAAAGGCATGCACCCTCCTAACCATAGCCAAGGGCTCCGAATCCAATGGCGATGTCCCTTTTGCTCTGCGACTTCATGGAGAGCTAACCCTAACCCTAAGTGGAATTTTCCCAAATGGGATTTTCCCATGTATTTTGCCAGGAAATGTACATAAGTCCGACTGAAAAGGCATGCACCCTCCTAACCATAGCCGAGGGCTCCGAATCCAATGGCAATGTCCGTTTTGCTGTGCGAGTTCATGGAGAGCTAACCCTAACCCTAAGTGGAATTTTCCCCAATGGGATTTTCCCATGTATTTTGCCAGGAAATGTACATAAGTCCGACTGAAAAGGCATGCACCCTCCTAACCATAGCCAAGGGCTCCGAATCCAATGGCGATGTCCGTTTTGCTGTGCGAGTTCATGGAGAGCTAACCCTAACCCTAAGTGGAATTTTCCCAAATGGGATTTTCCCATGTATTTTGCCAGGAAATGTACATAAGTCCGACTGAAAAGGCATGCACCCTCCTAACCATAGCGGAGGGCTCCGAATCCAATGGCGATGTCCGTTTTGCTGTGCGAGTTCATGGAGAGCTAACCCTAACCCTAAGTGGAATTTTCCCCAATGGGATTTTCCCATGTATTTTGCCAGGAAATGTACATAAGTCCGACTGAAAAGGCATGCACCCTCCTAACCATAGCCAAGGGCTCCGAATCCAATGGCGATGTCCGTTTTGCTGTGCGAGTTCATGGAGAGCTAACCCTAACCCTAAGTGGAATTTTCCCCAATGGGATTTTCCCATGTATTTTGCCAGGAAATGTACATAAGTCCGACTGAAAAGGCATGCACCCTCCTAACCATAGCCAAGGGCTCCGAATCCAATGGCGATGTCCGTTTTGCTGTGCGAGTTCATGGAGAGCTAACCCTAACCCTAAGTGGAATTTTCCCAAATGGGATTTTCCCATGTATTTTGCCAGGAAATGTACATAAGTCCGACTGAAAAGGCATGCACCCTCCTAACCATAGCCAAGGGCTCCGAATCCAATGGCGATGTCCGTTTTGCTGTGCGAGTTCATGGAGAGCTAACCCTAACCCTAAGTGGAATTTTCCCCAATGGGATTTTCCCATGTATTTTGCCAGGAAATGTACATAAGTCCGACTGAAAAGGCATGTACCCTCCTAACCATAGCGGAGGGCTCCGAATCCAATGGCGATGTCCGTTTTGCTGTGCGAGTTCATGGAGAGCTAACCCTAACCCTAAGTGGAATTTTCCCAAATGGGATTTTCCCATGTATTTTGCCAGGAAATGTACATAAGTCCGACTGAAAAGGCATGCACCCTCCTAACCATAGCGAAGGGCTCCGAATCCAATGGCGATGTCCGTTTTGCTGTGCGAGTTCATGGAGAGCTAACCCTAACCCTAAGTGGAATTTTCCCAAATGGAATTTTCCCATGTATTTTGAAAGGAAATGTACATAAGTCCGACTGAAAAGGCATGCACCCTCCTAACCATAGCCAAGGGCTCCGAATCCAATGGCGATGTCCGTTTTGCTGTGCGAGTTCATGGAGAGCTAACCCTAACCCTAAGTGGAATTTTCCCCAATGGGATTTTCCCATGTATTTTGCCAGGAAATGTACATAAGTCCGACTGAAAAGGCATGCACCCTCCTAACCATAGCGAAGGGCTCCGAATCCAATGGCGATGTCCGTTTTGCTGTGCAAGTTCATGGAGAGCTAACCTTAACCCTAAGTGGAATTTTCCCCAATGGGATTTTCCCATGTATTTTGCCAGGAAATGTACATAAGTCCGACTGAAAAGGCATGAACCCTCCTAACCATAGCGGAGGGCTCCGAATCCAATGGCGATGTCCGTTTTGCTGTGCGAGTTCATGGAGAGCTAACCCTAACCCTAAGTGGAATTTTCCCCAATGGGATTTTCCCATGTATTTTGCCAGGAAATGTACATAAGTCCGACTGAAAAGGCATGCACCCTCCTAACCATAGCGGAGGGCTCCGAATCCAATGGCGATGTCCTTTTTGCTGTGCGAGTTCATGGAGCGCTAACCCTAACCCTAAGTGGAATTTTCCCCAATGGGATTTTCCCATGTATTTTGCCAGGAAATGTACATATGTCCGACTGAAAAGGCATGAAGCCTCCTAACCATAGCGAAGGGCTCCGAATCCAATGGCGATGTCCGTTTTGCTGTGCGAGTTCATGGAGAGCTAACCCTAACCCTAAGTGGAATTTTCCCAAATGGGATTTTCCCATGTATTTTGCCAGGAAATGTACATAAGTCCGACTGAAAAGGCATGCACCCTCCTAACCATAGCGGAGGGCTCCGAATCCAATGGCGATGTCCGTTTTGCTGTGCGAGTTCATGGAGAGCTAACCCTAACCCTAAGTGGAATTTTCCCCAATGGGATTTTCCCATGTATTTTGCCAGGAAATGTACATAAGTCCGAATGAAAAGGCATGCACCCTCCTAATCATAGCGGAGGGCTCCGAATCCAATGGCGATCTCCGTTTTGCTCTGCGACTTCATGGAGAGCTAACCCTAACCCTACGTGGAATTTTCCCAATGGGATTTTCCCATGTATTTTGCCAGGAAATGTACATAAGTCCGACTGAAAAGGCATGCACCCTCCTAACCATAGCGAAGGGTTCCGAATCCAATGGCGATGTCCTTTTTGCTCTGCGACTTCATGGAGAGCTAACCCTAACCCTAAGTGGAATTTTCCCCAATGGGATTTTCCCATGTATTTTGCCAGGAAATGCACATAAGTCCGAATGAAAAGGCATGCACCCTCCTAACCATAGCGAAGGGTTCCGAATCCAATGGCGATGTCCCTTTTGCTCTGCAACTTCATGGAGAGCTAACCCTTACCCTAAGTGGAATTTTCCCCAATGGGATTTTCCAATGTATTTTGCCAGGAAATGTACATATGTCCGATTGAAAAGGCATGCACCCTCCTAACCATAGCGACGGGCTCCGAATCCAATGTCGATGTCCATTTTGCTCGGCGAGTTCATGGAGAGCTAACCCTAACCCTAAGTGGAATTTTCCCCAATGGGATTTTCCCATGTATTTTGCCAGGAAATGTACATATGTTCGACTGAAAAGGCATGTACCCTCCTAACCATAGCGGAGGGCTCCGAATCCAATGGCGATGTCCCTTTTGCTGTGCGAGTTCATGGAGCGCTAACCCTAACCCTAAGTGGAATTTTCCCCAATGGGATTTTCCCATGTATTTTGCCAGGAAATGTACATATGTTCGACTGAAAAGGCATGTACCCTCCTAACCATAGCGGAGGGCTCCGAATCCAATGGCGATGTCCGTTTTGCTGTGCGAGTTCATGGAGCGCTAACCCTAACCCTAAGTGGAATTTTCCCCAATGGGATTTTCCCATGTATTTTGCCAGGAAATGTACATATGTCCGACTGAAAAGGCATGTACCCTCCTAACCATAGCGGAGGGCTCCGAATCCAATGGCGATGTCCGTTTTGCTGTGCGAGTTCATGGAGAGCTAACCCTAACCCTAAGTGGAATTTTCCCAAATGGGATTTTCCATGTATTTTGCCAGGAAATGTACATAAGTCCGACTGAAAAGGCATGCACCCTCCTAACCATAGCCGAGGGCTCCGAATCCAATGGCGATGTCCGTTTTGCTGTGCGAGTTCATGGAGAGCTAACCCTAACCCTAAGTGGAATTTTCCCCAATGGGATTTTCCCATGTATTTTGCCAGGAAATGTACATAAGTCCGACTGAAAAGGGCTCCGACTGAAAAGGGCTCCGAATCCAATGGCGATGTCCGTTTTGCTGTGCGAGTTCATGGAGAGCTAACCCTATCCCTAAGTGGAATTTTCCCAAATGGGATTTTCCCATGTATTTTGCCAGGAAATGTACATAAGTCCGACTGAAAAGGCATGCACCCTCCTAACCATAGCGGAGGGCTCCGAATCCAATGGCGATGTCCGTTTTGCTGTGCGAGTTCATGGAGAGCTAACCCTAACGCTAAGTGGAATTTTCCCCAATGGGATTTTCCCATGTATTTTGCCAGGAAATGTACATAAGTCCGACTGAAAAGGCATGCACCCTCCTAACCATAGCGGAGGGCTCCGAATCCAATGGCGATGTCCGTTTTGCTGTGCGAGTTCATGGAGAGCTAACCCTAACCCTAAGTGGAATTTTCCCCAATGGGATTTTCCCATGTATTTTGCCAGGAAATGTACATAAGTCCG
The DNA here is from genome assembly GCA_039707465.1 of Rhabdophis nuchalis. NCBI lineage: Eukaryota > Metazoa > Chordata > Lepidosauria > Squamata > Natricidae > Rhabdophis > Rhabdophis nuchalis. The sequence goes on from CM077644.1 coordinate 61,522,153, forward strand.
AATGAAAAGGCATGCACCCTCCTAATCATAGCGGAGGGCTCCGAATCCAATGGCGATCTCCGTTTTGCTCTGCGACTTCATGGAGAGCTAACCCTAACCCTACGTGGAATTTTCCCAATGGGATTTTCCCATGTATTTTGCCAGGAAATGTACATAAGTCCGACTGAAAAGGCATGCACCCTCCTAACCATAGCGAAGGGTTCCGAATCCAATGGCGATGTCCTTTTTGCTCTGCGACTTCATGGAGAGCTAACCCTAACCCTAAGTGGAATTTTCCCCAATGGGATTTTCCCATGTATTTTGCCAGGAAATGCACATAAGTCCGAATGAAAAGGCATGCACCCTCCTAACCATAGCGAAGGGTTCCGAATCCAATGGCGATGTCCCTTTTGCTCTGCGACTTCATGGAGAGCTAACCCTTACCCTAAGTGGAATTTTCCCCAATGGGATTTTCCAATGTATTTTGCCAGGAAATGTACATATGTCCGATTGAAAAGGCATGCACCCTCCTAACCATAGCGACGGGCTCCGAATCCAATGTCGATGTCCATTTTGCTCGGCGAGTTCATGGAGAGCTAACCCTAACCCTAAGTGGAATTTTCCCCAATGGGATTTTCCCATGTATTTTGCCAGGAAATGTACATATGTTCGACTGAAAAGGCATGTACCCTCCTAACCATAGCGGAGGGCTCCGAATCCAATGGCGATGTCCCTTTTGCTGTGCGAGTTCATGGAGCGCTAACCCTAACCCTAAGTGGAATTTTCCCCAATGGGATTTTCCCATGTATTTTGCCAGGAAATGTACATAAGTCCGACTGAAAAGGTATGCACCCTCCTAACCATAGCGGAGGGCTCCGAATCCAATGGCGATGTCCGTTTTGCTGTGCGAGTTCATGGAGAGCTAACCCTAACCCTAAGTGGAATTTTCCCAATGGGATTTTCCTATGTATTTTGCCAGGAAATGTACATAAGTCCAACTGAAAAGGCATGAACCCACCTAACCATAGCGAAGGGCTCCGAATCCAATAGCGATGTCCGTTTTGCTGTGCGAGTTCATGGAGAGCTAACCCTAACCCTAAGTGGAATTTTCCCCAATGGGATTTTCCCATGTATTTTGCCAGGAAATGTACATAAGTCCGACTGAAAAGGCATGCACCCTCCTAACCATAGCCAAGGGCTCCGAATCCAATGGCGATGTCCGTTTTGCTGTGCGAGTTCATGGAAAGCTAACCCTAACCCTAAGTGGAATTTTCCCCAATGGGATTTTCCCATGTATTTTGCCAGAAAATGTACATAAGTCCGACTGAAAAGGCATGCACCCTCCTAACCATAGCCAAGGGCTCCGAATCCAATGGCGATGTCCGTTTTGCTGTGCGAGTTCATGGAGAGCTAACCCTAACCCTAAGTGGAATTTTCCCAAATGGGATTTTCCCATGTATTTTGCCAGGAAATGTACATAAGTCCGACTGAAAAGGCATGCACCCTCCTAACCATAGCCAAGGGCTCCGAATCCAATGGCGATGTCCGTTTTGCTGTGCGAGTTCATGGAGAGCTAACCCTGACCCTAAGTGGAATTTTCCCCAATGGGATTTTCCCATGTATTTTGCCAGGAAATGTACATAAGTCCGACTGAAAAGGCATGTACCCTCCTAACCATAGCGGAGGGCTCCGAATCCAATGGCGATGTCCGTTTTGCTGTGCGAGTTCATGGAGAGCTAACCCTAACCCTAAGTGGAATTTTCCCAAATGGGATTTTCCCATGTATTTTGCCAGGAAATGTACATAAGTCCGACTGAAAAGGCATGCACCCTCCTAACCATAGCCAAGGGCTCCGAATCCAATGGCGATGTCCGTTTTGCTGTGCGAGTTCATGGAGAGCTAACCCTAACCCTAAGTGGAATTTTCCCCAATGGGATTTTCCCATGTATTTTGCCAGGAAATGTACATAAGTCCGACTGAAAAGGCATGCACCCTCCTAACCATAGCGAAGGGCTCCGAATCCAATGGCGATGTCCGTTTTACTGTGCGAGTTCATGGAGAGCTAACCCTAACCCTAAGTGGAATTTTCCCAAATGGAATTTTCCCATGTATTTTGAAAGGAAATGTACATAAGTCCGACTGAAAAGGCATGCACCCTCCTAACCATAGCCAAGGGCTCCGAATCCAATGGCGATGTCCGTTTTGCTGTGCGAGTTCATGGAGAGCTAACCCTAACCCTAAGTGGAATTTTCCCCAATGGGATTTTCCCATGTATTTTGCCAGGAAATGTACATAAGTCCGACTGAAAAGGCATGCACCCTCCTAACCATAGCGAAGGGCTCCGAATCCAATGGCGATGTCCTTTTTGCTGTGCGAGTTCATGGAGCGCTAACCCTAACCCTAAGTGGAATTTTCCCCAATGGGATTTTCCCATGTATTTTGCCAGGAAATGTACATATGTCCGACTGAAAAGGCATGCACCCTCCTAACCATAGCGAAGGGCTCCGAATCCAATGGCGATGTCCGTTTTGCTGTGCGAGTTCATGGAGAGCTAACCCTAACCCTAAGTGGAATTTTCCCAAATGGGATTTTCCCATGTATTTTGCCAGGAAATGCATATAAGTCCGACTGAAAAGGCATGCACCCTCCTAACCATAGCCAAGGGCTCCGAATCCAATGGCGATGTCCGTTTTGCTGTGCGAGTTCATGGAGAGCTAACCCTAACCCTAAGTGGAATTTTCCCCAATGGGATTTTCCCATGTATTTTGCCAGGAAATGTACATAAGTCCGACTGAAAAGGCATGCACCCTCCTAACCATAGCCAAGGGCTCCGAATCCAATGGCGATGTCCGTTTTGCTGTGCGAGTTCATGGAGCGCTAACCCTAACCCTAAGTGGAATTTTCCCCAATGGGATTTTCCCATGTATTTTGCCAGGAAATGTACATAAGTCCGACTGAAAAGGGCTCCGACTGAAAAGGGCTCCGAATCCAATGGCGATGTCCGTTTTGCTGTGCGAGTTCATGGAGAGCTAACCCTAACCCTAAGTGGAATTTTCCCCAATGGGATTTTCCCATGTATTTTGCCAGGAAATGTACATAAGTCCGACTGAAAAGGGCTCCGACTGAAAAGGGCTCCGAATCCAATGGCGATGTCCGTTTTGCTGTGCGAGTTCATGGAGCGATGTTTCCCATGTATTTTGCCAGGAAATGCACATAAGTCCGAATGAAAAGGCATGCACCCTCCTAACCATAGCCAAGGGCTCCGAATCCAATGGCGTTGTCCCTTTTGCTCTGCGACTTCATGGAGAGCTAACCCTAACCCTAAGTGGAATTTTCCCAAATGGGATTTTCCAATGTATTTTGCCAGGAAATGTACATATGTCCGATTGAAAAGGCATGCACCCTCCTAACCATAGCGACGGGCTCCGAATCCAATGTCGATGTCCATTTTGCTCGGCGAGTTCATGGAGAGCTAACCCTAACCCTAAGCTAACCCTAACCCTAAGTGGAATTTTCCCCAATGGGATTTTCCCATGTATTTTGCCAGGAAATGTACATAAGTCCGACTGAAAAGGCATGCACCCTCCTAACCATAGCGGAGGGCTCCGAATCCAATGGCGATGTCCTTTTTGCTGTGCGAGTTCATGGAGCGCTAACCCTAACCCTAAGTGGAATTTTCCCCAATGGGATTTTCCCATGTATTTTGCCAGGAAATGTACATATGTCCGACTGAAAAGGCATGCACCCTCCTAACCATAGCGAAGGGCTCCGAATCCAATGGCGATGTCCGTTTTGCTGTGCGAGTTCATGGAGAGCTAACCCTAACCCTAAGTGGAATTTTCCCAAATGGGATTTTCCCATGTATTTTGCCAGGAAATGCATATAAGTCCGACTGAAAAGGCATGCACCCTCCTAACCATAGCCAAGGGCTCCGAATCCAATGGCGATGTCCGTTTTGCTGTGCGAGTACATGGAGAGCTAACCCTAACCCTAAGTGGAATTTTCCCCAATGGGATTTTCCCATGTATTTTGCCAGGAAATGTACATAAGTCCGACTGAAAAGGCATGCACCCTCCTAACCATAGCCAAGGGCTTCGAATCCAATGGCGATGTCCGTTTTGCTGTGCGAGTTCATGGAGAGCTAACCCTAACCCTAAGTGGAATTTTCCCCAATGGGATTTTCCCATGTATTTTGCCAGGAAATGTACATAAGTCCGACTGAAAAGGCATGCACCCTCCTAACCATAGCCAAGGGCTCCGAATCCAATGGCAATGTCCGTTTTGCTGTGCGAGTTCATGGAGAGCTAACCCTAACCCTAAGTGGAATTTTCCCCAATGGGATTTTCCCATGTATTTTGCCAGGAAATGTACATAAGTCCGACTGAAAAGGCATGCACCCTCCTAACCATAGCCAAGGGCTCCGAATCCAATGGCGATGTCCGTTTTGCTGTGCGAGTTCATGGAGAGCTAACCCTAACCCTAAGTGGAATTTTCCCCAATGGGATTTTCCCATGTATTTTGCCAGGAAATGTACATAAGTCCGACTGAAAAGGCATGCACCCTCCTAACCATAGCCAAGGGCTCCGAATCCAATGGCGATGTCCGTTTTGCTGTGCGAGTTCATGGAGAGCTAACCCTAACCCTAAGTGGAATTTTCCCCAATGGGATTTTCCCATGTATTTTGCCAGGAAATGTACATAAGTCCGACTGAAAAGGCATGCACCCTCCTAACCATAGCCAAGGGCTCCGAATCCAATGGCGATGTCCGTTTTGCTGTGCGAGTTCATGGAGAGCTAACCCTAACCCTAAGTGGAATTTTCCCCAATGGGATTTTCCCATGTATTTTGCCAGGAAATGTACATAAGTCCGACTGAAAAGGCATGCACCCTCCTAACCATAGCCAAGGGCTCCGAATGCAATGGCGATGTCCGTTTTGCTGTGCGAGTTCATGGAGAGCTAACCCTAACCCTAAGTGGAATTTTCCCAAATGGGATTTTCCCATGTATTTTGTCAGGAAATGTACATAAGTCCGACTGAAAAGGCATGCACCTTCCTAACCATAGCCAAGGGCTCCGAATCCAATGGCGATGTCCGTTTTGCTGTGCGAGTTCATGGAGAGCTAACCCTAACCCTAAGTGGAATTTTCCCCAATGGGATTTTCCCATGTATTTTGCCAGGAAATGTACATAAGTCCGACTGAAAAGGCATGCACCCTCCTAACCATAGCCAAGGGCTCCGAATCCAATGGCGATGTCCGTTTTGCTGTGCGAGTTCATGGAGAGCTAACCCTAACCCTAAGTGGAATTTTCCCCAATGGGATTTTCCAATGTATTTTGCCAGGAAATGTACATAAGTCCGACTGAAAAGGCATGCACCCTCCTAACCATAGCCAAGGGCTCCGAATATAATGGCGATGTCCGTTTTGCTGTGCGAGTTCATGGAGAGCTAACCCTAACCCTAAGTGGAATTTTCCCAAATGGGATATTCCCATGTATTTTGCCAGGAAATGTACATAAGTCCGACTGAAAAGGCATGCACCCTCCTAACCATAGCCAAGGGCTCCGAATCCAATGGCGATGTCCGTTTTGCTGTGCAAGTTCATGGAGAGCAAACCCTAACCCTAAGTGGAATTTTCCCAAATGGGATTTTCTCATGTATTTTGCCAGGAAATGTACATAAGTCCGACTGAAAAGGCATGCACCCTCCTAACCATAGCCAAGGGCTCCGAATCCAATGGCGATGTCCGTTTTGCTGTGCGAGTTCATGGAGAGCTAACCCTAACCCTAAGTGGAATTTTCCCCAATGGGATTTTCCCATGTATTTTGCCAGGAAATGTACATAAGTCCGACTGAAAAGGCATGCACCCTCCTAACCATAGCCAAGGGCTCTGAATCCAATGGCGATGTCCGTTTTGCTGTGCGAGTTCATGGAGAGCTAACCCTAACCCTAAGTGGAATTTTCCCAAATGGGATTTTCCCATGTATTTTGCCAGGAAATGTACATAAGTCCGACTGAAAAGGCATGCACCCTCCTAACCATAGCCAAGGGCTCCGAATCCAATGGCGATGTCCGTTTTGCTGTGCGAGTTCATGGAGAGCTAACCCTAACCCTAAGTGGAATTTTCCCAAATGGGATTTTCCCATGTATTTTGCCAGGAAATGTACTTAAGTCCGACTGAAAAGGCATGCACCCTCCTAACCATAGCCAAGGGCTCCGAATCCAATGGCGATGTCCGTTTTGCTGTGCGAGTTCATGGAGAGCTAACCCTAACCCTAAGTGGAATTTTCCCCAATGGGATTTTCCCATGTATTTTGCCAGGAAATGTACATAAGTCCGACTGAAAAGGCATGCACCCTCCTAACCATAGCCAAGGGCTCCGAATCCAATGGCGATGTCCGTTTTGCTGTGCGAGTTCATGGAGAGCTAACCCTAACCCTAAGTGGAATTTTCCCAAATGGGATTTTCCCATGTATTTTGCCAGGAAATGTACATAAGTCCGACTGAAAAGGCATGCACCCTCCTAACCATAGCCAAGGGCTCCGAATCCAATGGCGATGTCCATTTTGCTGTGCGAGTTCATGGAGAGCTAACCCTAACCCTAAGTGGAATTTTCCCCAATGGGATTTTCCCATGTATTTTGCCAGGAAATGTACATAAGTCCGACTGAAAAGGCATGCACCCTCCTAACCATAGCCAAGGGCTCCGAATGCAATGGCGATGTCCGTTTTGCTGTGCGAGTTCATGGAGAGCTAACCCTAACCCTAAGTGGAATTTTCCCCAATGGGATTTTCCCATGTATTTTGCCAGGAAATGTACATAAGTCTGACTGAAAAGGCATGCACCCTCCTAACCATAGCCAAGGGCTCCGAATCCAATGGCGATGTCCGTTTTGCTGTGCGAGTACATGGAGAGCTAACCCTAACCCTAAGTGGAATTTTCCCCAATGGGATTTTCCCATGTATTTTGCCAGGAAATGTACATAAGTCCGATTGAAAAGGCATGCACCCTCCTAACCATAGCCAAGGGCTCCGAATCCAATGGCAATGTCCGTTTTGCTGTGCGAGTTCATGGAGAGCTAACCCTAACCCTAAGTGGAATTTTCCCAAATGGGATTTTCCCATGTATTTTGCCAGGAAATGTACATAAGTCCGACTGAAAAGGCATGCACCCTTCTAACCATAGCCAAGGGCTCCGAATCCAATGGCGATGTCCGTTTTGCTGTGCGAGTTCATGGAGAGCTAACCCTAACCCTAAGTGGAATTTTCCCCAATGGGATTTTCCCATGTATTTTGCCAGGAAATGTACATAAGTCCGACTGAAAAGGCATGCACCCTCCTAACCATAGCGAAGGGCTCCGAATCCAATGGCGATGTCCGTTTTGCTGTGCGAGTTCATGGAGAGCTAACCCTAACCCTAAGTGGAATTTTCCCCAATGGGATTTTCCCATGTATTTTGCCAGGAAATGTACATAAGTCTGACTGAAAAGGCATGCACCCTCCTAACCATTGCCAAGGGCTCCGAATCCAATGGCGATGTCCGTTTTGCTGTGCGAGTACATGGAGAGCTAACCCTAACCCTAAGTGGAATTTTCCCCAATGGGATTTTCCCATGTATTTTGCCAGGAAATGTACATAAGTCCGACTGAAAAGGCATGCACCCTCCTAACCATAGCCAAGGGCTTCGAATCCAATGGCGATGTCCGTTTTGCTGTGCGAGTTCATGGAGAGCTAACCCTAACCCTAAGTGGAATTTTCCCCAATGGGATTTTCCCATGTATTTTGCCAGGAAATGTACATAAGTCTGACTGAAAAGGCATGCACCCTCCTAACCATAGCGAAGGGCTCCGAATCCAATGGCGATGTCCGTTTTGCTGTGCGAGTACATGGAGAGCTAACCCTAACCCTAAGTGGAATTTTCCCCAATGGGATTTTCCCATGTATTTTGCCAGGAAATGTACATAAGTCCGACTGAAAAGGCATGCACCCTCCTAACCATAGCCAAGGGCTTCGAATCCAATGGCGATGTCCGTTTTGCTGTGCGAGTTCATGGAGAGCTAACCCTAACCCTAAGTGGAATTTTCCCAAATGGGATTTTCCCATGTATTTTGCCAGGAAATGTACATAAGTCCGACTGAAAAGGCATGCACCCTCCTAACCATAGCGAAGGGCTCCGAATCCAATGGCGATGTCCGTTTTGCTGTGCGAGTTCATGGAGCGCTAACCCTAACCCTAAGTGGAATTTTCCCCAATGGGATTTTCCCATGTATTTTGCCAGGAAATGGACATATGTCCGACTGAAAAGGCATGTACCCTCCTAACCATAGCGGAGGGCTCCGAATCCAATGGCGATGTCCATTTTGCTGTGAAAGTTCATGGAGCGCTAACCCTAACCCTAAGTGGAATTTTCCCCAATGGGATTTTCCCATGTATTTTGCCAGGAAATGTACATATGTCCGACTGAAAAGGCATGTACCCTCCTAACCATAGCGGAGGGCTCCGAATCCAATGGCGATGTCCTTTTTGCTGTGTGAGTTCATGGAGCGCTAACCCGAACCCTAAGTGGAATTTTCCCAAATGGGATTTTCCCATGTATTTTGCCAGGAAATGTACATAAGTCCGACTGAAAAGGCATGCACCCTCCTAACCATAGCGGAGGGCTCCGAATCCAATGGCGATGTCCATTTTGCTGTGCGAGTTCATGGAGAGCTAACCCTAACCCTAAGTGGAATTTTCCCAATGGGATTTTCCTATGTATTTTGCCAGGAAATGTACATAAGTCCGACTGAAAAGGCATGCACCCTCCTAACCATAGCGAAGGGTTCCGAATCCAATGGCGATGTCCCTTTTGCTGTGCGAGTTCATGGAGAGCTAAACCTAACCCTAAGTGGAATTTTCCCAAATGGGATTTTCCCATGTATTTTGCCAGGAAATGTACATAAGTCCGAATGAAAAGGCATGCACCCTCCTAACCATAGCGGAGGGCTCCGAATCCAATGGCGATGTCTGTTTTGCTGTGCGAGTTCATGGAGAGCTAACCCTAACCCTAAGTGGAATTTTCCCAAATGGGATTTTCCCATGTATTTTGCCAGGAAATGTACATAAGTCCGAATGAAAAGGCATGCACCCTCCTAACCATAGCGGAGGGCTCCGAATCCAATGGCGATGTCCGTTTTGCTGTGCGAGTTCATGGAGAGCTAACCCTAACCCTTAAGTGGAATTTTCCCAAATGGGATTTTCCCATGTATTTTGCCAGGAAATATACATAAGTCCGACTGAAAAGGCATGCACCCTCCTAACCATAGCGAAGGGCTCCGAATCCAATGGCGATGTCCGTTTTGCTGTGCGAGTTCATGGAGCGCTAACCCTAACCCTAAGTGGAATTTTCCCAAATGGGATTTTCCCATGTATTTTGCCAGGAAATGTACATAAGTCCGACTGAAAAGGCATGCACCCTCCTAACCATAGCGGAGGGCTCCGAATCCAATGTCGATGTCCATTTTGCTCGGCGAGTTCATGGAGAGCTAACCCTAACCTTAAGTGGAATTTTCCCCAATGGGATTTTCCCATGTATTTTGCCAGGAAATGTACAGAAGTCCGTTTGAAAAGGCATGCACCCTCGTAACCATAGCAATAGGCTCTGAATCCATTGCCATTGGAATCGGAGCCCGTCGCTATGGTTAGGAGGGTGCATGCCTTTTCAGTCGGACTTATGTACCGTATTTGCCGGCGTATAAGACGACTGGTCGTATAAGATGGCCCCCCATCATTTCCACTCAAAATATAGAGTTTGTTATATACTCGCCGTATAAGACTACCCCCTCTTCCGCACACCTTCCACACAAGGAATTTGTCTTTGGTGCGTATGCTCTCAGTATACATAAGGAGAATAAAATTCACTCCTCAGGAATAAAAAGATACAACATTTAGTGATAGTCAAGGTTACTAATAAGCTGATCAAATCATACTAGGAAACAAAAACAATATAAATTGAAAGGTACAAGCAGCATGGTTATAGTCATAAGTGGGGAGAGATAGGTACTAGGAAGGAAGAGAAGAATAATAGTAATACATTCTTATTATAAATTATTGACAGTGTTGTGGGAATTAGTTGTTTAGGAGAGTGAAGGCATCCGGGAAAAAAATTGTCCTTGTGTCTAATTGTTCTGGTGTGCAGAGTCCTGTAGCAACATTTTGAGGGCAGAAGTTGAAACAATTTATGTCCCGGATGTGAGGAGTCTGTAGATATTGTCACAGCCCTCTTTTTGGTACAGTATACAGGCCCTCAATGGAAGGCAGATTGGTAGCAATTGTTTCCCCCCCCCTGCAGTTCTAATTGTTCGTTGACGTCTATGTTTGTTTGTAATGGAGATGCAATAATGGAGATGCAGATGACAGACTCAATAATTCCTCTGTCAAACAATTGATGCATTTTTTAAACCATTAAATAGATGAAAATACTGTTTATTGTCATGCCTTTATTATTCCTCGTCTCCCCGGACGGCGTCCAGAGCCATCCGCAGCCGCGCGGAGACTTAGCGCTTTCCCATGCCGTGCAAAAGATAGGCGCGTGCATGCGTGGAAAAGCGCTAAGTCTCCGCGTGGCTGCGGATGGCTCTGGACGCCGTCCGGGGAGACGAGGAACGTGAAGGGGACAGCCGTCACCACAGAGCGCGCGAGACAGTGACAGGGAGAGAGAGAGGCCCAGAGCGAGAGAGAGACGGAGGGAGGGAATCAGAATCTAACAGACACAGAAGGGAAAGAGACAGCGGGGAAGGAGGAAACCCTCTACAGCCGCGCGGAGACTTAGCGCTTTTCCACGCCGTGCAAAAGATAGGCGCGCGCATGCGTGGAAAAGCGCTAAGTCTCCGCGTGGCTGCTGGCTCTGGACGCCGTCCGGAGAGACGAGGAACGTGAAGGGGACAGCCGTCACCACAGAGCGTGCGAGACAGTGACAGGGAGAGAGAGAGGCCCAGAGCGAGAGAGAGACGGAGGGAGGGAATCAGAATCTAACAGACACAGAAGGGAAAGAGACAGCGGGGAAGGAGGAAACCCTCTACAGCAGCGCGAAGACTTAGCGCTTTTCCACGCCGTGCAAAAGATAGGCGCGCGCATGCGTGGAAAAGCGCTAAGTCTCCGCGCGGCTGCTGGCTCTGGACGCCGTCCGGAGAGACGAGGAACGTGAAGGGGACAGCCGTCACCACAGAGCGCGCGAGACAGTGACAGGGAGAGAGAGAGGCCCAGAGTGAGAGAGAGACGGAGGGAGGGAATCAGAATCTAACAGATACAGAAGGGAAAGTGACAGCGGGGAAGGAGGAAACCCTCTACAGCCGCGCGGAGACTTAGCGCTTTTCCACGCCGTGTAAAAGATAGGCGCGCGCATGCGTGGAAAAGCGGCAAGTTTCCGCGCGGCTGTAGAGGGTTTCCTCCTTCCCCGCTGTCTCTTTCCCTTCTGTGTCTGTTAGATTCTGATTCCCTCCGTCTCTCTCTCGCTCTGGGCCTCTCTCTCTCCCTGTCACTGTCTCGCGCGCTCTGTGGTGACGGCTGTCCCCTTCACGTTCCTCGTCTCTCCGGATGGCGTCCAGAGCCAGCAGCCGCGCGGAGACTTAGCGCTTTTCCACGCATGCGCACGCCTATCTTTTCCACAACGTGGAAAAGCAGCAAGTCTCTACGCGGCTGCGTATGGCTCTGGACGGCATCCAGGGAGACGAGGGACGTGAAGGGGACCTCACGGATGACCCGGTGTATAAGACGACCCCCTCACTTGGAGGCATGTTTTTCGGGACCAAAAAGTCGTCTTATATGCCGGCAAATACGGTACGTTTCCTGGCAAAATATATGGGAAAATCCCATTGGGGAAAATTCCACTTAGGGTTAGGGTTAGCTCTCCGTGAACTTGCATAGCAAAACGGACATCACCATTGGATTGGGAGCCCGTCCCTATGGTTAGGACGGTGCATGCCTTTTCAGTCGGACTTATGTACATTTCCTGGCAAAATACATGGGAAAATCCCATTGGGGAAAATTCCACTTAGGGTTAGGGTTAGCTCTCCATGAACTCGCAGAACAAAACGGACATCGCCATTGGATTCAGAGCCCGTTAGTATAGTTAGGAGGTTGCATGCCTTTTCAAATGTAGGACCTATGTACATTTCCTGGAAAAATACATGGGAAAATCCCATTGGGGAAAATTTTACTTAGGGTTAGGGTTAGCTCTCTTCATGAACTCACAGAGCAAAATGGATATCGCCACTGGATTCGGAGCCATTTTTTGACTCTGGAAATATCTGGTGTACATTTTGGGGGTTCTCCTAGACCAGGGGTCTGCAAAGTTGGCGCTTTTAAGACTGGTGGACTTTAACTCTCAGAATTCCCTGAGGAGTTGAAGTTCACCAGTCCACCAGTCTTAAAAGGGCCAACTTTGCAGACCTCCGTCCTAGACTCACAGCTACTAAATGAGCAGGTGATAGTCCTGACAAAAGGCCTTCACACAAATTTGTCTTTTCTTGTGCTTATGCTTAATCAATAATCAATAGGGACATGCAGATTCTTCTCTTAAGTACTATTATTAAACCAGATAACACCTATCTTGTACTTGTGCATCTGGTTTTTCCTGCCTCAGTTGCTGAACCTTATATTTCTCATCACTGAAAACATGTTGTTGAATAGGGCCAATATTCAGGTCTATCAAGATCTTTTGGAACCTTAAGGCTGTCTTCTGTCAGCAGTACCCCACAGGTTTGTGTCATCCACAAATTTTAGGAGCATCTCCTCTATTCCTCCATTTAAGTCATTTATAAAGACACTGAAGAGTATTGGATCCAGTAGATAACCCTAAGGTACCCTACTGCATCCTTCCCTCCATAGAGATATAGAGCATTATAGATCACATGTTATAGTTATTCTGCTAACTATGAATCTATCTGGTAATGGGACCATTCAACCCATTTCTAGTTTGTCAAAACAGAAGCTATGGTCTTCTTTATATAATCTGTATTGAAGTCTACTTCATCCACAGCATTATCCTGGTCTACTGATATAATCACATTATCAAAGAAAGCAATAATATTTCTTTGGCACAACCTGTTTTTAACAAATCCATACTAACTTCTGGTCATCACTTTATTTTCAAATACTTGTAAACCCAGTGCTTGATTATCTTTTAAAAATTTTCCCAGAATAATATTCCTGGCACTGGAAAAAATGCAGCATTCAAACTTTCTGGAAAAGCCAAGTTTTTTACAAACTACCAAAAAGCCAGAAGTAGGAGATACCCTTTTTCCAAAAAGGGAACTCTCCATGGAGAATACCCAATGGGGGGAGGGCTTCTTGAACCTTGAACTTTGAATTTCATTTTGAAATTTATCATGAGTTAGTGTAGCTCCCACAGCAAAAATGTCATTGGCACTAATAGGACTATACAGTAAACATACTAAAGTTTTCAGTTGTATTCAAGGACAGCTCTTTGTAAAAAGAATTATAGCAAATAGATACTGTAAGATGACAAAGCTGTGAATGAACTAAGACGTTAAGACATTCATAAAAAGATGGAGATTTTAATTTTTCTGATTTTCCTCTATACCAGGAGTCTGCAAAGTTGGCTCTTTTAAGACTGGTGGACTTCAACTCGCAGGATTCCCCAGCCAGCCATGCTCTTAAAAGAGCCAACTTTTACTATTGGGCTTATACTATTGGGCTTATATTTTAACATCTATTATTTCCTAGAAATGAAAAGAATTACTTCAAAGGCCATTCTGGGCACAATTAGGAAATTATTATTAAATTAGCAGTACATTTTTGGAATATGCTGGAAAAATCAGATTTTATCTACATTTTCATCAGATGTTATAGGAAAAACAAACTTTAAAATGCCTGAAAATCATATTTCTGAATTGAAAAAAGACAAACATTTCATTAATAATTTAGATTAGCATGCCATTGGTCAGTTTTTCAAAATGTTTGAGACTTTGCAAAATTAAGTAGACTACGCAAAACTGCTCAATAATATAAGCAGCAAAATATCATATATTTTGTATCATATACATATTAATATCACTAGAATATGTTTTTAACTACCTTAATTACAGTTAATTTTAGAAAAAGTTGAATTGGCAGATCCATCTGAATGAACTGCCATTAAAATTTGAAATAAGGTGGGATATTCTGTTTTCTTACAAATGTTTCCTTACCCAACTAGGTAATATCATCAGTGGTCAAAGGGAGTGGGATTTGTTCTCTGTGGCTTGCCCTATCAGTGGCTTGCCCTATCAGTATTGGTGGGAGCGTTCTTGGTGGTTCCTTGATTAGACTTTGTTTACTGCTTGTTTGTTTGTCTACTATTAATCTTGGTTTCAATCTGTTTATAAACAGAAATAAAACCTCACTCTCTGCTAGTACTGATGATGTTACCTAGTTGGATAATGAAATGTCTGGAAGAAAACAATAGCTCAGAGAGTACCAAGGCCCCTAAGTGCAACCTTGAACTATAAATATTCTCTTCTATTAGCATGATGATGATTGTCCTATTATAGTAGAAAGAATGCACACCTCGACATCCTGGATGGAAGGCATACTTATATTTTCTATATATGAACTGCTTTTCTATGGGGTCAAAATTTAATTTAATCTTTAAGACCAGACACTCTTGCATGTTTTATCATTCTATGTATTTCTACGTACATTCTACTATGCATTAATGTTTAATTATTTTTCTTTTTTGGCTTCTCTTTTTTCTTTCTTGTATTATCATCTGTTCTTGTACCTAATTATTTTCCTTTTTTATTTTATTACAGATTAAAAAAGCAATAGGGATAGCTCCATTGCAACCGAGACAATTGTGGCCACTAGGCCTGTGATGGCGAATGTATGGCACAAGTGCCAGAGGTGGTGTGCCTCTCTATGGGCATGTGCACCATCGCCAGCTGCTCTTCTAGCTTCTGGCGCACACTGGCCAGTTGGTCTTTGTGCGCGCTGTAATGCTAGAAACCCAAAGATCAGCTGGCCAGCATGTATGCATGCGCTGGAAACCTGATCTTTTAAGTTTCTGGCACTCCAGCATGCATGCGCACATGTGCACACATACATTCCAGTTTGGGCACTTGATGCTGAAAAGGTTTGCCAACACTGCCCTCGGCCTTTTTCTGATTATATTAAATAACTCCTGTAATTAATGGATGCCATCTAGTGGTATTCTAAATTTCTGCAGTCCGGATTGTGAAGAAGTACCAGTACAGTGGTACCTCGGTTCACAAACGCTTCTGTTCACGAACAACTCGGTTCACGAACAGAAAAGTTCATCAAAATATGCTCCGGTTCACGAACTCCGCTTCGGTTCACGAACAGGAGCCGCGGCCATTTTAATGCTATTTCCTGGCTGTCACATGGTTGTGACTTCCTGTAGGACAGTGCTTCTCAATTATTTTCTGTCATGCCCCCCTAGGAAGAAGAAAACATTTCGCGCCCCCCGCGCGACTGTAAATAGTATCATCCGGGTCTAAAAGTCACATAGGCGGGTTTGGCTAATCAGGATAGAGCATCATGTCTATCCAATCGGGTCAGTTCTCCTCGAAAGGGAGGAGCATGCGCAGTCACATGTACTGGCTTAATGCTCACTATCGATGCAAATGTCAGCAGTGGTAGCCCGATTTCTTTAGCAAGTTTGATTAATTGGGGCAGCGTTATGTTTCACAGGAGAAGGTCCTTGTCAGCATCTGACTGGATACAGACACATAAACACGGGGCTTGGCTTGTTATGACAGTGTTTGCTGAGGTCAAACACGCCCCCCTTTATGGAGCCTCGCGCCCTCCCTGGGGGGCGCGCCCCACTATTTGAGAAGCACTGCTGTAGGAAGATCGTGGAGAGAGACACAGAAAAAAGTACACTGTGAGTACTTTCAGTGACTTTTTTTGATTTTTGTTATGCTTTTAGCACATACAGTACTATACTGTACTAATGTGTATTGTAATTTGTTTCATATTTTTTGTGCTTCAAAAACCAAAAAAAAGATCAGAACAGATTAACCGGATTTACATTAAACCCTATGGGAAACTGTGCCTCGGTTCACGACCAATTCGGTTCGCGACCAGAGTCAGTTCACGAATTAAGTTCGTGAACCGAGGTATCCCTGTAGTCAGTTTACAGAATGTATATAATTTTGTATTACTTAAAAATGTCTCAAGCATAGTAAAGTACATTGTAAGCACAATTTGAAATCGGGGGTTTAACATTATTTTAGTTGCAATTATTTTTCTAAAACAGTTCTTCCTGCATCTTACATTACTCATCATCTGTCAAAATCCTGCTACCGTAATTGAGGATTGCTGGTACCTGCAGTTACCTAAAACGTATGTATTAATATTCAGTCATCCCAGATGGCACACAGATTCAAAATGTCTGACTTAAAATAGCTCTTTATATTGTCTATTTCAAAGAATATTTCTAGGATTCTGTTAGCAACTTATTATCAATGGAAATCTGTCTACAATTTTCGAGATACAAAAAGGTACAAGACAAGGTTGTCCATTATCTCCATTGTTATTTATTTTAACTTTGGAAGTCTTGTTGAATACAATTCGGGACTCAAACTCTTTAAGTGGCATAATTATTAGGCAAAAGGAATACAGAACTAGGGCATTTGCTGATGATCTGGTTGTTACCCTCTCACATCCTTTGAACTCAATAATTCAGATGAAAAATATCATAGCAGAATTTGGCATGGTGTCTGGGTTTAGACTGAATCAAAATAAAACGAAAATGATGGTGAAAAATATGCCAGAGACTCAAAGAAAGAGACTTGCAAGCTTGGCAGGTTTCGAAATAGTCTCTAAAGTCAAATACTTAGGAATACAAATTGCAGAATTAAATACAAAACTTTTTTCAAATAATTATGAAGTGTTGTGGCAAAAGATACAGAAGGACCTTCAAGTTTGGAAAAAGCTACAACTATCTTTGCTTGGAAGGATCTCAGCAATCAAAATGAATATTCTACCTAGATTCATTTTCTTATTCCAGATGATACCGGTGCTTAAATCAGATAAAAATTTGTTAGAATGGCAAGCAATATTAAATAAATTTGTTTGGAAGGAGAAAAAACCGAGAGTAAAGATGAAGATTATGCAAGATGCTCGTGAAAGAGGTGGCCTTAGACTCCCAAACCTTCGATTGTATTATGAAGCGGCGGCACTGACGTATGTGGCAGATTGGTTTGGGAAAACAAAAACTGAACTATTGAATATAGAAGGTCATGACCTTGTTCTGGGATGGCATGCATATCTTTTTTATGAAGATAAGGTGGATAAAGCGTTTAACAATCACGTTCTCCGAAGTACCTTGATGAGAATATGGAAGAAGCACCGGCCCAATTGGGATTATAAAATACCGCTTTGGTTGGATCTTGCAGACACCATGTGGATTACAAATACTAAGTCACTCGGGGGGTGTTTATATAAAGATGTGCTTATTTTCGATGGGGTTGAATGGCAGTTGAAAACTCTGGAACAACTGTTGGACGTAGGAATTACTTTAAATTGGTTACATTACATACAGTTACAGAAGAGATGGAAAGAAGATCGCAGGGTCGGCTTTATGGATAAAGAAGTGGAACTGATCAAGCAGATAAAAGAGACTGGCCCAAAACATGTTAAAAGAATATATAATGTATTGTTAGAAAGGGACTCTGAAAGTGAATTGGTCAAGGATTGCATGATTAAATGGGCTCAGAACTTCGATGAAGCGGTTATGTTGGATACGTGGGAAAAAATATGGGTTCAGAATGTTAAATTCACGCAGTCACAAAATTTAAGGGAGAACTTTTATAAAATGTTTTATAGATGGTATTTGGATCCTAAGAAATTATCATGTATGTATCCTAATACTCAACCAAAATGTTGGAGGTGCGGGTGCTTAGATGCTACTTTTTTTCACGTATGGTGGACTTGCAATAAGGTTAAAGCCTTTTGGATAAAAATATGGTGAGTTATGCAAAATGTATTTAAGAAAAGAATACAATTTACTCCGCAAATGTTTCTATTGGGGTATAACTAAGGATTTTACTAAAGGGGAAACAAAATTGTTTTTGTATATGGTTACAGCAGCTAGACTGTTGATTGCTCAACATTGGAAGAAAGATTTTTTACTGACAATTGATCAATGGATTCAGAAAGTGGCGGGGTTTGCGGAAATGGCAAAAATTTCAGCTTTCTTAAAAGATCAGAAGCAGGAGAATTATGCACAGGAATGGGCAAAATGGATTGATTATATACAGAATAAATACCAGACTAGGAAATACCACGTAGCCTTTAGGTAAGAATGTTTAGATTGATAGGTGAACAGAGTACATAATATTTGGGATGCTTGGAATTATTAGAGTGGTGTATAGCGGAAGTCAGGGGGGTGGGATTGAGTGGAAGGTGGGGGAGGGTTAGGTTGGAGGGTGGGGAAATATATGTGGATAACTAATATAGCGATGGGAATAATGGGATACGGTTATACCATGATTTATATATGTTTAATTGAATTAGAAGATGGTGTTAAGGGGAGATTGATATATTAAGAGAAATTTATATTATGTTTGCCAGGAGGCGAGGGGGTATAATATCTGAATGAGAAATTTATCCTAAGATGGGGGGAGGGGAGGGCTGTATACTATTTGAATGTGATTTATATTATATGCCGGGGGGGTGTAAAAAGGGGGGAAACCTGTTTGAATAAAACTTTTTCAATTAAAAATAAATAAAATAAATCCTGCTACTGTAATTGAGGATTGCTGGTACCTGCAGTTACCTAAACGTATGTATTAATATTCAGTCATCCCAGATGGCACACAGATTCAAAATGTCTGACTTAAAATAGCTCTTTATATTGTCTATTTCAAAGAATATGTTCTAGGATTCTGTTATAACTTCTTCAATCTGATAATAGCTGTTAAATATTAACTGCAAACCAATCAGTGATATCACAACAGACCAGTTAGCTGGAAATTCTAAAAACTATATACTGCCGCACAAAAGTTTGGGGAAAATTATTCTAGTCTGTGTGGGATTCTTACTTTCATCCACTGTTGGGAATGCAACCTAGATCCATTCATACAACACTAGCATAAGACTAATTACAAAGTCAGCTAAGATTATAAAATAAATCACCCAAAAGATCAATGTACTAACTAAATTGAGCTAAAGCACAGCCAATAGGGCAGCACCAAAGCAATAGACAGACATATCACTTCAGCTTTCTGAACCAACAGCTTTCATGGCTATATTGTCAGATTTCTTTCAAGGTCCAGTGTGGTTGCCAGTTCTGATAAGTGTGCACTAGTTGCATGGTGGGACCTCCGTGTGTTGTAAAGGTAAAGGTTCCCCTTGCACATTTGTGCCAGTCCTTTCCGACTCTAGGGGGCCGGCGCTATCTGAAGACGTCTCCATGGTCATGTGGCCGGCATGACTAAACGCCGAAGGCGCATGGAACGTTGTTACCTTCCTACAAAGGTGGTCCCTATTTTTCTACTTGCATTTTTACATGCTTTCGCACTAAGTTGGCAGAAACTGGGGCAAATAACAGTTTATTCTGTTACAGAGGGCTAGGGATTCGAACTGAACTGCCAACCTTTCTGATCCAACAAGCGTCTTAGCCACTGAGCCACCGAGTCCACTGTTGCTCCAGCCTCCAAATCCTCTGCCAACCCCAACTTCCACCCGTAAACTGATGCTACAGGAAACTGGGCAGCAGGTAAGGTAACGGTAAAGGTTCCCCTGCACATATGTGCTAGTCATTCCTGACTCTAAGGGGCGGTGCTCATCTTCCTTTCAAAGCTGAAGAGCCAGTGCTGTCCGAAGACATCTCCATGCTCAAGTGGCCGAAGTCATGTAAACACCAAAGGCGCACCAAACGCTGTTACCTTCCTACCAAACGTGGTCCCTATTTTTCTACTTGCATTTTTTACATGCTTTCGAACTGCTAGGTTGGCAGCAGGTAGCCATGTTTACTTCTACATCATTTCTGATCGACGCTGGCGAAGCCCAGGGGGTCAAAATTTAGCGTATGATCAGTTTGCGTTGAAGAAATGCAGGTAACCGGGCTAATAAAACAAACCACGGATTACCGGAAAACATATGAAGAACGGTTGCAGGAACTGGGTATATGTAGTTTAATGAAAAGAAGGACATGGGGAGACATGATAGCAGTGTTCCGATATCTCAGGGGTTGCCACAAAGAAGAGGGAGTCAAACTATTCTCCAAGGCACCTGGGGGCAGGACAAGGAGCAATGGGTGGAAACTAATCAAGGAGAGAAGCAACTTAGAACTAAGGAGAAATTTCCTGACAGTTAGAACAATTAACCAGTGGAACAACTTGCTCCAGAAGTTGTGAATGCCCCAACACTGGAAGTCTTTAAGAAGATGGTGGATAGCCATTTGTCTGAAATGGTATAAGGTTCCTGCCTACGCAGGGGGTTGGACTAGATGACCTCCAAGGTCCCTTCCAACTCTGCTATTGTATTGTATTGTATTGTACCGCTCCCGGAGCATAGATCGCTCTCGGGTCGAATCCTTTAAATTATTATTATTTTGTTTTAAAAAAAGCAACGGCAAACTCTACTCAATCCTGCCGGCAATCTCTAGGACAGTGTTTCTCAAGCTTGGCGACTTTTAGCTATGCTGGCTGGGGAATTCTGGGAGTTGAAGTCCACAGGACCTAAAGCCGCCAAGCTTGAGAAACACTGCTCTAGGAGATCTGGGTCTTAAAAAAAAAAACCCGGCGTCCCTCCCCCTCCCTCCCCCCCAAAGAAAAAAACAAACAAAACACCCGGCGCGGCACCTCACCTGCATAGCGACGAAATCCGAGGTCAGCGATTAAAAAAGCAAACACGGGCCATTTCACGCCATTTCCTTTTTTCCTCTTCCGGGTCAGAGCATCACGAGGCGAGGGGAGGGGGGAGCGGCGGAGAAGGAGGAGGAGGGAGGGGTGGTCGGAGGGCCAGCGATGGCGGCTCCAGAGCAACCAGAGGCTGAGGTACGTACGCCAAGTTCGCACGTGCTACGCCCGCGGGAGCTTGTTGTGGAAAGGATGGCGGTGGCGGCGGCTGCGGCCGCCTGCGGAGCGTGCCTTCATTTGAGAAGCTCCGATCCTCATTGGAGTAGAGACGCGGAATGAGAAGAGGGGTCGCCAAGGGGGCTTTGGGGTTTTTTGGAGGAGGCGAAGGACGCCGCTGGGAGTAGCCCCTCCGGTGTTGCAGAGCGAGGGAGGAAGAGAGGGTGCAGCGGGGAGGGGGGTGCATTTCCCAGGGACCGGTGACAGCGCCAGAACTGGTGAATGGTGAGGCTGTTGCACACCTGTTGCACGGAGGAAGGTCCATTTAAAAAAAATAATAATAATCCACTTTCCAGCTTTCCCAAGCTTTTTGTAAAACGCGGTTGTGATGCCGTTTTGTATAGTTCCGCAACTGAACGCAACTGTTGTTTTTGGTACTGCGCCTGTAGAGGAAGTGTTAAGTCAGACAGTCTTTTCAGCCTAATTTGGGTTAACGAAGGATCAGCGGTCGGTAAACTAGCTGGAAATGTCCCCAAAGGTGCTTTTTCAAGAGGCACCTGGAGCACCTTTGGGACAACCGTGACCCGGATGACTTAGAATCTCCATAGACATTATCTGCAGATATTATCCTATCAAAATCAGAAGCTGTCACCTCTAACCACCCATCTTCCCAGGGTCTTGCGCTCCGTAGTATATATCACTCACTTGGCTCCAGCTCTAATTAGCGAAAAAGTTGTATGTAACTTTACTTGGAAAGCCTACTAATAGAATAGAATTTACTTTCAAGTGAGTTTGTCTATGTCTTAGTTTACAACTGCTAAGAAGAGGAAAAATGGATCTTGAATAAAATTGCCTTATTTAAACCAGTATGTCTTGAGAAAAGGTTAGCATGAGAAACATTTGCTTGGTGCTGTTGGCTGTCATTAGATCATCTTCTGTCACTTGTAACTGTATCCTTTCATGGAACATGCTTGCTGGAAACCTGTTTGCAGCAAAAAGATTTAGCATAGTTGATTTTATTAGAATTTTAGAAATTATTACTGATATGGTTTTCCAAATCATTGTCATAGCAAAGCAATAGAAACCATTACTTACCACAATTAGCCGATTAAATATATCAAGAGCTAGCCTGTTGCAGAGGGTGGATGCTGGCCAAGGATTAATGTGGGTTCTCGTCCAACCTTATCTGTCGAAATGTTTTTGTTTTCAGTCAAATCTGTTTAAGCCTCTAATCTGTGTGAAATTTTCCAAACCCAACAATTCTCTTATATAGTCCCAAAAAATACAAATCCAATGTATAGCTAAACTGTTTTTTAAGGATATTCACTCATTAATTTCAGTAAAACTTGCCACTCCAGAAGTTCTTGATGTTTAAAGAAAGCCAAAGAATTAAAAAAAGTCCAAAGTGATTAAGATGAGCCCTTTTAGAGTAAAGGTAAATTTAATGCTTAAAAGTACAATGTGATTCTGAGCTGATTAACAAGCTGATTGTAAAGACACAGTTCCTGCCTCCTCCCCCCAAAAATGCAGCTGTGTAGGTAATCTATCTTTAATTTAGCCATCCAATTCCTGCAGTTGGATGCTCTCTTTTTTTTTGGCCACGATGTGTTCCATTCTCTTCACCCACCATATATAAATAAAAAGGGAGTTTGAAAAATGAAATAATACATGATCATGAATGCTCAGGGTCCTCATGCAGATCACTACCTACTGTCTTTCTCAAATTTTCTAAGATTTAATTGTAGATACCATTTTCAATTTCATTTCATTTCTAACTTGATAAATTTTTCACATTATTTTTAAATCCAGCAATTTGCCTGTGGCTTTTTGTTAGGTCTGTCAGAATTACTCTATAAAGTGGAAGAAAAAAGTGCAGTTAAATCGCAATAGCACTTAGATTTATATATCCCTTCATAGTGCTTTACTATACACTATCCACTTAGAGAGCTAGTCATAGTGCTTTCTATGTGGTTTACATAGTCAGCATATTGCCTCCAATAATCTGGGTCCTCATTTTACCAAATACATACCAAATAGCTGTTTAATGATTTGAAAAAATACATGGGCGTATTTCTTTTCCAAAGGTCAGATTGTAGGGGGCAATATGCTGACTCTGTAAATCACTTGGGCTGTAAAGCACTATGAAGCGGTATATAAGTAAGTACTATTGTTAATGTTTTTTTTAAAATTTGCAGATAGAGGAGGCTGGACAGGTGTTCCTTTTGATGAAGAAGGACTATCGAATTTCACGTAATGTGCGACTAGCCTGGTTTCTTGGTCGTTTGCATCAGGATATCTGCTCAATGTCTGAAGCTGAATTGGTGAGTATATTTTATTGCAAAGCTAAACATTTGTTTGTAATGTGAGAGAAGCAGAAAGGGGTAAGTTCTTCTGGTTTTAGGAAAACTAATTCATGTACGGAATTTTTTTTTTAAAGATATTTTTATTTTATTTTCAATTTTCAAAGTAAATAAAAACATATATACTGTTACATAGCCAACATCATATTGTATTATTAAATGTTTACATCATTTCATTTTACCATCGTTTCATTTTACCATCAACTCCCAGAAAACTCCCAGAGGGCTCTTCTGCTCTCCATACACCATATTTGTGCCTTATCCATCATTTTCTTTCCCCTCTCTCCTCCTCCTCCCTACCTCCTTTCTTCCCTCTGACGTCCTTCCCTTCTCTACTTCCCCTTCCTCTCTCCTTCTCCTCTCTCCCCTTTCCACTCCTCCTTTCTCTCCTCCTCTTCCCCCTCTTTGCCCTCTCTCCTTTCTCTCTCTTCTTCCCTTACCTCTCTCCTCTACTCCACACTCTTCATCTCATTTACTTGGTGTATTTCAGCCTCTGAGCCAGCTCTATTTTGTGTTGATGATATTTATAATTTCAGATTCAAGGTTTATCGCTTAATTTTCATATCGATTATTACAATTCTTATACCTCAATCCCAAATCTTGCTAGTTGTTTTAATACCCTTTTAAGTAAAGCCTAATTGTATAATGATGTTCTATTTATAAAACCAAACAAAAAAGAACCAAAAACAGTATAGATAAATTTAAATTAATTTAAATATAAGAAGACCTAATCGGGTATCCATAAATTCTGAGCCTTCCAGTAATAGTTATTATTCATGGGTAGTCTCATTTTATTAATTTTAAATCTAACAATTTATCCTGTGATTCAATATCAATATCCACAAGTCTTATCAAGTATTCTAGCCTCAATCTATTTTTTCTTTAATAATATCTTTAAATCCTATTTACTATTAATATCCCTTATTTAATCCCCTCATATCTCTATAGATTCCATATAATTATCTAAAATTTTATGTAACTGTTAATTGATTGATCATTTACCAAGAGTGATAGTATTCTATAACCATCTTAATCGCATAATTCCCCATCTATAGATAAGCAAATATATATCATTCACTAACACATAATCTTTCTATAACCATCTAAATAGCATAGTTCCCCATCGATAGATAAACAAATATATATCATTAACAAAAACATTTACCGAGAGTATTCTATAACCATCTTAGTAGCATAATTCCCCATCTATAGATAAGCAGATATATATCATTCATTAACACATCATCTTTCTATAACCATCTAAATAGCCCAATTCCCCATCTATAGATAAACTAATATATATCATTATCAAAAACATAATCTTATTATAAGCATCTATAGTTATTACTAACAATCAATTAATTAATAATCCTTGATTGTAATTTAAACCCAGCCTAATTATTACTCATCAAGGGATAAAAATTCCTCTTTTCAGCCATTGTCTCTCCAAGGATGAATTAAATTTGCCTCTTTTAAAGTCCACATTCTCCATCGGCTTTTTTTCCTCTTCCCAAGTTCTTTATAAACTTCCATTGGCACATTGTGATCCGGTACAGCTGTACAATCATAGTGCTGACCAATTCTTTTCCTCAAATTTGATTTATTTTCAAATATCAAGTCTATCTCTGATGTGATTTCCTCTGTCTTTTGTTCTCTTTCTCCTTCCTGTTGCCAGTCAGGTTGAGATTCAAGTTTCTGATGGGGTCTTGATATTATCTCCTCTCCTGGATCTTCTCCCTCGTCCTCAGTTAAATCCAGTCCACAAACAGCCTTGTTTCCCTTTTCTTCTTTAATTTCTCTAATCTGTTTAATTTCTTCACTTGGTGTAAAATGTCGAGTATTACATGAAATTTTTTCAATTCCCTCAAGATTTCAGCCAAAAGCTCCTGATTTTCTGCAGTGTATATATCTATGTGCGTAGACATTTTGGCGAATCCGCAAACTAGGAAAAAGTAACTCCAATTACCTTGTTAACAGTTAGCTTATCTCTGTTAGTTTGTTTCTACACAATATTTCCAGTAAATCTGTTCATAATGTCCGCCCACTGTTTTTCCAAGAGCGATACAATGTAGGAAATAGTTTAAATAGTTTCAAAGTGTTTCAGTCCTTTTTGTTGGAAGGAGAACAGAGACAAAAAAAGATAAGATATGGTCCTTATTTAAGTTTAAAAATGCGCAATAGAGTGTCCAAATAATTATAGGATTGTGGAAGTGCTCCAAGTTTCTAAGTTTTGAGTGAAATAAATCAAAAAGACAGAAAAAAAAGAATTAGAAATGTCAGTCATAATCCAATCCCTTTCAGCGCAAACGTAAGTGGCTATTTCTTTGTTATCAGTTCAGTCGGCCATTTCAAAACATTCTGTGAACCAGAGGAATCTCACACTTCAATTTAAGTACGCAGCTTATCTTTAAATTCAAAGTTTTGGTAAAAAAAAAAAAAAGATTTCTTAGCAGAGTGTTTCAGAAACAAAAACAAAATACCTTCCCGATGTTTCCCAGAAGATCCTTTCCTTTCTTATTCCAGAGATTCTCCTTTGCCTTTGGTCCACCCTCCAGAAAAGGGGGGGGATGCGATTCGTCTCCCTTCAGAGATTTTGCTTCGTGTCGGGCAGGGATTTTGCATGGTCCCTGCACCCAGCGAAGATTTATCTCCTAATCACCACCTCTCCGGGGCGGCTTAGATTCCCTATGGAGGCGAATTCCAGCCGGGAGGCTCCGCCTTCTTCCATGTACGGAATTCTGTGGGCTCTTTCAATTTTTGTTTTTAGCTTTGTCTCTATTTTATTTTTTTGTTTTGTTGAAGGTAAAGTCAGACAGTGAGTTAGATATTCTCAGCATCCTGCCAAACAGCTGGCAACCTGATGAGCCTTTGCAAGCTAAGCCGTTCCTCCTAGTGCCTTCAACACATGTCACTTTCCTTGCACACCGGTACCGTTTTGTGATTGAACTGGATTTGAGTCCATCTACAGGGATTGTAGTAAGTATATTACTCTCTCCAAATTGTAATTTGAGTTTCTCCATCCTTTTCTTTTCAGAACTCTCAAATATATCCCCTATGAACAAAAACCTGCCTACTAGCTCCTATTTTTTAAAAAATCTAGTTTACATTTATGGAGATGTTTAATGTGCATATGTTCACTGGTGAAAATTATTATGCATTCTGAATATTTAAAATGTAAAATTCTTAAGATATACTTCCACTGAGTGGGGATAATTACCTCTGAGATAAATTAAGGAAAACTTGCATATCCTTTTTTTTTTTTTTCCAGGATGACACTCCTGGGGAGATAATTTTTGATGAAGTGTTCTATGCTCTCTCAAGATGTTTAGGAGGATTGTTAAAACCTTTTAGAATCCCAGGTTCTGATATTATATTTCAACCTGAGATTTTCATCACTATCCAAGCATATTCTTCTATCATTAGCCTACAGATGCATCAGGTAATTGTTATATCTTCAGTTTTGAGATGTTTATGTGAAATGCTTAAACTGTTTAGAATTAAAACGACTTGTTGCCAATGAATACAATGATGGACTGTAATCTGCAGCATTTTAAAATGGGCTAAGTAGCCTGAACTATTTGTGGGCATTTTGGAATTCATTTTACATAATCTGTAACATGGACATGTTTTATGAAAAACATAGTCTAAAACATTCAATGTCAGGTTGCCTGTCTGTGTTGTAAAGAACATTTGTTGACTAGAACACATTGCATGTAGATACATCTTCTAGGTAACCTTTCTATATGCAGTTGGTTTGATAAGCAAGAAACATCTTTGGTCTAATTATATCAAACATAGATGTAATTTGTGTTTTTGAAAATAAAAATATTTGTTGTTTAGCATAAAATGTGAGTTCTTTGTGTTGGAATATTTGTGAAAACAGCAAAAAAAATGAAACCAAAATCATGTTTTGTATGAATATAATCTGCTTGAATCTGCTTTTTAAAAATGTTCTTTGTTAGTGAACTGATATACTTCCCTTTTTTTAGTTTTCTTGGGTTTTATTGGTATAGCATTTGCAGGACTTCATTGCCAAATAAAACCCATAATTTTTTCCCCATGGTCCAGGTGCTTTTCCAAGGTTGCCTGTCGAATGGAACAAAGACAGAAACCTTTTTGAATCAGGTTTATACACAGCTGTGCGCCTTTGAAAACAAAGTGGCTGAGATGCTCCAACACCAATATGAAGCCAAAACTCAGGTGAGAAGCCACAGTAACTGTTTTCTTCTTGAATGAATGGGAAATTTCTTCATATCCTTTCCTGTTGTGTTTCCTGTTTCTCCCAGCAGTCCATGCTAGGACCTTCCCCTGGGGGTGGGGGTGGGGGGGGAGACTAATTTTTCTACACAGAGGGATTTTGTTGAGGCTGACTTAATAAGGCTTGCAAAAATGGTTTTGCTATATATTCTAATTAATTTGCTTGCCTATCCATGGCAAATTGATCAGCTAAAAAGGAAAGGCAAGAAAACAAACATATACATTCAGTCGCAAATTAGAAATGTATAATTAATAAATAATCTATTATAAATAGTATAATATACTATATTATATACAATATAGTATAGTAAAATGTGTAATTATACATTTATAGTTATACATTACATAGATACTCTATTCTGATTCCTATTCCTATTCTATTTTATTCTATTCTAGAGCCCCTTATGCTAATTATAAGCCTATAGTTCAGTGGTAGTCAACCTGGTCCCTACCGCCCACTAGTGGGCGTTCCAGCTTTCATGGTGGGCGGTAGGGGTTTCGTCTGACACTGAAGCACTTTCCTTTTTTAAATTTAATTGACTTCCCTACTTTATAAATCACCATTACTGTGGAACCGGTGGGTGGTTAGAAAATTTTACTACTAACAGAGATACAAAAGTAGGCGGTAGGCATAAAAAGGTTGACTACCTCTGCTATAGTGTACAGATGACATGTTCTGCTTTAGACATTTGCAAAAAGGAATACTGAGATACTATGTTTAATAGGCTGTGAATGTATTGAAACACTATAGAATATTAAATCTTTAATGACTTATGTAAATTGTCTTAATTGTGAAAAAGAAACTGGCTTTAATTATTTCAATACTTTATTGGAATATAAAACTTGAAGATACCTGGAGTGGATGACAATGTGCTTTGTATGCCCTGGAATGTGGAGGTAATAATTGTTAGTACTGAATGGTTGTTTCTAAAATTGTTGTCTGAAAGGGCAAAACACATGGACGTTACAAGGAATCTAATAACTATAATCAAGGGCATATTTGGAGCTCTAGAATAGAGATTTATTGGCTTATTACCCTGATTATTATCCTAATTGTGGGAAGCTCTTTCACGGTTGTTGAGGATCAGAATAATTCTACCCTTGCTTCAGGTGACTCCTGTCTGGTAGGTAATGGAGCAATAGAAACAGTGTTCTAGAATAAGTTAGTTGAATGGGTATTTTTGGAGGCATTCCTATAGGACAGGGATGGCAAACCTTTTTCTTACAGCATGCCAAAATTGCACACGCAGTATCATGCGTGCGCACATGCCCGCTCAAACTCCCCGCCCACCTGCGCATGTGTGGATGAGACCTCCCTCCCCACTCATGCGCGCACGATCCCCTCCCCTGGCTCCAGAGGCTTTCCTAAAGCCTGGGTAGGGCGAAAACGGTCTTCCCCCTCCCCTTCAGAAGGCAGAAATTCCAGTTGGCCCGTTGGGGCTGTTTTTCGCCCTCCCCAGCTTCCGGAGGTTTTCCTGAAGGCTGAGGACGGAGAAAAATGGCCTCCTCTGGCCCACTGGAGGGGCGAAAAATCAGCTGGCGCACTGGAGTTGACAGCTGGCATGCCACCAAATATGGCTCTGTATGCCACCTGTGGCACTTGTGCCATAGGTTCGCCATCATGGCTTGAATCAAAAGTATTTTTGAAGGCACTACATTTTGCTAGCTTATCAAATGGGATTTTTTAAAACTAAAATTTGTTTTTCAAGTTTCTGTAGCGTGTCTACTTTTGTGAGAATGAATGAGAAATATAATACGGGTAGTCATAGCTTAGCAACAGCAATTGGGACTTCCCTGTCATTAAATGAAGTGGTTGCTGAGTGAAAAATTGTGTGACTGCAACTGTACTTGTGATTTACTTCAGCTTTAGTTTACAGCATCAGAAGGATATGGTCTCAAACAGCTGGCAGAGCCCATAGAATTAAGAAGGTTTCAAGAATTTGACTCGCAAAGAAGCTGGCTAAAAGGGCAAATCTGCTTTTTCCCAACTCCATCTCCCTTTGGAATACTTACCCCAGAGGCAGGATAATTAGCAAGAAGGAAATTAATGTTTGAGTTTACATTAATTGGTGAGGAAGAGATTGTAAAAATAAGTAGGCGTACAATGGAGAATGCACATTGAAAATAATGTGCTAGTGCCTAGCTGTTCTCACTGGAGAGTCACAAACTACTTAGGCAAAAATAGCCTTCATTGTGAAATTGATTATATTTGTCAGAATGGGGCAGCAGGCTGAGCCAGCCAGGGAATCTAACCAACTAGTCACAGCTGAGTTTGTTAATTTGCACTGGAGAGAAAAGCAGCTCAGGAACAGAGAACTTATTTGGACAATGTATCTGAGAGAAGGGGAGGAAATGGCTCAGTCACAGGCAACATGTACTAACTTAATGGCAAATGTGTGACTAAAAGATGCTGCGAAACTTGTAAATACAGGCATTGGTTGCAAAACTACTTTTACATCATTGTTGTAATTTGCAAATTGTTGCTGTCTGAAGCAGTCACTGAATGAGGACTACTAGTACCTTCATTCTTAAAGAAGGTAAGAACTTGGTGAAAGAAAGCTCGGTTTCATGGCCTATTCACAAGTATTTACTTTTTCCTGCTGACTGTTGTTCTGTATTGTTGATTTTCCTTTGCAATTTCTTGAACATTTCACCATATTTGTTTAGAATGCTGAAAACCTTTCTCAACAAAGGATCAGTAACAATGAACAGAAGACAGTTGCTTGATGGAGATGAGCTCAGATAGGAAATATATAACAATAGCTGGCAAAAGCTGATGACTCTAGCATTTCCTAACTGAAATCCTACTATCATTGTTCTGTTGTTTTTTGCTGACATATTAGTTCAAAAAGGTTTCAAGAGATATGGTTTTATTAATATTTATATTTGGCAATACTATTTTTTTAGGTATCTTAAACATTTCTTAGTATAAAGGCACTTTGGCTATCTTAATTACAGGCTGTGGTCCAGCCAACATTGGGCTCCGGTGAGCTTTCCTCTTGGGAATAGTATACTATAAAATGTTCTTAGTGCTAAACAAAATAAACGTAAATAGATGCTGCTGAAAACTAGCTGTACAATATAAATACATACCCAAACCCAGCTACTAAATCTTTTTTTAAGTGAAAATGTTATTCATTGTACAGCAGACAAGGTTATTGAAGAAAACCAGCAAAGTCTGGGGAAGTTCTAAAACAGTTATCAGTTCAGAGGAAACCAGCTTTAGCCACCTAAAATATATTGAAGGCAAGAAGCCTGGTTTAGTGAAAAAGCAAGGTAATACATTGTATTGCAATCACAAAGCAACATAGTTAGAACAATCAGGAGAAAAAGGAGAATTGAAAACTATTTCAGCTGATGAAAAATCTAGTGAGAAAATACACTCCTCATTAACGCTACCCTGTTTTGTATCCATTCACAAATAAGAGGGTAATGAAACATTTTCTGACCACTACACACACTTGCAACCAAATTTTGTCTGCCTGACAAACACAAGCTTGAGTGAAAGTAATGCTGGAAAAGGTGTACAAGAGACCTTTATCTAAATGAGATGGCAGCAACCAGTAATTTTTGCAACACATTTGTGTGTCACGTGTTTGCTTAGCTGTCATTTGACTTTAAATTTAGGGAACAAAGTGGTTGCTAAATTAGAGGATGTGTATAGTTTTGATTAGTGATATTATGACAGATTAAAATAGCAAACCTCTACGTAACAAGACAAATTAGGACGACAGAAGTGTTTTAAGTAAATTTTAAACCATCCAGCCTCAACTATTCTAAATGCTAGCATTAATTGTAACTCCATAAATAGAAAAACCAATATATGCTATAAAGGTTTACTAAGCCTGGGAAAATCCAAAAAGCTGTTAGATTGTTTGATATATGGAAAGACATTAGATCAGATGAGCTTGTTCCAGAAATATATTTCTTCAAAAGATACCCTGTCCTGGTATCTTGATTTCTATATTTGAAGTTTTATTTAGGAAAATATGGGAAGCTGAAATCTTGTCAAAAACATAAAAAACTGTGGTTTCGGACACAAGAAAGAAAGAAAACATAACCATGTAGGTATTTCTCTGCTGGGTGTTATATCAGTCTACAAAATTATTGAAAAATATTTCTCAATTGTCAAGTTGGATTTAGATCTACATGTCTACACATGTTGCAATGATCAAGTAACTTATTAGAATTGCAGTTTAAATTTTGTCAAGAAATTTATATAGTATTTATTCAAAGTAACAGTTGATAGCATGCACTATGACAGCATCTTGGATCAAACTTCTAGCATATGGAATTACACCTAAAATAGGCTGAAGGTTGTTGTTTTTTAATCATGCTGCAAACTGTTAGGTTGAATGACAACATATGGAATTCACAGTCAAGATTTCTCCATTAAAACTGAATTCCATTAGGATGGTATCTCCTCTTGCTACTTTTATTCAATATATACATGGATTATATTTTGGAAAAACTTACTGCCTGGAAAGACTGGTGGCACTCTTATGTATTAATCCAGTTCAATAATTACAAATTTAACCTCTATTGATACAGTCATCAATACAGTCATCTAACCAACACTTGAGAACTACAAGAAAGTATTAGTTGTGGTCTGTATATAAGAAGGCAAACTGTTGCACAGGAAGGGGTCACCATTGAGAAGTTCTGGTTCTGCTAATGGAACTCTATAGAGGACAGGAACCTTGGCAGGACCTGTCCTAATTCTTACTGGAAAGCTGGGCCTTGAGTTTTAAAGGCTTAAAGATAATCACTAGCATCTCAAATTATCCTTGGAATTTGACAGATAGGTGAAGAAGATGTGTTCTGTAAGTAAAACTAGATGTACCTATCATTATTTAGAGACCATTGAATACTGATCAAGTTTAAGTTGTTTAGATGATCTTTAAGGTAGAGTCCCATGTAAAGAGAATTGCAGTAGTCTAGTTGTATTTATATGACTTTTCAAACTGACTTTTGAGAGGAATTAATAAAAAAAAGGATTAAGGTACTTGTAATGAAAAACATATACTTCTGAGGTATAGTTAATAGAGTTTCTTCTGTTCTTGCAGGCTGACTTGTCAACCCTTAATCAGGAGCATGTTTGTGACACTCAGGAAATGCCAGGGAAGAAGTTGGGGGTTTCAATGGTTACAGCTGATGTTGGACTTGTCAGTATGATTCGACAGGGAATTTTGGCGTTGCAACTGCTTCCTTCCAATTCCACTGCAGGTGAGTGGGATCTTTTTAAAAACTGTTTCAGAGTTCATTTCTTATGTTTAATTAGATAAAGGAAGACAACGGAGGGAAATTAAGTTAGTCTTGTGTACTCTTGTCTGGAGTCAGTACCGTTAAATTTATATCCCATCTTTTCTCCAAGAGCAGCAGAATATAAACCTTATTTTTGTGTTTTTCCTCTGTAGTAATAATTAAGGTATTTGCAACATTGCAGGGTTTTGCTTTGCTTCTCTGAGCCTAGAAGTAAATTAAGTCCAGTATAGGGAGTTGTTGAGCTCTTTGTTTAGGAATGCCTGTTGAGGATTTTCTATAGTTTCCAATCACCTGAAACAAGCCTTTTGCTCTGAGCACAGTACAGATTATAACTGCAATGATCTAATTGTGAATGAATAACAGATTAACAAAATTGGAAAGAACCTTGGAGGTCTTCTAGTCTAATTCCCTGCTAAAACCGAAAACATTACGCCATTCTGGACAAATGGCTGTCCAGTTTCTTCTTGAAAACCTCCAGTGATGAACAACTTCTGGAGGCAAGCCGTTTCACTGATTATTCTCATTGTCAGGAAATTTCTCTTTGTAGTTATTGTAGATGTTCTGTGTAAAAGTAGTAAAATTACGGTTGTAGTATTATAAAATGCATGCTGGAAATCAGTAGAATTGGGGAAGAAACCTACTGCAAATAATTATTTCAGTGCCATCAGCCCTATTTAATTGCAAAAGGGTTTTGCAATTAATAATAGGATCTAATTTAGAATATAATAATTACAATGGGCTAACAAGTTGCTTTTCTTTTTCTTTTAGATTGGTCTTGTTCTCAGTTTTGTTTAATATGTATCTTGTTAGACATTCAGGAAAAGGGCCATTGCTGTTTTCTAGTTAGTTATTTTTCCTCAGCAGTGTCACTTGCAACTCTCTCAGAACTTAATTCTTGCCTTCCATGATGGAATGTTTACTTGTGTCTATTTAGTGCTGATAATTATTGTTGTTATTTGAAGGGATCATTGTGATCACAGATGGTGTCACCAGTGTGCCAGATGTAGCAGTCTGTGAGACTCTGCTCAATCAACTACGCAGTGGGACTGTGGCCTGCTCTTTTATTCAGGTGCTGTTGAAAGTACATGGGCTGTGGGTGCATGATTGCATATTTGTGAGTATACTGTAGTTAGGGTCATCCTAATACTAAAGACAGAAGCCATCTGCCTCTAATGGCAATATGAAAGCTAGTGCTTGCTTATTAAATGTACAGTGGAACCTCAGGTCACAAATGCTTCTGACCATGACCAAACATGAAAGTGCCGACCAAAAAAATCCGCTTCAGTATTTGGTTATAACCGAAGGAGAAATTATTTATGGTGATACCAGGAGTCTAATTATAGTATTTAGTTTAATGAGAAAATGCTGATTTATGGTTTGATCATTAAGGCTGTAATCCACAGTTACTTAACCAGGAGTAGTTCCTGTTAAATTTTGTAGATCTTACTTCTGAGTGGATATCTGTAGAAATGCACATAATGCTTTTGAATTTAAACAGTGAAATAGCTCAAGATATATAGTTTGTTCATATGTGTCTATGTTTATTTACACGTATATGTGATATGTGTACAGTATATTCATGTATATACATTATTTGATTGAAGCTTCAGTTTTTATCAGTTACAGATAAGGTATGCATTTAGATTTATGCAAATATATAAACCCATTGGAACCTTTGCACATTTCAGTGCCAGGGCAATTTCATGCAGCAATTCAGGGTAGAGGAAAAATACTGATGGTAAGACTTGTTCTCTCTTTCATGTTTTTCTGGTGTAGAGACACAAAGACGCTTTTTCAAGAGGCAACTGGAGTTTCTGATTTTTCTTTGAAGACCTTTCGCTTCTCATCCAAGAAGCTTCTTCAGCTCTGACTTCTTGGATGAGAAGTGAAATGTCTTCAAAGAAAAATCAAAAAGTCCAGTTGCGTCTTGAAAAAGCACCTTTGGGACAACTATGACCTGGATGACTGAGAATCTCTGTAGACATTTAGAAACCCGAGTAAAAATATGCTATGTCTAGAAGTATTTTCTGTCACTACAACTACAGCATTGAAGATACCCCTAATCTCTAAATTGAAATAGGGCTAAGTTCAATATAAGAAAGAGAATCTGTTCTTGACAAACTTATTGATGCTTCTGTGCATTCTTTTTTCTCTCTTGTAGGTGGGAGGAGTCTATTCTTATGACTGCAGTTTTGGTCATGTTCCTAATGTTGAGCTCATGAAGTTCATTGCAATGGCAACATTTGGCACATACCTTTCCACATGTCCTGAAGTTGATCCTTCTAGTTTAGACATGAACGTCTACCATAAAGCTTTTCTCCCGTATTCCTTTCTGCGCAGTGGGGAATCCTTGAATCCTGAATATTACTGTGGTAAGCTTACCTTCCATGGACTTAGATGCAGTTTCTCAGTCTTATCTACCCTATCTTCATCTGTGCCAAGAAGACAAGAATCCTGGGTCAGATTGAAATGTGGGACTAAAGAGTAGTCTATTTTTGCCAATATTAGTGAGAATAATGGGTTTTGCAAGAGGTAAAGGAACAGATGGGTCTTTATAATTCTATGAGCTCTTCGTCACTTTCAAGTTTTGCAACCTGTATTAACCAAAGCTAAATAAAAATGGTAGTTAACTATAAACAGATTGAAGGAATTCATTTTTCTGTTTAGATGCTTTGAGGGTTATAGTGATATGCCTGGCCTTCATTATTGCTGCAAATGATGAGGTGCAGGATGAGGAAAAATAATGCTATATTTACTGTTTACACAGCTACAATTGTCACTCATGTGCAAAGGGACATAATAAAATGCTTGAATTCCTGCACTGAGATTCCTGAAGTGGCTCATGGCCTCATAGGAGGAAGAAATAGTTTGTGAAATAGATCAGTTTGGAAATAACACTTGCATGGTGTTTGCTATCATTGCAGTCTCCCAGCACAGATTATTCAATGAACATCTTGTTTCTGCAAGCAGCAACCCAGCCCTTGCCTTGAGGAGAAAGAAGCATACAGAAAAGGAGGTCCATGCTGATCTTATTAGTATAGTCTCTGTGCGGCTACGAGAAGGCTATAGTATCCGTGAGGTCAATATTACAAAAGGTGATTGTTCGGTGTTTTCTTAGTCTGTTTTGGGCCGTGTGTGTTGCCAATTGTGATCAGGGACATGTATTATTTTCCCTCTGGGAGCTACACTTTTTGCAAAATGGCTTCTAAGACCCATAAGAAATGGCTGGCAATGCACTAGAAGTCCTTGAAAGAGGTAAGGTTGAAAATAACTGTTCTTTTTGGGACTG
The DNA here is from genome assembly GCA_039707465.1 of Rhabdophis nuchalis. Classification (NCBI taxonomy): domain Eukaryota; kingdom Metazoa; phylum Chordata; class Lepidosauria; order Squamata; family Natricidae; genus Rhabdophis; species Rhabdophis nuchalis. Next base: position 61,558,322 of record CM077644.1, read on the forward strand.
AGAATTTTTTTAATGCAAATTAGGGTGTGTGGCAGAGGCTTCAAGCAACCAACACCCCCAAAAAACAAAGTCTCGAAAGAACCATGTGATCTGAAATCAATGAATTCAGAATGCGGCCGCGCGGGGAATCTTGGGAGCCTCAAGGCATTCCCACGTAACACCGCTCCTGCGCGAGCTGCATTGGCTACCTGTGGCCTTTCGCGTGCGCTTCAAGGTGTTGATCACCATCTTCAAAGCGCTCCATGGCATGGGGCCTAGTTATCTGCGGGATTGTATCCTACCCCACACATCCCTTCGGCCGATCCGCTCCCACAGAGAGGGACTTCTCCGGGTGCCGTCCACTAGGCAGTGCCAGCGGGCGACGCCCAGGGGAAGGGCCTTCTCTGTGGCGGGCCCAACCCTCTGGAACGACCTACCCCCCGAACTTAGAACTATCACGGACCTCCGCTCCTTCCGCCAAAACTTGAAGACGTACTTCTTCCATCTTGCCGGCCTGGCCTAATCCACACCATCAAGCTAGCAGACTGAAGTTTAAATTGTTTTAATTTGGTTGTTAAGGGGTAACAGTTTTAGGATTTTTAGGATTTTTAGCACAGGGTTATTAGTATTTAATCGGTTTTTAGTATTTATTTATTGTTATGTTTTATATTTCTATTTTAATTTCCTGTGCACCGCCCCGAGTCCCTCCGGAGAGAGTGGTGCGGTTTATAAATTCAATAAAATAAATAAATAAATAAAATAAAAATGATGCTGAATTTCACAGTATTAAGCATTCTGAAGGTTGTAGAAACATTGCTGGGGGATGATCCTACTTCTAATCTTGATATAATTTGCTTTTGGAATAGCTTTTAAAATTATGTCTGTAAAATTTATTGTCAAATTCCATCTCATCTGGGAACTCCCAGTTAATTTATCTTAACAAGCTAACAACTCAAAAATTACTCCGAATACAAGCAGTGCCTTGAGTTCTATAAAAGAATAGTGGGAAAGAAATGTGCCAAAACAATTTTTTGCTTTATGGGGACTGGCTGCCAAATGCATATTTTGTTTCTGAATGCTTGTTGTGCCTGATTCATGCTTAAGATATATGGGTAGAGTAGGCAAAATTCCATCATCTTGTTCAACAAATGGCATTTAGTGGGATCCTGCATAAGGACAGTATTCATCTGTTAATATAGTGTCCTATGTATTGGTAGCCGGATCAGTTACTGTAATGAGTCGTAATTGTTAAAAAAACCTCATTGTTGACCTGCATTTATTTAAATATAGTTATAAATGTGTAACATAAAAAATGAGAAATCGTGTTTTATCTACTTTTCATTAAAAAAAAAAATTCACAGTGGATCAAGATGGCAAGCAAAATAGATCATTAGCTTCACTGATATTGAAATTGTTACTTTAATTGGTTTAAAAAAAGTGACTTTGACATTGCTATGCTTTCCATCCTGGAAAATATTAATGGGGTGTTTTCAGAAAAGCGTTTCATAAATATTAACTAGTATTGTAACTCTAATTTCTGAAATCAATTAAAGCTAGAAATGTGGAGTGTATTCCTGCAGTCTTCTCTGACTCCTCCAATGTCACCATTCAGTAGAGCAATAACATTCAGAACAACCTAGATAAATCAGTAAGAGAGACATCAAAAACAGAAAAAGGTAACAGAATGTAGAAATTAACCTGGCATATAGATGTGTTGATTTTGGCAGAAGATGTGTTTTAGTATTTTACAAAGGCAGATTTGATAAGGGGGGCTCTTCTATTAAACACATTCCTCATTTCTCTTGCACATTTACAGGTGGTACTCAACTGGAAGTGAAGCTCATCTTGCTATGGAAGCACAATATGAGAATTGAGTATTTGGCAGTGGCCCCCTGGCCTCTAGATCCTTCGAAACGTAGCACGTGGGTGGAAGTGACTATGGAGGGCAGCTATGACATTTTGCACGACATCAGCTGCACTGTACGGAAGCCCATCACCAGCCTCTATCGCACCACTGTGATACGCCGCTTCTGGAACACCCTGCAAAGGTGACGATTTGCTTGGTGTGCCCTTTCAGTGCCCCCCCCCCCCCACTCCCCAAGGGCTATGGGCAATATGGAATACTGCCCTTTAGTTTGTTTAAATGTTTTAGTCCCAATAAGGAATGTTAACGTGAACAATGTTTATAAACTAGGAACCCTTGTTGATCATGATTGTTTTCCTCATTTCTATTTGGACATTAGAAAGAGCTTCACTGTTAGGCAAAAAAATACCTTTTTGCTTCTAGAGAAACCTCTTTAATCGGAATGAAGGATTGTTTTGAACACATCCATTTCTAATCTTCTATATATATATAAATGGCTGTATGTGTATTCCAGGATAACTCTGGAACACCTTGAGCAATTTCAAGCGAACTTGGTACACAGATGACTTACTCTTTGGAAAAAAATAGTGGGGGGGGGGGTAAGACACCCCTAACACCCCTCGGGGTGTGTGTTCTATTAAGATACAGCCTGTTATGCCTTAAAATGACTTCTACTGTACTGCCGTAAAATGGCTTCTACTGTACAGCGCAGTGGAGTTGCATGGTAGCAGCTTCAGAGCCCTCCATAAGGGGGCTTCCTCTGGCAAGGGGGAAAATCCAATATTAGAAATTATGTTTGGTCCGGACACCCAGGTAATGCTGGGTTATCAGCTAGTAGAATATAAATTGCCACTTAAAGATCCTTGAGGGGGATTTTTGTTGTTCATTTTTCAGTATCAACCAAACTGACCAGATGCTGGTTCATCTGCAGTCATTTGACAGTGTCCCAGAGCATTTCACCATTCCTGAAAGCACTCGAAATGGAGTGCCACTGTTCTATATTCCTCCAGGATCTACTACACCGGTACATTATTTGTATATTACTAGCCAATTTGCAATAAGAGCAAGCAAGAAGTTATATATGTTGCTGTCTTTTTAACAACCTTTATCTGTTGCTGCCTAAGCTACTGCGTTCCTTTTTCTGTCTTAGAGGGCTTAAAACTTGCTTTATATTTATCTCTCTTAATATCTCAAGTTAGGAAGATAAGGCATTTGGTTGTGTGATTTGATGAGGGAAGGATGAAAGAGAAAAGGCAATTCCATTTCAAATATGTGCTGCTTATCTCAATTCTATATCTTTAGCTCTGCTTTCTCACTTTTGGAGGAAACAATATATGCTGTTACAGTAATAATTAAATAAGGGTGCTCAGATTCTTGATTATTTTGAATCATACCTTGACAGCAATAGGTTAGAAGCAAGAGATTCAACATACTTGCTGTTACCTTAAGTTAATGTAGCCAAACGTTGCAGTAAGGGCAGCTATGCTAAATTAACATGCCAACCAAATATTCTATGTATCACTTATTTACTCTGCTCTTTGTCTTGGTCATTAGAGCTATCATGACTGGTTCTTGTAGTATGCCATTTGTTAAAATGAGAGAAATTATATTATACAGCTTACATTCTTTTTTTTAATAATGGGTGGACTTCAACTCCTAGAATTTGCCAACCAGCAGAGTTGTATAAGCTCAGAAACAAATAAATTGCAAATATTAAGATACTAATAACAATAAAAGTTAAATATAGGCTATAGCAGTATTTCTCAACTTTGGCCACTTTAAGATGGGTGGGCTTTAACTCCCAGAATTTCCAAGCCAGCAGAGCTAAATACAGGTAGTCCTTGACTTATGATCACAATGGAGCGCAAAATTTCTGTTGTTAAGTGAGACAGTTGTTAAGTTAGTTTTGCCCCATTTTACCACATTTCTTGCTATGGATGTTAAGTGAATCACTGCAGTTGATAAGTTAGTTAACACGGTTGTTAAGTGAAACTGGCTTCCCCATTGACTTTGCTTGCCAGAAGGTTGCAAAAGGTGATCACATGATCCCGAGACACTGCGACCATCATAATTATAAACCAGTTGCCAAGTATCCAAATGTTGATCATATGGTCATGGGATTGCTACAAAGATCATAAGTGTGAAACATGGTCATAAATCACTTTTTTCAATGTTGTAACTTTGAACAGCCACTAAATGAACGGTTGTAAGTCAAGGGCTACCTGTAACTGCCTAGTATGTTTTTTTCTAAAATGTTTAAACAACCAGTTGCACAGATGCAACCAGATTCATGAAATATGATTTCTGCCATTTTCAGGTCCTGTCCTTGCAGCACAGTAGCTCAGACTCCAGTCACTCACAGTTTGCAGCCTACTGGAAACCCATCCTGTCAATGGATGCCAATCTCTGGCAGAGGTGGTTGCACATGCACCGCATTGTTATCCTCTTGGAACACGACATGTACGTGCAAGAAAGCATACATGTATCATGGCACGGTATTTGACATTTCAAGGTTTCAGAGCTTGCCAGCCATTCTGTTGTTATTGACGGCTGAGAGACAACAGAGGCTGAGAAATAAGGGCTTGCATGTGAACTTTTCCTGGGGTAGGGATAATGGGGGATAATGATGATACCTGAATAACAGGCACCAACTAACTGTTTGATCTGTTTGACAGGCCAGTCCCAAAGCATTTACACACCCCGGGCAACAATGGTCGTTACAGCACCATCCAGTGTCGCATTTCCCATTCAGCTCTGACTTCTTTGCTACGTGACTGGAGTAGCTTTGTGCTGGTAGAAGGCTACTCTTATGTCAAGCTCATGCACAGGTGAGGGAATTCAGGGCCAAAGGGGAGAAAGAGCTGAGCCGTTGAAGGCTATGAAAATATACAATCCAATGGGGATAGAAGGTTTTTGCATAAGATTGAGCCAGTCATCGAGCATTTCATACTCATTCATTAGTACAGATAGTCCTACACTTGCATCCACGAGTGAGCTCAAAATGTATGTGGCTAAATAAGACATTTGTTAAGTGAGTTTTGCCCCATTTTACCACCTTTCTTGCCACAGTTAGTGAACAACTGCATTTATTCCCAAAGCAAAAGCTATTTCTTTCTTGTTCTGTAGCTCTGAAGATCTGCCTCCTTTTTCATTTTACGTGGTGAGAATTATTTCCAAAGCTCCCTGCATGGTTCTGCGGCTGGGTTTCCCCATTGGGACACTTGCAAAACTCAGGAATAAAGTGAGTGTTTGATAAGTCACAGTGAACATTATTTAGAATTGCAAAAAACACACAGCTAAAATGTACTTGGTGAATGTTAGCCTTGGAATAAAGTTTTAGGATTGCCAAGAAGAATGTTTTGCATCTGTATTTTTAGGTTGCGTCTAAAAAATTTGGGGTCACATTAAAGGCTTCTCTCTCAGATCTTAAATAACATTTAGGAATCACTACCTGAAGGTAGCTGGATGAATCACTTTCCCCATGATAAGATTTTACAAAACAAGTCATTCAAAACAACATATTCTAACTAGAATGTGTTAGGAAGAAATGGAATTTGGCTTTTTAGGCCAGCTGGCACTGATGAATTTATTAACAAAATGTTTAAGGCATTGTTGTTGACCAGAACAGGCTCGCTCCTCGGGGGGAATTCTGGGACTGAATATGGCTACATTGTTTTTATTATTTTAATTTATTTTCAGTATATGCATTTTCTCATTTTTATAACATTCAAACTGCAATTTAACTTTTTAAAAGCAAAATAAGGTTCATAACATAATGAAAGACTAGATAATAAATATATTTACATGTTACAAAAATTAAGCGAATAACATAGTAATGCATTAAAATACGTGGTAAAATGTTGGAATGCAGGGGAATGTGTCCTACCAAAGGAGTTCAGAGTCTGCCAAAGATGCTGTCCTTATGCGTGGTGCCAATTTCCTTATATAAACATGATTTCTTCCTATCTACTTACCTTTCAACAGATAGTAGAAGAACTGAGAGACTGTATCCTTCAGTTACGTTTCCCCCACAGAGTACAGAGCAAAGAGGCAACTCCAAAAGTAAAGCGAAAAGTCCTTGGCAGCAGTTCTCCATCAAAATCATCTTGTTTGCCTATGGCCCAGCCACCCCTCTCAGACAGACCTTGCCTTATAGTATTGCATAAACCTCTGGAAAAACTCCTTATCAGGTATTATGTGTGGAGCATATGTACATGTGCACTTACTTGTATCCCTATGGGCAGAAGATTAATTCCCAGAGAAGCAGTTGCTGTAGTCTAGCTGCTGTTTTCCAGATGTCTTCTGCTATACCTTATTTTTCAGAGTATAAGACGCACCTTTTTTCCTCTAAAAAGAGGCTGAAAATCTGGGTGCGTCTTATACATTGAATACAGCATTTTTTGCCTCCTGAAACTCCGCCCCTTCACTAAAATGGCCACCCAGATACCCTTATGGAGGCTTCCAGAAAGCTCCTGGGGACTGGGGAGGGCAGAAATGAGCAAAAAACAGTGCGTTTTTGACCCCCCCAGCCCCCAGCAGCACACTATAAGCCACCATAAGGCTATGCATGCAATTTTTTTGACCAAAAAATGGGCCGTTTTTCCTCGTTTTTGGGGCCCCCACCCCCCAGGAGCACTCTGCAAGCCCCCCCCCCCCCCCAAGGCTATTCATGCCTTTTATTTGGAAAAAAAGGGGCCATTTTCACGAAAAACGGGCCATTTGGGAGAGGTTTGCACAGTGCAAAAAGGGTTTTTTTCCCCTTTCGGAAAGCTGTTTAGTTAGAGCGATTGATGAGAATTACGTTGGTCAAGTACTGTGCCTGCGGAAACAAAGATTTGTTCCAAAGGTGGTCAGTGATTTCCTTCTCCAGCACATGGGTAAATACACCTGGAAACATCTACCTACCTACCTACCTACCTACCTACCTACCTACTCTCTCTCTCTCCCTCCCTATCTACTGTATTTCTCTCTCTCTATTTCTCTATTTTTCTCTCTCTATCCTCCTACCTACCTACCTACCTATCTACACTCTCTCTCTCCCTGCCTACCTACTGTATTTCTCTCTTCCCTCTATCTACCTATCTACCTGCTCGCTCTCTCCCCCTACCTATCTACTGTATTTCTCTCTCTCTCTATTTCTCTCTCTATATCCCTCTACCTACTTATCTATCTACACACACTCTCCCTACTTACCTACCTACTCTATTTCTCTCTCTCTCCCTATCCCTTTATCTACCTACCTACCTAACTACACACTGTCTGTCTGTCTGTCTACCTACCTACCTACCTACCTACCTACCTACCTACCTACCTACTGTATTTCTGTCTCTCTCTCTCTCCCCCTCTACCTACCTACCTACCTACCTACTCTCTCTCCCTACCTACCTACTGTATTTCTCTCTCTTTCTCTTCCTCTCTATCCCTCTATCTACCTACCTACTTTTTAAAAAAAATTGCCTCTTCAAAACCTGGGTGCGTCTTATACTCCGGTGCATCTTATACTCCAAAAAATACGGTAGTTTTTGTATTCCTTTATCCAATGGACAATGGATGGCTGTGGGTAATGGGAATGTTTTGGAAACTTGCTTGGTTCAAAAAAAAGTGCCTTGACCTTAATTCATTCACATAAATGCATCTCAAAATATTATTGAATTATATACAGCATGCATTGCAAATAGACCACTTAACATGTCTCCAGATTCATAAAATGTGTTTGAGGTACAACATTTCCCTGTACACATGGCGTGCAAATCTGGATTCAAGCGTGCATAGAGAGGGACATTTTGTTTTCTCTGCATAGTCCTTTTGATTCTTGAATCTTAGAAAGTTAAGTACTTTTTATTTTAAAATAAAAAGGAGGAGAATATGCAAGAAGAGACAGGGACAGAGTATAATTTATGACCATAGCAAACCATTAAATCATTTTCTGATGATGCTGGTTCAAGATACTGGGAATAATTTGGAAACATCCAGCTCACCAGTCTTGCACAGGTAGTGTATTGAGTTTATAATGAGAAATCCAACTCCATGGTTACCTGTTGTCTCAATCCTTCTTTCTCATTCTCAGATACGAAAAGCTGCCCTCTGACTACCATGTTCCATGTCTTTTACCCTTGGAGAATCCTCCCATGTCAGGTCCGCTTACTATGGTGGCCAACCGCACAGCTTCCTCTACCCTGGCCTCTTTATCTCGCTATTTTTATCACCAGCGCTGGATCTGGTGTGTACAGTCAGGGCTGGTCCCGGCAGTGCCCATCGCAGCTGTGGCCCAACTACTGTCCACTCTCACTGAGTAAGTACCTATTTGGTCTTGAGATATGTTGGAATCTACAAATAGAGGAGCTATAAAAGTTTTTTTTTTTTTAAAGCAATTATATCTGAATCACTTCTTTCTCTGAAGATCAGTTGCTTTTGCTAGTACAGGTAGTCCTCAACTTAATGACTACAATTGAGCCCAAAATCTATATTGCTAAGTGAGAAATTTGTTTAAGTGAGTTTTGCCCCAATTTACAACTTTTATTGTCCCATTTGCTAAGTGAATGACTGCAGTTGATAAATTAGTAGCCTGGTTGTTAAGTGAATCTGGCTTCCCCATTGACTTTGCTGGTCAGAATGTGGCAAAAGATGGTCACATGACCCTGGGACACTGCAGCTGTCATAAATGTGAGTCGGTTGTCAAGCATCTGAATGTAAATCTTGTGACTATGGGGATGCTGCAATGGTCGTAAGTCTGAAAAATGGTCATAAGTCACTTTTTTCAGTGCTGTTGTAACCTTGATTGGTCACTAAGTGAACAGTTGTAAGTCGAGAACTACCTGTGTAAGAGTTAAAGGTGTGTGTGTGTGTTGTATTTTCACTGTGGGAAAAGACCATTGTGCTAGGTCGGGTCTGCAAAGTCGGCTCTTTTAAGACTGGTGGACTACAACTCCCAGAGTTCCCCAGCCAGCATAGCTATGCTGGCTGGGGAACTCTGGGAGTTGTAGTCCACCAGTCTTAAAAGAGCCGACTTTGCAGACCCCTGTGCTAGGTGAACAAAATGTTTTATCTCATGGGAGACCAGGATGCAAAATAGCCTTGTAATTTATTCTTCTCTTTGGAATGATGCAGGATACGCTTGTCTGAAGGCTTCCATTTTGCTTCCAGTGGTGAAGGGATTGTCAGTATGGTCCAAGAATTACCCATGAAGGTAAACCCTGATGCTTGTTTTATTTTGTTATCTTCTGTGGTGCCACATTTTCCTGTTCATAAGGAAATTGGTAATAGCAGGGTGCATAGAAATATGGTATATGTGCCTTTGAGTCACTGTTGACTCCTGGTGACTTCCTGGACAAGTCCATGCAGTTTTCTTGGCAAGATTTCAGAAGTGATTTATGATTGGTGCCTTCCTATGGTTGAGAGAGAGTGTTACTGGATCAAGTCACCCATCTGGCTTTATACATGAGATGGAACTTGGACTCATAGTTCTGCAGTTTCTAGCCTGATGTCTTAACCACTTCATCAGTTTGGCTCTTTTAATAAAAATCTTAGCACCTTGTGTATCAAAATGTATTTGGGAAGATATATCCTTCCCTAAGTGGTATAAATATTGTCATACCTAGAAGATCTGTGACAAAAACATTTATTTAGGTATGATAAAGGTAAGAAAAGGATGAGGGAAGTTTAGCAACAAATGGGTGTAGAGGAATACTATGAAAGAGATATTCATAGATAATTGTCAAATAAACATTCCCCTTGTTTTTTCTCCATAGTTTCTCATTCCCAAAAGGCATTTTTATGGCAAATTGACACTGCCTCTCCTCTAGTCTTGGAATCTTATTGTGCTTAGGAGAGAAGTGGCAAAAGAGAATGACAAATTTACAGTTAGTTTTTTTCCACAGAGTGACTCCACAAGAGTGAGTGGCAATGAGAAGCACACCTGCATTGTCCAATATGTGATATTCCCGCCACATGCTACATCTACCAAAGACAGGTAAGAAAAGAAGTAGAGTTACCCAGGTTCTGTTGTAGCCATTGTAAGAATGTGCCTGACTAGAAGGTTTCCAAAGAGTAACTAACTATACCAGGGATGTCAAAACTGGTGGCCTGCGGCCCCGATGCATCACATGCAGGCCATGCCCACCCCAGCTCTGTGAATGGGGGAAAATGTCACAATATGACATGTGACAGCAATGTGATGTGGCAAGTTTGACATCCGTGAACTATCCCAACCAATAGCTTTTATCTACTGCAAAGGAGCCTTTGATGTACACAAGATTTTCCACCTCCCCAGAAAGATAACACATTGAAGATCCCGTGGTTCTTTATTTGTTGTTTTTATTTAATATAAGACAGTGCTGATTTAATATTACCATATAATCCTTGTAAGAAATAAATGATATTTAGGTGCTCAAATAATCCATACTGAAACCAGTAAATGTCTATGAGTATATCATAAAATATAAACATGATAATATTCACATATTAGTTTTTTATTCTATTAATCAATAAGACGCCCTCTTTGTTGCAAATCTGAGGTTTGGGTATTTATAATTTTACTCACATTACTGTACCAAGTTGTGTTTGCTTGTTACGTATCTTTCTGAATTTCAGTCTCTAGATCACTCCATTTCTCTCCAAAATGAGCAGAAATGAACACCTATTTCTTTGTACCTATGGACTAACACACCATAGGCCTCCTGAGCTTGAAGCATACCCTTGGGTAATCTTTGCCAAAGACCGACAGCTGTGTTTCTCCAGAACCTGAAATTAATCAAAGTGCTTTAAAAATGATATCATCATTGGATTCATGTATAAAATTGTTGATTGAGCTTGTCAAATTTAGCTTTATCTCTGCATAGCGCTCTGTGGTCAAATAGAATGCCATTCCATAAAACGAATTGTAAAAATATGACACAATAAAGAATTCTGTAGAAATTTCACAATGAATATGTAATGACTAATATACCATATATTCATCTTGCTGCCAATAAATTGGCCAGGAGCACAATTGCTTTAGTTATCAGTTCTATAAACTAAGCAACCTTCATCTAAGTCTGCTGAAGTTAATTTATTTTAGTCTCAAGCTTGGAGGCAAGGAGGATTGGAATTGAACTGGAAAGCCAACCTTTTCCTTGTAAGCTACTATATATGTTTAATAGTTAAGGATGATTTGGATCTTTAACTATCTTAGGAATAGAAATGCCTGCATCAGCCAGGTGAAAATGTGGGTGTGGCTAAACCATACTAGATTTGATTTTATCTAAAGTAATTAAAGTAATTAAATATAGTTATTGTGACAATTTCTTTTGTATTTAATGCCAATTTCTCCCTTCTGTAGAATGTAGAATTAGCAATGTTTAGCAACTTCTGGAAAACCTTTTGTAGTTCACACCCTTCAGTGGAGTCTCTCACATTACTTGCTTGCTTTCAAGTTTCTCTACAGATGAAGATAACGATACAGAAGTGGAGGCAATTGAGGTGGACATGGAATTGAACATTGTCACAGAATGCTGGGTTGAACCTCAAAGCGGCTATGTGGATGGTGTTCAGGAGAGTTGGCAGTACCTACATGGCTTATCCTACCAGAAAATCCCCAAAGCGGTATGTTTTTGTGCTGAGGAGTGGCAACATTTGCAGGGATGTTTGACTGGCAGCCAATCTGCTGGTTTTTGCTGAATCTCTTTTATTGAAAGGGATTAAGACAGGGACAGCTTCCTGTACATGGGCAGCAGGTGAAACAATTGCCAAAGCAACCTATGCAGCCAAATGCTTGGGAAGGTTTTGTCTCAATGAGGAATTAGACGTGGCTTATATTTGTATACTTGGCTCTGAATTATCCTTGCGTTGCTGTAGCATTTTGTATGCATTTTTGAAACTTGTTTTGAATCCTTTTGAAAAGGTTTTCCAGTCTATTTTATTTCAGATTCCTTTTTCAGATCTATCCTCGAGATCTGTCCTGCATCCATACTGTGCTTGCTTTTGAGTATATCAGCCAACTTTGCCAAAATAAGGACTGGGTTTTCCCAGCATGCGATTCAAGGCCCACTGCGGTTGATGGTAATTGATTTATTTAATGCTTCCTAGACATTCTTTTATTAGGTCCTAGGGTCTTAATCCTGAATATGACTTTCTTTTTTTTTTCCTTTCTTTTTTGCTGTAGGTCGTGATGCTCGAAGTGGCTCCCGTGTACATGAGATTCCTTTCCAGTTTGACCTCATGAAACTTCTACCAAAATGCCAGCAAATTGAGATGGGTCTTTTGATGCTGACAAGAGGCAAGTTGTGTGTATTAAGTTGTGTATCAAGGAAAGGATATTAATTCATTGTTTCTTCACACCTCTGAAACATATTAAGCAGTTATGAAGATGAGCATATCTGTAATGTGTGCTATCCTCTTTTGAATATCCCCATCTCAGCAACATTTGGCCTTAATAAGAGTTTTCTGTTCAAATGCACTTCTTGAGCAAACTTGACATTGCTGTCAAGTTTGATGTTGAAAATGTAATAACGAGCTTGATGGGAACAGCTCTACCAGTCAATATTTATTACTGTGTAATTTCTGTTGTGTGGGATTTATTTTTAACTGGGTAGGGAAACTTTAGATGCTGTTGGCTTGTCTAGGCTTGTCTAGGTTACTGTGAATTGCTAGCAGCAGGAGAAAAATCCACTCATAGTTTTTATCGTCTTGCAGAAAACGATGGAATCATAAAGGATTCTTCCTTCTTGCCCAATGAAATGCTTCTTGGCCTTTTTCATGGCTGTCTCCAGCATGACCTCAGTGACAGGGAAATCACACTATTGGACACAGATCATTTAACTTTCATGGAGCAGGTGCTTCAGCGAGACAGAGATGGCCACCCACCCCCATTTAAGCTGTCTAGGGTCCAAGGTAAGAGAAACATAGTAGCTAATTCTTCCTTGAGTTATTCCTCTGATGGTTTCCTCATCAACGTGTTTCTTTTCAGAAGAACTCCCAAAGGCTTCCATTCCTTCTCCATGCCAGAATCCGAATTACCACTCTTTTGGCAACAAAGATACAGCTACCTCTGCAAGTACATATCAGGTACAATGATCTTTTGAGCTCAATGTCAGCATTCCAAATATGTCACAGAATGTCCAGACCTGTAAACTTCCTTGCTTCTTCTAAGTTTAAATTTGGGGGGGGGGGGGGAACAGGACCCCAAACCGCGGGCTGTGGCTATTTGCAACTGGGCTGTGTGTGCAGCAGCTCAACTTGCGTGACAAATGGGCTGGCACATGTGCACACATGTGCGCAGCTTAATTTGCACAAGTTGAACTGGGCGCGTCTGCACTGGCCCACTGCTCGCATAGCCCAATTCCCCTCTCCCCCCCCCCTCCTCTGCTTTGCCACCAAGCTGGTGGGGGAGACAAGTGAATGGAGTTATGTGTAGAATTCTGGTAATTCCTTGATGACTTAATGTTCTCCAGCCTGGCCCTCTTCAAGATGGACATATTTTAGTTACGGAGGTATCCCAGGTTGGAGAAGGCTATGTATTAGTTGAAAGTGATCCCTTAATTTTTTTCAATGTAATATCTTAGTTTTTATAAGACAGTATATGAGTTCATCTACCATTAAAGCCTCAGCACGGTGTACAAAGTTTTGTAGGCCAGATTCATATTTCATGCATAATAGTAAATCATTTGTGACTTGCAATCTATAGCAACTGAGTTCATACAATATTAAGTCAAAATGAACCATGATAGCTTCATGTGATCTGCGAATGTAGTAATTAATATGTTCATTATGTAGCAGGGATGAAGAATTTGTGACCTTTGGATATTGTTGTACCACAGCTCCCTGCAGCAACAAATAGAACAGCTAATTATGAGGCACATTTAAATGTATAATTCAGCATCTGGAGAGCCACAGGTTTCCCATTCATGGACGTTAAGGTCTAAGTGACTAAATGATGGGAGCTATTAACTTCTCCTACCAAAAGATAATACTACATTTTGCTTCCTGATTAGGATGGAGAAGGAGACAGCCATACCTGAAAGCTATGCCATAATGCAATTATATTTCCTCTTTCAGACTCCAGTTAATATAAAGGAGTCAAAAAATGATATCTCACCAACATCTGTTGCACTCTTTCCCCAATGGAGATGTTATGCCAAGCTGGTAAATCCACAGCATCTTTTCTTTACCTTCTTGCCAGCTATGTTCTCAGGTAAAGGATTCTGCTTTTAAAGCTATCTAGGGAATGCAAGAGAAGTTTGAAGTTGGTTCTTCAGTTGTAAAGAAATGAGACAGGTATTTGCCTGTATATTGTAGTGAATGATGTGAACAGAATTTAAGCTTGCAAGATCTACTTTGCTTTTTAATTATAAGTCTAAAATTCTTCAGGTACAAAGGATGTTCTTTTTATTAAATAAATTGGGGCTAGATGACTTTATTTAAGGAGGGGGCTGTAATTTTGTTGTTGTTCAGATTACACATATGTAAGTGCATGTGTGTGCATGTGTGCTATACATTTGCTGTCCTGCTGTGCTATATAGTCTCTATTTTAAAAAAGGTATGTTAAAGCTAATCCTGCATTCATGTAAATAATTCAACCTGTGTTGCTCAATTTACTTTGTGTTTCAAAAATTCCCTTTTCTTAGTGTAATGTTCATGTTTTTTAAAGATGAGTTCAGTGTCTTGCCCATTTGATTTACCCTCAAAGTGTTTATATATGATATCTTGCAATATAAGTTACAATATAAATGGAATCCATTATGCTGCCTAACAAATGAGTAATGATATGTGAAAAGCATACATATATACCAATTGGCAAGCAATTATAAGTTTAAATAATATGCCAATTAAAAGCCTGCCCAGAAAAGTATCAGAATTATTCCTTTCCCACTAATAACCCTATGGGGGGAAAAGGACTTTCTTGTGGCTAACATTTCCTAGCTGCCTAAGAACATTTCATCCATTTCTGGTGACAAAGATAAAACATCAGTTACCAGTATATCTCATGGATGTATTTTGGTATTACAATCCTTAATAATTATTTTGTTTTGCAGATGTACAGAGATTGATGGCTCCTGGGCCAGACCAAACCTCAAAAGAGACAGGCCTTACATTGTCCCAAGAAGCACAAGAGCTGAAGCCTACGGCCTTGCTTCCAGCTGTCAGCATCACACCGGCTGATGGTATCAACCTTCTTTGCCTTGTGTGGCTGTGCTGTAAATGCTAGTTTGGGAATGTTGAGTGGAGAAAGCATATTAAATGATAAGCATTTGTGACTATATACTAGAGCAGTGTGCCAAAAGCGGGGGGAGCGCAGGGGAGTTGTGCATGGGTGTACCACACCCATAATGCTTTGTGCATGACCCCAGGTGCATGCATGCACAACCAGTGCTCCCCTCCATTTTTGGCGTGTTTTTAATGCCCTCTCCAGGCTCCAGAGGTTTTATAGGAGCATAGGGAGGGTGAAAACAGCCCCTCTGCTCACCCTACTCCCACCCCTGCCGGAGGCCCTCCGGAGGCTTCAGGAGCTTCCTGAAGCCTCCGGAGCACAAAAAATGGCCTCAAAAGAAGGCTGAACTCAGCTGGCCACCATGCATATGCACGCTGGCCAGCTGACAGGGCAACCCCTCGCCTGCCCTGACAAATTGCTCCGCGTGCCACCTGTGGCACAATACAATACAATATAATAACAGAGTTGGAGGGGACCTTGGAGATCTTCTAGTCCAACCTCCTGCCTAGACAGGAAGCTCTATACCGTTTCAGACAAATGGCTATCCAACATCTTCTTAAAGACTTCCAGTGTTCGGACATTCACAACTTCTGGAGCCATAGGTTCGCCATCATGGTACTAGAGCCTAGTGCAGCTATTTATATGAGCTTGAAGCCTCACTCTTCATGTCCTGAAATGTAGTCATACAGACACTAGCTGCCATGAGGCAAACAATAGTAGACCATCAAAGGCAGAAAAAATCAGACAGTGCAAGGGCATGGTGCCATTTTGAGAAAGCTGAACTTAGACCAGATCATGTTGAAGCAGGGAAAAATGCTTTAATTAAGCATCTCTGGCTAGCATATTTTTGACGCCTTGGGCTTATTTGTCTAAGGCCAATTTAGGCATGAACTTCCAGTTACTGATCTGAAATAACCAATTATTTATTTCTCTTATATACTCAGTCATATATGAATATACACATTAATAAGCAGCTCAAGGAAGAGGAATAGTTCTCTCTTCTTCCCTCCTGTAGGAGAAACAACAACAAATCATCCTTCTTCCATTCCTCAGAGGAACTGGAAGCAGAAGTGATGGTCCTCTACAGTTCTCAGTCATTTGCCATAGAAACAATATATTTCTGATCAAGAATGATGATGGATTTTATCTCTTCAACTCACATAATCTCACGTGGTTTAATAACAAAGACCTTTGTTGTCACCTTTTCATAGTAAGCCAGAATAAATCTTTGTGGTAGTTTAGCATACTATTCTCTACTGTTGCCCAAGAGGCATGGCATATATGAAGAGTGCTTCCTACTACAAGGGGTAGGTTTTTTTCTAGTGCTATACAGCAATCACCAGCAATAGTTACCTTATGGAGGTGAATTTAACTTCCAGGTAATTGTAGATACTAGTACTCAGTGATGGGATTCAGCCAGTTTGCACCACTTCGGGAGAACCGGTTGTTAAATTTCTGAGCAGTTTGGTGAACTGGTTGTTGGAAAAAATCATTAGGGCAGAGAACCGGTTGTTAAATTATTTGAATCCCACCACTGCTAGAACTCATTTGGGCACCTATTTAGCTAATGAGTATAAATTAATCAATAACTTATAAAAGGAAATCTGCTTGAGACCAAACCATCCCTGGCACATTTTCCGTCTTCTTTCATCCATATGCTTAGTTGACAATCAGACCAAGTATAAATTAAAGATTCAGCCTTCTCTTTGACACTTCACATGATGGTTTGAAGAGCAGATAAGTTGCTTAATATCCAGTCCAATGTTTTGTCTGTTTAGGTCTTTATTTCATTGTATTTATTTTGTACAATGACAATAAAGACTATACTATACTATACTATACTATACTATACTATACTATACTATACTATACTATACTATACTATACTATACTATACTATACTATACTATACTATACTATTATTGGTTGACTAGAAGTAGCTCTCTGTGGTCGTAGGAAACATTTTCCCTATCACTTCTTTGATCTTCTCTGGAATAGAATAGTCCGAGGTTTGATCTAGGGCAGTGGTTCTCAACCTTTCCAATGCCGTGACCCTTTGATATAGTTCCTCATGTTGTGGTGACCCCCAACCATAAAATTGGTGTCTCAGTTCCTAAGACCATCGAAAATACGTGTTTTCCAATGGTCTTAGGCGACCCCTGTGAAAGGCTCATTTGACCCCCAAAGGGGTCCCAACCCACAGGTTGAGAACCGCTGACCTAGGGCCTTATGCTTGGAAAGCATATGCTCTGCTACTCCTGGTGTTTTACAGTGGATAACATGTTGAATGCTGGGCAGGATAAAGAGATTGAATGGCTGCCATGTCAGGTCACAATTAGAAAGTGACCATCACCCCTTAATATTAACTATACATGACTGCCATATTGCTCTGAATGCCTGAGGTTCAAAGTAAGTTGTATCCAAGTTAAAGCGAGAACACTTTTAATTTGCTAAAATGGTTTTTAAATCATTTGTATTTTAATTGTTTCATCCCCAAGATATGTTTAATTTGCAGAAACTCACCAAACTATAGGAGATCTAGATGCTGGATCCAAAAAAGAAGGACGCATCTCCTTCGGCCGCCAAGCATCTCAGCCTGACCTGAATGAGAACTGCCGAGTTCGCTGTCCTGTCTTTGTCTACAGTTGCTCCTTGGAGGTCCTGCGGGAGCAGATGATAAATTCTAGGACAGAGAAATCTCTACGGGATATCTTTTTTAGGTGAGGAAGCATGCAAAAAATTCAGTAACATCTGTATATGTAGTAGGTAGATCTTCGACTGAGGCAAAGAATGATGTAATTAGGGCTCAATATCCTAACAGTTGACAAAAAAACATGTATAAAGCTATGTACAGTTAACTGGGTGTTTGTTGAAGTCAGGACCATTAAAACATGAATACAACATCTGGAGATCAATCTATCTCCAGATGTTGTATTCATGTTCTAATGGTCCTGGCCTCCTTTAGATGATGAATTTCTTAGGCTTATTAGGTACTTTTTTTCCAGAAGCCAGTCTGTGGAGCGCCCCACTAGTGCTCCTTGGCTAGATTCCAAGCACAAGGAAGTGGTGAGTTACTGCACTTTGCTACAGGAACATTCTCACCAGTGCTACGTGAAAGGTAAGGGACAGAATTACCCTGCTTGGGAGTGATGAGGTTGGAAAAAGTGGAATGTTGCATTTTATGTAACAAAGTCACCTTATGTTAGTCCTCGGCTTAACCTGGTGCCTGGGGTACCATATTAATATAACAAATCTGTACCCCAGTAAGCCTCAGACAGTAACCCTGGGATGCCTTCTCTTTAACATTTACCCTTCCTGCTGCTTGGTTGAAAAACAGAGGTACATTTGCATGGACATTTAATATTTATGTTCCTCGTTTGACAGGACTATTTCGGAGTCTTCAGCAAGGCCACAATATTAGCTCTCCTGATCTGCTAATAGCCATGGATTATTGTGAGGAACTTCTGCAGGAGATCGATATCACTCGCTTCCTGCTGACACTGTGTAATCATGTGCGCTCCTTCTGTGAGCGCCATCAGCAGCAACTGTTTGTCAGCCTAGAAAGAAATCAAGCATCCAAACCACGTGGTGTACTAACTTCAGTTTCCAGGTAAAATTAATGTTTGATATAAAGAAAACAAAAGCCAGAAGGAATTGATTGTAGTCTTATACTTATAACCCAGAGTACTGTATTTTTCAAAGGATAAGACATACCTTTTTCCCTCAAAAAAGAGACTGAAAATCTGGCTGTGTCTTATACACTGAAATACAGCAATTTTTGCCGCCCGAAGCCCCGCCCCTTCACCAAAATGACCATGCATAGTCTTATGGAGGCTGTCAGAGTGCTTCTAGGGCTGGGGAGGGCAGAAACGAGCAAAAAACAGGCCGTTTTTGCTCACCCCCACCCCCAGCCCCAAGAGCCCTCTGCAAGCCCCCTTAAGGCTATTCATGCCTTTTTGGGGGGGGAAACAGGCCGATTTCGTGAAAAACAGGCCATTTTGGGAGGTTTGCAAAGTGCAAAAACTTTTTCCCCCTTTCGGAAAGCTCTTTAGTTAGAGTGATTGATGAGAATTAGATTGATCAAGTGCTGTACCAGCAGAAACAAAGTCTTTTGTGCTGCAGATTGTCAGTGATTTCCTTCTCCAGCACATGGATAAACACACCTGGAAACATCTATCTACCTACCTACTCTCTCTCTCTCCCTATCTACCTACTGTATTTCTCTCTCTCTCTCTCTCCCCCTCTCTCTCCCTCTTTCCCTCTACCTACGTAACTACCTACTCTTTCTCTCCCTCCCTACCTACTGTATTTTTCTGTCCCCCCATCTCCTACGTACCTACCTACCTACTCTCTCTCTTTTTTTCTCCCTATCTACTGTATTTCTCTTTCTCTATTTCTCTCTCTCTATCCTTCTACCTACCAACCTATCTTCTCTCTCTCTCTCACTCCCTATCTACCTACAGTATTTCTCTCTCTCTATCCCTTTATCTACCTACCTACCCTCTCCCCCCCCCACCTACCTACTGTATTTCTCTCTCTCTATCCCTCTATCTACCTACATAGTTTTTTAAAATTTCCTCTTCAAAATCTTGATGCGTCTTATACTCCGAATTTTTTTTAGCATCGTTGGTTCTGTGACTTTTCAGGATTTACATAAGGAAACAGAAGGTATAAAAGTATATAAGAATAACAATACTGAAAATATAGGAGGAATTTGCAAATCTTCACTCAATAATGAAATTATCTTTTTTAAAAAGTTTGGAGGGGCTTTGCACTGGAATTTTATCACTTATGACAAAATAATTAAAGTGAAAGGAAAAAATTAAAATCAGATAGAAACATAAATATGTCTCTTTCAATAGTACATGATAAACAGAGACTTCATGTTAAATTAAATATTGCTTTGCCACTGTTAACTCGGGTTTTTTAAACGATCAACAGTCCTATCTTCTGTTTCCCTTTGGGCAACCCCGAAGTCAGAAGAAAGTATAAGAGAAATAGGAAAAAAAGAGGTGAGAAGTAGAAGATGGGATTAGTTTTTGCAAGTTGAGGAAGTAATCCAGTTGTTAAATCATAGTTCCAAAAATGAACATAGAAGCTCAGAGATAAATATAAATAATCTGGACTTAGTAAAAAAGTGCATCCAATATCTAAAAACACCAAAATGCCCTTACCTTGGAAATAATCAGGAAGACAATTTCAAGAATTACTGATGACTTCATTTTGTAGAGTTAAATGAGATTGTTAGCATGATTCATTGGGTTGACTATCTAGCTTTCAAGGTTAGTTGATTTAGTCTTTTGTGGCAGAGACAATAAAGGGTCATGTGACACTTTAAGACTAACAAAATGTGTTATCACATAAGCTTTTATAAGTGAAGAGGGTTTGAAAGCAATGTGATGTTTTTGTTAGTCCTAAAGATCCAGAAGGCTCTTTGTTTCACTTATAATAACATAATGATTGTTTATTCGATATGATTTTGTAATTTCTTTGTTCTAACTGTAGATTTGCATCTGCCCCCCAAACCTCTTAGCAACTTTATCTTATGCTCCCCCCTTCATATTTTGTAATTTTTTGCCTATAGAAAATTTGGTGTGCTAAAAAAGTTAACAAGGCAGGTTAATCTCATGAGGAAATATGAGGCTTAAATCTAGCAAAGGACAGAATTTTAAAGCACTATATTGCTTACAGAAATAGCATCAATTATTAAAATACATGTATGCATAGCTTTTTCTCTAATATTTGAATGATATTAATTTATAATTTGGACATTTTTATGTGGAATTCAGTCTGTATTTTCAAATTGCCATGGGTAAAAGTTATTCCGAACTTTGTGGAAGATAATAATTTCTTTAATTGAAACCTCATCTTTCTTTATTAGGAAAAATTGTTTCTTTGCTACATTACTAATTATGCTTTAGCGCTGTGTGCAGAGCAAAACCTCCATGTGCTTTTCACGTTTCTCTTCTTTATGGTGCCAAGAAGAAGAATATTCCAGAAGTGAATTTCCCTTTAGCAGATCTGTAACCGTTACACTGTTTTATTTAACAAGCTAGAGTTTGACCAAGCAAAACTGAGTGTTTGATTATTTCTCCTCTGAGTTCTGGAATATGGAAAATGCATGAGCCCAGGTTTTGCACAGGCTGGTTTCTAGGCTCCATAAAATAGGTTTTAATTTAGTGTTATATGCAAATATGGTTTTCAAATTACCTTAGAAAAATATAGTCAGTTTTATTTATTAGATTTTTATTCCACCTTTATTCCTTATAGGTAACTCAAGGAGGTGGACATACTTAAAGCTCCTTGCTCCTCCTACTTTCCCTACAACAACAACCCTGTGTGGTGGGTTGGGCTGAGAGAGAGTGACTGGGCCAAAGTCTCCTATCCAGCTTTCATGCCTAAGCTGCACATTTGAGGGTTTTTAAAATGATTGAAGATTATAGATGTGACATGTTGTGGATAAATCAAACTTTCTGGGACAAAACATTATTTCATGAGAAATAAAAGGAAGTGTCTGTCATTTATAATTTCTGATCAGAAATTTCAGGATGCCATGCCTTTTATCAACAAAACAGAGAAATAGATTTCATATAAATTGAGCTTCTAAAATTCAAACTTCATTAGCAGTGATAACTTTCTAGGCCTTTTAAAAAGATTCTAGAAATATCTCTTTGGTCATGGGAATATATATATTAATTTTAGTTGCATTATTTTATACCTACGATTTATTTGATTAACACCTGCATGGATGGACTGCCTAAGGTTCACGTCTTATACTAAGCTTTCATGTGATCTGCTTGTTTATATCTTACGAGAACCAAATTAAGATTAAGAAGAGTTGGATTTCAATTTGGTTTGTATTAAAGTAAGCAAATAATTTACCATGTGTTTGACTGACAGATAGCTGTGTCAGCACAGCATGTGCTTTTTCTATCTTTAAATCTTAATCGCTGATAGAGCAACACATGCAACTGTAGTAGAGATTTTTTTTTTCTAATTATGGTTTCCCAATCTCTATTATTTATGACAATTTATTTGCTACTATATTTGAGATACAGTATAAGGAATATAGAGCTAGAAGCAATATTACAACATTATGGCTGGAATGTTCTTCTTCTGACTCCGAAGAGGCAGCTGGCTCACATAATAAATGATATTTTCAGGGCTACAGTTAAGATTACAGTTTCCTGAGTACCACAAGCAAGTTCTGGGTTAGAGAATTATTACAAATAGATTGTGAAACCATTAAAATACTGACAATTAGAACAAATGAATGAAGAATAGGAAAAAAATAAAACATGTATGTAGAGAGAAAGAGAAACTGTCAATAATCAAGGATTCTTGAAAACATATGTGAAGAAAAAAGGCTTTCTTTGTCTGAATAGGGACGAAGTATAAAAATAAAAATGTGGGTATTTTTATACTATTTATACAAATAGCAGCATTTGTATACTGCTACTATTATTTCAGAATAATAGCACTGTACAGCTGTAATTGCCTATGCCCATTATTACCCACACTGCTGCATTCTGAACCAATTAGAGCTTCTGCATTGTATTGAAGGGCAACCCAATATAGAAAATATTGCCAAAATCTAACCAGGAAGTAATCAAAGCATGATTGCCTCCTCCAGCAAAATTGTTTCCATTAAAGCAATCCTATAAGCTTCTGTGAATATACTGTTATGTCTAACTACTAATAAAAATTATGCTGGGGGAATGGTTCTTGAGAAGGGATACATAGACATGCTGGTGACCGGGTTTGTTCTTCTTTTCCTGCCATAGTGCTGAAACAGAGGATTTCAGTGAAGCAGATTCCCACGGCTCTGCCTGTCCTTCCCAAGAGCCCCACCAGAGCTGTGACTCAGAATTCCCTCTCTCACTACTAGACAGCAAGCAACCTTGCCAAGTGCAACCTGATTTACAAGGGATCATCCAGGTAAGCAGAAGGCTGGTTCATTTTGAATGAGGTAATATTTTAAAGCTTTTTAAAAGTTGAGATTGCTACCTTTATTGCTTTCTTCTTTTCCACCCAGGAGAAATTCTTGGAAATTAGCAGCTTATATTTTAAGCCAGTGCCATCCAACCCCCATTACTATTTCTATTGCCCACCTTCCACCAAAAAAGAGGTAGGAACCTATGTTTATAGCTTTATCATCGTTCCCTGTTCTGGCAGAGCCCTGTGAAAGGACTTGAACTTGAAAGAAGAATTCAGTACAAAGGCTTTGGATATGTTACACGGACATAGTTTGTTTATTTTTTAAAATTTTAGGAGGAGGTTTCACGGGACCATCAAGACCGAAAAGGCAGTGAAGAGGTGGAGAGTTCAGAAAATGATCTGGCAACTGATGAAGGTAATAAACTTTTTTGCACTTACTGATGTGAGATTTGGAGCTGGAGATGGTGTACTTGGTGTGCTTTAATAATTTATTCAAGAATATTGCAGTTGTGGAAATGTGAATTAGGGCAGAAGCTCATTTTGCACCGGTCACTACTCTCAGCCCAAGTTACATAACAGTGTGGTCATTATGGGAAAAAACTGGAAAAGTTAACAGAAAAGAGATGGAATCTAAATTAAACAACTATAAATAAGTATGGGGTTTTCCCATCATCCCCTTGGTTGAATGAAATTTGCTGCAAGAGAATGTCTGACTACCCAGCATTATTTATTATTATTTATTATTTATTAAATTTATACCCCGCCCTTCTCCAAATGGACCCAGGGCGGCGCACAGGGATGTTAAAATAGATACAAAATATATAAAATATATCAAAATTTAAAATACTTATTCTAATAAATAAACCCTGCGCTAAAAACCGAATTAAAATCCCAAATTTAAAACTATCTAATAATCAGTATGGAGGTTACGCTAGGCCGGCTAGGTGGAATAGGTGTGTCTTCAGACACTTGCGGAAGAGGCGGAGGTCGGAGATGGTGCGGAGTTCAGGGGGTAGGTCGTTCCAAAGGGCAGGGCCCGCCACAGAGAAGGCTCTTCCCCTGGGTGTCGCCAGTCGGCATTGTCCAGCCGACGGCACCCTGAGGAGGCCCTCTCTGTGGCATTGCTGAATCATATTTTTATTTTATTTGGGTAAGCAAATTAGATGCAGAGAGAGCAGTGCTTTGGAAGAGCGAAGGCACAGAGCCAGTTCCCTGCCTGCCTGTTTTCTTTGTCTCCCCATCTATACTTATATTTCTTGCTCTTGGCCACGATAGTCAAGATAGCTGTAGTCAAGATAGCTTGGCCACGATAGTCAAGATAGCTGTGTGCTTCAGTTTTCCTAGACTAATTTGTTTCTGAAAGGAAGATTCCTAGTTCATTTAACTCACCTAAATTATCTTGGAAGCCTATAGCAGAAACATTGTCTAACACAGGGGTAGTCAACACTTTTGTATCTCTGTTAGTAGTAACATTTGCTAACCGCCCACCGGTTCCACAGTAATGGTGATTTATAAAGTAGAGGTCAATTAAGTTTTTAAAAAAGGAAAGTGCTTCAGTATCGGACACAACCCCTACCACCCACCATGAAAACTGGAACACCCACTAGTGGGTGGTAGGGACCAGGTTGACTACCACTGGTCTAACATAATCTTATATATATATATATATTTTTTAATTGAAAAGGTTTTATTAGTTTTTACATTTTTCCAAGAGGATAGGGTAAGGGATATAGGTAAGGTAAAATACAAAGAAATTTTGAGAACTTTCAGGACGGAATCGCTGGCCCCTCCAGGGCCTCTTAATAAAACATTGGTAATACATTTTTCAATCTACTACAAGATGGAAGTGAGTGCATACATCATAAATTCTAAATTCTAAACTCTATGCTGGCAGACATGTACAAACATCCAGATAAAAAATTACATTGGGCTAGTAAAAAAAAAAGAAACCAAACAAATTCATTTTTTAGATCTAAGTCTCTTGGCAATTACATCTTCCTGCGCTCCTTTCTGGCCCCCAGCGGGCGGGGCCGTGGCCCCCCCTGCCCCTCCCAAATCTTCACCCAGGATAGAGGAATGTTTTTTAAGAAAGGCTTCCGCCTCAGCAACTGTTTTAATCCTAACTCTCCCTCCTTCCCAGAACACCAACATCCCTTCGGGCGTCGCCCACTTAAACCAAATCCCGTGGTCAAACAATTTTTTAGATAAGAAGGAAAACTTCCTTCTCATCTCTCTAATCTTTTTAGGGATCTGTTTCAAGATAGCGACTTCTTTCTTTCTGCTGGTAAATTAACGGACCACCTCTCTGAGCCTTCAAAATTTCCTCTCTGGTTGACCTCCTAACAAATTTAATATGTATCTCTCTGGGTACCTCATTTATCCTGGCATATGCAGAATTTATTCTGTAGGCTAGGTCAATATCCCCCCTGATCTCATCTTTGGGTTTATGCAAATATTCTGCTAAAATTGTACTCATGAGATCAGGAAGACATTCACCATCTACCTCAGAAACGTTCTGAAATCTTAAAAAGTATGACATTCTTTCAAAATCCATCCTTGACATATGCCCAGTTAATTCTCCAACTTCAGTTTTAACATTTTTAAGTTCCCCCTTTGCCCCAGCCAGCCCCCCCTCCAATTCTTCCATCTTCTGTGTATTCTCCTTTAGTTGTTTCTGTGTTTCCATAAGTCCCTGTCTGAAATCCTTATTTTCTTGTCTTAGTCCTTTAATTTCCTGCACCAAAGTTTGTAACACTTCTTCCAGAGCTGTCATTCTTCTTTCCAGTCCTGCCACTTCTGATGTGATAGAAGCCATGGTAAGCTGTTAAAATCCGTGCCACTAAGATGGCGTTTTTTGGGTGGGGCCGCTGTGGCAAGTCAGAAGAACAAGGTCCAAATCAAAGTTGTAGAAAGTTTATAAAATCCCCAAAGAGAGCAAGTTGCAAAATCAATTATTCAAACAAAGGAGGCACTCCAGAGAAGGAATCAATCAATCCAAAAATTTCTTCATTGGTAGAGAGAGGCAGTCCAAATCATCAAGAAACGTTGGTATTTTTCCACAAACAAAAATAACTATTCAGGAACAAAGGGAAGCCATCTTCCGCCGCCCTGCCTGGGAACCAGCCGGAGAAAGTCAAAGATACAATTGTTTCAAGCCAACCGGACTTAGATACATTTGTAGATACAAGCCGCAAACTGCTTTCACTTGCTTAGAAAAAAAAAGCCGGATACAAAATAACGATCTGCTACGACTGCGAGAGTCCCCGCTCTCGCAGGTTTGGCCCTCCACTCTAACGAGGGCCCACCTTGATGAAGGATTTATTAATCTGGAGAGGTGGAAGAAGCGTAGTCTTAGGGGTTTTTTAGTTTGTAAGTTAATGTCTATTTTAGGGGGTACCAGGGAGGGGGGAGGGTATAGACAGGTAGAGGCGGGGGAGGGAAGAGAGAGAGCCAGGCCAGCGGGCGACGGAGGGAAGCGGAGGGTTCCGTTAGGAGGGGGGAGATTCTAGTCGTTCCGACAGAGGGCATTTCCATCCAGAAGGTCGTGGGGAGAGGCAGGTCCGAGGGGAGACAAGTGTTACCCTCCCGGTTGGGGGCGCGAAGCCGTTGGCTACAAACGGTCAAGTGCCTCAACCCCCGCAGGCTAGGTGGCCAGGGAGTACAGAGCCAGGGCCTGCGGCTGATGTTCTGCAACGCCAGGTCCGTTGTCAACAAAGCCCCCCTCGTTCATGACCTTGTGTCAGAGGGGGAGCCGGACCTGGTGGGAATTGCGGAGACCTGGTTGGGCCACGAGGGTGGACTCCCCCTCGTTGAAATGTGCCCACCAGGTTACCGCGCGTTTCATCAGCCCCGGGCCCTAGGTAGGGGCGGTGGGGTAGCGGTCATTGTAAAGGAAGGTCTTGAGCCGAGAGAGACCGTTGTGCCACAGACCACCGGTTGTGAGTCCCTCTGTGTGAAGTGGGGCCTAGGGAGGCAGTTGGGCTTGCTGGTTGTATACCTGGCTCCCCGCTATGTAGCAGCAGCCCTGCCCGAGCTCCTCGAGGTGATCGCTACGGTGGCAGTTGAGACCCCCAGACTTTTAGTCATGGGGGACTTTAATCTGCCATCGCTGGGCGAATCATCCGAGGCAGCTCGGGAGTTCATGGCTTCCATGACGGCCATGGACCTGACCCAACTAATTCAAGGCCCCACTCACGAGGGTGGACATACACCGGATCTCATCTTTGTCTCAGGCCAATGGAAGAGTGATCTGGGTATAGGGGATATAGTCATCACACCCTTGTCATGGACAGACCACTCACTTCTCCGGCTCGACTTTCCGACCGCTGCTCCCCTCCGCGGGGAGGCGGAACCTGAGTCACCAATCTGGTTCCGCCCCAGGCGCCTGATGGACCCTGATGGGTTCCAGACGGCGCTTGGGCCACTTCCTGTACCCCTGGCCCGCGCCCCGATGGAGGACCTCGTGGCCGCATGGAATACTGCGACCACGGGAGCCTTGGATCGGGTCGCGCCCTTGCGGCCTCTCTTGCGGCGGCGAAACACCCTGGCTCCTTGGTTTTCCGAGGAGCTGAGGGTGATGAAACGCCGCAAGAGATGCCTAGAGAGAAGATGGAGGTCTACTCGATCTGAATCTGACCGGACACAGGTAAGAGCCCATTTACGGACTTACATTGTGGCGCTGAGAGTGGCCAAATGTCACCATTGTGCCACTCTCATAGCATCCGCAGAAAACCGCCCTGCCGCCCTGTTTAGGGTGACCCGCTCCCTCCTTCAACAGAGGGTGCGGGAAGCCCCGTTACAGGGTAGAGCAGAGGAATTTGTGACTTTTCTGCAGGAGAAAATCGCTCAGATATAGAACGAGCTAGCCCCCATTCATGGCCCAGTGGGATGCCACGAGAGAGATCTTGTTTGGGAGGAGTTTGACTCCGTTACTTCCGAGGATATGGACAGGCTACGTGGGCGACTGCGAGCCACCACATGTTTATTGGACCCGTGTCCCTCCTGGCTTGTACTGGCATCCTGGGAGGTGACACGAGGCTGGCTCCAAGAGGTTGTCAACGCATCCTTGAGTGAGGGTGCCTTGCCTGCTTCCCTAAAAGAAGCGATGGTGAGGCCCCTCCTTAAGAAGCCCTCTTTGGATCCAGCTCTTTTTGAACAACTACCGTCCAGTCTCCAACCTTCCCTTTTTGGCGAAGGTTGTCGAGAGTGTGGTGGCACAACAGTTTCCCCGTCACCTGGAGGAAGTTGATTATCTAGATCCGCGCCAGTCCGGCTTTCGGCCCAGGCATAGCACCGAGACGGCATTGGTCGCGTTGGTCGATGATCTCTGGAGGGCCAGAGATGGGGGTTGTTCCTCCATCCTGGTCCTATTAGACCTCTCGGCAGCTTTCGATACCATCGACCATGGTATCCTATTGCATCGGCTGGGGGGGTTGGGGGTGGGAGGCACCGTTTTACGGTGGTTCTCCTCCTACCTCTCTGGCCGATCGCAATTTGTGTTGGCAGGGGGGCAGAGATCGACCGCGAGACCCCTCGCATGTGGGGTGCCTCAGGGGTCGGTCCTCTCGCCCCTCCTGTTCAACACATACATGAAGCCGCTGGGTGAGATCATCCGTGGTTTTGGGGTAGAGTACCATCTGTACGCTGATGTACATTTCTACCCCAAACCACCCCAACGATGCCGTAGCGGTGATGTGCCAGTGCCTGGAAGCTGTACGGATCTGGATGGGAAGTAACGGACTCAAGCTCAACCCGACCAAGACCGAGTGGCTGTGGTTTCCGGCTGCCCGATTCAACCAGCTCACTCCATCGCTGGCCATAAGGGGCGAACATCTTGCCCCTGTGGATGGGGTGCGCAATTTGGGTGTCCTCCTGGATGCCCGGCTGTCCATGGAAGATCAAGTGACAGCCGTGGCCAGGAGGGCGTTTTACCAGGTTCGCCTGGTTCGCCAATTGCGCCCCCTATTGGATCGGGACGCCCTTTGCACAGTCACTCATGCTCTCGTGACATCCCGACTGGACTATTGTAACTCTCTCTACATGGGGCTGCCCTTGAGGTGCACCCGGAGGCTTCAGCTAGTCCAGAATGCAGCCGCGCGAGCAATTATGGGGACCGCAAGGTCCACCCATGTAACACCGCTCTTACGCGAGCTGCACTGGCTACCTGTCGTCTTCCGGGTGCGCTTCAAGGTGTTAATTATCATCTTTAAAGCGCTCCATGGCTCGGGACCTAGCTATCTGCAGGATCGGATCCTGCCCCATACATCCTCACGGCCGATTCGCTCCCACAGAGCGGGGCTTCTCCGGGTGCCGTCCACTAGACTGTGTCAGCGGGCGACACCCAGGGGAAGGGCTCTCTCTGTGGCGGGCCCGGCCCTCTGGAACAACCTTCCCCCCGATATTAGGACGACCACGGACCTCCGCTCCTTCCGTCTCAAATTGAAAACTTACTTTTTCTGTCTGGCCGGCTTGGGATAGCCTCCTTGTCCTGGGGTTTTAGGGTAATTTTAATTATTTGTAGTGTTAAGGGGTTTTAGGGACAGTTTTTAGTTTTTATAGATGTTTTTAGCGCAGGATTTGTTTAATTGTGATTTTAAATTATGTATTCTGTTTGTGTTTATTGTTTTTTAATTTTCCTGTGCCCCGCCTCGAGTCCCTCTGGGGAGAGAGAGCGGGCTACAAATAAAATTTATTATTATTATTATTATTATTAACTCCCTCGCAACGAGGAATCATTTCTAACCGCCGCTGTTAAACCGAGGGGGGGTTTAACAAACAAACACCCCCCTCCACAGTTCTTTCAGTCCAGGCTGCCAGCAAAGAAAAATAGTTTAAAAAAGCACTCACTTTCCCTCTCGCCGCCAAAGCCCCGGAAGGCTTCCGACCCGCCTTCAGCTCTCTCCAAATTTGTTAATTGTTGCCAACCTCCGTTGGCGAAGGGAACCAAGCCCCCCGCAGCATGCCCCCTTCCTCCTGGGCTGAAGACCCGGACCGCCTCCCAGCTGCCGCCAGGATGGACCAGCCCAGGCAAGCCAGCCCTGCAGAGGGCCCCCCCAAAAAGAAAAAAAGGGGGTGCCCCGCCCCGTTAGGGGCCGAAAGAGGGACAAAACGGCGGACGAACCCCAGAGTTCGTCCGTCGCCGCCAGAAGCGGAACAGGAAGTCTCCATAATCTTATATTGATAGTGAGAATCTGTAGCCTTGCAGATTGGATTGCAGAGCTCATCATTCTCTGCTGTTTGGCTGTGCTGAATATGGCTTATGGCCAATGACAGCACCTAGGGACCAACACATTCCCTGCCCTTATCTTAAAGGTTGGAGCTCAGGTAAGAGAACTCCTGTTACTCTGAAGCAATTATTTGTGTGTATCCATAGATTTGCAAGGTGCTTTTGATGAGTCCAGAGAGAAAATGTCAGTCATAACTGATTTTCTAGGACACGTACTCTCCATAAAGAGTCCTGTACACATCTGGCCATGTACCTCCAGGTTTATAAGAAAACTAAAAGTTGTGCTTGAGCCAATGTAATATGAAGTGGGCAAAATAGTACAAAGAGGATAGTTTTGTAGAGGGGAAACAAATCTGCCTATATAGCCAACTGTATTGTATTACACTGGAAAATACAACCTCTACAAATGGAAACAGCATGTTAATCTCCGTTGTAACAGAATTACATTCCATGCTATCATTCACTGCTTGGCCAACCCTACAGACACTGCTGGGCCATTGTTTAATCAATCACTGTAATGATTTTAGTTCATATTCATTTACAACTTTATATATTTGTTATAAATTACCATCGTGTACTTTTTCATGTAATAATAATAATAATAATAATAATAATAATAATAATAATAATAATAATAATAATAATAATAATAATAATTTTATTTATATATATCTCTCTCTCCCCGAAGGGACTTGAGGCGGGGCACAGGGAAATTAAAAACAAAATTACAACAAACAAAGTACAAGGTTAAAATCAAATTAAACTTACCCTGCGCTAAAAACTTCTATAAAAAATAAAACTATCCCTAAAAAACCCCTTAATAATTTAAAATTAAAATTACCCTAGGCCAGCCAAACGGAAGAAGTGAGTTTTTAATAGCTGTCGGAAGGAGCGAAGGTCCGTGGTTGTTCTGATTTCGGGGGGAAGGTCGTTCCAGAGGGTCGGGCCCGCCACAGAGAAGGCCCTTCCCCTGGGCGTCGCCCGCTGGCACAGCCTAGTGGACGGCACCCGGAGAAGTCCCTCTCTGTGGGAACGAATCGGCCGCAGGGATGTATGAGGCAGAATGCGATCCCGCAGATAGCTAGGTCCCGTGCCATGGAGCGCTTTAAAGATGGTAACTAACACCTTGAAGCGCACCCGAAAGACGACAGGCAGCCAGTGCAGCTTGCACAGGAGCGGTGTTACATGGGAGAACCTAGAGGCTCCCATAACTACCCGCGCGGCTGCATTCTAGACTAGCTGAAGCCTTCGGGTACACCTCAAGGGGAGCCCCATGTAGAGAGCATTGCAGTAGTCCAGTCCAGTCGGGATGTCACGAGGGCATGAGTGACTGTGCAAAGGGCACCCCAATCCAATAGGGGACGCAACTGGCGGACCAGGCGAACCTGGTAAAACGCCCTCCTGGCCACGGCTGTCACTTGATCTTCCATGGACAGCCGGGCATCGAGGAGGACGCCCAAGTTGCGTGCCCCATCCACAGGGGTAAGGTGATCGTCCCCTATGGCCAGTGATGGATCAACTGGTTGTACCGGGATGCCGGAAACCACAGCCACTCGGTCTTGGACGGGTTGAGTCTGAGTCTGTTACTTCCCATCCAGGCCCGCACGTAGCTGTTAGCTCCTTTTTATCCAAAGCCAATTTATCTTGTTAATGTTAACTATTTATTTAATCCTTTTAGGCTACCCTTTTGAAAGTGGACTGATCCAGTTTTATAGAAGAAATCCCTTTTGGTACTTTGACAACTTCTTTTGAAATTGATCAATGATTTCTTTTTAAATAGGGAACACATCTAGCTATGCCATTGGCACTGAGAGTGATCCAGAACTGGAGGTAGAATATCGGGAGCGTTTGGACCAAGAATTTTTAGAAGCTGGCTCCTTATCAGACTCCAACACTGTTAACCAGGATGATGACTCCTTCAGTGTCCTGGGAGACTCCCTGGCAGAACAGGAACTGCTGGAGCAAGACATGCCTCCCCTCTTTATGCACTTGACCTGTTCCGTGAAACTACGCAGCCAGCATTGTTCCATGCCTGTTCGCTCGCTGCCCACCTGCCTAGGTGAATTTAAATGAACAAGATGAAGGTTTGGGGTGGGAATGATGGAACTCTAGTATGGGAGACATGGCATATGGACAGATAGAAACTCCCAAAGGAAATGTGGATTGATGGAATCCAACCTCTTCCTGAGTGTTGGGCAAAGAAGCATAAAGAGGGATCTCTGTGAGTAATATCTGTTGTTTTTTGTAGGAGATGTGCTGGGTGGCCTTGAAAGCTCTAAGGCACTTCACACAATTGACCTTTCGGACCTTTTTGTGACCCTTGACATTTTTGTCCTGACTGTCCCTCTGGAGATCGAAATGGTGAACGATTTACATCACAATAGGTGGGAACTCATGATTATCAAAGGATTGGGGAGTTTTGAAGCCTGGGGAAAAAAAGCTCAGACATTATTTCCTCTCTTTCCACAGATACACCTCTGAGAGCAGCGTCTCCTTCACCCGTTCCCCAGGACAGCCCTCTTCTTTCCGTTCAGATGATGAGCTTATGCACACCTTGGACAGAATGCCATTATCCTCCAATGATTGGTATTAATTTTTTTCTATCAAATGTCTGTGCCGGGATGTATGAATTGAAGACTCTTAGGTTCAGCATGTGCATTCTCATCTTATTTTCCAGGCATCCAGCACTCTCCAACCTCCCTGCAGTGCACAGGCTAGCTGTTGAAGCCACTATGACAGAAGTGAGTCTATCTGCCCCTGGGATTGGGGCAGCTGGAAACTTTGGGCATTATCCTAGCTCTGTTGCCTTCCTCTGCTTTTCTGTATTAAAGCATGGGCTGGCTACGAACCATTCTTGGTAGGAATGCAGTTGCTAGAAACAGAAAGAAACAGAGAACATTCCATTCCATGATATGGACTTTCCTCTCTCTTTTCTCAGATCAGTTGGC
Source organism: Rhabdophis nuchalis (assembly GCA_039707465.1). NCBI lineage: Eukaryota > Metazoa > Chordata > Lepidosauria > Squamata > Natricidae > Rhabdophis > Rhabdophis nuchalis. Next base: position 61,591,459 of record CM077644.1, read on the forward strand.
TCCTGGATGACGAGATTGTGTCAGCATTGCGTTACTCACAGCCTGTGACTGCTAGCATTTTGAGTCAAGCAGCTTCTCACATCTACAACTCCCAGGGCCGGCCAAGCTGCCATTGTGAGGTGGTCCCTCTGCAATTTGTATTTGGACCTGAGAATTCTCTGGAAAGGTTTCGTGAGGTAAGCAGGATTCTATCCCTTTGCCTTTTTATAGTTTTTGGGATAGATTTCATGTGACTTTTTAAAATAGTCTATAATCCATAAATAATAATTGGACATTCCTAAGGCTCTGCGATTGCACATAGTCCCTAAAAGCCTGAGCTATGATCCTAAGGAACCTCCAAAATGCACCAGCAAACGGTGCACAATATCCAGAACTGAAGCAAACAGGGGCATTTGAATCCATCTGCAGTTCCTTCTCACTGCTTGGTGACTGCTGCTAGGAGAAACCTTCCCTTTTCCAGGGCAGGCACGTGTTCCGGAAAATAATTACGCTGTATACAACAGAAGAGGATAAAGATCAAATAGATGGCAGGCCGCAGTATTTTATTTTAATTAATTATAAGTTAAATTAAGTCAAATTTAGGGACTTTAGGTCTTATTTATTTCTTTATCCTGCTTACCTATCCTTTAGCTCTGCTTATTTTTGAAGTAGGCATCCGGGTGCCAAATTTTAAATGCAGCCTGGGAAAGTTTTACATCTCTGCCTTGGATGTTAAACCAGACCATGGTTGTCATTTCACAATAAAAAAAAAATTGACAGTACATATTGCAACATAATAAATAATACAATGAAACATCTCAGAGCAAAATTTAAAATGACTGAGTAATACAAATAAAACAAAAACATAATTAAAATAAAAAATAAAACAACTTATCTGCAATAATTTTTTTAAAAAACCTGACGGCACTACTTCATTGAAAGAATCTGTAAAATAGATATGCTTTATTCACTTAAAAGAGCCAACAAAATGGAGCACGGATTTCCAGAAGGATGCCGTTCCAAAGCAGCGTATCCACTGAAAAGCTGCACCTGCAAATTTCAGCTCCTCAGAGAAGTGAGGAGTTGACTGTCAGTTTCTCCTTGGATATATGAGTCTGGCAGATTGACTCTGTCTGGAGAAGATAATCCTGCAAGTAACATATAGTTTAAAAGCTCTTTTAATTATACCCACAAGCCAATGCAAGCCCTGAACCAACAAGGTAGTATTCTCATGCCCGTATATAATAACGAATGCCAATTACCAAGAGCTAATCTTCTAAATTAGTTGCAGTTTCTGAATTGGCTTCAGAAACAGCCTCCCATGGAGTACATTATTGTAAGATAAACAAATAATATTGAAAGCACAAGCAACTTTTGTTAAGGTCCCTTACCTTATGGTTGCAACTGTCATACCAAGCAGCTGAATGAAAACCTCCATCTGCCATAAGTTCTGGGGGACAATTGTACCCTACTCTTTCAAGGGTAGTCCTTCTCTATCAAGAGACAACACTGCAATTGTAACAGTGCCTCAGTGCACCGTACAAAGCCTGTTTTTCCAAGGTTTTGTTAGCTGCCCAGAGTCACTTTAGTGAATATGGACACAACTAGAAAAGAACTGGAACTTACCACAAATGCTTTCAAAATTTACCATCATCACTTTCTTTCATAATGAGCCCTAGAAAACTGCCTGGATCCCTGGAAGTGACTCCTCACTTCCCTCAATATATTCCCAGACATTCTGCTATTGGTGCCATAACCTCAGTAGTCACAGGGTACCAGCATTTTGACAAAACTGGCTTCCCAACCATCCATGCAACTATGCCTTCCTTCACTTAGCTTAGGCCTACAAAGTAGATTCCCTTCCCACGATCTCTTCTTTGTTTGGATGCTTCTAGGAGTTCCAGAAAATGCCCTTGCCCGGTTATGTCCTCAATCCTGAGGGGAGTGATTTCTACTATGCATCCGTCAGTCGCCTACATGCCTCAGTAAGTGGACCCAGCCCTTCTGTTACTCTTGAGAGCACTATGACAGGAGGCAGGTGTGACAGCAGCTCCCTACCCTGTTCTACTCCCCCTGATGAAGTTCAAAGTCTGTGGGCATGGTCAGCAAATGAAAACAAGACTGGAGAATGTCTGGGCATAAGTAACCAAGTACCTGTTGAGGTAAGTGTTAGGCATGATTGAAACAGATGAAAAATGTAATGGTCATTGATGTGGGATTGATAAGGGTGACTGTTGAGGAAACATCCTGGACTATCTTATCAGTACAACTTCGCTCTGTATCTTTTCTGTGATGCAGGTGTCAGACCAATTAACATCGGTGGTTCAGCAGACCAGTATTTCGGAACTGGGTTGTCCAGGTGAGGAAACTACCGCGATGCCGGCGGAACCTCAGGCTTCCTTTTCAGACAAGTGGAGCAGTGAGCAATCTCCGTTAGCTACACCATCTGTACCAAATCTAACAGAATCTGTGTTCCCCAGCAAGGAAGGTGAGAAACAAGTCACAATTATGAAATATATGACTTCCTGAGCTTTTTATTTCAAAATGAAATGTAGTCTTTTGAAATAGGCATGGTACTGAACTCTTGCAGCTTTTTGTGCTGCTCTTTTACTTATTTCATTTATTTCTACCTACCTTTATTATGTTTACAAATAATAATATTTTTACTTATCCAACACACCTTCTTCCTAATCTGTGCAGCAGTGAGGATTTAAAACAAAAACAAAAACTTTGTGTACATTTAGTATGCTGCCTTGCATCCTTTTCTCTTTAGGCTCAGTTCTTGATGCTTGAGATTGTCAATTTTGATGCTTAAGCCAAATTTTCTCCTCAGGGACCTAAGGAATTTTTCACCTTGGGAGAAGTCTCCTAAGGGCATCTGACTCTTTCTTTACAGGTTGCTATAGGAAGCAACAGCTTAGTCAAGTGCAAAGTTTGGTGTCAAGCCAGGGAAGCATGGATTCTGATCTTCTTGGTGAGTGGATGGGTTGCATGTTTGGGGAAAGTCAGTTTTGGAGAATCCTAGCCATCTAGGATTTCCTGACAACACCATAGATGTAGACTATCATAGAACCATTGGACTTCCCAGGAATCTTCTGATATTTTTAGGATGAATTGACTGAACCCTTCACAGATAGCAGGATACATTTTCATTTCCCAGGATATGATGGAGGTAGCAGTGATTCTGAAGGCGAGGAGGCAGTGATGAGTGACCTAGAATCCAGGTGCCCTCTGATACCTGACTTCTGGCTGATCATCAAGGTCCACCAGGATCGGGTTGAAGTTTATTCCCATACGCGGTAAGATCCTAATTCTCATGGCTCCCTAAGCAGAGATGAAAAAGGGATTCCTCTGAATGATTTTTCTGAAATGGAGTTGAATAGTCTAAGAATGTACAATTTGGGGAGCTTAAATTTGAAAAGAGAAAAGGCAATACAGCTCTTATTGACTGAATTTTACATCCAAAATCAATTATAATATAAGCAGCTGTCAGTGTGCTTCTTTCCTCTGAACCTTGTTTTACATTTATCATATTCATTCAGTGATGTAATGAAAGAAAGTGCTGTGTGAGGGTGTTGCCCAAACTTTGTGTGTGTATTGCCCAATCTGTGCCAATTATATATTAAATTGAATAGACTGCAATTCCTATAATTCTACTGGGTTGGAAGATTAAGTAGTATAGTTTAGTAGAGTTCTGCTGACTCAGGAATTTTGGGAGTTGAAGCCCACAGTTCTGAAAGTTGAGAAACACTAGTCTAGTGCATATAGAGGACACCAAAGTGGAAGATAATAGCACTTTATGCTTGGAAATGGAAGTTTCCTCATGAGTCAAGTTCTGAGACTTCTTTCTTTCCTCTTTATAGCAGCTACAATGCAGTAAAAGCAACACAAAGTGAGGAAGGGGAATGCATACAACTTCACCGTGCAATGATAAAGAAGGTTGGAGAGATTTGTCGTGTTGTTAATCAGGTAAGTAGGGCACATTCAAACTGGACCTTGAATGATAAAAAGCTATCCCATAGTTTCCTGGAGGAATAGTGCTTTTTTGTGAGTAAGAAAATGCAACTACAAGCTTCTTTTTTTAAAAAAAAAAACCTGTTCCACAAATCAGTTAGAAACTAACCAAATTGAGAAATTGTAGGCCAATCACCTTAATGCTTTTTCTCAGGTAGAGGAAAGGGAATTCAGCATAGATTCTGCAAGAACAAATCCCATTGGGGAAATGACTCTATTGACACTGTGTACTTAGATTGGGCATCTGTTGTACATACTCCTGGATTGGTGGGGGCCTGCTCATAGTCACTTATGCCCTTGTGATCTCAAGATTGGACTGTTCCAATGCAATTTATATGGAGCTGAAGACACTTCCCCTAGTGCAGGGTGCACTGGCACGGACAGTTACTGACACAAGTTACTTAGCGTGTGTGACAATACTGGTCCACGAGTGCATTGGCTTCCTGTGGGCCTCCAGGTGTCATTCAAGATGTTGGTTGTCACTTTAAGTCCCTTTGTGACTTTTGACCAGGTTATTTATGGGTCCAACCCTCCCCAATGGCCGGGGGCCCTGAGCATGTGATAGAGTCCATCTTTTGTCTATGTGATACTGAGTTGGATGATGCCCAGCTACTATGTGTTTTATTTTTATTTTTTTGATATTGTGTATTTTATGTATATTATTTTATGTGTAAAATAGGCAGCTTTATAAATCAAATAAATAAATATAGAACAGATGGAGAGTTTAAAAAAATACATTGCGGAAGAAGACAATGCAAACTACTTTTATGTTCTTACCAAGGAAGCTGTGTGGATGTGTCTGTAAATTTTTTTTTTTTTTTTACAAACTCCTCCTCCTTCGAGCAGTTTTTAGCAAACAACACCAGGGGGAGCCAAAAACTGTTCCTGATGTGAGGAAACAATTAAATTAATGCTTCCTGCCCCCTTCTCTTTAAAGCGGCTGTTGCTACAAGACCTGCACGATAGCCACATTTGTAATTCTCTGCTGGTCGCTGAGAGTGAGGAGGATATCTGGAAAAGTGAAACACCTTATACCTATCGGCAGCGCACTGGGCATGATGGTAGGAGCTTAAAGATGATTCTTGCTTAATGATTGTCCTGTTTAGCAACCATTATAACAGTGCTGAAAAAGAAGCCTTTATGAGGAGTCCTCCTTCTTAGCAACCCTTGCAGCAGTCACCTGATTGAGATTTTGGCCCTTTGAAACCAACAGACATCTATGACCATCACAGTATCTCAATGTCACGTTCGCCATTTGCACCGTTTTACAACCGGCTTCCAACAAGTCGACTCTATAAAGAAGCCACACTGGAAGTTGTGGTCATGTGACAGCTGATTTAATTATTGCAGGTGATCAGTTTAACAACCACAGCGGAAGAGAGGTTGTAACTCTGTTCTGGTTACATGATGTCTTACATTTGACCTTAGTGACAGATTTGGTGGTCCCCATTATGATTATTAAACTAGGATTAGCAAGCACTTAGACTTATATACCGCTTCACAAGGCTTTACAGCCCTCTCTAAACGGTTTGCAGAGTCAGCACATTGCCCCCAACAATCTGGGTCCTCATTTTACTTAGCTCGGAAGGATGGGAGGCTGAGTCAACCCTGAGCCTGGTGAGATTCAATCTTCCAAACTGCTGGCAGCTGGTGATCAGCAGAAGTAGCCTGTAATACTGCACTCTAACCCGTGTGCCTCCGCAGCTCTTATTACCTATATTCTACTTGTATTCTAGTTACTTACATCAACAGACTACTCATCAATAACAGAACATAAGTCCCTTTTTTTTTATTCTGTAAGATTTATGGCAGTAGCTTGAGTTGAAAATCTCCTTGCTTGTTTCGATTTAGCCATTACTAGTTATATATTTCCATGCTTTTGTACAAAGCTAACAGTATCTATTGTATGTTTGAGTTTTGATTGGGCTGGGCGTATGTATAGAAAATATTTGTGCTTGATTTTTGGGCTATCTGTTGAAAAGTGGGGGAGAGCAAATTTGTGGAATAATCTCTCCCTCCCCCCCTGTTCAGATTATCCTGGAGAGGAAAGCTACCAGCCCCGTGACTATCTTGCAGCCACTATGCAGTTCATACCTGGACATTTTGCCTGTGATGCAGTCTGGAGTACCACCATCCATGTGCATTCAAGGCTCAAGATGGGGCCCAATATGGGTGTGGCACGTGGTAGGTATTTGAAAGAAAGATGAGGTTGTACATCCACAGTAATTAAAAGAGATATGTTAAAGTACTACTTTTTAAGAAATAACTTCTCTTTTTAAAATCATATCCACTAAATACCATAGATGTACCGTCTTTCTCCGAAAATAAGACAGGGTTTTATTTTCTTTTGACTCCTGAAATAAGCGTTATTTTATTGGCCTTATTTTTGGGGAGGTCTTATTATTTTTGAGGTGCAGGAAGCGGTGAGTATGGTCACCTCATGGCTGCTGCTGTGGCTATATTTTCGAGGAGGGCTTATTTTGAGGGGAGGACTTATTTTAGCGCATGCGCTCAAAAGCACGGTTTGGCATATTATCCGAGGAGGTCTTATTTTCAGGAAAACAGGTTAGTTAGCATGTATTTGAAACATTCTCTAGGGAAGAATGTTGTCCAAATGTTCTCTGGCACATAATACCTTAATTGAAATTATGCTAGGATTTTTTTCACTCATTGCTTAATGCCTATTAATAATATCAAATTAAGACAGTTTTCAAATATTTGGACACATCCGGGGATTGGAAATTATGCAGTTAGGTTTAATGAGTGGGCTGTACCCCTGAGAGACTGGTGGGTTGGCTTCTGAAAATTGCTACAGATTGGGCATTAAACTAAATCTGTCTCTTCATAAACTTGCGCTTCTCTCTCTCTCGTGCAGCCATCCAAGCCCTGCGCTCTGTGCTCAATGCCTTCTCAGTTGTGAACAGGAAAAATATGTTTGTTTACCAGGAGCGTGCAACCAAGTCTGTTTTTTATTTACGGTAAGTTCAGTATGTCCTTGGACATGCCTACCGCATTGTTCTCAAAGTTCAGAGAAGCCTGCTTGAACCATAAGCCTATCACTGACTTGCAGGTGCTGCCTTGCTTTTGCCTCTCAGAATGTTTTTCATTCATTACAACACACTTTTCCCCCCCTTTTGTCATTCCAATTCAGGCTCTCCGAAACAACGTCTGGTGGGAAGGCTGGGGAAAATGAAATCCAGAGTCTTGTGTGCCGTTCACTGGCACTTTCACGCAGCCAGGAGCCCATTTACACCGAAGACATGAGTGTAAGTATCTGTTACATTCACATGGAACCTTGGTGTCCTTGGTGCTAAGAGAGAGAGTTCAGGTACTCCTTGATTTATGATGGTACTGTGCTTCCCTGAAAATAAGACAGTCTTCTCTTTTTTGACCCCCAAAATAAGCACTTGGCCTTATTTTCAGGGAGGTCTTACTATCTTTGAGGTGCAGGAGGCGGCGAGCGTGGTCACCTCATGGCTGCTACTGTGTTTTCAGGGAGGGCTTATTTTCGGGAAAGGCTTATTCAAAAGCCCAATTGGGCTTATTATCTGGGGAGGTCTTATTTTCAGGGAAGCAGGGTAATTGGTACCCGAATCTCTCTTCCTAAGCAATACCGTTGTAATCTGCAATCCTCTTGCTTAGTGACAACGATCCCTATAGTTACTATTGTTGTTGTTATCGGAATATAAAGACTGAATGGTCATTAGGCAAGGCAACTTCCCACAGCCAAAGTCAGTAGCAATCCTGCTGGCAGGTAGATGACTGCTACCAGATGGGGGAGAGCAGAAGGTGGGGTGGGAAGGGTGTGCCAGAGGCATGGCACAAGGGTGCAACGGAAGGTCAGTCAGGGTGCAAGGGGGTGTGCAAGAGGCATCTTAGAGGTCAGGGAGGTTTGCACAAGGTGTGAGGAGATATGTGAGAAGTATAGGGTGGGCGAAGAGGGATGTAAGGGATTGCACAAGAGGCACCACCGCGGTGGTTGGTGAGAGTGTGCGAAGCAACACCATGCAAGTTTGGGAGGGTGCGTGGGTGTGTGCAATTGGCCAGCACAGCACAAGCACAGAATGGCTATGGAAGGGTGCACAGGTGGGAGAGACCTGTGACCTTCCCTGCCAGCTTTCCAACTGAGTTTCTGGGGAAGCTGGCAGGGAAGCTGACAAATGGCAATCCCTTGAAAGCGGTGCCCTTGGCATCTAGTTGTAACTCTGAGGACTGGTTATAATCACCATTCGTTCAACGCCATCGTAACTTGGAATAGTCAGTGGCCAAATGGTTGTAGGTCAAGGACTGCCTCTATACCAGGGGTCTCCAACCTTTGCAACTTTAAGTCTGAAGGACTTCAGCTCCCAGAGTTCTCCAGCCAGCAAAGCTGGCTGGAGAATTCTGGGAGCTGAAGTCCTTCAGACTTAAAGTTGCAAAGGTTGGAGACCCCTGCTCTATACTGAATGCTTACAGTGGGAGCTTTGCTCTGTTCCCATCCAGGCACTGTGATGTTGCTTTTCTTTAATAGGGCTCTCACTCATCCTTGGGGACAGCCTCTTGCCGCAGCGTGGATTCAGCTCGTCCCGTGAGCCAAATTGATAGACACATCCAACTAGTGGTTCATGGAGTGGCACCAGCAGGTAGGCTGGACACAAACTTTTAATCTGATAATGGATAAGACAGAAGGAAGGAGATGCCTTTGGAGATGCTGCTGTTGCTGCAGAATAAAAGGCACAAATGTAGACGTTATATTCTTTTATATTTCTCCTTAATTTATTCACTTTTTGTGCATATCTCTCTTGTAGCTTTTTTGTTCCAACATTTCCTCCAGCCATCCTCTAAAGGCACTTTTGGGATCAGGTCACAAGACACAACTTAGTTATATATGCAACTATTTGGTCTGGAATTACAATTAACATAGCAACAGCAGGTGAAAAAAGCAGAGGAATGTCAGGGCAGATCTCAGAAACAGTATCCTAAATAGGTTAATAGACACAATAGGCACTATAGAAGGGACATGGTGGCTCAGTGGCTAAGACGCTAAACTTGTTGATCAGAAAGGTCGGCAGTTCAGCGGTTCAAATCCCTAGTAATGGAGTGAGCTCCTATTACTTGTCCTAGCTTCTGCCAACCTAGCAGTTCGAAAGCATGTAAAAAATGCAAGTAGAAAAATAGGGACCACCTTTGGTGGGAAGGTAACAGCGTTTCGTGCATCTTCAGTGTTTAGTCATGCCGGCCACATGACCACAGAGGCGTCTTTGGACAACGCTGGCTCTTCGACTTTGAAACAGAGATGAGCACCGCCCTCTAGAGTTGGGAACAACTAGCATATATGTGTAAAAGGGAAACTTTTCCTTTACCTTTCACCTATAGCAGACCCAAGAGCTTTAGTGGAGTTCAAGTATCAGAAGCTCACACTACTTCTCCTTTCATAGGACCTGAGATCACAGACGAGCTGGTGAAGGTTCTGCGGAGACGCCTGGATGAAGCCACCCTGGATATCATCACAGTTATGCTTGTGCGGAACTGCAAACTCACTCCAGCTGATGTGGAGGTATTGGCTGAAGGAAGTACTGAACCTGCTTCCTGAGACTGTTCGACTGAAATAATTTCCCTCCCCTTAAAAGAAGAGCTTTACTCCTTGATTAAAATCTCCCATCTTGTGAACTTTGTGGTCTCAAAACTGTCAAACTGTTGATACCTATTCCTTCTGCAGTTCATACAACCTCCTGGCAGCCTGCCCACTGGAGTACTGCAATTTACTCTTCCTACTTCATGTCTGCCTTGGCTTCCAGCTGTAGCCTGCTACCTGCGACAGAATCTGCTGATCTTTCTGCACACGCCCAAATACACAGATAGCAATGTGGAGAACCACTTCAAGGTGAGCGTTTGGTTACCTTGAACTGCATGCTCAGTGTTTGGAGCTGAGTGGACCTTTTTAGGTTGCCAGGCAGGGGTGGGTTGCTGCCGGCATTGCTGCCGGTCTGGCATGTGTGCGCATTTGCCCCTAAAAAGGTCTGCACATGCACACAACGTTAGAAAAGGGGAAATTTTTTTTCTGCAATGAAGATTGTTCTGCGCATGCGCAGAACCGAAAATCAAGAAGGTGACGCTGCCGCTAGAACTGGTTCAGAGGCGTGGCAGGTCGAGTTACTACCTACTCAACCAAACCGGGCCAAATTGGTAGGAACCCACCTCGGTTGCCAGTTATGCTGGAAAGTAATTTTATGTGTAAAAGTAAAATTTTGCTTCACTCCTATATAATCTCACATTAGACAGGAGATCATCCTTGTGATCTGGTAATACTATTGTATTAAAAAGAACTACAATTATATATGATACTTTTAAGTGTCGCCATTTTACTTCTGAAGACTTTAAATACACAGATAGTTGCAGAAGTAGAGAGATAGAATCAAGATCATGTGAAGTGTTTTAATACCACTTTATAATGCCTTGGTAAGGCTACACTTAGAAAACTGCATCCAGTTTTGATCGCCACGATGTAAAAAAGTGGTGCAGACTCTAGAAAGAGTGCAGAGAAGAGCAACAAAGATGATTAGGGAACTGGAGGCTAAAATGTGAAGAAACATGGAATTGGTTATGTCTAGATTAATGAAAAGGACTAGGAGTGACATGATAGCATGATACCTCAGGAGTTGCCACAAAGAAGAGTGAGTCAATCTATTCTCGAGAGCAACTGAGGGCAGGACAAAAAGCAATGGATGGAAACTAGTCAAGGAGAGAGGCAACCTAGAACTAAGGAGAAATTTCCTGACAATTATAAGAATTAATCAGTGGAACAACTTCCCTCCAGAAGTTGTGAATGCTCCAACTCTGGGAGTTTTTAAGAAGCGAATGAACAGCCACTTGCCTGAAATGGTACAGGCTTTCCTGCCTGAGCAGGGGGTTGGACTAGAAGACCTCCTAAGGTCTTCTATTCTATTTCACTTTCTTTTGTAGGTGGCATTTCCGAACACTAGCTTGAAGTAACCACTCTTTTCTTACTTTTCAGCACTGCCTGAACCAGAATAGCAGCAGCAGTCCTGAATTGGATCTTTATTTATATAATAAGCCAGGAGGTCAAGGCACTGGTGGCAAAGGTACTAAGCATCTCTGCTCTGTTAGATAAAGAATAGAACACTCTAGCAATAAACTAGAGCACTTTGGGACAGTCTTAGATACATGAGAATAAAGGCTAGTTGGGCTACCCCCCAAAAAATATAGAAGATTCTGTGAAGAGCCATCTGTCTCTTGTTTGGTCCATATGAACCAAATTATGAAATGTCCATGCACCTATATACTGTATCTTGCCGCCTTTCCAAATCTGTTGTTCTCTAGGTGTGTTGCCCATTCTTTTAAACCAGCAGAGTCCATAGCCATGTTGGTTATCTGGGTTATTGTCAGAATGGAAGTATAGTATAACTGGAGGATTAATAAAGGCAGCTCTAATGCTATGTCCCAAGTATGATGGAGAGCCACTACATTTTTAAAACCCCTCTTTGCCATTTGTGGTGGGTTGTAATTCAGTGAAATTTGTTGTTCAGTCTTCACTGTACATTTTCTGATCCATGGTGATTAAAATGAAGGAGACAATATTGTATTCTTGAATAGAGAGCCAGACTAACTAGAGATTAAAATATTTCTGCTTGGAAGAAGATATTTTGGGTTTTGGCCCATTCATTTAGCTGGTAATGTTGATTGGTGTTGATTGGTGCTGCCTATATGCAGAGAGAATAATGCATGTATTTTTGACATACTCTTGCCTCCTTTTCCACCTGCACTGTGGTTTGGTTGTGTGGGTAACGCATCACTTCAAAGTGTGTCTGACCATTCTTCTGTCGTGTAGGTTCCATGCTGGATCTTGTGAAGCACCTGTTTCCACCTTCCCAGTTTCAAGGTAGCTTCCTGTAGATTCCAGTGGGCCACTGATTTTTTTTTTCCCCAGTGCTGCTTCCCATCCTCATTTTTGATCCTATGCCTGCTGTGCTTTTGGCTTTTGCTCTGTTGTTTACTGTATCACCCATGTTTCCTCTTCAGTGTTGTCACCCCAGACCCTTTTTTTCAGCTCTTATCCTTTCTTGGTTCCAAGGAAAAGCGTTTCTTTTTTCCAAGTAAGGATTATTTGTCAAAGTTAAAAGAATCCACAACAAAAATAGGAAAGTATGGTATATTTGGTGGCTTCAGGTGGAGATAGACTAATTATTTTTCTGTTCGCATTTAAACCTTTCATCTTGAAACCAAAATGGGAGTAAAACATCGTGCACATTTCATAAGATCTGCATAAATCTATGAAGCATATACAGCTGTAGGGTTTATTTTGCAACACAGAGCAATAGACAATTTTCTTCTGTAATCCTGGAATTGTGAAGTGGGATTCCCTGATATTCTGAAACAAAGGTGTAAAACTATGCATCTGATAGTAGGTTGACGGATAGCTGGAGACTCCTGACCCTGCAATGCACTTAGAAACAGCCCTAACTGAATGGATTTTATACTCAAAATCAGAATGAATGCTGAGCTTGGGCAAGAAATTTTCCTGGTGACATGTTTGTTCAGGAACTTAAAACTGCAGGATCAGTGGAAGTAGGACTGGAACACTTAAGTACCTTTAGTATTGTATCTTTTGGAGCAAGTTCTTTACATGTAGATTGTCAGATGGATTTCTAAGTATTTTTGGCAACCTTGAGCTTTATGGTTCTATACCTAACAGAGAATAGATGACACTACTAGCTCTTCCTTTATCTTTGTTCTCACACGGTTTTTGAGTCAATAATAGGATTATATTTCAGCCGCTCTGGGAGTCAATATAAACTTAAAGGATCAATTTGCTTCCATAAGAGGGCTTATTGCATGCCTGGAATAGGCTCTCTTTCTCTTTCTCCACGCGATCTATTTCTTCCATGCCAAAGCTGCATCAGGCCAAGGTCATGCTAATAGGAGGTGCTGAGCATGTTATGATTACCTTTGAGGATGGGGTGCATGATTGAGATAGCATCTACAGTGTCTCTGCCATCATGCACCTTCTGCATGGAGGAAACTCACTACTTCTGTTTATAATTGATGTCATTTTAAAAACCTAGACTACTAGTGTCTGCTGATGCTATCTGTAGAGAGTGTCCTTACGTTTTTTGCACACCCTTCTTAGGAACTTTGGCATGCAGATATTAGTAAGAGATTTTGCTTGGCAAAGTGAGACTCCTGTAGAATTACAATTTGCCATTACCTTGGTTTTTTTCCATGGATACTAATTAATGTGGTGCATTACAGACCAGAAGAAGGTTAGAAGAACTGAAAGTGTTACCACCACACACCTTCATCCCCAGTTTTTAAGGGATCCTGACGCAGTACAGGAAAGGAGCTGTTTGCTTGCTTACTGCTGCTTGTTAGAATAAGTAAAAGTAATTTAGAGACGGCTGATCTGTTGTCTGATGCTTTTGCTGGCTGAATTTTGTTAAGCCTGAAACGAATGCCACTGTTTTGTAGGTAAAAGCCCATTCCTAGAGGGAGCAGGCCTCTTTGTTATCCACATGTATGTTGATTTCCTTGTCCACATTTGTTTCACTCTTTCTCTCTGCACATACTTTTATTTTTTAACCTTCCCAAGTAGCATCCCAAGGATGCTGAGTTTCTGTAGCAAGAACTAAGGTGAATGGGCTCAAGCAGGTCTTCTGTTTCCCTGCAGGTGTTGCATGCATTGCCCTGTCCTTTGTGGATGACTGCGGAAATCCCATTTCACTGGCTCGCTGGGTGAGGCCCTCCACTGTCCTGCTGAGCACTTCATTTCTTCTGGAGGCGGACTTTGAGAGCTTGACTACAGCCAACAAGCATGAGTGCGAACCTGGCAAGACACAGTCAGGTAGGTATTAAGGTTTGTTGCATAAATTCAAATCCAGAAGCACACACAGATAACTGATGTAGCAGTATTCATTAACTTCTTTATATACATAAGAATAGATGGATAAATGTACAATACCAACAGGTGGCTCTTCCAAGTAAATACAAGGCAGGAGAGTTACAGGCAAACACAAGCAGTTAGTTTCATTTTAGCAGATAAGCCAGACAGACTGCTAGTTTAGTTCTCAGAGCAGCAGACTGCTTAAGTTTCTGTTTAAATTCTTTGCACAGACTTAGATCTGTTTAAGCTCCCACTGGCTGACTAAGTTGCTATGCCTATTCATTGGCTGATCATGTTCCCATGTCTCTCCAAGTCATGAATATTCTAACAGTAGGAAGGCAAGTTTTCTCTTTTCCAAAAGAGTTCATAAGCAAAATAATGAGACAAAAATGAGAGCAGGTGCATAGTTCAGGGTTCATTTGGGAATTGCCGTAGCTTTTTTAAAGCAGACTTTTTGAAACAGACTTTTTCTTTACAGCTCTCTCTCCTCTAGTACGCTTTGACGTCTGGGAGAAAGGAAACATCAGCTTGTTGCAACTGTCTGAAAGACTGCGTCATGCCCTGCGCCATGCCCTCTGTGATGCCCTCATGGAATTTCATATGCTCCCCAATCCGCTGTGTGTAGAGACATCCACTGATCTGGAGGATCCAGATAATGTTGGTAAGATCTTTCAGTTACTCTGTTGCTAAATTCTGCAAAATGATTGCAGTCAGGAGTTTCCTGGCTTTCATATGTCTGTTCTTAGGAACAAAGGAATTTGCCTTCATGAATTTCATTCTGTACTATCTAAATGTTCTCAAGGCTTCGGATAGAAATGGCTTCTGCCATTTCTGAACTTCGTTGACTATAGCAGGGCTTGAACTTAGGAATAATCATGTGCAAAGGCACACAGTTTACATGGAGTTATAGCTCTTTCTGAAGATTTATGATTGCCTTTTGTTGGGTTCTTTTTCATTGTCTGCCTCATTAAACAATAAGGGATTCGTTAAAGCTAAAGCAGCTTCTAAAAGACATAGAAAACCATGTGGCTTCAGACAGTTCTTCCTATGGTGAAGACCGGCCGCCTTGAAAAACCGCCTATGGTTTTTGCCGGCCACCTTGAAAGAGGCGGTGATGAGACCCCTCCTCAAGAAGCCCTCTCTGGATCCGGCTGTTCTGGCCAACTATTGTCCTGTCTCCAACCTTCGGTTTATTGCGAAGGTTGTTGAGAGTGTGGTGGCGTGGCAGCTCCCTCAGCACCTGGATGAAGCTGTCTATCTGGACTCGCGCCAGTCCGGCTTCCGGCCCAGGCACAGCACGGAGACGGCATTGGTCGCGTTGGTCGATGATCTCTGGAGGGCTTGGGATAGGGGCTGTACCGCTATCCTGGTCCTGTTAGATCTCTCAGCGGCTTTTGATACCATCGACCATGGTATCATGCTGCACCAGTTGGAGGGGTTAGGGGTGGGGGCCACCGTTCTACGGTGGTTCCCCTCCTATCTCTCTGATCGGTCGCAGTTTGTGTTGGCAGGGGGGCAGAGGTCGACTTCGAGGCGCCTCACTTGTGGGGTTCCACAGGGGTCGGTCCTCTGGCCTCTCCGGTTCAACATTTATGTGAAGCAGTTGGGTGAGATCATCCGTGGTTTTGGGGTAGAGTTCCATCAGTACGCCGATGATACTCAGCTGTACATCTCTACCCCGGACCACCCCAACGATGCCGTGGAAGTGATGTCCCGGTGTCTGGAGGCCGTGTGAGTCTGGATGGGAAGAAACAGGCTTTGACTCAACCCATCCAAGACTGAGTGGCTGTGGCTTCCGGCGTCACGGTATAGCCAGTTGACGCCATCTCTGGCTATTGGGGGCGAGTCATTGGCCCCCACAGAGAGGGCTCGCAACCTGGGTGTCCTCCTGGACTCTCGACTGGCTTTAGAAGAGCATATGATGGCCGTGGCCAGGGGGGCTTTCTATCAGGTCCGCCTGATAGAAAGTTGTGCCCCTTTCTGTATCGTGACGCCTTACGCACTGTCACTCAAGCTCTCGTCACCTCCCACCTGGACTATTGTAGCGCTCTCTACATGGGGCTTCCCTTGAGGCGCACCCGGAGGCTCCAGTTAGTTCAGAATGCTGCCGCATGGGAAATTTTGGGAGCATCTAGACGCTCCCATGTGACACCTCTCCTGCGCGAGCTGCACTGGCTGCTGGTGGCTTTCCGAGTGCGCTTCAAGATATTAGTGACCACCTTTAAAGCGCTCCATGGCAAGGGACCTGGTTATCTGCAAGACCGCCTCTTGCTGTCAAATACCTCCCATCGACCAGTTCGCTCCCACAGAGAGGGCCTCCTCAGGGTGCTGTCGGCCAGACAATGCCAGCTGGCGACCCCCAGGGGGAGAGCCTTCTCTGTGGCAGCTCCTACCCTCTGGAATGACCTACCCCCTGAACTACGTACGACCTCAGACCTACGCCTCTTCCTTCGGGCCCTGAAGACACATGTATTCCATGCAACCGGCCTGTCATAGCCTTTTTAATTGGGTTTTTTAGTATTGGATTTTAACTGTGGGCCAAAGTATTTAATTATATATTAATAAGCCATTTTAACTTTTGTATTTCCTGTTTTTAATGTGGCTGTTCACCGCCCTGAGTCCCGAGAGGGAGAAGGGCGGTATATAAATTAAATAAATATAATATATATAATATAATATAATATAAGACTTGTGACTGGAAAAAGAGGGAGTTTCTGGTGTGAGTAGTGTGGGATTTTCACTAGCTGTAATAAAGAATGTACTTTCAGGAGGCCTGCGCCGGACAATGTCTGAATCAAAAGGAGTGACTTACAATGCCAGAGGCAGAGCATGCCCTCCACCTCTGCCCTTCTCAGTGCCGACGACAAGTTTGGGTGAACCTGTCACACCTACAAGCAAGATGGGACGACGGAGCTTCTGGGATAAGCTGGTAATGACTATGGAAAATGGAGAGGGGAGCTGTTTTGAATGCAAAAGGGAAGGGTCAAAACTCACAAACAGAAACTAAATTGAAGAACTGTTACAGCAGAGTGCAAACCAAAAACGTCTTAAGATGGTCAATACTCTAGCCACAATGTTGTTAGCCACTACATGCTTAGTAATTCAATATTATGATTTTTCAGCCCCAGACTGTTAAGAGGTACTTTTCCGCCTAATGTCTCACAATTTTAGGAAATACTTTGAGATTTACCCCATAAAGCAAGGGTGGGTAACTATGGCAACTCTGGACTTACCCCATAAAGCAAGGGTGGGTAACTATGGCAACTGCTCCATGCTGGCTCTGGAATTCTGGGAATTGAAGTCTGCAGGTCACAAAGTTGATTAGTTGCCCACTTCTGCCATAAAGGAGCTCTAGAAAAGGACTCTGGCCTGCTGGCATACTTGTATACCTGTTTCAAGTTAGACCCACAATATGTGTTGCGTGCTATAATTGCAGAATTATATATTCATATTATGTGTGAATTAGTAGAATGGCTCTTCGGTTTTTGAAAAAGACCATATCAAAGCAGAATGTGGCAGTATCAAAGCTTGTCTAATACGGAAGCTTAACAGAGATGTTTCCCTGTGCTCTGCCTTATTTGTCAGAGCAAACCAGAGATGGCAGATCAAGGAAGCCCCAAGACTACAGATGACATTGTGTTGGAGCGACCTGAAGAGAATCGCAGTCGGCGTCGCCATAAGACTGAAAGTGTGAAGCAGCACTCAAGCCAGGAACGTGCTGCTTCCGAGCAGGAGCAGAGCCAAAGGCAAGCATGATAGCAATAGCGCAGAGACTTATATACTGCTTCACAGTGCTTTTTACAGCCCTCTCTAAGCAGTTTACAGAGTCATATTTCCCCAACAATCTGGGTCCTCATTTTACCCACCTCGGAAGGATGGAAGGCTGAATCAACCTTGAATCTGGTGACATTTGATCTCCCAAATTGCAGGTAGCCAGCAGTCAGCAGACGTAGCCTGCAATTCTGCATTCTTACCACTGCGCCACCACAGCTCTTTTGATAGTTTCCATCCACATCATCTAGGAAATTGTGGGAGGGGCTCTTCCATGCCAAATCCTTCACTTTTTAAAGTACTGGGGTGCATTAAATTCTCACATCCTCAAAAGGAGCCTAACATGATAAGCAATAGGACGACCAGGTGCTAGTAGGTACTTATGATAGTCTAAACCTTGGGCAATTGAGATGATGGTGAGCAAGAGATCTGCTTCTCCCCCCACCCAATGATTTCTCCCCTGGGATCTGTTTTATCCTTGAACCACTTGGACTTCGATATTTTTTCTTCATAGACGTCGGGCTTGCCAGCTAGAGGAGGGAGATGTTGGAAGTTTGCACCCAGTTTTCAGTCAGACTTGCCAGTCCTGGATGGCTTTCATGAACCGTTTGGGTACGTTTCTAATTTTATGTCTTGATCATTTTTCTTTTTTCCTGGTTTCAGCTTAGCTTAATATGGGCAGATTCTGCTTTTCTTTCTGTGTTGATACAGTATTTTAAATCTGGAACTCTGAGAGAAAAATATCCCAGGTATTTTCTTCAGCATATAAAAATGATCACAGAGACTTATGGCAAAAGGAAACAGCAGTTTATTTACCTTTAACGTTAGCTAACGGATTCTGTAGAACAGAAAGAGAATAACCTCCAGGTACAGGGTTTCACCTTATATACATGAAATTACGTATTACATGCGTCATAACCTGAATACATGAAAACAACATTGCATGCAAGGAATACAATGTGTCTCACAATGTGAAAAGTACATGGAAGCTTACCAACATACGTGTTCAGAAACCCCAAAGGACTTCCCAGAACTTTTCCAGAACTAAACAATAAGATCATTACCGGCTTCCTGCAAAACACATCCTGTTATTCCCGGTTACAGAGGAAGTCTCTAAGTTATTTATTTTGATTATTTATTAGGCCCAAAGTGGATTTTTAAAGCCTACCTAAAACCATCATATTTGCCCAGATAATCCAAGATGGAGTCTGTCAGGTTCCACAAAGAATCTTCTTTGCTCAAATAAATAATCCTTATTCTCTCAAACTCCATACAAGGGGGGAAAAAACCTCCCCAATAGGAACGAAATATAAATCTCAAATAATATTCCTTTAGCGCAATTCTCCTAGTTGGGAAAAAAATAGCTTGCTGTCATGTGTAAGATTAAAAATCTAACACCCAGAATAAGGTAAAATAAAAAAATGAAACTTACTGACGGCCACAAAGCCTTTTGGTTTTTTGGGAAATGTTCTGGGTGAATTTTGTTCGGATATATGTTGGTTTCTTCTCTGTACAGGGTGTCCATCGGTGCAACAGTGTGTCTTGGAAAGTGTCTCCCGCTTCCTGCTGCCTTCTATCATGCTGCAAGTAGTGAATCTCGTCACTACTTTAGCAAGTGACACCACTGTCAAAGTGTTCGAAAAAGTCAGGTAAGTGCTGAGGCTCAACTGCCCAGATAATAGGGAGGTGCTTATGGTTTTAGGAAGCTCTTTTACGACGATGGGAATAACGTATGTGGAAGAGAAAGCTGGAATTACCAGATGGATAGTCACATATCAACATGTAACATGTTGAATTGCCCAACCCTGGAAGTCTTTAAAAAGATGTTAGACAGCCATTTGTCTGAAATGGTATAATGTTCCTGCCCATGCAGGGGGTTGGACTAGAAGACCTACAAGGTCCCTTCCAACTCTGCTATTGTATTGTATTGTATTGTATTATTGTATTGTATTGTATTGTATTGTATCTTACCCTTTGCTGCAGTGGTCCTCAAGGCATGTCCTTTGCGCCATATTCTCTGACCCCAGGCACCAGTGCCCGACCGGCTGTTATTCGACAATTTACTCTGCTCGGACGGAGCTTCCACCAATGGCGGTGCAGCACAGAACAAGGTGAATAGTGTGCCTTAGGGAAATGGGGGGGGGGGGGCAGAAATAGCCTGATTCCCTTGCTGCCTTTGGGGTTCAGGAACTATATTTCACAATGCAATCTTTCTAGCTGTCAAAGGATTCCAGCGTTTCGAGAGTACTGAGCTTAGCTCTGCAGATAAGGCTTGTGACGTTGCTCCCCGACAAAGATTCCTCTTCATGGAAATCATGGACAAAAAGGTATGTGTTTATGAGTGAAAGCTGGGATATAATAATTTGGGAGTCTGAAGTCTTGGCCCAGCAATACTGAAAATGAGTTTTTCTTTCCAGTTGGTGCTGTACACTTACAATTGGTCCGTGGACCTGGGCAGTGCCCTGAACAACTCTCTCACTCGCTTACTACAGTGGCAAAATGCCAGAGCCCACGTAGTACATTGCCTGCTTAGCCAGAAGCTTGGGCTGTTCCATCATTACTGTTATATGGACACCCCCTGGCACGAGGACAGCAAGCAGGTATTTACATTCTTTGCTTCTGTTTTCATGATGTTCTTCTGCCTCTAAACCAGGGGTATCAAACTCAATTTCACTGAGGGCCGCATCAGGGTTGTGTTTGACCTCGGGGGCAGGGTTGTGTTTGACCTCGGGGCGTGCAGGGAGCGTGGCCAACTTGACGTCACTTGTGTCAGGGATGCCTGTGGCGATCCAAAAGCACTGCCAGCAAAAATGGGCTCCAATCTGTGTTTTCGGCTGGAATGGCCTCCTGCAACCTTCCAACAGTGAAAACGGAGATCGGGAGAGCCGCATGTGGCCCTCCCTATCTCTGTTTTCACTGGCAGATGGTTGCAGGAGGCTGTCCCAGCCGAAAACAGATTGGGAGCCCATTTTTGTTGGCAGAGGCACCACAGGCTGGTCCTTTACTATCTCCAGGCTGACCCCCATGGGCCAGATCTAAGCACCCCGCAGTCCTGAGCTAAGCACCCCGTGGTCCGGATCTGGCCCGTGGGCCTTGAGTTCGACACTCCTGCTCTAAGCTAATACTGCATCTTCTTTTGTCCAGGAGCAAAACCCCTTCCTAAACTCTACCCTGGAAATTGATGCCCTGATCCGGAGCCCTAGTGTTCCCCCAAGCAAGGAGCAAGGACGCCTCAGCAGTTCTGCGCGCATCTTGCAGCCTTTGCATTTTCCTCCAGACATGGTGCCCTTTGACGAAGCTCTCCGGGATGTTTCAGTCATCCAGCCTATAGTTCACAACCCAGAACAGGGCGTTCATGACCCCGTAGCCCAGCATGGAGCTCAGTTCCTAGAGATCAAGAACACAGAGAGGAAAGGTAAGTGCAAGGTTAGGTGTAGAGGGGAGTGATAAGCAGGATCTGGCATTCTGGGGCTAAGAATCCCTGTGTGAAAACTGGCCAAGGAAGAATTCATCAAGGCAATAAAAAGTAAAGCTATAGAATGCTATAGAGCCAGATTAGTTCCCATGTCAGATTATAATGCAGGCAAATGTGTATGAATTCTTAAAAGCATAAGTTTTCTGTTGGGAATGCTCTCTGGCAAAGAAGAACCTGATAATCCAAGAATCTCAGAGCCCTGCTCTCTTCAGCTCCTGCTCCTGTTCCCGTTCCACAGAGATGGAGAAACAGATGAAGATTGAGAACCTTTTTGTGACATGGCAACAGCGTTCTGCTCAATCCAACATGCCCATCAGTGTGAGTTTGGGGCTGGGACGTGGGGCTGGGATGTGATAAGCTACAAGAATGATGATGATGATAATCCCATAAAATGTTTTTCACTGTAAGGAAAGACTGTAAATTATACCAGTGGAATCTTGAAATGTAGTTCTCTGAGGGTCACTTACATTACTGCTGTTCTCATGTTGGTATAAATTCATTTTTATTCATTACCAGTGTTCATCATTTGTTTGGACATTACTAGCTGATAGACTATAAACTAGTTCACCCATAGGAATGCTCTCCTCTCCTGCCTCTTATGCTGTTTCTAGGTGTGGGCGTTGTGTGGAGCTTATGATTCTTGGGCTTCTCTTGTAAATTGAGTGATCACAGACTCTAGAAAGAGTGCAGAGAAGAGCAACAAAGATGATTAGGGGACTGGAGGCTAAAACATTTGAGGAATGGTTGCAGGAACTGGGTATGTCTAGGTTAATGAAAAGAAGGACCAGGGGAGACTTGATAGCAGTGTTCCAATATCTCAGGGGTTGCCACAAAGAAGAGGGAGTCAAACTATTCTCCAAAGCCCCGGAGAAGCAATGGGTGGAAACTAATCAAGGAGAGAAGCAACTTAGAACTGAGGAGAAATTTCCTGACAGAACAATTAACCAGTGGAACAGCTTGCCTCCAGAAGTAGTGAATGCCCCAACACTGCAAGTCTTCAAGAAGATGTTGGATAACCATTTGTCTGAAATGGTATAGGGTTTCCTGTCTAGGCAGGGCGTTAGACTAGAAGACCCCCAAGGTCCCTTCCAACTCCATTATTCTATTCTATAGTGGTTTTAAAAAGTACAATATTTTAATGCAAATAATAATACTGTACAAATGTAGAAGGTGAGTCACTAAGAAGGAGGCTGTGACAAAGAACCTCCACATAACCTTGCCAACAAAACTATAGGACTTGTCCAAGCAGTCACAAGAAGTCAATACTGACTGAAAGGCACAAAATGAAATATTAAGGACAGCCTACTAGAAACTATAGCATACCAGGAGGTCACCATCTCTCTGTCCAAGAGCCACAATAGATTTTAATTACGTTTGCAATCTAGAAGCCAGCAAGAACAACTATGCTCAGAAGAACAAATGAATTGGCTTTCAACTGCTCTGACTATATTTAAAAGGCAAAAGATTTACATGACCTAAGAAAAGCCAGAATAATATTCCCGCTTCAGGCTCCATTATTAAATTTTATAGTGCAAGAAATTAGTTTCTTCATTAAATATTGACAGATTGTTACTTGTTGGGTTCTTAGCTCTCTCTGAGCTTGTTCTCATTTTGCAGATATTTAATTACCTTACTCGGTAACGTCATCAGCACATTAATATACAGTAGAGTAGCTTATAGAACATCAAGAGCCCAGCAATTCAACCCTGAGCTTTCATATATTCGCCACTAGTGCAAGGAAAATTAATTTTCATACATTGTCTTGGCTATGTCAGAGCAGGTCTGATAATGGTTGATAGTTTTTCTTTCCATTTGAAACAGCCCCTTTTTGCAAGATAAGTAAGTTTGGAGCAGCAGATAAATTTATTTCTTCTTCCTGTTTGGTTGTCTGCATATATTTAATAGAGCAGACAATCACATAAGGTCCGCGGTACGCCATTCCTCCATAGGTTGCCTATTGTCCAGAGAAAAAAAGGTTAAGAGGGAGATTATGGCACCTTTCCCTTTGAAAGCTTTCCCTTTGTTCTCCAGGAATGTTATATCAGTGGGGCGTTAATACATGAAATAGGCTTAGCAATATGCAAAAGTTTTTTCCCCCTGTGTGTATGTGTGCAGCTGGCAGACCTAGACACCCTGAAGCAGTCATCACGCTTGGTCCATTACTGTGCGACACCCCTGCTCTTTGATCCAGGCTTCCGGCAGCAGTTTCAGGCAGATCAACAAAGCAGGCTGGAAGGCAAGGTGAAGCAAGGGGAGAGGGAAACACCTTTTGTAATCCCTTTTCCTCCTCAAGGCTTACGAGGGTGGCTCATAAGAGGATTTCTTTTTTCTCAGATTGAACTAATTGAGTGAACGATTTGATAAGAGCCTGATAAATGAGATTAGAGTAAAATCCCTATTTAAAGAGTCATTGGTGGAGGGTGATCCTTAAAATCCCATTGTCTATTCATTTGGAGAGGTACTTTTGGATAGGTATAAGCAGACTATCCGCCGTCTTATAGGTAGTCCTTGGCCTTCGTTCAGTGACCATTTGAAGTTGCAGTGGCACTGAATGAAGGGACGTATAACTGTTGCTGAAATTGCAGCTGTTGCGTCATCCCCACAGTCATTAAATCATGGGGCACTTGGCAGTCTGCGCACATGTATGACCTCCAGGGCACTTCAACTCTCCCCACCCGCCGAACTTCCCTTATCTATATCCTTCGAGTCCATATGGCCCCTGACCTTCACCATCTTCTGCTTCCGCTGACCAAGAACGCCTGGTCTGGCCCTTCACAAGGCAGCTGCTGGCACACAAGGCTTTCTTCCCTAGGTCATGCATCGTAGTTACCTCACGAGACTTGAGGAAATGGGTCTCACGTGATCAGCAATTTCCTCATGAAGGGCCAGGCTGCGCAGGTCTTATCAGCGGCAAGAGCAAGAAGGTAATAAGGTCAGCTGGGGTAGCAGAGCGCAGGGCAGTGGGGGGGCCTTGGAGTGCAAGTTAGGAAGGGTGACTGCAGCTGGAACTTGACGGGAGGGGTTGTGGCGCTTCAGGCTGGGGCTCAACTCCATGCTATGCTACGCTGTGTCTGAAGGACTTTCTGCAGTCCCAGAGCTGTGGTGCGCCAAAAAGCCCCGTCAGCCACGGCATATTCTTTCCCCAAATTCCTTGCACTTGTGCACGTGCACACAACCTGTACCCTCTTTCCCTGACCTCACGGAGTTTGTCCTATACCCCCTCCCAATTCCTGAAGAGCATGTGTCAGGCTTCTCCCACTTCCTTGTAGCATCCCTGCACTCCTTACCTGGAACGCCCTCCACTTCCTGCATAGTGACCTGCACCTCTAGAGCTATGATTGTAACCAAGACAACCAAGACTGTTGGATTCAACTGCATTGCTTAGCAATGGAAATTCTGGTCCCAATTCTGGTCATAAGGAACCTAGGCATGAAATTATACCTCACACCTCCTGGTGCTTTTAACATCAACCATTGATGTCAGTCTTCCCACAGGGCCCTTTCTTTGTCCCAAACCTTTGCAGACCTTTCAAATCACCGTACTTCCCTCTGACCTCTTATTCTTTCTAATCTTCTCAGAAACAATTTCAAGAATTCTCTTATTTGGGGGGAATGTCTAGACTTATTTTTTTGTCCCTTGTATCCAAAATCCTTTCCATGAAGATCCATTAAATCCTATTATTACTTTATTTATTTATTTTATTTATTTTATTAAATTTATACCCCGCCCTTCTCCTTGCAAGGACCCAGGGCGGCGCACAGGCAATATTAAAAACCATACAAAATACAAAAATATATTATTAAAAACTATTAAATTGTATCCCGTGCTAAAACCCATTATAAAACCCTAAGAATGTAAAATTTATACACATTTAAAAGTCAGAAAATGGGGGTTATGCTAGGCCGGCTTGTTGGAATAAATAAGTCTTGAGACGCTGGTGGAAGAGGCGGAGGTCCGAGGTGGTGCGTAGTTCGGGGGGTAGGTCGTTCCAACTTTATGTTCTTAACAAGGAAGGGCTGAATTTATCTGGTCTGATTCTCTCCTAATTATCAAAGTAGTTTTGAGGGCTCACTGCAAGACTGAAGCCCAGCAGATATCACCGTAAGGTTATTACATTACATAAGTTCAATTTTTTTTCTGAGAAAAATATCATCGTCTGCTTATTTGCTCGCATTCAGAAGCGCCATCGCTCCAACGACTCCACAGCATCTGGTAGGGACCGTAGCCACAGTTGTGACTCTGCAGAAGGGCTACCATGTCGATCCAAGGATGAGGCCTGGCTGCTGGAACTATGTCATGCCTTTCTCCAGCAATACATACAGTATCTGCAGAGCATGGGCTTCATCTTAGTACAGGTGCGCCCAGCCTCACCTGCTCGCAGGTTAGTATGATTTAGCAAGTACAGGTGATTTACAAGTGAGGTGGGAAGAGGGTTTTTTGTTCCTTAACTGTTCTGGGTTGCACCAAAGCATATGGCAGAGACATCCTTTCTTTGGGAGAGAACTTCCTACAAAATGTGGTTGCAAAAATTATCAGGTTAAAAGAAACGATTTTAACAATTATCACTGTTAAAAGTAGACATGCGGGACTTCAGGTTTGCTTATGATATATTGATTTTTTAAAAAGAGAGGATATCCTGGTAGGTCTTTGAACTTCTTTTTGTATTATTCTGAATTTTCAGCAGCACGAGCCGGATTAGAGCTCTGGCATCAATGGCTGGTGAGACACGGGGCTCCTTCTCATACTCCAGGCCCAAGGTGGATGGGAGTCCAAAGGTAAGAAAGCTAATTATGGGCGGGGCGCTGGTAGCCTCTGTTGGCCTTGTGGCTTCATCAGAGATAGGTGCTTAGCTGGAGAGAGGATGGCCCATCTAACAGAGAGATTGGACCACATGTTTCCTAGCTAGTCATCCCTTTGGAAGCATATTTTCTAGGTAGCTATCTTGGAGGCTTACTCCTGAAAAAAAAATGTATTGATTTTCTAGACCACGAACCCTCCTGTCACAGCATACCATTTGCAAAGAGCTTTGCCTGGGGGCATTGTACTGATGGAACTGGCTTTCCAGGTGAGTGGAAATTGCCTTTTGCCATGACTAGACCATATGACTTAACAACAGTCAAGGTTCCTAGGTCAGCACATTCTCAAGATGAATTGCAAGTACAATGGGGAAATTAAGGGTATGGCCAACTGTTGTGAGAGGATATGCACTAGAATTGCTGGTGATGTGTGTGCCTGTGAGTCTGTGTATGTATGTGTAATCTTCCTAGCTGAAGTCCCTGTTTTATCTGAGACAAGCTAATCTTGATTTTATTTCATTTAAATTTATATTCAACTGTAATTAAATCAAATGTATTGTTATGATGCCTTCAGTTACATATTCAGCCATTTCCCCTTAATATCAGATTAAACACTTATCTTTTGTAACAAGTTTTGGAATGCTCTGGGGCCATAGGCAGCAGTTGAACTATAGAGGGAAAAATAGAGTTGAGATAACCATAATAGATGGAAGCAATATCAGTGAATTAGCTGTTTTAAGGAATAATGTTTATTTTGTTTTACTTAGATTTAGATGCTTTTATGCCACTTACTTTCTTTTTAATCTTCTTTAAGGTTTATATGGCATATAGCTGCATATCTCTTTTTTTGTTGAATACAAATTCCCTCCAGAATTTGAAAATATGATTTCTGTTTTCATAGTTTTTACGCACACACTCTGTGTCTCTGCCTCGCAGTTTCTAAAGAAATGTTGCAAAACTACAAGAAGCAAACAGGATAAACTCCAAGGATAGTTTTCAGAGAGGGATGGTTAATAAAACTAACGGCAATGTCTGGCTGTTATGTACACATGAAAATTGATATTCCATCTTTTGCTCCTCTTAGGGATGTTATTTTTGTGTCAAACAATATGCACTGGAATGCTCCCGAATACCCATGGGGCAGACTGTCAACTCACAGGTAATACTACCATGATTAGGGTTTCCCTAACAGGTAAAACCTGGTGTATATAGAAAATGTCATCAAAATATATGCATAGGAGGCAGTTTGAACCTTGTGGGCTGTCCGATTTCTTGATTTTTGCATCTTAGCATTCAGAATCCTGCTCAAGCGACCACTTTCCTGTGATTGATTGATTGATTGATTAATTGATTGATTATGTTTTCAGATGTGGCAAGTCTTAGTGGCCACATAGGTAAACCTTCTCTTGGACTGTCTTCAACCTAGTCCTTCAGGCCTCCTAATGGTGCACTCACTGCTGATATAATTGAGATCATCCACCTTGCGGCTGGTTGCCTTTTTCTTGTCTTTCCTTCCACCTTTTCCAGCATTATAAATTTCTCCATAGAACAAAGTTATATAATGTGACCAAAATATGATAGCTCAGATTGTTCTATGATCCATTGTATGATTTTCTTGGTTATCTGTTTTATTCTCAAGGGTCTTTTCCAACATCAAAGTTCAAAAGCATCAATAGTCTTTCTATCCTGCTTCTCCAAAGCCCAACTTTCACATCCTTCACAGGAAAATCATTCCCTACATAACATATAGATGGGTCAATGCATCTGAATATCATTTCCAAGGCCTTATTTGCTATTTGTTGATATTCAGTCCTAAAAGGCAGAAACTAACCACCATTCAGAATCTTTATTGTTGGTTCTAAAACTATTTGCTCTACCTGCAGTCATTAGTTTGTTCTTTTGTATTATATATTCAATATCGGTTCTATTTTTTACTCTGCTCCTTGACTTTTATTACCAGAACTTTCAAGTTATTTGCATTTTCAGCTACCAGGGTAATGTCATTTGCATAGCACAGGTTATTAATGTTTTTCACTGAAATTTTAAAACCACATTTATCTTCTTCCAATCCAGTCTCCCTCATTATATATTCCGCTTTTGGTTGAATAAATAAGGAGTGGGTATGCAGCCTTTTCTCCTTTGCCTAGCTGCAGCCATTTTTTTGTGTTTCACCCTTCTTCATTCAGTCTTTGGGTTCCCAATCTGTGTATAGGTTGTGATAGGAGGACAATGGGGAGTTTGCCCATTCTGCTTTTTTTTCTTTGCTATTGTGTATATTGACTTCTTCTACTTTGTGGTCAGTGTGTCATTCTCTAGATTTGTTGACATGGTCATGTTAAAACATTTACTGATTGTTTTTTCTGTTTGCTGTCATATTTCTGTAGATTTCCCATCAATTCCTAATTTTCTGATGTAGCTATGACTGGAATGTTGATTTTAGTTCATCTTCACGTAGTAGAGATTCTTGTAAAACAGGAATATATTCTAAGGTAACTTAGCTGTTGACATCTCTACTGTATAGTGAAGGAAATGTGGAAAAATAATTTGTTTGATCCTTTTTGAATAATCGTTATCTGTCTGTTGGCATCCTTTAGTAGACAAGTCCAAGGTTAGAACCTCCTCCTAATTTTGGAGATCTTTAGGAGAACTATCTTTGTTCCACGTCTGTTTCCATTTTTCTGTGTCTTTATTGATGTCATTGTGTTGCTTTTATCTTCTGACAGATCTCTGAAATTCTTGAAGTTCCTTCTTGAGATCATTTTCTTTCTTGGCTTCAGTTTGTTTTCTCTTTTTTTTTTTTTTAATTGAAAAAGTTTTATTGGTTTTACATTTTTTAACAGGATAGGGTAATGGTTACAAAGAAATTTTGAGAGCATTCACGTTAGAGTCGTCGGACCTTCCGAGACCTCAAAATACACAATAAAAAAGTTATCATAGAAAACATTTTCCATACCACTACAAGATGAAAGCAAGTACATTTACCAAAATTCTCCGTTCCATGCTGTCAGACATTTACAAAAAGTCCAGATAGAAATATTATGCAAAGTTGTTCAAGAAAAATCAAGGCAAAGTTATTTTTTTGATCTAAGTCTTTTGGCTATTGTATCTTCTTTCTCTCCTCCCTGGCCCCCCGTGGGCAGGGCCGTGGCCCCCTCCGTCCCCCCTGGATCTTCCCCCAGGACAGAGGAATGTTTTTTAAAAAAGGCTTCCGCCTCAGCAAGTGTTTTAATCCTCACTCTTCCTCCTTCCCAGAACACCAGCATCCCTTCAGGCGTCATCCACTTGAACCAAATCCCGTGATCAAACAAGGTTTTAGACAAGAAAGAAAATTTCTTTCTTGAATCTCTAATTTTTCTAGGGATCTGCTTCAAGATAGTGACCGTTTTTCGTTGATAAGTTAAAGGTTTCTCTCTCTGCGCTTTCAGGATTTCCTCTCTGGTTGACCTTCTAACAAATTTCATATGTATCTCTCTAGGCACTTCATTTATCCTGGCATATGCTGAATTAATTCTGGCTAGGTCAATGTCCCCCCTGATCTCATCCTTAGGTTTTTGTAAATAGTCTGCTAAAATTGTGCTCATAAGACCAGGGAGGCATTCACCAGATTCCTCAGAAACATTTGTTTTCTCTTGACGATGTCACCATTTGTTCTGACATCTAGTTTGCTTTCTTCTGTTTCTTGATTTTTGGCAGTCTCTTTTCACATTCATCCTAAACACGTTACTTGGTTTAATTCCACAGTTCCTCTGGTTGCCTGCCAATGAGGTTCAAAGGACTTCAAAGTGATTCCCAGTGTTCTCATTGAAAATGGTGGGCAGATGTTCAAATTCATATCGTGGAAACTGGTGGGTTACTTCAGCCACTTCAACTTGTACATGAGCCATTTGCGATTTCAGTTCTTAGCCATACTTTGACTGTTGTTACTGAGGTCTTCCACCTATTTGTATAATAATATAGTGAATTGATTTCTGTACAAATACAATACAATAACAGAGTTGGAAGGGACCTTGGAGGTCATCTAGTCCAATCCCCTGCCTAGGCAGGAAGCCCTATACCGTTTCAGACAAATGGCTATCCAACATCTTCTTAAAGACTTCCAGTGTTGGGGCATTCACAACTTCTGGAAGCAAGCTTTCCACTGATTAATTGTTCTAACTGTCAGGAAATTTATCCTCAGTTCTAAGTTGCTTCTCTCCTTGATTAGCTTCCACCCATTGCTTCTTGTTCTGCCCTCAGGTACCTTGGAGAATAGTTTGACTCCCTCTTCTTTGTGGCAACCCCTGGGATATTAGAACACTGCTATCATGTCTCCCCATGTCCTTCTTTTCATTAAACTAGACATACCCAGTTCCTGCAACCGTTCTTCATATGTTTTAGTCTCCAGTCCCCTAATCATCTTTGTTGCTCTTCTCTGCACTCTTTCTAGAGTCTCCACATCTTTTCTACATCGTGGCGACCAAAACTGAAAGCAGTATCCAAGTGTGGCCTTACCATGGCATTATAAAGTGGTATTAACACTTCGTGTGATCTTGATTCTATCTCTCTGTTTATGCAGCCTAGAATTAGCAAATCATCTGCTAATGTTGTATATAGGCATTATTTTGTTTACTAATGAATAGGTCATTCTTCTGCTTCATTTCTGTTCCTAAGTTATACATTTTCCAAATACTTTTTCCTCCTTCTTGCTACCAAAAGCAGCACATCTTGCTTTCATGTTTTGTTGATTTTTATTGAACTTGACCATAAAACCCTTTTCTTCTGTATCAGTTGATTAGGGCATAAATGTGGATAATTGTTATGTAAAAGAGTTGTCTGCAAAGTCTCATGGATATTTGATCATTGATGGCATTGTGTCTATTAACTCTTGTTGCTATAACCATCCTCAAAAATGAAATCCATGCTACACTTTCCTTGCTTTTGTGTATTGAGTAGCAAACAGTACGACTGCTTGAAAGATTCAAAATTCCAATCCCTTTCTATTCACTGATGTCTAAGATATTAATGTGTAATCAATCCATTTTATTTTTCACTGTTCTTGCTTCTTATCTTCCATGTTCATACTGTAATTTTCTTTTCAGCTTTAGATTTCCTGTATGGCAATATGAGCAGATAGGCATCTGGAAGGCTTCAGTATAGCCACATCATAAACATTAGTAGTTGTTTTTCAGTTTTGTAATTGCCTAATTGTTGATCATCTGCTCCATGTTAAGCACCATCCAACCTGAGAGGTCTGTCAACCAGCACTATATCATTAATCTGCTTAGGTTATGTATCCACATGGTTTTATGATAAAATGCAAAATGGTTTGCCATCTCCTTCGCAGTATGAAATTGTGCCTTTGCCATTTTCACTAAAATGCGTAAAATCTACCTCCATCAGTTTCTTATATTGCTGCTGTTGTACAGTATATTAGTTGCTTTACCTAGATAACTGGCATGATTTGCAGACTTTGACCCAGCTGGGATATATACTCTTGGCACTCTTTGCTCTTCCCTCCCAAGAATACCCAGTCCACAATGAAAAAAACATAGCAGAGCTTGAGGGGGCGTCCTCCCATATCTCACTATTTTTAAATTTTTTGTTCCCTACATTGTCAGACCTGGGATCCTATGATATTGACCTCTCCACCATTAAGCATGCAGCAAACTTGATTTGTTGCTTCAGACTTTCTCTAATTTTTATAAATGCAGGGTGTTTTTTTTCTTCTCCTATTATGTTACGCTGACAAGCTGTTCAGTAGTCCTTAGCTTTGATTTCCAGAATGGAGTGCATCTCAGTTGCATCTTGGTTCCTCTATTATGCTGTGGTTTTTGCTGGGGGGAAAATAATCTGTACTAGCGATCCGCAGAGTGCAGAGTTACAGACCACCTCTCATTATCTCATTAGGTGCAGACGTGGACTGAGTTTTACGGAATGCGATTCCTCCCTCGGGTTGGTTCTTTGTTTGGTCATGTCTTCACCTGGTTATACAGGGTCTCTTACTGCACTGGGGAAGTTGGTCCGCCAGAATAGTGTGAGCACAGAATATAATCTGACTGAGTGACATTCCTTCCTTCAAATCCAGGAAATAATTAATGTTTATATCGTGTGTCCACTACATGGGGCAACAAAATGTGAAAAAATATTTTTGCAACATCCTTTTTATTGATGGGTGGACTTTGGATTCTCCAGTTCTTGTTGGATGCCAATTTCCTAAGTCTCAAACACCATAGCTAATGACTGAGGAATTGGCCCAATAATATCTAGGCCAGTGGTTCCCAATGAGGGGCCCACACCCCAATGTGGGGCAATTTGATTTTTAATGGGGGCAATTTGAACCTTGTTTAAACCAAGTTAATGGCCTTTTAGGCTTCCTCTGCTTGAGTAGAGTTCACTTTTTGAACTCTAAGAATTATATGTCACTGGCGGGGGTGGGGGGTGCATCAGGATTTTAGAGATGCTTAGGTGGGACATGGCCAAAAAAAGGTTGGGAACCACTGATCTAGATGGACTTTCCTGTTCCCAAGTAAAGGTTTCCATCTTTGTATCTGCTCATTAATTGCCAGTCAGAAACTGACATTCTTTAATTTGAAACTAAATGTAACCAATTTCTGGGTTATTGAGTAAACCAAATAAATATAAAACTGCATAATCTAGTAAATATTTTTACCAGAACCATATTGCAATGGTTTTTTCTTAGTATCAGTAGTAAATTTGGGATAGAGGAGGAGGAGGAGGAATGGCACTCGTGGAACATTAATTGTAGGAGTTGGGATTGGGAGCCATAAAAAGAACAGAAAAGTATGTGAAATTTACTTAAATTTTCTGAGCATTTAGGAGATGCTGCCTTCTACCTGCCCAATTTCAAAATTATTCTTCCAGTCAAAAATTCAAAGCTTGGTCCTCTTTATAAAAGAAATTACATTATAATTGTTTTAAGTTGGAAATTTTTAAGTAGTGAAGGGTAATTTTAAAAGATGTAATCATGACACCACCTGCATTTTGTGAAATGCAAATGCCCATTTGCATTTCGGGAAGCTGTACTTATTTGTTGAATCCATTCACAACCTTCTCTATTCACAATTTGTTCATCTTGAGAAAAGGCAGATCCCTAGATCATTTCTGTTTTCCTAACAGTGGCATCTACTGCTATGAATATTTTTCTGATGAATTAAATCAAGCCAGCAACTCCCAACATGCTTTTCCTCTCACTCTCATATAAATTTTGTTATATGTGCATTTGAGATAAGACTAGGACTTCATACGTTTGTTATCTTGGACAGTTTAAACCTTCTGTGATTTCAACCACTGCTGTGACTAGTTAAAATGTTCCTTCTCGTGCATTACTTGGTAGTAACTTAAAAACCACAGTCCTCCTTTCTTATGGAGCAGCGTATATATCAGAGGCCTTTCCGTTTTTATACTTGTTTAATGCATTCTCATGATATGGAATATGACCTGTACCAGAATTCTTCCATGTCTAATAAGAAAAAAATCCTGCCTAAATCTCCTGAAGCAGAGATTAGAACAGATTTATTCTGTACAATTCAACTTTTCCTTCAGAATGTATCCTTTATGATTATTGATTGAGAATTTCTACTTACATTGTAGATATTTTTCCCAGCATAATTTGTCTGTACTGCAAAAATTGCAAAATGGGCAATTTATGAACCAGGCTAAATTACTGGCTGGATAAAGATTATATAGTTTGAATCACAGAAGTTTCTGTTGGTAAATGAGCAAAAGCACACAATCTTACCTAGCATTTCAGCCCCAGAATTCAGTATACTAGGACTACAGATCAAGCTACTTTCTGTTCATAACACATTTCTACAACGATTATATGTTGCTTAGTTTGGTAATGCATTGAGTATTCATTCAGGTATCTTCCATCATTATCCCTGTCTGGGTACTGTTTGGATCCATTGCACCCAAACCATCTGATGATATGCTGTTTTTGCTAGGCTCTCACTTCCAATTACTCTCTCCTCAGCTTTCCATGCTCTTCACAGAGGAGTGCGACAAAGTACGTGATCTTATGCATGTGCATTCGTTCAGTTACGATTTTCACCTGCGTATTGTGCACCAATATCTACTTGGATCTCACATGGCATTACGGCAAGGTTATCACCTCACAAGCTTCCTGGAAGACTTCATCACCCAACATCCTGACATCCCCAAGTTTGGACGCAACCACATTTTTCGGGGTGAGGATTCCAGCAGAGTGTTTGGGGAGATCTTTCAGAAGGAACAGTCTCATCTGAATAGTTCTGTGTCACTCTGCAGGTTTACTGTTCAAGGGAAATGGGTGGAATATCACAAGGGCACTATCAATATTTTTTAGCCGATTGTCGAATAATAGTTTAGAAATGGATAAGAAATAATCCACTTTTATTTTGTATATCATTTCTAGGTAGCTATTACCTAGGTAGCATTTCTAGGTAGCTACTAAAGTAATTTTGCATAAATCAATACATCATATAAATAGGGCTATACCAATACATAAAAATTTATAATTGCCCTTATATCTTGTAGTATCATCTCTCATTTGTATTAAAAGACCAAGGCTCTTTAGTCACAAAAAGTACATTGAGGTTACTCAATGTACTTTTAATCCTGCAGAATATTTCCAGTAACTTCTATGTTGGCTTTTCCATGGCACGTAGAACAGTTCTAAACTACGGCCTAGGGTAGTCTCTCTCTCTATGGGTTTTTAATTGTATATTTATATTTAGTGGGGATTTTTAGTTAAGGGATTTTAGCACAGGAATTAGTTTAATCTGTTTTAAATTTGTATGTATTTTGTATATTTATTGCTTTTATTCTCCCTGTGCACCGCCCCGAGTCCCTGTGGGGAGAAGGAGCGGTCAATAAATTCAATATTATTATTATTATTATATTATGTAGCCATCCAACAGTTTTACTTATAAGACAACCTAATGGATTTACCCTTCAGAATTACGTTGAAGACTGGTGATTTCTTTGCATCATGCTAGTTTTCCCTCAAATTATTTTTTCAAATAAAACAATACAGTTTATATAAAATTCAGGTGGTACAGGTGGCACTCTTACAAATCCCTACAAAAGATAGCTAAGAAACAAGCAATAGGAGCAACTGCATTGTTGTCACATCTAATTAAAGAACACAAAAAAGCAGGTGAGTAAATGATGACAAAGCAACAGCACTTAGACTTATATACCACTAGTGCTTTACAGCCCTCTCTAAGCCGTTTACAGAGTCAGCATATTGCCCCCCAACAATCTGAGTCCTTATTTTATTGACCTTGGAAGGATGGAAGACTGAGTCAACCTTGAGCCAGTGAGACCTGAACTGCCAGCAGTTGGAAGAATTAGAATAGAATAGAATAGAATAGAATAGAATTCTTTATTGGCCAAGTGTGATTGGACACACAAGGAATGTGTCTTTGGTGCATATACTCTCAGTGTATATAAAAAGACAAGATACATTCATCAAGAATCATAAGGTACAACATTTAATGGTAGTCATAGGGTACAAATTAACCTGTAATGCTGCATTTTAACCAGTGAGCCACCATGGTTCTTTTAGCCATAAAATATAAAACAAAATATCTTCGCTCTGAAGGTTAGAATTATTTAGATTAAAGAAGCCTTTCATTCTCACGGATTTCTCCCCACTCTGATGGGGAGGAATGTTTAATTTTAGTTGTCTTTCATGCTGATAATCAACCCACCATATCTTTTCTCTTTTTCAACAGGTACACTAGCTTTGCCTACCAACACCATCACAGCCCATCAGCTCTATAATTATATAACTGATCATGCCAGTACCTACCATATGAAACCCCTGCGCATGGCCCGGCCAGGAACTAGCAATGAGAGCAAGAAAGGGACTCCTAGCTCTGAGCAAAATGAATATGCACTGGTCTCCATTTGGAACAGGTATGTGAATCTAATGCACTTCTAAGGGTTTTGTAGAAGTTGCTATCGCTTTTTTGCTCCCAGAATTCAACCTGCAATGTTTGGGCAGTGAATTTTCCAGCACAATCATGTAAAAGGAAATTTATCTTTACATCTGTCAGACACCTAGTATGACTACAATAACGGCAAGGCCATGCCTGTAATTTACAGATAGATTTTTGGGTTTTCTTGGAATTAATTGACTAGGGGAAAAAATACATATTTGAGACAATCTGAATGTATCATAATTTTGAAGCATTATTTACTCAAAGTAAAACTCTGTGTGTGTGTGTGTGTGTGCGCGCGCATGTGCATGTGTCTATAAATAAATTCAGGAATACACAATTTTTTGTGGGCCGAAAAAAAGATACACTTAATTTCTAAGTGGTATGCTAGAATCACATTTACAAAAGTAGTTAGGTGGGGCTAAAACAAAAATGTAATTGGATTTCATTTATATTTAAATGAAAACTTAATATAGTTACGGTTATTTCTGGAGTTTTGGAACATGGCCAAGCTTTTGAAGGATTGTACGCTACAAGTGACACATCTGTATCTTTCTTACACCCTCCACACTTTCAGCAACAGAACTCTTATTTTTGTAAAAAAACAACAAAAACCCAAACATAATTTATTTAGAAGGTTGCTTTAATTCTGATCCTTACATTTTACATTTGATATGTCCTCTGTGGGTCTAAAATAATAAAAGTTTAACCTGTCATTCTCTGTTTACTATTGCAAATAGCTGAAGAGAGAAAGATAAAACATTTGCTTCCTTTCCTAAACTAATAATCTCTGATCCTTTTGAAAATCCCACGAGAGCAGCATGATTTTTGGATTGCTTGCAACTATTGCTTTCCACCCTCACATTCTTCCTACTTCTGTCTTTTGGTTGACTTCTTTATTGCTTCTGCTGGAGTCTAATACCCACAGGGTGCTTTATTCTGTACAAAACCTGTCTCGTCCACTTTCTTTATAATAGAACAAGGCCTTCTGCCTCCCCCTCCAGTTGTGGCACAGGGTAAAGCCCAGTTTTTGCTGCCTGCATTTTAAGCTTTTGCTTCAAAGCACCAGGCAGTCTTTTCCGAGTTGTCAATTGCTTTGATTTCTAATAGGTGAGTCAAGCACCTGTGTAACTGAAGTGCTGAGTCTTTATGGTTGTATTCCTTTGTTGCCTAAGCCTTAACACATCATTCCCTGTCTTTGCTTTGCAGTAGCTCATACCATCCTGCTTATAACAAGTCTAGCAAAGATTTGCACCCTTTTGAAGTGCTAATGTTTGTATTAATGATAATGACATGTGATTAAGAATTTTGATTATTCAGGATTGAGTCAAGAAGGGAAGCCAAGTCATCTTTTACAAAGCATATTAGTAGGCTCACATCTCTTCTGGCACTCGAGGATGTTATAACTGAGTTTAATGTATGCACAATAACAGATACGACTGCATGAGAACATAAATGCAAAGTTTATCCTGTAGTTGGATGGTTTCAAGGTGTAGCAACAGAACAGAGGCTCACACTCCTCATTTATCCTTTGCCTTAGATTCACTTAAGATTTTCCAATTAGTCTTTTCCTCTGTAACTCCATTCTTATTGAACTGTCCCTAGTGAATGTCTTTTAATTCAAGCTGAACAATGCACAAATAATGTTACAAACCCCAAATATTCCCCATGTCTATAGGAAAAAACCCATAGTTGTAGAGTTGAGAAGGGATACCAACACTCAAGTTGAGGGTTAATTTCTTGTCTTTCTGCTTTTAGTTATGTTGAGCAGCCTATTGCAATAGTAGCCTATCCATTAATAGTAAACATTGTGGAGGAAAGAACTGCAGCTACTTTTTTTTCCACTACTGAAAGAATTCCCACACTTCTCTCTGCTCACAGCTCTGGTTCCTACAAAGATTCTGAGGGATTGCGTCATCATGATGATTTTGATGTGTCCCTGCTTGTGTGCCACAGTGCCTTGCCCTTTGAAGACCAGAGTGAGGTAGACCGACACATGTTACGGTAAGAGTGAAGGCGGGCCAGGAAGATTAACAAGTTGGACAACTTTTCAGGCTTCCAGTTTTGAAGATTGAGAGTGCTTACAATGTTAGCCAAAAGGTAAGCAGAGATATAGTTTAGCTGTAGTACATTAGTGGATAGATGGCCCAGGACTATCCAGGTGAAAGCCATAAGATACAGAGGATGCAGGGAATGGCCTTGAAGGACCAGAGAAAAGAACCGCTACTAAAGCAATGGTCAGAAAAGCAGGGTTGCATCTAAGCCAAGAAACAAATATCTCAGACAGGCTTTTCCCTAGTTCACACAAAGGTACAATTAGGGAGGGAAAAAGCACATTCGGACTTGCAAGACTATGATGCTATCTCTAACTGCAATGAAAGTAGTCCTGAGATATATAGCATTGGTTTCTTAGTTTGGCCTACCTTGTTGGGTTGAGATAAGAATATTGGGTTAGACAGATTATGGAGAAGTCAGAGAGCAAGGAAGACGCCTTTCTTCAAATGTTGCTAATGGATGCTGTGCATAAGGCTGTTGGAAAACAGTCATCTGCAAAAGGCATGACAATTGTTTACCCTTTTCCAGGCTGCAATATTATGTAATCATGACAAGCCAACGGGAGCTCTTCCCTCGATTAACAGCAGACATGCGGCGCTTCAAAAAACTCCCACGCCTGCAGCGAGAGGCACTAGAACCTGTCCTGGGACGTTCGGCATGGGAGACAGCAGAGGGTGGGCGGCAGCGGAAGGAAGTTCCAGATCCTTGGGAGGAGGTAGACGATCATGGCGAGTTCTATGCAGGTGGCCCCCAGGTCAAGGTGGGCCCAGGACTCTTCTACACCTCCCCACTATTTCCATTACTTGCCTCTGAGGTGGCTGCTGCCCAGAAACAGCTCAGCACCATGGTACAATGTGCCAAGGGCCACTGTCGCCGGGACAACCTCTGGAAGAGGCTCTTCTTGCTGGAGCCGCTGGCTTCTGACAAGCTTAAGCTGGGCAAGCTGTCTCTAAGTGAGCTGGAGGAGCTGTTGGATGCTGTGCATAAGAAGTCCATTTCTGACATTGATCCCCAGTTGGTAAGTGGTTGAACTTAATCAAGGGTACTCAGTTTAATGGTGCTACTGTGTATCCATTTGTGTTGGGGCCCACAATAAGAGCAGTAGGCAGAACCAGACTATGAGCAAGAAAGGATATGAAAGTAAGAAATGTTGATGGCCTGTCTCCGTTGCAAACAGAGACAGAGAGCACCAGTGGATTTGGGGTGGATACGTTTACCCATAGGCTTAAGAAGGTCTGTGTTAGTCAAAAGGTAGATTGGGGCGATGCCGTTTTGGATAGCCAGGTCCACCAATAGGCTAATTGATGAGCCCAACAAGTAGACAGAACAAACAGGGTAAGAATTTTTACTGTGGGGTGGCTTTTGTCCAATATATTTTTCTATACACAAATTAAAATTTTAGTTATGATTCTGGGAATATTTCTGAATGCGTGGTTTTAACATCTCACTTTGCAGGAATCTATCTGCCAAAGGTAATCTAGGGCTGGGGGGAAAAGACCCCTTTTCCAACGCAGTGAAACTTTGGAAAGCAAGGAGTCAGAACTCTGGCTACAAACACAATAGTCATACAGAAAGTGAGAAAACTAAGCCCAAATGTGATATGTTAGAAGAAAGCATGTAGGAAAAGATCCAAGTTCAAAAATGAGTTAGATACATCTTGTAGCTACAGAGAGAATACTTCAGAAAAGTGCGGGAAGGAGTTGGGCAGTGGCTTGGGCAATACATATGGGCTCATCCTGACATCTCCCCACACATTATTTCCTTACATGGGGAAACACAACACTTTCTATGGCCACTGCTTGTAAAGATGCAGAAATCGGACTCTGTCTGCCTATTTTACATTCTCTGCATGCTGCAAAGGATCTGCCCTCACTTTACCTTCTTTTTCCTCACCCTGGCAGAGCTGCTTCCTCACTATGACTGCCTCTTGGTACCAGAGTCTTATCAAAGTCCTACTCAGTCGTTTCCCACAGAGTTGTCGCCATTTCCAGAATGCTGATACCCAGTACCTGGTAAGACATTTCCAACTGAACTGTGCCCTGCTGGACCTTCCTAATTAGCTTGCAAAAGTTCAGTCAAAACTAAATCATGATTATCCACCCTTATGAACTGGTAGCATTTTCGCTATTAGAATGAAATTTTGTATTTGTTGCTTTTCTAGCACAGTGCATAATGCAGTTTTAGGCCAGTTTGTCTATGTACTGTATATACTGTGTATACATAAATCGGTGTTTAGATTTTCTAGATAATCCCTAAATGCCTTAACCTTATTCTCTGTTCCCCTATCCTTCCATTGACTAGAACCTCTTTGTATGTCGTGACTGTAATGCAGCACTGTTGCACTTTCTCTACAGGTTGTTCTGAATCAGAAATTCACGGACTGTTTTGTGCTTGTATTCCTTGATTCTCATTCAGGAAAAACAGTAAGAGTTTTATCCTCTGTAAACCTGAAGGTTAAGGGGGAGGCAATAGAGTATTAGAGTAACTCCATCAGCTTGAATGTTTTAACCACAGAGATTTCTTGTACTCAGAATTGCAGACCCTAATCCAAGAGTTTTGGCTTTCTTCTTCTGGATTGGAACAACTGACTGCCTTTAGATAGCTCCAATTTTCTCTGTGGCCTATCTTGACCATAATCATGCAGTCACATCTGAATCTCTTCTCCAACCCTAATAAGGACTGAAAAACAAGTATATATTTGGATATTTTGAGGCCCTAGTCTTCCAGAAGTACTCTTGGCAACAGTTTGTCCTTCCAGCCATCCATCCAATTTCTATAGCGACCCATCTCAGTCAATGACTTTGGGTGACTTAGAGATCTTGTTGGTTTTACCTTTCAGAGCCTGACAGTCGTCTTTCGAGAGCTGTTCCCAGTTCAACCCCAGGACAGCGAAAGCCCTCTGCCGCAACTTGTGTCCACGTACCACCACCTGGAATCCGTTATCAACACAGCTTGCTTCAACCTCTGGACAGGGCTGCTCTAGAATCAGCTGGACCTTCTGGGCTGCTCCACAGGCATCTACAAGAAGCCTAGAATGGAGGTGCCCTGACAGGAGTGCGATCTGAGGCTGTATCTTGCTGGATAAGAAGTCGGAACACTGAATCTGACTGTGCCAAGAGGAGGAATCATGAAAAGAAAGCAACATGGCTGGCCCACTTAAAGGGGCAGGGTATGCTTATCCAGAGAAATTGCTCTAGGAGGCATCTGAAGGATGGGCCATGTTGCTGGGGGCTCTTTGAGATGAAAGGCCAAAAGACTACTGGATTTCGGCTGGCCAGCCGATAGGCTAAAGTGACACTATTAAAGCATTTGGGAAGGATTTAGCACAATGATGGGGATATTTTATATGAAGTGAATGTACAGTAAATTAAATAAATGGATTACATGAATTTATTTATTAAATAAATGAAATGGCTTAGTAAGGACTTTATTGCAGATTGCCTAGCAGGCTGTTGCATTGATCTTTAAGGAGAAGCAGGGTATATTTCTGTTTACTTGCCCAAACAACTTTCTGTCAACATAGGTGGAAGCACTGCCAGATTCTTATCCTGTTGTTATAGGATAGGCTGATGTATTCTCTAAGACAGCTGGCCTGGATTCCCACGAGTTCTGTCAAACACTTATCAGATTTTAATGTTACATAGTGGATCCAGCTGTTTTTTGGAGTAGAAACAGGATATGATGCAAGGAAAAGGCAAATTTAAAAAATCAAGGATTTCTTTTTCTAAACCCACCAAGTGGCACTGTTGAGCTACATCTGGTGTGACATGACTTTCTTTCCTTTGGACCAAACTGTTTCCCACTAATTGTTAGCAGGAAGAAAAAGGGATGCCAATGTCTTTGGGAGCGATCACCATAATTTTGTACTCCTTTGGCCAGTCTTTGTTATTGTATTCAGAATGTGGGGGGTGCAAATGCTTTGCATCTTAAAAAAAAAAAGATCAAAAGTAGAAATATGTCATTAAGAAAGTTCCCAACAGGAATGTCATTTTATCGTGGAACAGAGTGACATGATTTTCAGCTTTAATCCAGGTAAAAACAAGCATACAGTGCACCTTACTTTACTAAGTATCGTCTTACATTTATTAATGTAAAATAATGGGATGCTTTTGATAGCTCAGGCAGTAGCAAAAGAAGTGGTTGTTCCCTCTGAAGGGGATACAGCAATTGTTGCTGTTGGTTACTCCCTCTATAATGGTCTTTATTTCAGTTTTTTCCCAACTTTTCACACACAATGATCTTCCCAGTAGGAGAACAGCCAGTTTAATCCATCCAGTGTGTTACCTGCAGAGGAGCCATAAAGACTTACATTAAGCAAAAATAATATTTTGACAGCTAACCTCCAGTCTTTGAGGTTGCAGAGCTGGCCAAAGCTTCCAACATGCAATAATCAATTTCATATAACAAGATTCTTCCCGTTCACATAAAATAAAACTTGCCTTTTGGTTTATATTCGCAGCCTATATAGCCACTATAATTCATTGACTCCAGTAACTGGAATAAATAACGGAAGTTCAATTCTCCAGGGCTATCAGGCTCATGTCGTTCTGGTACTTGGGCAATTTGAATATGTCCTACAGAAGAAGACAGGAAATATCAGATATTTCTTATTTGCTCTACCTGATTCTAGCCTGGTCCCCTTAATTAAAAACAAAAATACAAGCAACAGAGCATATCACTCTTATCTTACCAATAATGGGAAAATATGTCTTTAAATTCTGTGTCAGATTACCATTCATGATCTGGCAATGGAAAATATCCTGTAGAGCAAAAAGTAGATCTTCAGCTCAAGGCATGCTCTCCTTTTTCAAATTCAGAATTACCTGCGAATTGGGGTGGGGGGTGGGGGGGTGGGCAGAAAGTCTCAAATAGGGGAACAATAGGAGAGGTGTATATTGTATCTGACT
The DNA here is from genome assembly GCA_039707465.1 of Rhabdophis nuchalis. Lineage (NCBI taxonomy): Eukaryota > Metazoa > Chordata > Lepidosauria > Squamata > Natricidae > Rhabdophis > Rhabdophis nuchalis. Next base: position 61,634,256 of record CM077644.1, read on the forward strand.
GAATGGAAGCATGAAAAATAACATTCCTAAAATGGGCTTTGCCCTGATCTATTAAGACCACGGGTGTCAAACCCACTGTGTGACGTTGTCACCAACGTGGAGCTGGGATGGGTGTGGCCTGTGCATGATGCACCCAGCCCGCAGGCTGCCAGTTTGACACCCCTGATTAAGACTCTTCTTGCATGGTATTAGAAACCAGCATTTTAATTTTGCAGACTACATAATACAGGTAGCCCTTGACTTACAACCACAATTGAGCCCAAAAGTTCCGTTGTTAAGTGGCACATTTAATATGTTTTGCCCCATTTTATGACCTTTCTTGCCACAGTTGTTAAGTGAATTACTTCAGTTGATAAGTTAATAACCCAATTGTTAAGTAATTGCTTCCCCATTGATTTTGCTTGTGGCAAGGTCGCAAAAGGTGATCACATGACCGTGGGACACCGCAATGGTTATAAATAACCAGTTGCCAAGCATCCAAATTTTGATCACATGATCATGGGGAGGCTGCAAAAGTGGTATGAGAAACAATCATAAGTCACATTTTCCGGTGCCATAACTTTGAACAGTCAGTAAATGAACTGTTGTAAATCAAGGACTACCTGTACACCCTGCCAGTCTAAAGTGGCACCCAGGAACCCCACCTTAAGTTGTTTTTAATTTTAAATCCAGATAATCCTTTCATTATAATGGCAATTGGAACTGGGATTCCATTCCATATGGTCATAAAATGCAATGCCAGATGACCACATGCGTCATTTAGCAATGGCAATCCCCACTGCCATCATAACCAGTGAGCAGGCTATTCCGAATCACCTAGATGGTAAAAGAGCCCAACATACCTAAGGGTACTCACCAGCTCTAGCTTCAAACTGGGTCTTCCCACCTTTTCCAAAATGGCAGCAGCTGAAAGAATATAGATTCAGTTTATCAACCGATTTTATCCTCTACATATCTTAGCATTACTATAGCCAACTCTAAAACACAAATAGGAATTTACGGCCACGTGTAATTCCACAGACTGTTGATGACAGTCCTAATGACACCCTCATTCTGTTTTATTGGCTGTTGCCACCAAGAACCAAGTAACCACAACATTTTTCATTACAGCACCTCTTCTGCCCTTAAAGGAGTCACTGGGAATTAGCCAAGTGGGATGGTAGCTGGGAAGGTTTTTAATTTCCTCTTCTCAGTGCAATCTAGACTTCCATTCTCTCTGTGCCGTTCTAGGAAAGGGGAAGTTTCACATGTCTTACCTTGCTGTGGTGTGGTCAGAAAATAATTGGGATCACTAATCCGGTTGTTAATAGGCTCCAGTAATCCAATCAGATTTTCCTGCAGGGATAGACATAGAAAGGTAATTTGGAAGTTTAAGAATAGCGTATCATGGAAAGTCTGCTTTTAGCCTTCAGCCCTTGTGTTTCAGTTCTGCCTTCTCTCACAGATAGTTCCATATCCCTTGTGTACAGCTACCATCTTTAAAGCGCTCCATGGCACGGGACATGGTTATTTGCGGGACCGCCTCCTACCACATACCTCCCTTAGACCTGTCCGCTCCCACAGAGTGGGCCTCCTCAGGGTGCCATCCGCCGGACAATGCCGACGGGGGGCCCCCAGGGGGAGAGCATTCTCTGTGGCAGGGCCTGCCCTCTGGAACGACCTTCCCCCCGACCTTCGTATCATAACAGACCTACGCCTCTTCCGCCGGGCATTAAAGACTCATCTATTTCAAGAGGCCGGCCTGGCTTAGTTTTAATGGATATAGTTTTAATTTGATTTGATTTTAACCCTTTTTAATCTAAATTTTAGCACAGACTTTAATTTATTTTTAAACGGTTTTGTATTGTATTGTTTTATATTTTTATATTTCTGTGCGCCGCCCTGAGTCCCCTAGGGGAGATAGGGCGCAGGGGTGGGTTCCTAGGGGATCGGCCAGGATCGCGCGAGCCTGTTCGTGAAATTTAGAGATCCTGGCCGATCCCGTTGGACGATGGACCCGGAAGTTACGTCCGGAACACGTGGCTCGCTCCGTCAAAACCTCCGTTTGAAGCTCTTTCTCTGTTGGGGCGCCTGCCTTCCGCCGCCCCTAGCCTGCCAGGCTTCAAAACTAAAGGGCGGGGGCCGGGCCTTGAAGCTCTTTCGTTGTTAGCATGGCTAGGGGGGGCAGCGGAAGGCATGCTAGGTGCGCGAAGGCCCCCCCGCCCTCCCCAGCCGTGCCAACAGGGAAAGAGTTTCAAGGCCCGGCCTGGGCCCTTTAGTTTTGAAGCTGCCAGGGCCGGGCTGGGCCTTTCGCGCTTGGCGCGAATGCAGAGGCTTGGGGGGGCTTCGCGCAGCTATTCGCGGGCTGCGCGAAGCCATCCCGATCCCCTGTAGCCACGCCGGCAGCTTTAAGGGCCGGGGCGGCCCTTTCACGCTTGGCGCGAATGCAGAGGCTTGGGGGGGCTTCGCACAGCTATTCGCGGGCTGCACGAAGCCATCCCGATCCCCTGCAGCCACGCCGGCAGCTTTAAGGGCCGGGCTGGACCTTTCGCGCTTGGCGCGAATGCAGAGGCTTGGGGGGGCTTCGCGCAGCTATTCGCGGGCTGCGCGAAGCCATCCCGATCCCCTGCAGCCACGCCGGCAGCTTTAAGGGCCGGGCTGGACCTTTCGCGCTTGGCGCGAATGCAGAGGCTTGGGGGGGCTTCGCGCAGCTATTCGCGGGCTGCGCGAAGCCATCCCGATCCCCTGCAGCCACGCCGGCAGCTTTAAGGGCCGGGCTGGACCTTTCGCGCTTGGCGCGAATGCAGAGGCTTGGGGGGGGGGGGCTTCGCGCAGCTATTCGCGGGCTGCGCGAAGCCATCCCGATCCCCTGCAGCCACGCCGGCAGCTTTAAGGGCCGGGCTGGACCTTTCGCGCTTGGCGCGAATGCAGAGGCTTGGGGGGGCTTCGCGCCGAGCCGAGCCAAGCGCGCCCGGCTGGAGCGCACGAGCCACCCGCGAGCGCCATGGCGAGCTGGAGCGGGGCGCGCTGCTGCTGCTCCTGCTGTGCGGGCAGGGGGCGCGGGGGTCCCGGGGCGCCGACAAGAAGAACAGCCTCCGCAGGGCGGCCTGCTGGGCAAGGAGAACGTGCGCGCCCTGCAGAAGGTGAGCGGCGCCCGGAGGGTCCCGGGCAAAGGGGAGGGGGGGAAGGGGAAGAGGAGGGGTCTGGGTTGGGAGGGGGGTCTGGCCTTGTTGGGGGGGAAGGGGTGCAGAAGGGGGTCCCCGACTTTGGCGTGGGTGGCCAGGAGGGAGATTGGGGAGGTCCTGGCTGAGCCACTTGGGTGCCCGCTGGAGAGGGTGACCTGGTAGGAATGATGGAGATGGCCAAAGATGTTGGGGGAGGGGGGGTCTTAGTCCTGGATGAGCCAGTGGGGAGACCCCACAAGGTGACCTGAGGGCAAAATGCTGGGGATGATGATGATGATGATGATGATGATGATGATGATGGGGGCTTCTGAGAGGTGAACCTGGTCATGGTGGTGAGGATGACCACAGAGGTTGAGGGTCCTGGTTGACTCATGATTTTGGGGGTGGGGGGGAGGAGGGTTTCCACAAGGTGATCTGAAGATGGGAAGGGGATGAGAATGATGCCTCACTGGAAAAGTAAACATGGTACATGTTTCTCCAGTCCAATAGACCAGAGGTGTTAGCTGTCCCAAAGGTGCTTTATTTTCCACGAGGCATCTGGACTTTGTTTTTTTTCTTTGAAGACGTTTCGCTTCTCACCCAAGAAGCTTCTTCAGCTGCGACTTGGATGGTGGGGAATGGAAGGATTTATATTCTGGTCATTTGTACCCTTTTAGAGGTAGCAGCCATGCCAGAAGCTTTAAGGGCCGGGCCTTTTACATTTGAAGCTGCCGGGCACTGGGGCCTTTCTCAACATGGCTAGCCACTAACTTGTTGAAAAAGGGGCCAGCAGATTCACAGCATGGCCCTTTAAATTTCGCGCTGCAGCTGCTAACGTTCCCACCTGGTCACATGGCCAGAAAGCCACTCCCACCCGGTCACATGGCCAGAAAGCCACTCCCACCCGGTCACATGGCCGGCAAGCCACTCCCACAAAGCAGGCCACACCCACAGAACCTGTTCCAAAAATTTTGAAACCCACCCCTGATAGGGCGGGATATAAATCTGAATAATAATAATAATAATAATAATAATAATAATAATAATAATAATAATAATAATAATAATAATAATAATATTTTCCCTTGCTGCCTGTCATCCCGGAGTTAGTAACATAAACTTCAGAATCACAGGTAGTCCTCATTTAGCAACCACAACTGAGACTGGCAACTCAGTTGCTAGGTGACACAGCTATTGAGGGAAAAACACAAGACTGAGACTGCTTACAATTTTACTTACGCTCCCCCATTCCTTCTCCTTTTGGAATGCTTACCCCAATGCTGAGATAATCGGCAAAAGGGAAATCACATTTGTATTTACATTCATTGGAGAAGAAAGGATTACAAGAGAGTAAGGCACACAGTGGGGAATACACAGTGAAAGGGATGTGCTCGCAACCCTTTCAATTCTTTACTATGCAAACAACTTAGCAGGAGGGAAGAAAGGAAAAATGGTTCAGACAAAGGAGAAATTGCCTATACAGATCACTTGTTTAGCCAATGTCCCCTCACCCCTCCACAAGGGGTGGGTGGGGGGAACGGATGAGACACAGGACAGTGTCTAGTACTCTCTACTGACCTACTGCAATGGCAAATACATGAGACAGAGAGACTGCAGAGGTTGTAAATGTGTGCCTTGGTTGCAAGGGGTTGTTTTTTTTTTGCAGCACTACTGTAACTTTAAACATTGCACAAGGCAATAAGCGAGGTCTACCTGTAATTGGATTGTGGCTTTTCTGAGCAGTCTTGCTATTCTTTTGATTCTATGGAATTCTTGGAAATTGGAGTTCAGAAAAGTTTAACTAACAATCCCCAGTAGCCAGTTTGGGGGGGGGGGGGGGGGAAGAGTTGCAGTTCAGTAATATTCTCCACACACACCCTCCCCCCCCAAAAAATCAATATTAAACAGAATCCTTTCCCTTTCTGGAAGAAGCCTGACAATCTGGTAATTCTCCCATTTCCACTCAGTCCGTACTTGTTCCAAGACGTCAGCAGCGTATTTGAGGTTTTCAATAAAGGTGGCTTCCATCTGAGTTGACGCAGCCTCCCTTTTAGCACCTGTAGGAAATCGGCCAGCCATAAGATGGATCCTAAAAGCATAGAGCTGCATCAGTGCAGAAGAAAGCTCAGTCAACTGTTCCTTGTACAACTTAGCAGGGGTAGGAATGAAGGGAAGTTGTGCCTTTTTGTACTTGGATCAAGATATCTCGGCTCCTGCTACAATGTGACTATGGTAAAAGCTCTTTTATCCCCAGTTTAATTATGCCCTATGAGGCAATGATCCATTAAACAGTTAGCATATATCACCGCATGTGGACTTTCTGTGAGTGAATCCACTCCCTCTTGAATCATGTAATTTGGAACTATACAAGATGCAGTTAGTTTATCTAATGTAAGATCGCCTAGCTTCCCTCAGATTGGCGCACAAGACACCATGAACTGTACATACAAGCTCACTCCCTATAGGAAGATTAATGTACCTTTGTGCCATTTAACAAGCAAGCGGGACATATACAATTGGGTAAGAAAGACTGATTTTCTCCCTCACCATTTTTATTCCTTGTTTTACAGATAAAGAATAGGTACTAATCAACAATGCTATTTAAGATAACGCTTGTGTAATCATACGTGGCAATGCTGATCAGATGCTTTACTTTGTAATGACTGGTATTCATTTTTCCCACTCAATTAAAATAATATAAAAGGATGAAGCTATATGGGCCTCACTACTTTCTTTTTTTCTGCTCAACCGGCAAAGAAAAAAAGAAATATAGTGCGAAGAGCACTAAACTTGGGAATCTGTCATTACCAATGACAGATGCCATATATCCCTGTTCCCCAAATGGGATTTCTACTTATAAGTCATATGAGTACATATTTCCAGCTTTTCTATTAATACAAAACAGACAACAGACAAGCCACCAGGGTGATACAGGGGGGGCTGAGCTGTGGAAGCCCACATGGGCCAATTTCTTGAGCCCAACTTATCTCACAACGTGGTAACTATGAGGAAAACCTGAAGAGGAAATGGCAGGAAGTATATTTAATAAAAAGAGTAGTCCTTTGCTTTTATAATACAGGCGTATTATTTAATACATTTTTAAATATATATTTCATGTATTTTTATCATTGATTTTATTGCTGCCTGTACACCGCCCTGAGTCCCGGAAGGGAGAAGGGCGATATAGAAATTTAAATAAATAAATAAATAAATAAATAAATAAATAAATAAATAAATAAATAAATAAATAAATAAATAAATAAATAAATAAATAACAACTACCAATAATCCTGCTGTCAGGGCAAAGTCAAGAAACAGGCAGGATAGGGATTCTATATTGCTGTAGGATAAAAAGATAAAGGTTCCCCTCGCACATATGCGATAGTCGTTCCTGACTCTAGGGGGCGGTCTTCATCTCCGTTTCAAAGACGAATAGCCAGCGCTATCCCTCTGGACCCTCTGGAAGGACCTTCCCCCCGAAATTAGAACAACTACGGACCTCCGCTCCTTCCGTCAAAAATTAAAAACACACTTTTTCTGCTTGGCCGGCCTGGGGTAATCAACTGTTTTTAGGGTTTTTAACGAATAATTTTTAGTTTTAATATGGGATTTTAGCGCAGGGTTAGTTTAATTTTATTTTAATATTGTACTATGTTTGTGATTTTATATGTATTTTAAATTCCCTGTGCCCCGCCTCGAGTCCCTTCGGGGAGAGAGAGCGGGTTATAAATTAAATTATTATTATTATTATTATTATTATTATTATTATTATTATTATTATTATTATTATTATTATTATTATTATTAATTATTATTATTATTATTACTATTACTATTATTATTATTATTATTATTATTATTATTATTATTATTATTATTATTATTATTATTATTATTATTATTATCCGAAGATGTGTCTGTAGTCATGTGGCCGGCATGACTAAACACCAAAAGCGCACAGAACGCTGCTACCTCCCCATGAAGGTGGTCCCTATTTTTCTACTTGCATTTTTACATGCTTTCAAACTGCTAGGTTGGCAGAAACTGGGACAAGTAACAGGAGCTCACTCCGTTATGTGGTGCTTAAGGATTTGAACCGCCAAACTGCCGACCTTTCTGATTGAAAAGCTCAGCATCTTAGCCACTGAGCCACCACATCCTTCTACTGTAGAATAGAACCCAGAAATTTCAAAGCCTACCAATGCTTCCCTTTCCTCCATCATATGTCAAGCAAAATCAAGGTTATTTTCCCCAGTTAGCTGCTGATATGCTTTTTTGCAGTTATTGTTTTAAACTAGGGCATTGTAGATTGAGGTTTGTGTTTTAATCCTGCTACCCAGAGTAACAGCTGTGACAGATGTAAGCTATTTAAATAAATACATATATTTATTTTTTAGTTTCTTTCTCACATTTTTCTCTTTCTTGGGACTGTCATCTTTCAATGATTTGCTTTTCTCCTCCATGTCCAAGCTCCACATTCCTTCATATTTGAAAGAAAACTTTTGAAGACTGCTAGAATTAGATGGCAGCCATCTCTAGGCAAAGCAAAAAAGTAGTCAATTTTTTCATAATTTTCCTCCATTCCTTCCTCTATGTCCAACCAGTCATAGACAAGAGCAAGAGTTGAAAGTTTTGTTCACCAGAGCACAATGAATCTGTTACTGATTCCTGGAACTACTAATCACTACTGACATGGTTATATGTTGTTATCCAGGTTTTCTTCTATCAATTTTGAAATTCAAGATATTGGTTCCTTTACAATTTATCTAGTTTAAAGCCTGAATATTGTCAACCTAAACTGAACTGCCTACTTGTGATGGACTTAAAATATTGTCTTTCAAAATGCTTCAGAAGAATTGCATTGGACCGTACACGAGTACCGTACTTCTCTGTTAAACATTAAAACAGCCCATCTTTCTCAGGCTTCACAACCAATCTGAAAAAGATGCTTTACTTAGGGAGTTGGCCCAATGCAACTGTTGTAGAGTCAAAAGTGGTTCACTCAATCCCATTATTTGAGTTTATATGATATTCAGAAAACTACCTGTGCTACAGTGGTGGGTTCCGGATCCCATTGCAACGGTGCGGGGCAATGGGACTGGGCGCCCGCCACATGAACATACACAATGCGCGCATGCGTACTTACTCCCCACGACGATCAGCTGCTCGGCAGAGCATCATGCAGGTGCCGTACACTCCCTGCGCATGTGCGCAAGCCCTGAAAACTTTAAATACTGGTAAGGAGTGTAGGGGGGTGGGGGGGCCCTCCGGAGCACCTTACCTGGTGTTCCCAGCAGGCACCGGTACGCCCATACCGGGGTGTAGCAGTTGTAACCCACCACTGCTGTGCTAGCTTGGCACAGCATGCCGGTCTAAAATGCAGTGGTAGTTCAGTGTGTTGTGGAAACATAGCCAATTACTTTAATCAGGTAATTTTCCTACTGCAGCCTTCTCAAAATGGTGCTATTGAGATTGATAGCAATGTAATCTTGATAAATTCCAGTACCTTGGGAATATTTTTGCTGCATGTAAATTGGTACATGTGAAAAGAATCTGAATATTTTAATGGATTATAAGCTGAAAATGAGCCAACAGTGTGATGCAGTTGAAAAAATATATATAGTCCTATGTTCACTATAAAAAGTAATTGTTCCTGCTAATTCTTAACTGGTCAAACAGAATATTATATTCAGGTCTGGGCAACTGCATTTAATAAGGACACTCACAAACTGGAACATGCCTGGTGAAAAGCTACCCAATATAATAAAATGCCTGTAAATGTTTGAGGAATGGATAGAAGCATGGGGAATGTTTAGCCAGGAGAACACTGCAGAGAAATACCATAGCTGTCTCTTGAGCATCTGAAGGGCTGTCAGATAGAAGACAGGGTAACATTGCTCAGAGCTGTTCCAGAAGACAGAATTTTTTAAAAAAGAAGGTTTAAACCACTACGAAGGAGATTGGGGCGAGACATATAGGGGAAAAAAGTCTAAATCAAAAACTTCAACAATGGAACAGTTTGCTTCAAGGAAATGAACTTCCCTTCTCTGGAAATGCATGAGCAAAGGCTGGATGTTTATTTATTAGTGGATTCCTGTTTTAGGTAGAGGATTCCACACTAGATGATCTCCAAGGTCTCTTCGTCCCCTTCCATTATAGGACATGGAAAGCTCCGGATTCCCCCTTCCCCCACTTCCAAGAAGCAAGATAAAAGCAAGTAAATCCGTCTCTTACAACATCCATCAAGGCTGCTGCCAGACTCCATAAGTAACAGACATATCCATTTATTCTCTGATTCCTTCCCAGTTAAAAAGGATACACTTTTGCTTGGATCTGGATACCTGCCTGCATCATTCCCTTCTAATGTGCCACAGTGAGGAGATTTATAAAAATTCCCTCTTCAATAACAGAGCTGCAAGCCAAAAGGAAATGTACGCTTGATTGCTTTCTGCATAGAAAAATGTATTTTATAACACACTCTGGGAGAGTTTGTAAGAGACTGTTTGCTGTAGTGGCCAGGCTAGGAATCAGGAGGCTAGTCCCACATTGGGCACCAAGTCCAGAATGCGGCCACGCGGGGGAGTCTGGGAGGGTCTAGATGCTTCCGCGTGACACCTCTCCTGCGCGAGCTGCACTGGCTGCCTGTGGCTTTCCAGGTGCACTTCAAGGTATTAGTAACCATCTTCAAAGCGCTCCATGGCAAGGGACCTGGCTATCTGCAAGACCGCCTCCTGCTACCAAACACCTCCCACCGACCAGTCCGCTCCCACAGGGAGGGCCTCCTCAGGGTGCTATCGGCCAGGCAATGCCGGCTGGCAACCCCCAGGGGGAGAGCCTACTTTGTGGCAGCTCCTGCCCTCTGGAATGACCTGCTCCCTGACCTATGGACAACCACGGATATGGGCCAGTTCCGTCGGGCCTTAAAGACCTATCTGTTTCGTGCGGCCGGCCTGGCGTAGCTTTAGTTTTTAAATTGGTTTTAGTAAGGGTTTTTTAACTGGATTTAGATCAGGCCAATCCATTTAATATATTTTTAATTGTATTTTAATTGGATTTTATGCTCTATCTTATTGTTCTTATTATTGCCTGTACACCGCCCTGAGTCCCGCAAGGGAGAAGGGCGGTCTAAAAATTTAATAAATCTAAATCAAGTGGGCTAGTCACTCTCAGCCCTGGGAAGAAGCAGGGAATGGGAAACCACTTCTGAAATCTTGCCAAGAAAATCACAGCGACTGGCCCAGTTGCCAGGAATCAACACCGATTCAAAGGGGAGGAAAGGGTAGAACTGTAGGGATTCTGCATTATATATAAACAGTCCTCACTTAGCAACTCTAATTGAGACAGGCAACCCCATTGCTAAACTATGTGCTCGCTAAACAAAACATCATGTGACCACAGCGGCTTTATGTCAGCACTTTCCAGTAGTCCCAGTTGAGGTTATTAAGTGCTGTAGTCACTGTCATGTGACTACAACTGGCAATCTTCTACTAGCTTCCCTATTGATTTTGCTTATTGGAAGCTGGCTGGAAGCTTACAAATGGCTAACATGGGGTTGTCAGCCGCTGGGACCATCCGAAGTGCAACAATCAGTCATAAGTCATTTTTTTCAGCACTGTCATAACTTTGAAGAGTCACTAAATAAATGGTTATTACGTGACTATATATAAAGAAATTTACCCAGACTTCCCCAACTGGACATTCTCTAAAAGTCCTGGAAACCAGACTTATTCATCATGCTCCCTGACAAAAATATTATAGTAGCCAGTATCATGAGGCCCGGTGGTGCAGTGGTTAGAGTGCAGTATTGCAGGCTACTTCTGCTGGCTGCTGGCTGCCTGCAATTTGGCAATTCAAATCTCACCAGGCTCAAGGTTGACTCAGCCTTCCATCCTTCCAAGGTCAGTAAAATGAGGGCCCACATTGTTGGGGGAAATATGCTGACTTTGTAAATGGCTTAGAGAGGGCTGTAAAGCACTGTGAAGCGGCATGTAAGTCTAAGTGCTATTGCTATAGAACATCTGGAGGGTATCCAGTTGGTAAAGAGACACCTCTATCATTGGTTCAAGGTTTATTTTCATTATTACCTTGGACATTTCAGTTCTTTGGCATACTTCACAGCCAAAGCCACAGCTTCCCGGAATTCAGGTTGGCGTCCAGGCACTGCTCCTAAACCCATATCACCTTTCTCTTGGTTCCCTGGAAAAAAAGGACAGCACAAATTGATCCCCACATATTGGCAAGGGATCCTTGTGTGGTCAACTCACTACTGAGAAAACAGTTCTTTGACGGGGCAAATTTGTCAGCTTTTCCTCTCATCTGTGAGAGGAGATGAGGGGGAGGAGGAGGAGGAGATGAGAAGAAAGGGAGGAGGAGAGTTTTTAGAAGATAGGTGATCAGCTAAAGTACAAATTCCAGACCCTTCAAAAAGCTTGGAGTATAAGTGGTATTGATCCTTACAATAAAACTGGCAGATGTTTGTTTCCCAGTCAATGAAGCAAGTAACAAATGTGATAGTGATTTCCCCCCCCCCCCTGCCTTTAATAGCTGGGTGGCTTCACAAAGGAACAATAAATTATTTTGGTTGTATGAAATACAAAACGATGATGGAGGAGGAGGAGGAGAAGAAAAAGAAGAAGTAGAAGAAGAAGCCTGGCTAGGTGGCTCAGTCGACCAGAAAGGTCAGCTGTTCGAATCACTACTATAGGTCTCCTGCGTAAACAGGGGGTTGGACTAGATGACCTCCAAGGTCTTTTCCAATTTTGTTACTGGTAAAAAACCCCCAACAGAACAGACCTTGATTTTCCCCCGATCAACACGGGTGGCACCGGTCTACTACCGCATTCTAAGGAGCCCACTGAGATTTCAGCCGCCGCTCCCCAAGTCAGGGGAAGAGAAAGGGGAGATCGGGGGAGGCGGGCAAAGAGAAGGCGAAAGTCTCCCAAAAGCAACTAACAAAGACAATCTGGCTACCCGGCGGAGTATTGAGCAGGACCACCTCCAGCCCGTGCCGTTCTGCAGCCGCCCGCAGCTCTGGGGCGCCGGAGGCATAAGGGAAGGCCAGCTCGACTGCTCGGAATCCGGCCCGCGAAGCCGCCTCCATGCGCTGAACTAGCGTCGGCTCCTCCTGGAAGAGCCAGGCCAGGTTGGCCGCAAAGCGCAGCGAGGCCATGGCACAGGCGGTGAAGCGGCGTCTGCGGCCCAGCGCACCCTGCGCCCGGGAGGAGGAGGAGGAGTTTTCGCTGTTCCGGGAAGGAGCCGCCGCAGCTGGGTGGGGGATCGCGGGAGGGTGTGTGAGTCTATGCGGGAATCTCGAGGCAGGTTACTCGGTTGCTCCTCGGCGCGATGGGAGGCCCACACCGCGGGGAATTGAGGCCAAGCGCTTCTCCCTGAGCTGCAAATCGCAGCGACAAGGCATTTTCCCTTCCTGGGAAGGACCGCGGGGGGTGGGGTTGGAGGGGAGAGAGAAACCCCTCGTTATTTAATAAGTAATCTTCACTCTGCGTTCCTAAACCAATCTGCGCAGAGATGCCCCGTCTCACCACAGGGCGCCTTTCACACAACTGAAACTGAACAACCAACGACGCCAGCGTGTTCTGGCACTTCAGTTGCGTTCCCGCGTGTTGTTGCCACCTCACGAAATTTCACCGTTGGTTGAGTGAAGCCTGGGCAAGTCAGTTCTAAATAGGGGTGTATTGTACCAGTCCAGACAAAAAGCTAGACTCCCACGGTCGGCTGAGGTCAGTTATAGGCTATTGAATCGGCCTCCCTGCTCATTTCAGGCATTCAAATGGAAGCACCCGCGAGTACAGTCTATGGCTGTTTAGCCTCTACTTGAACACGCGGATCACTTCTCCGAAAATTAGCTGCTTTTGTCAGACTATTTATAACTAGCCGTTCCCGGCCCGGCGTTGCTGTGGCCCAGTCTGGTTAAATGGCCAACCAATCTGTGTGTAGATCTACACCTGCACACACAAGCACGTACACACACAACCACTGTATAACCCCCAACCTACCTACCTACTATATTTCTCCCTTTCTCCTTCTATCTATCTACCTACCTACCTACTGCATTTCTCCCTCCCTCTCTATCCCTCTACCTACGTACCTACCTACCTACCTACCTACCTACCTACCTACCGCATTTCTCCCTCCCTGCCTCTCTCTATCCCTATAGCTGCCTACCTACCTACCTACGGTATTTTTCCTTGAATCTTATGGACAGAGCATTTTATGTCATAAAGGATGACATAATACCTGTGGCCCACTGCTGTCTCTGTATCCACCTACCTACCTTTTTTACAATTGTTTACATTTCCATTGCGTGTACCTGGCACAGGTGTGACATCTACACAATATATATAGAAGCCTGCCTGATGATGACAAGTGAGATCTTGTTGAAATGTTGCAATAACATCTCCATGCTATATACACGGGAAAATCCCCGAAGCCAGCCATGCCAGCATATATAATTATATATATATATAATTGGTGCCGTATTCGAAAGGAACGTGTGAAAATTTGGAAGTGATCGGTGGAATATTTTCGGAGATTAGCGATTTTGAACAAACTCTTGTTACATTTTTATTTATATAGATAGGAGGGGGGAGGAAATCCTGGATTCAATTGGTATCTGCCCCCTCCTACCATCTTAAATCCATTTTTCCATGTGCTGCATTCCGGGAAAAATAGATAACAAGAGGTTCTATGTGATCTCCTTTTTAGAGGCTTTAAAAGTGCTATTAGACTTCCTTTGCCAGTGACCAGGGCAATCTGCCTGGATGCTGTTTAGCCTTGTTGGTCATAGATAATGCACACTCATTCTGTCAGAATTAGTTAGTTGAATAGGATAGAGCTGGAAGGGACCTTGGAGGTCTTCTAGTCTAACCCCCTGCTCAAGCAGGAGAATTGATACAATCTCAGACAGGTGACTGTCCAGTCTCTATTTAAAAACCTCCAGTGATAGGGTGCCCACGATTTCTGAAGGCAAGCTGTTCCACTGGTTAATTGTCCTCGGCGTTAGGAAGTTTCTCCTTAATTCCAGGTTGCTTCTCTCTTTGATCAGTTTCCAACCATTATTTCTTATTCTCTTCTCTGGGGCTGCATTTTTTGTGCCATTGTCTTCTGAGGACCATTTTCCATGGTCTTTGCATTGACCTGCTTGTTCTGGTTCTCATTTCACTTCATATGTTGCTTCTCCAATGAAGGAACTGATCCTGCCTTACAGGGATGCAAGTAACCTTTGACAGGGTGAACTCCCACCATTTGCCTCAGCTTCTGTCAACCTAACAGTTTGAAAGCAAGCTACATGCAAGTAGATAAATAGGTACCCCTTTGGTGATAATATAATGGCACTTCATGCGGAAGTACAAATCCAACCGATGTTGGACTTGCCCAAATACGATGCTCAAATGCAAGGCAACATCAATGATGGGGAAAAAACCAGATACTGCTTCAGAAATGTTGCTAGCCATTCTGATACAAAGCTAGTTCTCTCCCTGTGGTGCACTTCTGGATAGACCGAATGGACTAGCATTCTTAGTCAGCCAAATCTAGCTATGATTGTTGTTGTTAATTGTGAAGTCATGTCCGACCCATTGTGACTCCATGGACAACGTTCCTCCAGGCCTTCCTGTCCTCTGCCATCTCTGGAGTCCATTGAAGCTCACGTCTACTGCTTCGGTGACTCCATCCAGCCACCTCATTCTCTGTCATCCCCTTCTTCTTTTGCCCTCAATCTTTCCCAGCATTAGGCTCTTCTCCAGTGGGTCCTTCCTTCTCATTAGATGCCAAAGTATTTGAGTTTCATCTTCAGGATCTGGCCTTCTGAAGAGCAGTCAGGATTGATCTCTTCTAGGACTGACCAGTTTGATATCATTGCAGTCCAAAGGACTCGCAGGCTGTGTTAACTCTGTATTAACACTGTAGAATAGACTCCTTACTAATGTAACACCATCATAGGCTAAATAAAACAAATGTGCAGCTCATATATTATATTAAAGGTGGAAAAAATTCTGACATGCTTTATCTTGGACTGGTTTTTTTACATATCAAAAACTTGGGGGGGGTGTAGACTGTCTATATCCATGGTATACAAATATGTGAAACAGGCAAAATAATCAAAAGATCAAAATGGTGCAGAATAAACAAAAGAAAAATGGGGTTCCACAATCACTGTGTTTCCAAAGCCCACAACAGCCAGATCTTCAATAATTTCCTGAATGATACAAGGCTAGAACCACAATATTGGGGGGCGGGGGGGTGTAACAGAATAATAACAGAATATCAGAGTTGGAAGGCACCTTGGAGATTGTCTAGTCCAACCCCCTACTCAAGTAGGAGACCCTATCATTCCGGAGGGCAGGAATTGCATGAGAGGATTCATGCTTTCTTGATCCTGCATGATGAACGCTTAATTGATGAGATTGGAGTGCACCTGCTCTGGTGGACCAAACTTGACTGGCAGAGACAGTTGGGAGATAAGTGGTCCCTATGTTCATAACTCTGAAGTCTCCCAACCTGCTACTGTCCAGATGTTTTGCCCTGCAGCCCTTATTTCTACCAAATAAGCACACCTGATTAATGAATGATTGAGTGGCAGTATTGTAGTCTAGCACGTCTGGAATATGTTGGGTATGAAAAGCTATACTAAAACCTATCTATCTAAAATCTATTGTGAAACCAATCTGTGATATTTAAGAGCAACTGTTGTACCTCAAGAGTACAATTCAAGCAGGGAGAAAGTACGGATTAGGATAAAGAGCCCTGCATACACCATGTATGTAAAGCCAACCAAAAGGGAAAGCTAACGCCAATTTTCTTTGACAAGATGTTGCAGCCCTTCGTGCCCCATCTTGCTTGCCCTCTTCCCCATCTTTTCTTAAGCATTTATGGAAATCAAATACTTTTTAGAGACCGAATCTAAGGCTTTGTGCTCAGTTTCCTGCACATACATACATACTATGCGCTTCTCTGTCTCTGCAGGTTGCAGTTCTCCGCTGCTCTGCGGCACAGCTAGCGCTAGCCTCTGCTTAGCATTACGCACACGACTCCTCTGTGGCCTGATGCATGCTGTTTGTTTGCTTTGAAGTGATGTATAATCTGCGCTGATAATTAAAGAACGTCATTCCAGGGTTAGTATTTATTGATACCAATTTAACTCGCCACATACATCAAACTCCCAACCATCCATTGAAATCCCTGGTGAATTGCTCCGTTCCAAGAGACCTTGTTTTCATTACCTAAAATGACAGGACAAGCTTTGGGGGCATTGGCTCCTCTTCTCTGCCTGCATAACAGCCACCTTTACTTCCTTCATTGAAGGTTTGGGTAGAAAGGCTGCAGTTCAAATTCAAATGGCACCAGGATAAGAGTGTAGCTTTGTTATTACAGCGTAGCATTTATTGGCACGTCACTAGGATTACGATTTTGAATCCCTGAAAATCAAAACATGCCATTTTAGAGATTAGGAGGCATGTAAACTAAAATTTTCTAAGATAATGTCTGCAAAATCTATGTATCTGCCAATCCTAGCGATCATAGAGGACCGGTTTTTGCCAATTGAACTATGAATTCTCAGATCTATTTTTTTTGGACTAACTCAGAACTGGCCAAGAATTCATAGTTCTACTGGCAAAAAAACAGTGCAGCATGTAATTGCCCTTAAAGCAGATTGCCACAGTATGGCAGACTTCTCCCATCCCATGCTTCCCAGCTGGATCTTATGCAGAACTTATGCAGTAATTAATTGGACAACAACCTGAGGAACAAGCTTAGATGGTGCCTAATTCTGCTGGCCACAGGGCATCTACAATGTGTTGAGGATAAGTGTGGACCATTTGAAACTCAAGGTCTGGTGTGGTATCTGACGTTCTTTTCTATTACTCTGACTGTTATCGTGGTTTGCTACTGTGATTATCATAGAAGGGAAACATAATTCATGAAGTTATTGTGTCAACTTTTATTTATTAATCTGCCGCTGCAGTTTTAAAACCCAGGGGCTTTTGGCCAGCAAAAGGGGGCAAAACACCGGCCTTCAATATAAGGCCGGTTGTTGTTTATCTAGTAGCTGATAACCTGCAGCCAACCTTATCACACAAGTTTAAGTGGAGTTGGATTTGGTTAATATTTGGTTAGACAAGCACCTCAATTCCCAAAGGTTAGCTGCCCCCACCCCCAGCCCAAATCCAAAATAAAGGCAGCTTTGACCACTTGAATTCAGTTGCTAAGGAATCTTTCTAGATTTATACACAGTCATCAGGTCAACCATAGTTCACAAAATTATCTGCTACAATGTCGTACCTGTCAATGACTACTTCAACTTCAACCACAACAATACACAAGCACACAATAAATACAAATTTAAGATAAACCACTCCAAACTCAATTGCAGAAAATACGACTTCAGCAACAGAGTGGTTAATGCCTAGAATGCACTACTTGGCTCTGTTGTTACATCCCCAAACCTCCATAATTTTAACCTAAGACTGTCTATTGTTGACCTCACCCATCCCTAAGAGGTCTGTAAGGGGTGTCCATTAGCACACCAGCATGCCTAATGTCCCTATCCTACTGTCCCCACTTATTCGCACCTATTTACTGTGTTCATACTTATTTTTATACATATACCTACCTTTTACATGTTTGACAAACTAAATAAAATAAATAAACTTCAAGGTAGAGAAGTTTTGCTTCTTATTTATACGTATAGTCACATCTTTCTTTTTTCTCAAGAATGACATACACAATTTAAAATAGGTTACAAATATACCACCTTTCTGGGTTAGATCAAAAGTCTAGCCTCTTTGTTTTTCAAAGTACAAAATAGCATATCCTATAGGCTTTAATTTTAAAAAACCCATTTATTGTTTTAATACTCAGCAATAAGAAATATTAAAAGAAAAAAGGGAAAGAAAAATACAGAATAATTATCATGCCTATAATAACTCAAATTTTAAATACAATACAATACAATAGCAGAGTTGGAAGGGACCTTGTAGGTCTTCTAGTCCAACCCCCTGCGTGGGCAGGAACCTTATACCATTTCAGACAAATGGTTATCTAACATCTTCTTAAAGACTTCCAGGGTTGGGGCATTCACAACTTCTGGAGGCAAGCTGTTCCAGAGGTTAATTGTTCTAACTGTCAGGAAATTTCTCCTTAGTTCTAAGTTGCTTCTCTCCTTGATTAGTTTCCACCCATTGCTTCTTGTCCTGCCCCCAGGTGCCTTGGAGAATAGTTTGACTCCCTCTTCTTTGTGGCACCCTCTGAGATATCGGAACACTGCTATCATGTCTCCCCTGGTCCTTCTCTTCATCAAACTAGACATACCCAGCTCCTGCAACCGTTCTTCATATGTTTTAGTCTCCAGTCCCCTAATCATCTTGGTTGCTCTTCTCTGCACTCTTTCCAGAGTCTCCACGTCTTTTCTACATCGTGGCGACCAAAACTGTATGCAGTATTCCAAGTGTGGCCTTACCAAGGCACTATACAGTGGCATTAACACTTCACGTGATCTAGATTCTATCCCTCTGTTTATGCAGCCTAGAACTGTGTTGGCTTTTTTGGCAGCTGCTGCACACTGCTAGCTCATATTTAAATGGTTGCCCACTAGGATTCCAAGATCCCTCTCACAGTTGCTACTATTGAGCAAGGTACCACCTATACTGTACCTGTGCATTTTGTTTTTCTTGCCTAAATGTAGAACCTTACTTTTTTCACAATTGAATTTCATTTTATTAGATAGCGCCCAATGTTCAAGTTTGCCAAGATCCTTCTGTATCTTAAGCCTATCTTCTGGAGTGTTGGCTATTCCTGCCAGCTTGGTGTCGTCTGCAAATTTGATGAGTTCCCCATTTATCCCCTCATCCAAATCAACTTCAGTCACAAAAAATAATAGTGATGGATCTGTCCATTTTGCCATAAAGAGACTAATTCAAAAGTAAAGAATAAACCCAATTCATCAATCTAAAATGATAAACCAGGGCTGCAATACGCTTTCCATAGTAACTGAATGACCTTTACAGTATTGGCACATCTCACTCTCAATAAACCCATAGCTCCACCTGTTGAAAACTGCACTTTCTAATTTCTGATGAAATAATTCAAAGTCACATTCACAAATGTTTCAAATTACTCTTCTTTCTTCTATTAAGGTTAGTTTTAGGTTTATAATTATTAAACACAATCAGGACCATATACAGACAAACCCATTTCATGCACGGTATGTTGAGAACTCTTTTTTAAAATTCTCTGTAGGGTGTAAGAAGCATGAAAAAAATATTTTGCTGACCTAGACACATCCTATAAACATAGGAAACATATTTAATATATTTGTAAAGACCTTTAACTAGGGAACTGATCTAAAGTACTAATGCTTCTGTGTCCCGGTACCCAAAAAAAAAAAATACTTTTGCTGGAGTTTTCAAACTGAGATTAAAACAAATTGTAATCAGGTGAACAAGGATCAAAATAGTGTTTAGCAGCAGTTTCCAAATATACGTTGCATCATTTTTTTGCTGTAATGCATGGGTCCCCAAACTTGGCAACTTTAAGACTTGTGGACTTCAACTTACAAAATTCTCCAGCCAGCTATGCTGGCTGGAGAATTCTGAAAGTTGAAGTCCACAAGTCTTAAAGTTGTCAAGTTTGAAGACTTCTGCATTTAATGCAATCAAATTATGTAAAAGTTGAAAGAGACCACAGTGATATTCTATTCCAACCTTCAGCTCCCTGCAGGAGCCACCAAAGCATTCCTGACAGATGACCTTCCAATCTTCTTTTCAGGGCTTCTGGAGAAGAAGAATTTAACCTGTCACCTGGCAGCCCCTTTCACTCGATATTTCTTACAGGAAGGAAGCTCCTTCTGAGCCTGTACCTCATTTCTTATAATTTTAACACACTGTTTATGCTCCTACTCTAGGAGCAACAGAATCCATCACTCCTCTTCTGTGTGACAACCCTTCAGATTTTGGAAATATGATAAAATATCTACACTTGAGTGTATTTTTTGTAGATTAAATATAATAAGATGTCAGGGGCTGCCACAAAGAAGAGGGAGTCAAGCTATTCTGCAAAGTACCTGAGGGCAGGACAAGAAGCAATGGGTGGAAACTAATCAAGGAGAGAAGCAACCTAGAACTAAGGAAAATTCCCTGGCTGTGAGAACAATTAATCAGTGGAACAACTTGCCTCCAGAAGTTGTGAATGCTCCAACAGTGCAGGTTTTTAAGAAGAGATTGGACAACCATTTGTCTGAAATGGTGTAGAACCATGATGGAGAACCTATGACACACGTGCCTGAAGTGGTACGCAGAGCCATGTCGCCTGGCACATGTGGCATTGCCCGTTCTGGGAGTTGAAGTCCACAAGTCTTAAGGTTGCCAAGTTTGGGAACCCCTGTGACCTATACCATTTCAGACAAATGGCTATCCAACATCTTCTTAAAGACTTGCAGTGTTGGGTCATTCACAACTTCTGGAGGCAAGCTGTTCCACTGGTTAATTGTTCTGACTGTCAAGAAATTTCTCCTCAGTTCTAAGTTGCTTCTCTCCTTGATTAGTTTCCACCCATTGCTTCTTGTTCTACCCTCAGGTGCCTTGGAGAATAGTTTGACTCCCTCTTCTTTGTGGCAACCCCTGAGATATTGGAACACTGCTATCATGTCTCCCCTAGTCCTTCTTTTCATTAAACTAGACATACCCAGTTCCTGCAACGGTTCCTCATATGTTTTAGCCTCCAGTCCCCTAATCATCTTTGTTTTACTACCAGTTCTGTGGGCGTGGCTTGGTAGGCATGACATGGCTTGGTAGGTGTGGCTTGCTGGGTGTGGCAGGGGAAGGATACTGTAAAATCTCCATTCCCTCCCCACTCCAGGGGAAGGATACTGCAAAATCCCCATTCCTTCTTTATCAGCTGGGACTCAGGAGGCAGAGAATAGATGGGGGCAGAGCCAGTCAGAAGTGGTATTTGCTGATTCTCCGAACTACTCAAAATTTCCGCTACCGGTTCTCCAGAACTGATCAGAATTTGCTGAATACCACCTCTGCTTCCAACTCTGTTATTCTGTTAAGAGCCTTTAACCACTTCTCATAGGGCATGATTTCCAGACTTTTTCCATCTTCAAAGCGCTCTTCAGAACTTATTTACTTTTTTTTTTTTTGCTATCCTTTTTAATTTCAGTGGTCAGGATTGAACACATGGGTCTGCCCTGAGCAGAGTAGAGTGGAACAATAGATAGATTAGCACCCTCTGTTCCTTTTAATGTATCCCAAGCTAGCATTTACCTTTTTAGTAGTTGCATCGCTCTTGCTGAATCTGTGATTGACAAGGAGACTTAGACACTTACATGTGTATTATGCAGCCAAGACACATCTCCCCATCTTATAAATGTACCTTGCATTTTTCTACCCAAATGAGAATTTTAAATTTCTCCCTATTAATTAAATCCTATTCACTTTTTTCCACTTCTCAAGCTGTGTAGAGCTTTTAAAATCTGTCTAGATCCTTTTGACTAAAAGCAGCCTCTACCATGTTGTCTAAGGCATGGGTCTCCAACCTTTGCAACTTTAAGTCTGAAGGACTTCAGCCCCCAGAATTCTCCAGCCAGCAAAGCTGGCTGGAGAATTCTGGGAACTGAAGTCCTTCAGACTTAAAGTTGCAAAGGTTGGGGACCCCTGATCTAAGGGCATTATATAAAAACTTCCTTATTGCGCCCTACATTTACATTTTCCTTTCCTCCAAAAAATAGGAATTTTACACCATTTATCAATATTAATATGCATGAGACAATTTGAAATATTTACCTCACAAAGATATTTTCTTGGAATAATTATTGCAAGAAGGAATTCAACATCAAATAAAACCCCAATTTTTATCAATTTCTACGTATACATTTTATTTTTAATGTCTTGTGTAGTCAATAGTATGATCATGTTGATCATGCCATGCTATGGAATGTGCTAGAGTGACCTTTGGAACTCGATTAGGGCATCTGAATTTAAACACTCTCGCCATATATATTAATGACAACATTCCCAGAAACTTGATTTATGCATGGATACATTAATTTTCCTCGTAACCTTTAAACAAATTAATATTCCCTCTGCATTACAATTTTGCAGATTCATACTGAATCCTCAATATACAGTAATACTGGGAGGCAAGTACTTAAAATGATTTTTTGTTATTCCAGAGGCAGCATTTCGTACTTTGATATATTCAATTTCCACCTATTTCTGATATCTTCTATACACAATGTTAACTTTTTGTAACCTGAAGCAAGGAATAATCTAAATGAATGTTACTTGTATAAGCTGATATTTTGCTTCTAAGTGAAAATATTTGCATTATTATGTCACAAAAACAGGATTTAAAATATAGTTGAGATTTATTTAAGCCAGTTCCTTCAACCTGTCACCTTCCGGTTGCATTAGGACTGGCCGTGCAAAAATTCTGCTAGCGCAATCAAAGATGCCAGAGTTGCTGTGGGAGACAGATTTAGGCTTTAACTGCACTTCTTGCTCGGAAAGATTGTTGAAATACTGCTTATAACAGGGAAGATTCATCAACATAATTAGATTAGAATTTGACAGTTCATAAACACATATCTGTACAGTTGAGTTTATGTTGACTTTCTATGGTTGTGTTAATTAACTACACAGGGATTCTACGTGTGTCTGGTTGGCATCTGGTAATTTCTAAGCTCCGTTGTGGTGACTTGCTGATCAGTTGCCCTCTGTTGGATCTTCCTCTACCTTGGCAGCAAACATGTGGATAATTGCCAAGAACCACTTGTGCTGTCCCATCAGCTCCCCTCTTCAACAGTTTAACATACATCAACCGGTTATAAAGGAGAAGGAAAAGCAGAGTAATGTTGCATAAGTTAAAAGGATGGATTTTGTTTCCGTGAGACAGACCTTGTCTGCTCTTCTCTGTAGGTGGCTGTAGCTGTAGCCCATTTGCCCAATGCTTGGCCCTTGATGGAATTTATCAGCTAATTAAGGGACTGGCGTCTGTCTCGTGGCAATCGAATTTATTTTATTTATATTATTTTGTTTTCTGTTCTGGTACCCTTAAGAACCTTAAGTTGCTCCATGGGCCTGCTCTCCTTTTCTCTGGATTTGCTGATACACAGGTAATCAGCCGTTCCTTTGATTGTATTGCCCTCCCAGAGGTGAAAGCAATTTCCTTTCTGACTTAGGGAGGTTCATTGCACATTGTATGAGAACCCTGCCGCGAAGGGGTAACTGCTCTATAATTATGTAACTAGGGTAAAAGCTCGCTGAAATTAGAAGATATTGTTTGAACTGGTTTCATAAGGCTGCTGGTTGCTTTCAGCACTACAAAAAGCTGCAATATTGTTCTCTAATATTGGGGACTTAGAGAGAAGATTGTAAGCTTGTCAGTTTACTGGCAATGAAATATCTTAGAAGCTGTAAAAGGGAAGCATTCCTTAAGTATACTTCTTTGTGGAGGGCAAAAGAAAAAGAAACCACCAAAAGAGAAGGCTAAAATAAGTGTTGGGGTACTAAATGTAAGCATGCTCTTAAAAGAAGTTAAAGGTCATCGGGTGTGATATGGTGGGAATGACAGTAAATGGCGAGAATGCAGAGTGGGAAAAATATAGAGACTTGGAAAGAAGCTAGGGAAAGAAAAAAATGTATTGATCACATGATTTTACAGAATGTAACAAGATGGGAAAGCTTCATAACTGAAAACAAGGATACTTATTTGCTCCAAAATTCCATTTGCGATATTATTATTATTGCATTGTTTGTTGCGCCACCTACCTGGCCTTCTCAGTGTGTGTTTGCGCAGGCACGCACACATACAAGTCTACAGTATTAATTTTGAGCATGCAAGATACACAATCATGTTGAGGATGTTAGCAGAGGCTGCATTAAAATTCTCCAAACCTAACCACAACCCCTTCAACAAGTCGATTCTTCCTTTAAAATATCTAGTGGTGCTACTCCCTTCCTGCCTCCTGTCCAAGCAGGTCATCTTTGTGTTCTTAGATTCCAGGTTCTAGAAATAAATGAAAGAACCTGTGACTCCAAACCTACAAGGTCCCTTCCAACTTTGCTATTGTATTATTGTATTATTATTATTAGGGTTAGACAAGCTCTGCCACTCATAGCACTAATTATGCTACTGCCTGCTAGGAGATACTGTAGCTTGGCCCTGTCCATCAAAGATGAAGAAGACTGAAATAACCCACTTTGGCCTTTGTTAGCTCATTACAGCAACACCATGACAGCCAAGCAAAGAAAGGTGGAGACAGCAAAAGTCTCAGCAGAGTCTCCAGGGCAGCTGGCTGATCCATGCCATCTAGTTTATCTCCAGTAATAGGCAGTAGCCCATAAATGCCAGCATTCCAATTAGTCTGACTTTTGGCTCCATCACTAAGGAAGACCTCTTTCAAAACTGTATGAAACAAGAGATCACTTGGCACACAGAGGCACCCGGAAAAAAAAAGTCTTACCAAGGAGATGGCAAAAAAACTCCAGTCAGGGGAGGGTTCCTTAGAGACCAACATAAAGGTGGATCTGGGACCCGCCTTTTTCTTATATGCCTCAGTCTATATAGGAGATAACTAACAGCCTCCCACATTTAAGAGTTCTTCACTTGGGCTGGACCAGTTTCCACAAATCCCAGGTTGAGAATTATTTCATCTGAAGAGCATCAAGATGGGAGAAAGTCACGTGACTGGAGAGGTTGCTTTTCACAGCACTTTCAGGGAAGACTTCATTTCCCCATTAGCACTAGCATCACGAACCCTTCCTGTCTTCCTTGTATATACTTTCTCCCAATATTTCCATTTTTATTAATAGTACTTTGGTAATGTCTTCTGAGATGTCATTTCAGGTTCTGCTTTCAGTTTATATCCTTCTTCTCCTTCTCCATTACCTCAATTAGGGGTGGGTTCCTCTATAGAAGAGGTTCCACAAATCTACAGTGCCATTTATTTATTTATTTATTATTCAAATTTGTATACCGCCCTATCTCCCCAAGGGGACTCAGGGCGGTGCACAGAAATATAAAAAATATAAAACAATACAGTACAAAACAGTTAAAAATAGATTAAATTAAGGTCTCTGCTAAAATTTAGATTAGAAAAAAGGGTTAAAATCAATTAAAACTATATCCATTAAAACTAAGCCAGGCCGTTCTTTTATAAAGTTCTTTTATAACCTGTAACTTCTTGGTTTTTTTGTTGCATAAACTGCTTTCAGCTACTAAATGCCATTCATTTTCCATTCATGTTTATATAAGGGGGGGCATTCCTAAGATTTGTGCAAGTATTAATTCAGACCAGTTAGAACTGGTTCCAGCTCCCTCCCTCCACCCGTCTGCACATCATCAAGATGAAGAACGAGAGGAGGAATTCTGGGACTTGAACTCCACAAGTCTTAAAGCTGTCAAGTTTGAACACCCCTGGGGTTTTTTTTTCCCTAAAGGGTTAGAAAGGTCTTGTAACTTGTCAGCTTTAAGACTTGCGTGCTTCTGAGCCAATATTTTGGTTGCTAAGCAAGAGCGTTGTTAAGTGAGTTCAACCACATTTTACAAGTTGGCCACACCCACCTAATCACATGACTGCCAAGCCACTTCCACCCGGTCACATGGCTGGCAAGCCACTCCCACAGAGCAAGCCACACCTACGGAAGAGGTTCTAAAAATTTTGAAACCCACCACTGATCTCAATCCTATTATCTCTGTCTCCATCACCTCCATTTCCTAATCTGATGTTTCTGTCCTTAATTCCACTCATCTTATTTTACTAGGTTCTCACCTTACCTTTCCACGTGATTCTGAGGACCATGATGTCAGCATCAAAGCTATCTAGGAAGATGAAAAATAGAAAAGGGGATAGAAAATCTGCTCGTGAAATGTTAGTACATTGGGAGGACATTGTGACTTCTTTTTCAAATATTCAATGCATTGCAGAAGAGATTGTAGGTGGCAGCATCTTTCATTATGCCAGTCCCCAGGAAGACTGAGAATGCATTGCTGCCTCTGACTTATCTGGACTCCATGTAAGATAATAAACTCTGACCATTTGGCAGATACCTTCAGTAGAGGTCTACATTACCAGTGGTAGAAGCATCTCTGTGAAAAGGTTATACAGTAACGTGATCTAGAACAACCAGGCAGGACAAGATTTTATTTATCTATTAAACTTTTATGGTTCTCACCGATGCCTACATTTTCTCGCAAGAGTTTGCCCCATTAAGGAATATAAGAGGAACATGGCATATTAGAAAGAACTGTATTTCTACAACAGGCATTTTCAGCCAGGTGTTAGGCAGTTGTCTCCAAAGAGAGATATATTAATTAGTTTCCTAGGGAGCAAGTTCAAAGCAGCATTCTCATTAATGGAGAAAATGCTCTTTTTATTTTAGCACTGCATATTTTAGCATGAAATGAAATGCTTTGAATAACATAACACAAATGTGTGCATCTTTGCAAGTATGCAAACCTTTCAGTAATGCAGAACTCCTTCCTTATTAGGCCAACATAGAAGACTAGCTGCATGTCAGATTCCATTCTACATTTTTCTATATTGGAATTAGACCCGTTAATTCGAATGAAACAAATATATTTGTTTTTATCAAACTTATGTGGCCAAGTACCGTATCGCACAAAAAGTGACTTTTAATACAATTCATTTAAACAAGAAAACTGCAACAACTTCTGCAACAGTTGAAACTTTTGAATGATCTTCATGAGCAGGTCCAAGTAGACCGCATTAAAGTAACCCCGCCCTCGGTAGGGTTCAAAACAAGGAACCCAACCACAACTGCCACATGATCTTCAGGCAAGAGTTGTGAGTCTAGGATGGTCCCTATATTGCACTTCATTTATTTCTGGGCCAATGCAATCCCATCAATCAGCAAAGATGGCATAGTCCTAGAACCAGCAGGCCCCAAAGCCACTCAGTCTTGCTAGGGTTCAATTGAAGCATGTTGTTCTCCCTCCAGACCCCACAGTTTATAGCACAAGGATAAATCATTCATGGCATCATTTAATTCACACAGGGTAGAGATAAATACAATACAATACAATACAATACAATACAATACAATACAATACAATACAATACAATACAATACAATACAATACAATAGCAGAGTTGGAAGGGACCTTGGAGGTCATCTAGTCCAACTCCCTGCCTAGGCAGGAAACCCTATACCATTTCAGACAAATGGCTATCCAACATCTTCTTGAAGACTTGCAGTGCTGGGGCATTCACAACTTCTGGAGGGAAGCTGTTCCACTGATTAATTGTTCTAACTGTCAGGAAATTCCTCCTCAGTTCTAAATTGCTTCTCTCCTTAATTAGTTTCCACCCATTGCTTCTTGTTCTGCCCTCAGGTGCTTTGGAGAATAGTTTGCCTCCCTCTTCTTTGTGGCAACCCCTAATAATTGGGTATCATTAGTGTACTGAGGAACCTCAGCCCTGGTGACAGATGAGTTCACTCAGCAACCTCATGTAGATGTTGAATAGAAGTGGGGAGAACACTGAACCCCTCACACAGTAGGGGCTGGGGGCAGAATCTCTTTTCCACAGTCATCATTGACTGTATTCAATGCTCAGAAGAGGAGGTGAACTCTCGTACAAGCTCCACTAGGTTGTAAAATTATCAGAGTCCCCAGCCACAACACCCCTGTTTTGTTTGTTTTTTAAAGTAAGAGTAACAAAAGAAGCATACACATTTTGCCTAATGCTTTGCTACACTTATTATCCATTATTGAAAAATGTAAAATGAGGCCAGCCCAAATTTCCTTTGTGCTGAACAAAGCTATATATAATAATGTATGTTTCATTACCCCGAATAGTGTCTGATCATAAATAATTTGAAAGACATGACATAGCACATTCAGCAGGAGCGCTATAAATTGTAGTGATGAACAGGGGGAAAAAAAGAGAAAACCTTTTTTATGTCAGGCGGCATAAGCCAGAAACCAAGGTTCACAATATATGTGACATTTGTCACCACGTATCAAGTAATTTAGAGTTCAATTAAAAAGTCGCTATTGGTGTATTTAATCTAGTTCAGGGGTCTCCAACCTTTGCAACTTTAAGTCTGAAGGACTTCAGCTCCCAGACTTCTCCAGCCAGCTTTGCTGGCTGGAGAAGTCCGGGAGCTGAAGTCCTTCAGACTTAAAGTTGCAAAGGTTGGAGACCCCTGAACTAGTTGGTACTCTGGTGTGAAGGGTAGGCCTATCTTTAACCCTTTAGCTCCTTTCTGGTCCCAGTCAAAAGCAGCATGTGTGGATCCTCACAATGGAAAGATTGGGTTTGTTTTGCAATGACCAAAGTACAGACCCTTTCCTAAATTTGCACTTGTTTGGAATTATTGGGATTCTTCAGAGGTTTCCATGAGGTTTTGGGGTGTCTGTAGCTCAGCTGATCAACTTCTTGCAAATCTTTAGTGCAGGAGTAAACACTGCAAAAAAGACCAGTTGATTCCTGAGTCACAGGGCAGCTGGTCCCATGGGCAGGAATTATAACTTTATCCTGCCTACAGGTTTCTCGGATCCTTCCTCTCCCTGCTGAAACCAAGATACTGTAACACCTTGACACATTTACACCGGGCTTACACTGAACAGAAGACAGCTTTTTCTTCCACACTGATGGCTAGATTTCAGTTTTGCATTCCCTGGTTGGTTCACTGGGAGACTACCCATCAGCTGACAGAAAGCTCTGTGATCACCAAGTACAGCAGTCTTGAAGTAGTGTTTCTGATGGCTGGGGATAAAAGAGGTGTCTGGATGTAAGTGTCCTATGGGGGGGGGGAGTGCCTATCTTAGCAAAGAAAGAACTTTAGCAATAGCACTTAGACTTAAATACCGCTTCATAGTTCTTTTACAGCCCTCTCTAGGCGGTTTACAGAGTCAGCCTATGGCCCCCAACAATCTGGGTCCTCATTTTACCCACCTCGGAAGGATGGAAGGCTGAGTCAACCTTGAGCCTAGTGAGATTCGATTTGCCAAATTGCAGTCTGCTGGCAGTTAGCTGAAGTAGCCTGCAGTACTGCACTCTAACCACTGCACCACCATGGCTTAGGAACAAAGGACACGGATTTTCTTGTGAGATCATGACTCAGTTGTCAGGATACACACATATGAGTTCCTTGGGGTTTTCACTTATTAGAAACAAATCTCTGCACCAGTGGGGAAATTCATTTTTTTTACTACCGGTTCTGTGGGCGTGGCTTGGTGGGCATGGGAAAGATATTGCCAAATCTCCATTCCCTCCCTACTCTGGGGCCAGCCAGAGGTGGTATTTGCCGATTCTCCGAACTACTCAAAATTTCCGCTACTGGTTCTCCATAACCTGTCAGAACCTGCTGAATTTCACCCCTGCTCTGTACCCAAGGCACCCTCCATATTTCTCATAATTTACTACTTTCTGGGGGCACAAGTATCTGCAGCCCTACACATCTTGAAGCCAACAGGTGGTGGAAGAGTATTCTAGGAATACTTTTGATGTAATCTTATCTTTGTTAATAGAGTAAGTAGCTGAGAATTGGAAACCCAACTGAGTAGACTGATGTCCCCAGATGATGAGGGCTATAAAAGCTCACATTGGATGGTACCAGAACACCACAATAAAAGCTTGCCATTGCTGTCCTAATCCTTATCCAATTGCATCCTTAGCTACTCAGTAAACTTGCTCTGAAATATTATTTTCTTCTAGCCTGGCTGTTTATCAGGGCCAAGTCAAGGAATTTCTCTTTCTGTTCTTCTCTAATGAAGTTGTCTTATTCTACTTCCAAGTAAATCCACTGAGTTCAGTAGGATCTTATCCCAAGTAAATAGAACTGTAGCCTTTTAAAAAAAAGATTTGACCAGAAAATGAACTGAGACAGTTTGAACAGTGATTTATAAATGACTAGCATGAACCTTGACCCATACTATTGCTCTTTTAAAACCTGGTTGTAGCCCTCTATTTGTGAGGGTTTGGAAAAATGCCTGACTTTTGAGAAATATTTTCTTGTTTTTTTATCTTGAACTTGGGCTCAGGCCAATGCCTGACCTTCATGATCTCGGCAGCGCTTTCTACTGCATAAGCAGTTTTCGGCAGGTGAGTGGCTTGGGTCAATGTGTGCATGGAGATTAAAAAACAAGAGCCAGTGGGCTATCCATTAAAGAGCTGCAACTCAATTAAGGCTATTGATTAATCAATGAGACTAAGCATGACTCCATTCCTCAGCAATAATAAAAATCTTGGCTAGTGACGGACATTTGCAAATTATGAGAAAGAGAAGCTCTATTTCAGGCAAAACATGAATGGTGGTAAAAAGGATCCATTGAAGATCACCAAGGGTATAGTTAGCATGACAGACTCTTGCCAGTCATACTATCAGATTGGAAAGGAATTGTTGCCCAGAAATGTCACTTTCTGGCTTGCAAGAGTTTGCAAATTGTGACGTGCAATGAATATTCTTGTAATTGTTTAGGGATACTCAAGCTGGGTCTTCAGCATTAAAATGCATCAATGTGACAAATGTGATTTTCCTGCGATCTCTTAGATATTGAGGATTGCATCGGAAAAGTTTAACGATTAAACAGATCCCAGGACAAGCAATGTATTAATTGATTCTGGTTATTGTTGCCATTTACCATCTACAATGGTCTAGATTAGAATTTCTCTGTGGAAACAGAGGAAGCTTTTTATCCTTAGTGCTGATTATTTGGTTAAACTGGCTGACAGTGACAAGGGCCAGCAACAGACAGATAGAAACATCAAAGAAAGGCTTCAACTGATCTCATCAGCAGTCCAAGCCATAGAGGTGCCCTTCTTTTGTTTGCCTTCATGGAAAAAATCTCAATTTGGAAATTACAAACAAGCAATTATCCTAGCCAGGTTTGCTCAAAAATCAGGGTCATTTCAGCAAACATACTTCTGGTTAGCTTTATTTGTATTTAGGGCTAGCTGTGCCCGACCACGCGTTGCTGTGGCCCAGTCTGGTTAAATGGCCAACCAATCTGTGTGTGGATCTACACCTGCACACACAAACACGTACACACAACCACCATATAACCCCCAACCTACCTACCTACTGTATTTCTTCCTCTCTCCACCTACCTACCTACCGTATTTTCCCTTTCTCTCTCTATCCCTCTACCTACCTACTTACTGTATTTCTCCCTCTCTCTATCTCTCTACCTACCTACTGTATTTCTCCCTCTCTCTACCTACCTACCTACCTACTTACCTACCTACCTACCTACCTACCGTATTTCTCCTTGAATCTTATGGACAGAGTATTTTACATCATAAACGATGACATAATACCTGTGGCCCACTGCTCTCTCTGTATCCATCTACCTACCTTTTTTACAATTTTTTACATTTCCGTTGCATGTACCTGGCACAGGTGGGATATCTACACAATGTATATATATATATCATTGGTGCCGTATTTCAAAGGGACGTTGTGTGAAAATTTGGAAGTGATCGGTGCATTACTTTCGGAGATTAGTGGTTTTGAACAAACTCTTGTTACATTTTTATTTATAGATAGATAGATTGCAGCCCAAATCTGAATGATGATTTAGAAATGTGACAATGATAAAAGATGCAAGACAAGAATGTATGCTTTCTGCCCTGTTCCTTACCTGGAACTCCTGTTAAATCTCCTGTTGATGGTCCTCTTTTTCCTCATATTTATTCTTACAGATTTCAGACCTGCATTTTAGAGCAGGGGTCTCCAACCTTTGCAACTTTAAGTCTGAAGGACTTCAGCTCCCAGAATTCTCCAGCCAGCTTTGCTGGCTGGAGAAGTCTGGGAGCTGAAGTCCTTCAGACTTAAAGTTGTAAAGGTTGGGGACCCCTGTTTTAGAGGCAGATCCCTACAAGGTAACTTTTCTATTCAAGTAACTTTTAGAATGCACATCGACAAGTACAAAGTCAGACTCTCAGATTCATACAGAATAGCAATGAAATGGCATCCACGTATGGGCTTCTCACCCTAGCACAAATTATATGTGTATTTCTGGCATCGCATGAGTTTGGCTCAAAGTAGGCAATTTGGGGCTCTGTTTCGTTGCCATCTGCTACCTAGACCTAAGAGTTTATCTGCTTTACTTCCCCTGCTGATGCTGCAGCCACCTGTTACATTAAAGCTTTCCAGGAATTCTTACTCTTCCAGAATTGTGTCTTGAGATCTTGGATTTTAAATAGCTTCTGAAACTGTGGGGCTCAGTAAAGTGATGTCCATGAACCCAAGGTGATGCTAAGCAGAAGCCTGATCCAAGAGCCTAATCCAACATCCAGCTAGACATATCTAAGCCAGCTGACATCAATGGGCTTCCTAACTTTCCATGGAACTAGGCTACAAAATCCTGGAAGCAGAAATAAATGACAGCTTTAGCTGAAGATGAAAAGTCCACTAACACTTTGGTCATGCTGGCAGGGAATTATGGGAGCTGAAGCCCAAGACATCTGGAGCTTACCAGGTTGTAGAAGGGCGAAAAGCAAAAGATGTTGCTCCAGAACTTGGTTTCTTTTGACTATATTCTTTGCAGCTCTCAGCAAAGAATGTCCCCCTTTTTATTAGCTGAATGATATTGTTTGGGTTGCTTCAACTTAGCTCTTCTCTCTTTAAGAAGATTAAAAAGGAATTGTCAGAGCTCCCAGTTAGACAGTGGTAATCTTAGTTTGGGAGATTTCTGTTTATGCAATATAATTTGGGTCCTCCCTCCTCCCCATTATTTACCAGATAATAGATTTGGTAAATAACTGATTCTAGTATACTGCTGGAAGAGTAAAAAACCATGCATGGTTGAGGAACAAGAGGACAGAAAACAATGCTGTTGCTTTTCTCAAAGATCCGAAGGACAACGTATGTGCTACATCAAAGTAGACATACATAAGGAAGCATCCTCAACAGTCTGCTGTTTGGTGGAAAATGGAGCCATTCTCAGTAAGTAGAAGGGAGATCTGAACCCCCTACTCACTTTCACCATGTAACATATCTACTGCTCCTTTGCTGAAAAACACTCACGTTGAAACAGTAACTTTGAAAAGCAAATTGCTAGAGGTTCTTCTTTACTATTTTGTTAGAAATTAATACACTGGTGGTCTTCATATGATGAGACAATAGACTGGACTGGACTGGACTGGACTGGACTAGACTAGACTAGACTAGACTAGACTAGACTAGACTAGACTAGACTAGACTAGACTAGACTAGACTAGACTAGACTCAATCAATCAAATTTTATTTGTATACCGCTCCCTCTCCCCGAAAGGACTCGGGGCGGTGCACAGGGTATTATAAAACAATATAAATATCTAAAACCAGATTAAACTATTATAACCCTGCGCTAAAACCTAAAATCCTAAAACACTAAAACCCCCTAAAAACCCAATTAAAAATTAAAATATACAGACTGGAGGCAGGAAAGATAGATTAGGCCAGGCCGGCCTGCTGGAAGAAATAAGTTTTGAGCTTTCGGCGGAAGGAGCGGAGGTCCAGAGTTGTTCTGAGGTCGGGGGTAGGTCGTTCCATAGGATAGGGCCTGCGACAGAGAAGGCCCTTCCCCTGGGAGTCGCCCGCTGGCATTGCCTAGTGGACGGCACCTGGAGAAGTCCCTCTCTGTGTGAGCGAATCGGTGAAGGGATGTATAGACTAGACTAGACTAGACTAGAATAGACTAGACTAGACTAGAATAGAATAGAATAGAATAATTGGAAGGGACCTTAGAGGTCTTCTAGTTCAACCCCCTGCTTAGGCAGAAACCCTATACCAGTGGTTCTCAACCTGTGGGTCGGGACCCCTTTGGAGGTCGAATAACCCTTTCACAGAGGTCATCTAGGACCATTGGAAAACACATATTTTCGAAAAAATACTGAAAACATAAAATAATTTTATGGTTGGGGGTCACCACAACATGAGGAACTGAATTAAAAGGTCGTGGCATTAGAAAGGTTGAGACCCACTGCCCTATACCATTTCAGACAAATGGTTATCCAACCTCTTCTTAAAGACTTCTACGGTTAGAGCATTCACAACTTCTGGAGGCATGTTGTTCCACTGATTAATTGTTCTAACTGCCAGGAAATTTCTTCTCAGTTCTAAGTTGCTTCTCTCCTTGATTAGTTTCCACCCATTGCTTCTTGTTGTACCCTCAGGTCAACATATTTTTAAATTTGGTCCTTAATCCAAGGAATCATACTCTCATTTTCAATCCCCATTTAATTTTTTCTCTGCGCAGACTTTTTTTCTGTTTCAAGTAAGATGCTGTTGTGCATCTTTTCTTATTGTAAAAATACAGTGAGATATTACTGTTATTTGGTAGTCTGCCAAAATAAGTTTGAGGTAGAAGTCTACCTGGTCTTGTTAGATCTCTCAGCGGCTTTTGATACCATCGACCATGGTATCCTTTTGCACTGACTAGAGGGGTTGGGGGTGGGTGGCACCGTTTTGCGGTGGTTCTCCTCCTTCCTCTCTGATCAGTCGCAATACGTGTTGACGGGGGGGCAGAGGTCGACTTCTAGGCCCCTCGCATATGGGGTACCGCAGGGGTCGGTCCTCTCGCCACTCCTATTCAACACGTATATGAAGCCGCTGGGTGAGATCATCCGTGGTTTTGGGGTAGAATACCATCTGTACGCTGATGATACCCAGTTGTACATCTCTACCCCAAGCCACCCCAATGATGCCGTTGAGGTGATGTCCCAGTGTTTAGAGGCCGTACGGATCTGGATGGGCAGTAACAAACTCAAACTCAACCCATCCAAGACCGAGTGGTTGTGGTTCCCGGCTTCCTGGTTTAGCCAGTTGACACCATCGCTGGCCATGGGGAATGAAAATTTGGCCCCCGTGGATAGAGTGCGCAATTTAGGAGTCCTCCTGGATTCCCGGTTGTCCCTTGAGGATCAGGTGGCGGCCGTGGCCAGGGGGGCATTTTACCAGGTTCGCCTGGTCCGTCAATTGCGCCCCTTACTGGACCGGGAGGCCCTTCGCACAGTCACTCAAGCACTTGTGACTTCTCGTCTGGACTACTGCAACGCTCTCTACATGGGGCTCCCCTTGAGATGCACTCGGAGGTTGCAGTTGGTCCAGAATGCGGCCACGTGGGTGATCATGGGAATCTCAAGACATTCCCACATAACACCACTCCTGCACGAGCTGCACTGGCTACCTGTGACCTACCGGGTGCGTTACAAGGTTTTGATGACCATATTCAAGGTGCTCCATGGCACGGGGCCTAGCTACCTTCGAGATCGTCTTCTACCCCATACATCCCTTCGACCGACTCACTCCCAGGGAGAGGGTCTTCTCCGGGTGCCGTCAACCGGACAATGCCGGTTGGCGGCTCCCAGGGGAAGGGCCTTCTCTGTGGTGGGCCCTACCCTCTGGAATGGCCTACCTCCCGACCTCCGTTCCATCACAGACCTCCGCTTGTTTCGCCGGCTCCTAAAAACTTATTATTTTTACCTGGCTGGCCTAGCATGATCTACTCCACACCCATTATTTTATAACAAATCAAAATTGTAATTTGGGTTTTAAATTTAAACTTATTTTAAGCAGGGTATTGATTTAATTTAGTTATTATTTAATAATATTTTGTATTTATGTATAATTGATTTTAAATCTCTGTTCGCCGCCCCGAGTCCCTTTGTGGTGAGATGGGTGCGGGTTATAAATGTGAAAAATAAATAAATAAATAAATAAATAAATAAATAAATAAATAAATAAATAAATAAATAAATGACTATGGGCAACAGTTTTTTCTCTCATCTTTTCTTCTTGGGATTTTTCTTAGAGGACTTTGAACTGCTGTGTTCAAAAAAGAGAGGGATAGGAGATCGCTTCCGGACAAGACGGACGCGTTTTCTGACACGTCCGCCACTTGTTTCTTTTGGTGAGCGCCTTTGGGGGCAGGGGGCTCCTGTAGAGAGCCCCCACTGTATGGGCGGCTGCGGGAAGCCCCCACCCAGACAGCGGTCAGGGGGGAGCGTGCCCATCTCGCTCCAGGAGCTGAAAGACAGAATGCGGGGGGAAGAGTCCTCTCTCCAAAGGAGTGCTGGAACAA
Organism: Rhabdophis nuchalis; assembly: GCA_039707465.1. Classification (NCBI taxonomy): domain Eukaryota; kingdom Metazoa; phylum Chordata; class Lepidosauria; order Squamata; family Natricidae; genus Rhabdophis; species Rhabdophis nuchalis. Next base: position 61,670,450 of record CM077644.1, read on the forward strand.
CGAAAGTTTGGAGAACGGGCTGAAACGCCGGAGTTGGAGGACCGCACCAAGACTCTGGACAGCTGCGCGGACTGTGAGTTATTGACTTTAATGCACTCAACTCTTTGAAAAGAAGAATAGAGGGGGGAGTTGCCAGAAACTCCCCCTCGGAATTAAGCAGCATTTTAAAATGCTCCCCGGGATCGGGGAGAAGGAGAAAGTGAAACATCCGAATTAACATTAAAGAAAGGGAAATGTATTACCATATATGGAGTTGCTATAGAAACTTTGTATCCGAGTCTCGCTATAGCTAAAATGAAACTTTCGCTAACTCTTCACTACCGCTAACAGGGTGGAAAAATGGCGCTTCTTTGTTCCCAGCAGTAAACATTTTTTGACTCGAGAACATTCCTTCACTTTTACAAGATCAAAGCCACCCAAGCAACTCTCAGTGTTTCTCCCATTGCGAGCCTTTTTACTTTTTTTTTTCTTGATGGATGGATGATACAATTGTTTCTCTGGATTTTACACAGTACAAAATGTTGAACTTTGAAACAGACTTTTCCTTCTCTTGGACTTCACTGACTGCCTGCCCATCGATGCCATCTTTTGCCACAAGAACTTAAAATTTTAACAATGGCAGCGAAAAAGCCTCCGTTGGGGAAATCACTTTCCGCCCCACCCTCTACAAAGGCTAGTCCATCCTTACAGCAGGCAAAAATTTCTACAATGCTGCAGAAAGAAACATCAGGAGAGGACACCCCACCAACAATAGAAGAGATGCTGCAAAGCATAATGAAGGAAATAAGAGAGATCCGGAAAGACAATATAAGCACAAGATTGGAATTACTGGAGGCACAAAGAGCTATAACAGAAAACAAACAAAAAATTGATGGGTTGGAGGGAGGGGCAGTTGAGATGAGGGAAGAGATGAGGGAATTTCAGAAAGATATTACAGATATTACTGGTCATATGTCAAGAATGGATTTTGAAAAAAATGTCTTTTTTCTTAACGTTTCAAAATGTCCCAGAGTCAGACTCTGAAAATTTAAAAGCTTTAATGAGCATGATTTTAGCAGAATATACCAAAAAGAATAAAGAACATATCTGGGAGGATATAGACCTGATTTATAGAATTAATTCAGCATATGCCAGAATAAATGATGTACCCAGAGAGATTCATATTAAATTTGTAAAGAGGTCAACAAGGGATTCTGAGAGCGCAGAGGAGAGGGCCTTTGATATATCAACAAAAAGAAATTACCATATTGAAACAGATCCCTAAAAAAATTTGAGAAATAAGAAGGAAATATTTCTTATCAAAAAAATTATATAAAAAAGGGGTGTGGTTCAAATGGTTAATGCCAGAGGGAATGTTGGTGTTCTGGGAGGGAGGCAGAGCCAGAATTAAAACAATAGAAGAGGCGGAGGCCTTTCTTAAATAACACGCCTCAACCCTGGAGGACGAAGTTGTGGGAACGGGAGGGACCATGGCTCCGCCCACCAGCGGTAAGGAAGAAGAAGAAACAATAGCAAAGAGGCTAAGATCACAAAAATGATTTTTTTTATTTTGTATTGTAACTCCTACATGGATATTAACACGAACAAATGATTGAATGCATGGAATCTATGACATGAAATGTATGTATCTCTTTCCACCTTTTATTGAAATTATTTTGTATGAAGTCTCAGAGGAGGTTACCAACCCTGACATGGAAGCTCTAAAACATTTGTTAAATACCCTACACACCCCTTTCCTGTTATAAAATTGTAAAATCAATAAAAATTGTTATACAGAAAAAAAAGAGAGAGGGATATGTGGGAAACACAATCCAGGTGGTCACTATCTCTGTTCAAGATTTGCAAAACAAAAACAAAAAAAAGAAAGAAAGAAAAAAAGAAGGATGGTTGCCATATGTTGGGCAACCCTGTTGTGAGACCATCATTCTCAAGCCAAGGTTGAAGGCATCTGGTTGAAGAGGACTTCTACAGCATTCTTTGAGATTGAAAAATATGTTTTTCTTACATAAAAATTATTTCTCTTTTTTCCTCTAATTCTCTTTACAGGACAGTCAGGATGGTCACAAGCCCTTTAGCTTACAGAAACGAGGCAGATGGACAGGAGCTAAAGGCAAAGAGCAAAATTCCTCTAATCCGATTTGTAGTGATCATGGATGCCATCTTGGCAAAGCCATTGCATTTCTGCCTCCAGAAAGCAGAGATGTGGCTACAGGATTTCCTAGGTGTAGTAATAGCTTCCAGCTCTCCACTCAACTTAAAGGATTATAACTTTTAGATGGAGGAGGACTGTAGGTTGGAAGTGTAAAAACTGGGGTGGGGGGGGATAAGCAAAGGATCTTATGAAGTTTCCTACAGTTGGGTAACAGGACATGGATTCAACATAAATGGAATTCGGCAAAATAGTAATGGCTGCCTTAGTCTATCTCAAATGACTATGGAATAGTAACAGTTTTTAATCTCTTTTCTGCTTGGGATTTTTCTTGGTGTATTTTGAATTGCTGGGTTCAAAAAAGAGAAGGATAAGTGGGAAAGACAGTTCAAGTGGTCACCATATCCCTTCAGTAGCAACACTCACTAGTTCTCAGAGAAGCCCTGAGATCACATGATCTTGTACCATGAGAGAAGATGTCAAAAACTTTTGCAAAATATATTGTCGTTGTCATATTTGAAGCAGGTCAGTCTTTCCTAACTTGAATTTGGGCTGCAAATTAAGTTAATCCAATATATTCAGAGGGAACTCATAAGAAGACTATTGTAGAATAATACCCATCTGTTGCAAAAACTAACATAACAAATAGGAGAATAATTCTCTGCATGAGCTCTGTTGTTTCAAACTGGGGTTAGAGACAGAGTTCCTATTAAGATTCACATTACTTAATGGGTACCTGAATAAATAAGAGAATGAATACTTTCCTTCCCTTTGCAGAGAATGTCTTTTACAAACAGAATAATCCATTAAACACTATTTCTCTAGGATTTGTTCCAAAAACATTCTTAACTTGAAGTACACAACAGTGCACCAAAAAGAAAACCTATTACAATCATATATGTCTCAAGTCGATATGTAAAACACATGTATATAGACATGAGATGTTTGATCAATCAGTTATAATCAAAGTACTTGTGTGTTTATGTTTGAAGATAAATATTAGTTTAATGGTAGATTTCAATAATTCACTGCAGAACCTTACTTACTTACGGGTTTTGTGCAAATCCACTTGCATAATCCACCAGACTCAAGAAATATGTGAAGGTTGTTTGAAATAATGCTGCCAGCCATGAAACATTTTCAAAGGGGATTGTTCCAATTAATGTGTGATTTTAAAAATTCACACATTTAAACTGTAGCTAATACATTTGATTAATCATTGTGCCAATTAATGGAATAATGCTTTCAGCTCTACTTTCAAGTTGCCTGCTTTTTTTAATTAGACAGGAAAGGAATATCTTAACCACATTTGCAAATTTAAAATGAATGTTACCTATATTCTATGCTTTAGCTATGCCAACCTCACTTCTGGAAGATCCAATTAACTCTTATTTGATTACTGACTCAAGTGGCTTCAAAAAAACCCATGCCTTAATATCTTAAAAAACACAATAGAATATTGTCCTTTATCAAAAAATGTTCTTGGTCCTCATGTGCCAGTGACATGCAAATTATTGTTCTTGTCTTACATTGGAATCCCCCAAAGCTTTTCCACCTATTGAAGATGGAATTGATTGGCATTGGTTGCACTGGGGCAATCCAGAGTAGAATAGCAATAGCAATAGCAGTTAGGCTTATATGCCTCTTCATAGTGCTTTACAGCCCAATCTAAGTAATTTACAGAGTCAGCATATTGCTCCCAACAATCTAGATCCTCATTTTACCAAGGATAGAAGCCTGAAGCAACCTTGAGCCAGTCAACAACAAACTACTGGCAGTGAGCAGAGTCACCCTAACTACCATGCCACCACAGCTCAGTAATAGAAAGCAGTAATATTGGAGTAGATTATTCACTCAAATAGATTGTCTCCTCAAATACATAACTCTCCATTGCAATAAGTTCCATTTTGAAAAATGCTCAGTTTAGTTATTGGCTTATTTGAGGATCTGCAGACAGTATTGTCTGGCAGAGGAAGAGAAATGATTTGGCTAAAAGAGCTAATGTTTGCAATTCACTCCAATTCAACAGGTGCCAGTACCATTTATGAATGCATAAATAGCTCTGAGTTAGCAAAACTGGCAACATTATTAAGCATCGTCTGACTTTTATAATGAACACCTTTGTTCTCTAGTCACGGAACAATTTGCTGCTGCTGCTATACCTGTAGCCCAGGTTCCATGGGAGACAACCACATACCTAGAAAGGAAACCTTCTTTCTGATCTCATTCAGAAATCCAACTGATCTGAAACTATTACATTCATATAGTTATTTCATGGTTTTCTTAAGTCAAGGATGTTTTGTTGTATTACAGAGATGTTATTGTGAACAGGAGGGATTCTGACTCACATATGCACAAGCCCAAAGATATTGGTGTAAGATAAAAGATTGGCTTATGGAGATCATGGGAGTTACTTTTCAACTAAAACCAGAGGTTTATTTATTGGGGATAAACCCCGGTGGCATAAGGAGAAAGACTGGTATCTCTTTATACATATTACCACTGCAGCTAGAATAGTATATGCGCAATTTTGTAAAGGGAAGGAACTACCATCAGACCAACTAATTATCAATAAATCTTCTGGTGTGCTGACTAACATATATTCTTAAGGATAGACAAGAAACAATATTTTGTCAAAGTTGGGAAAAATGGAACAAATGGATAGAGGTAAAAAGATCATGATAAGCAATAGGGAAAATGCACAGTGCAGATATATAAATAGTAAATAAAATAAATATATGGAGCAGTAACAACTATAAAAAACTAAGGATTAATAAATGTAAGATATAGATAGGCAGAAATAACTGGAAATGTAGTAAGATGATATATGATTCAATTCAATTCAATTTAATATTTGTAAACCGCTCCCTCTCCCCATAGGGACTCGGGGCGGTGCACAGGAAGAATAAAAAACAATAAATATATACAAACATTTCTTTAAAAAACAAATTAAACCTAAACCTGTGCTAAAATTCCCCATTAAAACTAAGCTATACTAAAAAACTTCCCAATAAAACCCCAGAGACAGAGAGACAGAAAAGATGTGTTTTTAATTTAAGACGGAGGGAGCGGAGGAGCGGATGTTACTTTGTAACTGTATACATATAGGGGGTGAGTCACTCCAAGTTGTATCTATGTAGTTTTGTCTTGTTAACGTCCAAGAAAAAAAAAGACAAATGTGTATTCCCCATCATGGGTGTTCATGGGATGTGATAAAAATAAAAAATAGAATGGCCACCATGGTGGTGTGGTTGAAACTCTACCTATTTTTATGTGCATCACAATTAAAGTTGTTAGTTGTATGAGATATGAAGGCAGCCAGAGGTGATAAAATGTCAAGAAATGATAAGTTAAAAAGAAGTTGTAGCTTAATTGGCATAGCTAGTTATTGATACTTGGTTACCACTTTTACATGATGGAGATCGTAGGATGCAAAGCACTCTATGAGATCTTGAGATTAGCACAGCTAATGCCTGGCTGATGCTTGTTCTGCTGGGTCTGGGCTACTAAATCTTGTTCTACTTCTTCATGAAATAAGCCAATACTGTTGAGGTCTCGACGTACAATCGGCCGCAAGTCTTTTCCATTCTCTTTCCTTGGGGGGCTTGGCCACAGCCGGTCGCGCCTGATTGGTTCGGGCATGGCTGGCTGGGGTTTGAGTTACCAGGTTGCCTGATTGGCTCCCCGTTTGGCGGCGTTGTATAAGGGGTTGTCAAGTGGGGAGGTTTTTGTCCGCCTTTTAAACTAGCTTTGGTTATGGTTGTTTTTAACTGTTCTGCCAATAAATGGCTTATTAAAGAACCAACCTGGATTGGACTCTCTTTCTCTCCTTGCAAACCACAACAAATACGAAAATTCCCAACCCGAATCTCTTCTTCATATGTTTATTTTGATGTGATAACAGAGTGAAATATTGCAAAACAACTAACATCTAGCATTTTTACCAATTTCAGATGATTTTAGGCTGTAAGTAACTGGAGTGAGAAGTTACGGCTATTAGTGTGAATAGGGCAATCACTATGCTCACCTTTTCTGTTCCAGGGCTTGCTCTATGGAACATACAAATGCTTTAATCTCCTGTCAGTCACCTAGAGTCCCGGAAGCAAGACAAGTGGCTATGTAAGTCATTTACATAAATAAGCAGCAGGCACAGTTAAGAGGGCTGCAGGGATGTGGAGAAGATCACAAGATACTCACGAGCCTCTGCCACTGCAAAGTGGTTCAGAACAGGAGGGAAAGCAGCCTCCAACCTGCTTTTGTCTCACAACCCATTGTCATCCCCAAGAAAGGGAAGCATTGCCTGTCATCCCCAAGAAAGGGAAGCGAGGTAGATCCAGAATTTGTGAGACAAAAAGCTCTTGAACAGGCTAAAATACAGAGTAGCGTTCATGAGGGAGGAAAGCCACTTTTGTCTCCTAAGGCTGCTTAGACAACATACAGAGAGACTGCAGGGCAGCAGAATGGGATAACTTGCCACAGCCAACTTGCTGTGGCCAACTCAGCACGGCCAACTTGATGCAGGACAATTCACCATAATCAACTCGCCATGGTACAATTTAACAATTCAATTTAATTATTTAAAATAAATAAAAATTATTTTAATTTTTCTCATTCATATTTCCTTCTGCCCCTCCTTTCTTTAATGATTCTATTCCATTTCTTTGATATTAGTGTAACACTTGTCCTGCAGTGTGTGTTGTCCTGCAGCGAGTTGGCCATGATGAGTTGGCCATGGCAAGTTGGCCACAGCAAGTTGGCTGCAGCAAATTGTCATAGACCCACAGAGCAGCACTCTTGCTTCCTTCTCCCCACTAAGGTTGTATGAAATATTGGCCAAGTTCACAAAGTACTCCTCATTAGAAATATATTTGGTATTGCTTCAGCTTAGTCACAGTGGATTATCCTTTAGTAGGGAGGTGCAGCAATCTAGATTTGAAAGGGAAAAGTCAATTTGGACAGCATACAAGTGCACTTATAACACCAATTGGCACCTCCTTGGGGGGGAGGAAAATGAAGCTTCTTCAAGTTATTGCCAAGAATTTGTGTGTCCCAAACCATCTTTGAATTCAGATTGCCTGTTGTGAGGAAGGGGACCATTATCAACACAGCATGGTTTAATGTATGCATGAAACTGTCAATGGGGGTGGAAAAGCTGTTTGTTTGATTTCCTGCATCCTGATTGTTATCCCACAAGGAAAACATGCAGGGGGAAACATGCAAATATGCTGAGGTTTATGATAGCAATTCTATTTTCTGGCACGAAAGAGTCTCTCTTTTTTATTTCTTCTAACATCATCATTTCATGGAATGGTTGAATTTGGCTACTGGTACCTCAAGGAGGTACCAGTTAGCATTCTAGTTCAAGAAAAAGTTATTAATATAGTTAAATTCTAATCCAAAGGAAGGATGCCTTTCTAATTAGTGGAGCTGAAGGAGGGTTGAATGTGTCACCCAAAGAATTGCCATGCTAATGGTAGCACTTGGTTACTCTTGTCTCAGCTCAAAAACTAAGCAGGGCCTGGATGACATCAGAACATGCCTTGTAGGCAGTGATGGGATTCAAGTTTTTTGAATTTGTGGGCGTGGCTTGGAGGGCGTGGCAGGGGAAGGTACTGTAAAATCTCCATTCCCTCCTAATCAACTGGGACTCGGGAGGCAGAGAATACATGGGGGCGGGGCCAGTCAGAGGTTGTATTTACCAGTTCTTCGAACTACACAAAATTTCTGCTACCGGTTCTCCAGAACTGGTCAGAACCTGCTGAATACCACCTCTGGTTGTAGTCTAAACTGAAAAGTAAAAAAAAAAACCATGCCAGTAATAGGCCATGACGAACTACTTCAATGCCAAGAAAATGCATGGATTTGGTGATCACTGGGAATTGGACTCAACTCAAAGAGATATTACTTTTACTTACCCAAACGAAAGATCAGCCCGGCTTGATTCTTATGTGAACAGTCTGTCTAACTATTGGCGAGCTTCTAAGCTCCATTTCCAAGATTTCTTTCAACACAGCATCAAGGGGACAACGCGGTAAAAGGAAAGGTATTTTGGAGGTTCTTCCCCAAAGTCAACAGGGAAATTATGAAACCCTATGAAATTTCCTGAGATATCTTAGAAGGCTGCAATTTTGCATATAGAAAAGTTTATCTGGAAATGAAGAACAAGGGAAAACGCCATTGATTGAAATCAAGAAATTCTATTAGCTAGCTGTTTGTCTAAGTAGACTATTGGTTTTAGACAGATGTTTCTAGGTAAATCCAGACAGAGCAAAATTTGTGTTTCTGGGACTCTATGATCTGCTTAAAAATTCATATTAAAATAGTAACTTAGAGAAGAGGGGCCATTGCTTGTCAGATGGGCAGCTCGTTCCATCTACGATGTCAATGATCCAGCCAGGCAATCAAAAAATTATATAGAGACTAGGCCCACTTGTTTAATGACTCTGAAATTACATGTCAAAAGGGTTGATTGGTTGTAAGTGAATGAAGCATTGTACAAAAGATCAGGCTTGTTAAAGTTTTTTAAAATTAGGGAAAGAGAATGCATGAAAAGCAAGGACATGGTTGTTAATCCTGCTCTGCTGTCACACTGCCATCCTTGACTCCAGAGCTCTGCACACACTGCCAGCAAATTTGAGCAGTGGAGAACTTGCCCTATCCCAATCTGCTGTAAATCACACAGGGAATTTCCTAGATGACAGTAAGCTTTTCTCTGGAGAATTTTTTACCTATATCACTTGTAAAGTTGCAGAACTCAGCAAAGTGATACAATGGAGGGACTGGACTAAGACACACACACACCACTTTTTCTTGCAGGTCTCTCCTCATCCTGTTTTTAAACTTATGAATTCAACAACCAGCTTAGCTTCTCAACGGTGGTGCTTACACATCACACCAAGCTGTTGAAAATCGCTCCATTGAGTATGCTTGCTCACAGATGGTACCTCCTCTTCTACACTCCATGACTAGCAAATCAACTCTCTAGGGTTGCTTAAGACTAAGTCTATCCTCTCTTACTGCAGAAGAGAAGCTACTTCCCTTCCATGCTAATCATGTTTTGTTTTAGGTTAAATTCTGTGGCTAATGTAGAACAGAAGCAGCCAGCACTATATAGTTGTCCCATTTACGGTACTTCTACAAACCATAAATGAATAACTTGGTAGCCAAGAAAAAAGACAATGATTGCAGTCTTCTCTTAGAAATGAGACTCATTCTTACTTTTTCCAGATGTAAGAACTGAGTTCCTCTCATGAATATTGAATAGCTGATGCAGTTATTACCATTGTTTATTATGATTGGTTTATTAACTATTCCATCAATGTTTTTATGATCTTATTATGTGTATTATGTTTGCATTAGATTATTAGATTATTATGGATGTTTTAATTGTTGATTTACAATTATAAAGGGCCTTTGGTGGACACAGCAATATACAAACAGAATAAACAAATTTGCCCTAATAATTTTTAAGGGCTTAGCTTGATGTGCAAATATAATTAGATACCAAGTCATTCCTCAGATGCAATGAAACCCAGACGTCAACCCATGCTGGCTGGGGAATTCTGGGAGTTGAAGTTCACACATTTTAGAATATAGAATATAGAATAATAGAGATGGAAGGGACCTTTGAGGTCTTCTAGTCCAACCTTCTGCTTAGGCAGGAAACCCTACACCACTTCGGACAAATGGTTATCCAACATAATCTTAAAAACTTCCAGTGTATTCACAACTTTTGGAGGCAAGTTGTTCCACTGATTAATTGTCCTGCCAGGAAATTTCTCCTTAGTTCTAAGTTGCTTCTCTCCTTGATTAGTTTCCACCCATTGCTTCTTGTTCTGCCCTCAGGTGCTTTGAAGAATAACTTGACTCCCTCTTCTTCGCGGCAGCCCCTGAGATATTGGAACACTGCTAGTTCTTCTTTTCATTAAACTAGATATACCTAGTTTTAAAATTGCTGAGGTTGAGCAAACTTCATCTAAAGACAATGCTGTATGTTATATGTTCTGGTTATTATATATTGTTGTTGTTGTTGTTGTTGTTGTTATTGTTATTATTATTATTATTATTATTATTATTATTATTATTATTATTATTATTATTATTATTATTATTATTATATCTATGGTTAATCTTTGGTGAGATTCACAGCCTTTGGGGCTGGTTGGTAGCTCAACAGCTCAAGTCCTAACCAAGGACCTAGGAACTGTCAAGGTAACGTCGGAGGATATAAGCAGTTCCAAGCAGGATGGCCCTTTGTAGAGTCAGAATGCTCAAGTCCAGCAAACCTAGAATCTCCACATAGCGAGGCAGTTCCCTAGGTATTGTTCCAATCACAATTGGGACAACACACGATTTCTTTTTCCACAGTCGCTCAACTTCAATTTGCAAGTCCCGGTACTTAGTGATTTTTTCTTGCTGCTTATTTTCAATTCGTGCATCACCAGGTATTGTTATTGTTATTGCTATTATTTAGAATTGATAGAATACTATTTAATAATGATATACTGAGTTGCACTCCATTCTATATTCAGTCATTGTGCATTCAAGGTACAATTTTTAAGGAGGCTACAGCAGTTTCTCATTTCTCCCCCTCTCCATTCAAGTCAGTAAGACAGCTGTTCTTTGTATCAAATCTGAAGCTGGCTAAAGTTGAGTCCCTGTTTGCATGATCAGGGATTAAAGGGGTAAGGCGGACTTTGGGAAATCTCTGCCTGCCAGCATCTTCCTTTTTACCTTGGCTGGTTGGATCCATCTCTCCAAATGTGACCAGAGAACAGTTGGCTGGAGATAAGAAGTTCTACACTATGAAATATGCTGCTTTTCGGTTTCTTCGCTCTCAAAATTGCCCTGCTGCCAAGTGCCCAAGGCGTTCTCCCACTCCGGGTTCTATAGAGTAAAAGGATTGGCAGAGAGATAAATGATAAGGAATAGGATCAGTTCCAGGAGCTAGGCTTAGATCAGCGATAGGCAACTATGGCCCCTTTACGACCTGTGGACTTCAACTCCCAGAATTCCCCAGCCATCATAGCTCAGAGAATGATCAGCAGGGCTCAGCATAACTGGCTCAGGAGTTCTGGGTGTTGAAGTCCACGGGTTGTAAAGGGGCCCATAATTGCCCATCCCTGGCTTAGATTAAAGGATTTCCCTTTCTAAATCTACACACACACATCCCAATATGACCCAGCTTACTGCTGAGCTGACTGAGAGGATACCCATTAGTCTATCTCATTTCCTCAGAGGCTGCTTATTATCAAATCCCATGGCAGATATCAAATACAGGATCTTATTACAATTATGTTGTCATTCATTATATTAAAACTGAAACACAAGTGATGTGTGAAAATGGCAAAGGAGTCTCATTAGTTTGGCAACTTGCAAAAACATTTTTGGACATGCTATTGAAAAAGGCCTAACAGCTGGAAACCTCTGTATCAGCAATAGCAAGAGGGTGGGGAGAGTTTACTCTGAATTGGAAAAGCTGTGCCTTAGAGATGCTGCAAATATTAAAGTAACAGGCCCATGAAAAATTCTACCTTTTTTCCATCATTCTTATGCTTAACTGGAGAGTTTGGTCTCTAGGAGGGAATATGCATCATATTAATTATACTATTAGATATAATAATGCGGAACAAGCTTCTGAATCTAAATATTAACATGACATACGCTGTTTACAGATTGGAAAGAGGACCTACAGTAGTTTTAAGCATATTGAAAGAAGAAAAAGTTCAGGAATGAGATTAACCCTCCTTTCGCTACTTCATCCCTTTCAGATGTCTGGGATTATAACTTCCAAAAACTGACTTTTGAAAGCTGGAGTTCCTATTAGTTATGCTGCCTGGATTTTCTATGAGTTATAATCCCAAACTAACAGAGGGGCGATAGGGTGGGTAAAGGCTGAATGAAGTGTTAATATTGTTGCTTGAGGCAGCAACCCGATCTATATCTAACCAAGAGCTTCTATACTTGCTTACTTTCCTGTATTACTCTCTGGAGACAGGTCCCTCATGCAGTATTTCTCAGCCTTGGCAGCTTGAAGATGTGTAGATTTCAACTCCCAGAGAATTCCCAGCCATCAAGTTGGCTGGCGTATTCTGGGAGTTGGAGTCTACACATCAAATTGCCGAGGTTGAGAAACACCGCCCTAATGGATTCAGGAAACTCCCAGAAGTCAAGGAGACTGATGCACACAACAGTGCAAAGATAGAACCTCATTAGATATCTTTAAACGGTCCCAGAAGGACTTGCCATGTAAACCAGGGCTTCATTAAAAACAATAATTGAGCAACAGGGAACTAAACACAACTCTTTGTTAAGATCTCTGCTTCTAACAAGAACAAAATTTACTCACATTAGTAACCCAAACCTCCTAGCTGTTTCCTGGAGACCAAACAAGAAAACTAACACATACATAGAATTTGTGAGAGGGGCAACTTAAAGCTTCAACTCATATTAGAAAAACTTTAATTGTAACCCTTTATTTCCCTCCCATTGTTTCCTCTTAATTTTCAACTCTGTTGAGGTAAAGGTAAAGGTTCCCTTCGCACATATGTCCTAGTTGTTCCCAACTCTAGGGGGTGATGCTCATCTCCGTTTCTAAGCCAAAGAACCAGCACTGTCCAAAGTTGTCTCCGTGGTCATGTGACTGGCATGACTAAACACTGAAGACTCATGGAATGCTGTTACTTTCCCACCAAAAGTGGTCCCTATTTTTCTACTTGCATTTTTACATGCTTTTGAGGTTGGCAGAAGGTGGGACATGTAATGGAGCTCACTTCATTATGCGGTGCTAGGGATTCGAACTGCTGAACTGCCGACCTTTCCCATCAACAAGCATCTTAGACACTGAGACATCACATCCCTTGTTAACTCCTTAATAACTCCGTTATCATTCCTCAAATGACTAGGAATGCTCCCCCTCCTCCCAAAATGCATTACACCTCTCTTCAGTAGCATTTCCCTTTCTGGCATAAGGTGAGCAGCATCTCTGAGACCTTGACTAGGAGTAATGGGTGAAGGACCCAAATCACTGGCTTCGAAGTCCCTAGTCTCTAGATTTATAGTCCAGTTCTGATGAGATGTCATTGCTCTTGAGTTGTTGCAAGAGGATGCGAGTACAAAGTGAGATATCATCCTGATGTCACCTTACCATTCAATGACTATCAAGCTTCACTTTAAAAGATACGATCCCCCACTCCCTATCAAAAGTTTTGCAGGACAGGGGCTATTTGGCAAACTCTTTGCGCTCGTTTTCTTTATATGTTCTCTAAAGTATCTCATTGTTTTCTGTAGCAACCTTTTTGACACTGAGTTGAGGCGTTAAAAAGTATTTGATTCCATTTTTTTGATTTATGGCTTGTGACATTTGGCATGCAGAAATGGCCTTGGAAGATATAGTGGGGAAGATATGCTGCCTAGTGAGCAATCATATTGGGGAGGTAGGGAGTCCACAGTTGGATAACGATACTCAGAAAGGATCCTTTCTGATTTATCAGGTTAGTAAAAGAGATGGGAAATTTGTACTATCAGACTTGTACGGTTCTGTTAATGTAATCTTACAATTCCTTTAGAATGCAGCTCATCTGATGTGTTTACTGTCTTGTCTACCAGGGAAGGTTGATAAATATCTTTGATTACTGTAACAGGCAGTTCAAATAGGGCAAAAAAGCCTCATAGAACAGCAACAGAATAATAGAGCTAGAAGGGACCTTGGAGGTCTTCTAGTCCAACTCCCTGCTCAGGTAGGAAACCCTGTAACATTTCAGACAAATGGTTGTCCAATCTCTTCTTAACAAACTTCCAGTGTTGGAGCATTCACAACTTCTGGAGGCAAGTTGTTCCACTGATTAATTGTCCTAACAGTCAGGAGATTTCTCCTTGGTTCTTGGTTGCTTCTCTCCTTGACTAGTTTCCATCCATTGTCCAAGTTTGTTGCAGATTGCCTCTTAAGCTGCAAAGTTCCAATAATTTTGAATGAGCATTTGTTAAAAGTTACAACCATTATTTCTACATAGGAGTTTGCCTGATCCAGGGGTGGGTTCCTGCCATTGTTAACCTCTTCTATAGAAGAGGTTCCACAAATCTACAGTGCCGTTTAGAACCAGTTCCAGCTCCCTCCCCCCTCCGTCCGCACATCATCAAGATGAAGAGCGAGAGGAGGAATTCTGGGACTTGAACTCCACAAGTCTTAAAGCTGTCAAGTTTGAACACCCCTGGGTTGTTTTTTTTTATTTCTAAAGGGTTATGGGTGCAAGGCTCTTGTAACTTATAATAATAATCTTTAGGGGGGGACTTGGGCCTGGAGTTACTGGCACCTGGATTATGAACCAGGAGATTTTAGGTGGTTTAATAATTGGAGCCACAGTATGGCTGCGGTGTCCTTGCAACTCTCGTGTGAGAGAAAGGGGGTGCTGCTGGGATTTTATTTTATTTATTTTCAAATTTATACCCCGCCCTTCTCCTGGCAAGGACCCAGGGAGATGATAAGTGAGGGGGGCAGGGAGACAGGGGGCAGGAAGTTAAAATAAGATTTGTTTCTGAGTGTTGGAGACTTATCTGAAGAAAGGTTTGGATCAGGTGCTTGGGTGGAAGGCCCGATCAGAAGCACTGAAACCTATATGTCTAGATTGTTTATGTTGGATGTGGATAGTTTCCAATGCTTTGGGAATTGGAAGCTGGGGAGCAGGGAGCCAGATAGAGTGAGAGGAGGGAATGATAAGGAAGAACATTGCATGGGGAGGTATGATGGCATGGTTATGGTACCATCAACTATGGCAATGGTAGTCAACCTGGTCCCTACCGCTCACTAGTGGGCGTTCCAGCTTTCATGGTGGGCGGTAGGAGTTTTGTCTGATACTGAAGCACTTTCCTTTTTAAAAAAATTTAATTGACTTCCCTACTTTATAATTCACCATTACTGTGGAACTGGTGGGCGGTTAGAAAATTTTACTACTAACAGAGATACAAAAGTTGGCGGTAGGTATATGCTTTACATGGGGCTGCCATTGATGACCACTTGGAAATGAAAAATGATGCAGAATGCAGTGATACACACACACGGTATTGGATGTTCTTAGATTTGCCGGTGTTATATCTCTATTGCGGTGCACTGGTTCTCCGTTTCCTTCAAGGCGTAATTCAAAATGCTGGCTAGCACCTTTAAAGCCCTACATGACATGGGACCTGGTTATTCGCTCAAAATCCTTTCCTTGAAATCCTGCCATCTAATGGCATCTTGGAAGTATTGCACTTTCTGTTGTGCCCTTACCAGGGGTAGTTTGCTCCCGGCATTACTGCCGGTTCGATGCGTGTGTGCACATTTGCACAAAAATAGGTCTGCGCATGCGCAAAACGTTAAAAAAAAGAAAACAATTAAATTAGTGCAATTGTTCTCCACATGCACAGAACCGAATATCAAGATGCCGTCCCCCCCCCCCCGGTAGAAGAACCAGTTCGGGGGCGTGGCGGACCTGGGTCGCTACCGGTTCCAGCGAACCAGGCCGCCAAACCACTACCAGGTCGGCCAAACCATTCCGAACCAATAGGAACCCACCTCTGGCCCTTACCCTATGGAACACAGTTCCTTCAGTGATTCTGTAGCTAGAGATGCCCCCCCCCCCCCCCAATTAGCCTTTTGGAAGGCCATCAAGAACCTGGCTTTTTACTGAGGTGCTGGGATAGGATAGAATAGAGCAAAAAGAATAGAATAAGGGTAATTGCAGCTTGCTGCAGGGCATCCTAAGGGGATGATTAAGGCACAGGGTTTTCGTTTTTTGTTTGATCGTTTTACTATTTTATTGTTTTATGGTTGTTTTATAGTTACTGGTTTTACTGTTGTTGTGAGCCACCCAGAGTTGTTTAAGATGGGTGGACATATAAATCTTTCAAATAAATAAATAAATAATGCATCAAACTGACTCATTCAACTTGCTCAGAGAGGCTGGATTGGATTCTCACAACATACTGAGCCATAAATTACTCGCCCCCCCAAATGTAGTGTGTTGTGTAAATCCAGTCAATGTGTGGCAGATTTCCTTCCTTGCCCCCTCCCCTTCTAAAGGAAAGTAAAAACAGGCCATTTCTAGAACCATTTTAGAATGCCACTGTGCTTGCATTTCAAATAAAACCTGTCTGAACACTACCAAGTGGATTTCAAACTTTATGCATGCTTCCACACATCTATTTACATGTGATATTACTTGGTTCTGTGGGATTTTTCCATAAATTTTGTAAGTTGAGATTGTGTGTGTGTGTGTGTGTGTGTGTGTGTCACTGCATTCTGGACCAGTTTTAATTTCCAAATAGTCATCAATGGCAGCCCCATGTAAAGCATATGGCAGTAATTCAAACGTAAGTGACCAAGATGTGAGGGACTATGAGTAAGACCTCCCAGTCCAGGAATTGGCACATAAGATGGTTACGGTGCAAATTGGCTCTGCAACCAGAAATGAATACAGATAATAATAGCACAGATGGGCAACATTTTGGCAAACAGTGCCTACCCTTAAAAAGAAAATAGGGACAAAGTGTCATACTAGATAGGGCTGTCATTTGATAGCATTGCATGATCATTTTTAAAATATATAACATTTTTATAACCATATAATACCATATTTCAATTTTTTTTTCACAAACAAACCATCAAACACAACCAACAAGGAATAAAACAAGTTAAATAATAATATTCAGGGGCACCCAATGCTAATAATATTTAAAATTCAAATGTTCAGTGGAACAGCATATTTTTTGTTTTGCTTTCTTAAAAAAGCATCCATGTGGGTACCAACCATATCTTGAAGGCAAGTATGATTGGACTATTCTTTTTGGCCTAAAATTACTGATGGAAGTATACAAGAAATGGATTTCTGATTTGGCAGTTGACATAGCTTCTTGTGAGTTTATAGCAACCACAAAAGCTATGCAGCAAAAGTATGGTGGGCTTGTAAATGTTCTTGTCTGGTCATTCTATGCAAAAAACAGATATGACGTGGAACAGTACCTTGTTCAATAGTAGTAACTGTGAAAGGGATCATGGAGTCCTAGTGGATAACCATCTAAATATGAGCCAACAGTGTGCAGCAGCTGCTAAAAAAGCCAACACAGTTCTAGGCTGCATAAACAGAGGGATAGAATCAAGATCACGTGAAGTGTTAATACCACTTTATAATGCCTTGGTAAGGCCACACTTGGAATATTGCACTCAGTTTTTGTCGCCACGATGTAGAAAAGATGTGGAGACTCTAGAAAGAGTGCAGAGAAGAGCAACAAGGATGATTAGGGAACTGGAGACTAAAACATATGAAGAATGGTTGCAGGAACTGGGTATGTCTAGTTTAATGAATAGAAGGACTAGGGGAGAAATGATAGCAGTGTTCCAATATCTCAGGGATTGCCACAAAGAAGAGGGAGTCAAACTATTCTCCAAGGCACATGAGGGTAGAACAAGAAGCAATGGGTGGAAACTAATCAAGGAGAGAAGCAATTTAGAACTGAGGAGGAATTTCCTGACGGTTAGAACAATTAATCAGAGGAACAGCTTGCCTCCAGAAGTTGTGAATGCCCCAACCCTGGAAGTCTTTAAGAAGATGTTGGATAGCCATTTGTCTGAAATGGTATAGGGCTTCCTGCCTAGGCAGGGGGTTGGACTAGAAGACCTCCAAGGTCCCTTCCAACTCTGGTATGGTATGGTATGGTATGGTATGGTATGGTATGGTATGGTATGGTATTGTAAGTTTAAATTCCAAAATTACAGATGGTAGTTTGGGGATTCAGTATCAGAATAAATTGTGGTAAAGGAGGAAAAATCAGACAAACTGGTTTGACTGATCATGGCTGAAGAACTCAGATTAGACCGACATGAAATCTATAAATTAAGAGTACGTTAAGTATAAACTCCACATAAACTTTGGAAGGCTACCACACAGTATTCCAAGAGGGGACTATGTACCGTGGGAGAAATAAGAGCAACAATTTACTTTCAGACAGAATAAACAAAAGCCAGAACAATTTCATAGGCTCTTTAAGAGAAAATTGAAAAGGGTTAGGAAGAAGATAGGGGAAAAAAGATATCATCTCTCTGATGCAGTTTTATGAATCAGAACACTCATCACAAATTTTCTTAAGCCCCAGGGAACCATTTATTTCTATGGAGACTACATCATAACCCTCAATTAAGCATTTCAGTTAGACAACCGTTTCATACAATAGATGGAAAATTTGTCAGGAGTTGACATGTCTCAGGCTTACCAACAGATGGAGCTTGAGGAGGGCTGTTAGATGTTTGTCATCACCGAGAAAGGGTTGAATCAGTATAAGAGATTGTTCTTTGGAGTTTCAGGAGCTCCAGGCATATTACAAAGGCCATGGAAAGCCTCTTAAAAGCAAGTTCAGGTGTCATGTTAAGGATGGATGACATTCTTATCATTGGCCAAAGTCATCAGAGGCACCTTTTCACATTAAAGAAAGTGCTTCAAAGACTGAAGACGCAGAATTACTTTTTGAAGCAAAATACGTGAACAGCACTTGGGTTACTATATTGACAAAGACGGGGGCATCAGCAGCAGGCAAAGACACTTTTACTGAAGAGCTACCATCACCACAAAGCAGAGCTTCAGGCATATCTAGGGAAATCAAATTGCTATCGTAGTTTCTTGCGGAATCTTTCAATCCTTTTAGAACCCTTGCACTTGTTAAAAAGAAAAGATAAGTGGCAGCAACAATACAAAGAAGAAAAAAGCTTTCCAGGACTCTAAGGAGATACTCCAATCCTCAGAGCTGGTTTACTTTGACCCTAGGAAGGAGTTGAGCCCTGTAGTTTATGTTTTATGAGCAGAGATGGACTCTGTTGTTTTGTATAACAAGAACCAAGGAAGAATGACCTACATACAATATTTGATTTTCAGAAGTGTTACTGGCCTCTCTACAGAAACCCTTTCATCATTGCTATGGACCACCGATTATTGGTAGGATTATTTAGGAAATAAAGCAATCCCCTTCATGGCAGAAGACTTATAAGACTTATAAGATTGTTTACAAGGCAGACAGTCAGCAAGGAAGGGCCGATGTTGTAAGTAGACATCCATTTCTCATTCAACCGCACCTCCAAAGCACCACCAGGAAGGACGACGCTTGTTGGCTGGTAGATAATATTCTTGTGACCATATCCAAGCTATGGATGTGGACTAAATTTCTATAATTTTCAGAATATTGCATTATGTCATAAAAGATTGCCCACAAAAATGTACTGAAGCAGAACTTCACTTATTTGTGACTCATCTGGTGATAGTGGATGAGTGTATGTTGTGGAGATACCAGTGGCAGTCAGACATCAATCCTGGGTGCAGAACACAGGTGGTCAAGGTCATAATTTTGAAGATCCTGTGCATTTCCTCAGGATCAACCAGCTCAAACTCCTATTGTGTCACTTCATCTCTCACAGATAAAACCAAGGCACTCTAAAATATCCGTGCGCACAGACAATTCACAGAGACACAATTTGGTTCAGTGCTCCTGTTGCCTTCTCATTCCAAGCAACAGAATACAGAATAACAGAGTTGGAAGGGACTTTGGAGGTCTTCTAGTGGAACCATTTGCTCAAGCAGAAGACCCTATACCATTCTGGATGAATAGCTGTCCAATCTCTTCTTAAAAGCCTCCAGTGTTAGAGCACTAACAACTTCTAGAGGCAAGCCGTTCCACTGATTAATTGTTCTGTCAGGAAATTTCTCCTTAATTCTAGGTTGGATCTTTCCTTGATAATTTTCTATCTGTTTCCATCTGTCACTTCTTGGCCTACCCCCAGGTGCTTTGGAGATAGGTTAACCCCTCTTCTCTGTGGAGCCCCTCAAATATTGGAAGACTGCTATCGTGTCATTCCTAGTCCTCTTTTTAAGACTTAGATATACTTCCTTCCTGCAACCATTCATCATATATTTTAACCTCCAGCCCCCTTATCATCTGTGTTGGTCTTCTCTGCACTCTTTCTAGAGTCTTAACATCTTATTGCATTGTGGTGACCAAAGTTTTTCAAAGCATTGAAGGCATCAACTGAATTACATGCCAGAGCTTCAGGAAAACCCAATTTTTTCTCTTAAAGACAGAGGTGGCATTTGAAATGCATCAGAACTATAAGCCTGAGGAACTCCACTGCTAGCTGAGACACAGAGCAGGTCCTCCACCCAAACACTTCATCCAACCATTTATTCACACCATTCTCCAGCACTTTGAGCCAAGCCTTCCTCTTTTAGTCTCCTGCCTCCCTTGTCCCTCAGGGATGGGCACCAGAATCACTCATTCTCACAAGGACTTGATAGCAAGAGCCTCCCCTCGGCCCTCTCCTGTCTATCACATGAGGGCAGCAAGAATGCCCCAGCCACATCCAGGCCCCACTTCAAGTACTAAACTACATAAAAGCTCCTGTTCCATACAAATGTCCTTAATCCAGGTGCCAGTAACTCTAGGCCCAACCAGGTCCCCAAACAGGCAAAGGAATGCAGTGAAATATATGCTTTCCCGTGTGGCCAAAGCTGCAAGACACAAGGCAGTTCCCCAACAGGTCTGCTACTTTGGTACTTCTGCCATTGCTGCAAACCTGATGGCCACCTGATTCCCTCCATTCCATGGGGATTCCAAGATGGAGGACAGGAGCTAAACCCTTAGTCTGTCACCACTTGCTCTGCCATGCTGTTGCATCCTCTGGAGTCTGTTCTGCACTGCCTTTCTTTCAGCGTGGGCAAAGGCAGTTAATACACAGCATCTCTGAGCTCTGCTGCCTCACTGAAGAGCCTTTGCAATGGAGGGGCCACCATTTGACAGTCCCATTCAGCTACCACCAGGGAAATGTTGACAGGTCTCCCTCGGCCCCTTCCAACTGCTTTTTCTGGTGCTGTCATGCTGTCTACCTTCACTGCTGCTTGCTTTCCCCTTTTCTCCTGCTGGTCCAGATAACGGGTACTATTATCTGATTGGTCACCCAATTACCCAACCAGGACCACCAAACGCCTCCACAAACCATCCAAATTCTCCTCAAGATTTCCAACAAAGTGATCTCACCAATAGGCATCCATCTCATTGCCATCATGGAGTGAAGGGAGGGGGGGGAGCTATATTTGTTTGTGCCTAATCTGTTATGCAGACATAGCAATTGCATTTTGTTATTTCAGGTTCAATATATTGTATCAGTCCAGCCATTTTTATCTGTTTTAAAGCAACGTTTCTTTTCTTCTTTAAAGAAGTAACACTCGAAAACAATGAATCAAAGGGAACCACTACCCTCCTCTCTCCTGTAACATGCAGCATAAATGCCAGTGTGGGGGAAGGTGTGAGGATTTAAGGAAATTCTGCAGTCAGGATGTTAAACTTATTACAAAAAACATGACACATTAAAAATAGCAACAACAAGGTTTTAAAAAACATCTGTTTCTACAATATGTTGTAAAACATAGATAAGGCAAACCTGAAGAATAAGCATGGAATAGAACTCATCTGATTGTGTTCTACTCACTGTGTAGAAAGGACATAGTGTTGGATTCTCCAAACGCAATAGAAACATCGATAGTTAAGTGTGTTCTCCTTAAAACCGGACACTCACTATGACTAATAGGGTGCAGTGCAGTGGTGGGATTCTTTTTTTTTTTAACTACCAGTTCTGTGGCATGGCTTGGTGGACATGGCAGGGGAAGGATACTGTAAAATCTCCATTCCCTCCCTACTCCAGGGAAAGGAGACTGCAAAATCCCCATTTCAGCTAGGATTTGGGAGGCAGAAAATAGATGGGGGTGGGGCCAGGTATTTACCAGTTCTCCAAACTACTCAAAATTTCTGCTACTGGTTCTCCAGAACTGGTCAGAACCTGCTGAATGCCACTTCTGGTGCAGTGTACCAACCAATCTGATGAGTCCTGGCGTTTACCAATAAAGGTAAAGACTTTCTCAGGGTGTCTTGACTACTTCTAACCAAATAGACAAGTCCATATAGTTTTGTTGACAACATCAGAAAACAGATTTGCTATTGCCACCACTTCTATTATATATTTTTAAACATTCTAGTTAGCATTCTGTCCTGGAATTTCTTCCTCATCTTATTTTATCCAACTATTAACCAAATTTAGCCTTGCTTTTTTGGGGGGGAGGGGTCAGTCAGGTCAATCTAAATAGCAATAGCACTTAGACTTATATATCACTTCAGAATGCCTTACAGCCCTCTCTAAGCAGTTTACAGAGTCTGCATATTGCCCCCATCAGGGTTCTCTTTTTACTGAGAAGGATGGCAGGCTGAGTCAACCTTGAGCCAGTGAGAATGGAACTGTTGGCAGTTGGCAGAATTAGCCTGCAGTATTGCATTCTAACCGCTATGTTACCACAGTTCTTAGATCAGTGATGGCTAACCTTTTTTGGCTCGCATGCCAAAAGCGGGGGGAGCGCAGGGGGGCCGTGCATAGGCATGCCACACCCATAATGCTATGTGCGCGACACCCTGCTTTTGGCATGCTTTTTTCGCCCTCCTCAGGCTCCAGAGGCTTTCTAGGACCCCGGAGAAGGTGAAACAGCTTCCCACCACCACCAGAGGTTTCAGGAGCTTCCCTGAAGCCTCCAGAGGGCGAAAAACGGCCTCAAAAGAAGGTCTAAATCAGCTGGCCAGCACACACATGCGCGCTGGAGCTGACAGGACAACCTAAGAAATGGTTCCGTGTGCCACCTGTGGCACCCGTGCCATAGGTTCGCCATCACGGTTTTAGATGCTGTATATATACTGTGACATATCTTCTATATAAGTGATCTGCAAATGATTATCTCATATATGATTCCTCATTTTGTTACAGACCTGAATTTCACCATGACAGAAACTTTTCCAGTGACTTACTTCAGTTTGAATGCTATCTGTATGGTATGTTTGTGTACATGACTATTGAGAACTTGATTTATTCCTTTTAGCATAATCTACATGAATCACCTTGAATTCTGCATGCATTACTTCATTGTTTAAATGCAACTTGAAATGTTGGCTTTGTTAATTGTTAGGGCTGAGCACCCTTCAAAATTTATTCAGGAGTGTTTTGGACTTCAAGCAAGCACTGCATCGTTTGGCTATTCTTCAACGCATACTGAACTTTTTCAGGCTTTAACGAATCAAGTCATTCAAAATGATTTAATTCATACTTAAAGCTGCAGCATCTTTATTCAGGCTCCCATGGAAGCCTGAAAAATGACGCACATGCTCTGTTGAATAGCAGAGAAGTGAGGTGCTTGCATGAGGTCAGTTTTTCTGAATCATATTTAAATGGGCACAGCCATATTAACCATCATTAGTTAACAACAAATAATGAATGAGATTGTCAGTAGCAGAACTGACTCTGTATCGCTCAGTCACTTAGGAAATGACACAGATCAACATCTTCATTCGGCGACTTCTCGTGGGATTTACAGGCGATTCAGAAAGTATATGCAATGTAATAGAAGGCAAGAAAAGTCAGACCATCACTCAAAAGTAGGAATAGAGATTGATCACGGGATGTAGCAGCTTTATGAAATCAGTTGTGGGTGTCTCCAGAGGATGGGCAAAGTGATACATTTATAGAAAACTCACAATCAACAGCACGTGGCTGAAAGTAGTGGGAATCCCGAGGGAAAACTCTTTCTCTTCCTCCTTAGACTTACCAAGAGGTCTAACTATACAGTCCTGCATGCTTATATCTATTCATTGCAAATATTTATATCTAGGAGTTCAGATATCTTGGCCTTTGGTTTTTTTTCTCTTCTAAAAGAAGAAAAAAAATCCATGGGATCTCCAAGAGTTATCTAATGACAATCTTTTGAGTGATCTTCCTCTTCCTATCCTAAAGGCTTTGCTGCTGAAAATGGGCTACAAGGAATGGAATAGGATGGGATGGGATGGGATGGGATGGGATGGGATGGGATGGGATAGGATAGGATAGAAAACAGAGTTGGAAGGTACCTTGGAAGGCTTCTAGTCCAACCCCCTACTTAGGCAGGAGATTCTACACCATTTCAGACAAATGGTTATCCAACATCTTTTTAAAAAACTTCCAGTTTTGGAGCATTCACAACTTCTGGAGGAACAATTCATTAATTGTCCTAACTGTCAGGAAATTTCTCCTTAGTTCTAAGTTGCTTCTCTCCTTGATTAGTTTCCACCCATTGCTTCTTGTCCTGCCCTCAGGTGCTTTGGAGAATAGTTTGACTCCCTCTTCTTTGTGGCAACCCCTGAGATATTGGAACACTGCTATCGTGTCTCCTTCAGCCCAGACTTCAGATGGTATTTCATCAGTGTATAAACATCCCCAGAGTAGCTAGACTTGGTGATCGAGTACATTATAACATTAAATCACCATTATCCAGTGCATCAAATGTCTGGGAATACATGGAAATTGAAATATAACAATAGGATCATCCGAATGGGTCAAAAAAGTCAAAATGGCATCATGACCACAGGCCCTTTTTAATTTTTGTTATATAGATTCATATAGATTGGCTTGTCTGATTTTGGCATAATGTTCTGTCAAATATGTTAAACCCTGTCAATTGAGAATTATTCAGCAAAACATAATTAAAGCAACTGTAGCTCAGTGCAATACATAAGTCATGTGTCAAAGGAATGTGTTGGAAACATCCATCACTAAACCTAACTTCTAAAAAAAACGCTTTAAAAGAGAGAGAGAGAGACAGCCATAAAATGATTGATAAAGTGATGGGAGTGAGTTAGGATCCCATCAATTGTAGTGTCATCCTGACCTCTCACTCTTTTTCATTTCACAACAGTTGCCACCAATTTAACTGCATTAGTGTCATGAAATAACTTATCAGCCTTAATCTGCCACAATACCACTTAAAACGGACATTTAAAGCTGACTTCCAAGATCTTAGAGCTGCACAGATATGATTTAACTTTTTATTCCGTGTCAGGACCCTTTAGAGCAGGGGTCTCCAACCTTTGCAACTTTAAGTCTGAAGGACTTCAGCTCCCAGAATTCTCCAGCCAGCTTTGCTGAAGGACTTCTCCCAGAATTCCCAACTTTAAGTCTGAAGGACTTCAGCTCCCAGAATTCTCCAGCCAGCTTTGCTGAAGGACTTCTCCTAGAATTCCCAACTTTAAGTCTGAAGGACTTCAGCTCCCAGAATTCTCCAGCCAGCTTTGCTGAAGGACTTCTCCCAGAATTCCCAACTTTAAGTTGGAGCTGAAGTCCTTCAGACTTAAAGTTGCAAAGGTTGGAGACCCCTGATGTAGAGGATTGTTCCCTGGTATAGATAAACTTGGAAGTCTCAAAGCTTTTTGATGAAAATGGAACGAGCGCTCTTCAGCTGCTTTATCTGAATGGTAGGATCTGAGACCAAAGGTCTGTAGCACAGAGGTGAGAGAAACCGTGATGTAAAATCTTGTTCCACCAGCTGGATTTCCCCCTCCAAATAAACTACCTTTCTCATCATCTTCAACCAATACAGTATGGCCACATGGGTTAGTATGGTGGTAATTTCAATTCATTATGACTGAGGAATATGCCAGGTTCGGGAAGATTGGAGGACTTTGTGTGTTGGAGGAAATGCTTTGCTGTAGATTTTTCCTTAGAATTTTTTTTCTTTTATATTCCCCAGGTACATAACACACAGTATGGGATTAATATAGATATCTTTCCTGCAGATCATAACCCAAAGCCATGCTTCTGAATGTTGATATACACTATATTCTGAGGAAATGGTATAGGGTTTCCTGCCTAGGCAGGGAGTTGGACTAGATGACCTCCAAGATCCCTTCCAACTCTGCTATTGTATTGTATTGAATAGAAAATCCAGGGAGGAAAGTAGAATATTTCCCCATCGGAGCAAAGTTTGGCTTCTGCAATCTATCCCCAATAAATTTTGGTATCCAAGAACTTGTTTTTTTAAATCTCAAAGATGTTGTTTATTTAACTCTTTTTATGGCAGAGTGAGTATGATGAGGATACATGTAATGTTTATGGACACTGCGTGTGAATGCAGCACAAAAAGAGATAAACCGTTAAAATAGCATCTTCAACGCAGGCCACTAAACAAGGACCTTTCTGGCAACATTCTTCTAGACCAGGGGTGGGCAAACTTTGCAACTTTAAGTCTGAAGGACTTCAGCTCCCAGAATTGTCGGGAGTCTGGGAGCTGAAGTCCTTCAGACTTAAAATTGCAAAGTTTGCCCACCCCTGGTCTAGACCAGGGATCTGCAAAGTCGGCTCTTTTAAGACTGGTGGACTTCAACTCCCAGAGTTCCCCAGCCAGCATAGCTGGCTGAGGAACTCTGGAGGTTGAAGTCCACCAGTCTTAAAAGAGCCGAATTTGCAGATCCCTGGTCTAGACCAATGGCTCCGAGTGCTACCAATCATATCTTTTCACTCTTAAGCATTTTTTGTAATGTAAGAAAAATAAAGAATGGAAAAACAAAGAAGGGTTGCAGGTAGGCGATAAGAGTTTAATCTTTATTTCCTCACCCAGTGCTCTAAAACAATTCTCTGAAAGGGAAAGAACAATTGCAAATCACAAGGCATGCCCTATATTGCTTGGAAAGGCTCCCATCTCAGTGGGATGGAGAAAATGGCATATAAAAAAATGTAGCCAAAGCTGTTAGGACCTTCAAACTGAAGAGAAGCCTAGACTCAATTTTTATGGCTGATTTCTCCTCAGAAATTAGTTACTGCAACAGAACTTCATTTTTGAGCACCCCATGGAGTTTCCCTCCATGCTATGAGATATACATATTTTGTAAGTTGAGAACATATTTAAAGCATATTTCTCAATCTATAAAACTCACGTTGGGATCCTTGACACACACATTTCCAAGCCAACATGATGGTCAATGATCTTTCAATGGCTCAGAATCTAGACAAAAGTTTTTATCCTATGCAGCCATCACCTGCATAATGGCTAACCCGACCATCCAATATCTACAGAGCAGTGTTTCTCAACTTGGCAACTTTAAAAATGTGTGGACTTCAACACACAGAATTCCTCAGCCAACATGCTGGCTGGGGAATTCTGGGAACTGAAGTCTACACATCTCACCAAAGTTGAGAAGCATAGTTATAGAGACAAGGCCTCTTTCCTCTAGCTCAGTGATGGCAAACCTATGGCACAGGTGCCACAGGTGGCACGCGGAACCATTTCTTAGGGCAGACGAGGCATTGCCCTGTCAGCTCCAGTGTGCATGTGTGTGCTGGCCATCTGATTTAGGCCTTCTTTTGAGGCCATTTTTCACCATCTGGAGGCTTCAGGGAAGCTCCAGAAGCCTCTGGAGGTGGGGAGGGAAGGCTGTTTTCACCCTCCCCAGGCCCCTAGAATGCCTCTGGAGCCTGGGGAGGGCGAAAAAAGCATGCCAAAAGTAGGGTGTCATGCACATGGCATTATGGTGTGGCACGCCCACATGCAACCCCCCATGCACTCCCCCGCTTTTGGCACGCAAGCCAAAAAAGGTTAGCCATCACTGCCCTAGCTATTTTAGTCAGATGTCTGTGAGAAGATGGCCTGCACTTCCTTTATTAAACCGAAGAGGGCAGGCTTAGCACACACTAATGCAATTGATAGACTGCAGGAGAGATGAAAGCAGGGAGTTTAGCCCATTACTACGGGCAGTTGGGGGATAATAGTTTGTTTCCTTCAAAATAGTTCCCCTGCTGCAACTATTTCAGGAATTTCCTGGTTTCTGCATTTTCATCCAGGCTATGCCAAGTTCTGTAAAGAGTCTGACAACCCTGGCTAGTAGTCAATTCCTGAAACAAACATAATCATTAGCAAGTCCTGGAAGTCATTTGAACAATCAACCAAGGTTGTTAGCAACAAGCAACACAACAGGTGGTGCTCCTTCTGCCATCATAGTAGAAAATCACTAAAGGAAGGGAGACAACCTGGATGGCACTGAGTTGCAAATCCTTTCTCAGTCCTGTGGCAGTCCATGTCCTTGGGTTAGATCTGCATAGGGAATGAATGCACTATGGAACATTTCCTCATTATTATGACCCTGTCCTCTGAAATGCTGAGAGGGAGAGGAAGAGAGAGAGAGAGAGAAATGTCTGTCACTTACTTACCCAAGTCAGCAGCATTAAGGAATCTACAGCTTAATAAGGATAGCACCAATAAAGCACAGGCAGCTGATATATTTGCCATCATTTCTTGGCCTGTCATCCCAATTATGGCCAGACTGGTGCCAAATTCCCAAGTAATTTCCAGATTCGATCTCTCCTAAATTCCTCTGATTTATTAGTTTAGCACAAATCATAGCTCTTTAAGAAATTATAATAACAACAACAACAACAACAACAACAACAACAACAACAACAAAAATTCCTAGGTCCTTGGTTAGGACTGTTGAGCTACCAACCAAGGGGCTGAATAGAATAATAATAATAATAATCACAGAATAATAATAATAATAGATGGGCATATTAAATTACTATTTGGAGGTGTAGCGATGATATTTACTTTGCATCATGCTTTTCCCTCCCTCATAGAATTTACTACCCAACACTGGTGGGTGATAAATGCCTCTGGATGCCTTCCCCTAGTGACTTCTATCCCTCTCTCAAAGATGCAACCTGAATGAATTCTAGTCTGGCCAGCTGTCATAAGTCCAATTGCTGAATACAGTATCACACACGCTCACATCCCCCAGTGAGTGGAAAAAATAGGATATGAATATTAGGTATTCTTACTTTGCTCTGTGTTTGTGCTGAGTCATTAAGATCTTGAAAGAATCTTTTGGCTCTAGAAGGTCTACTGTTATTCCCTGCACGACCTTGGAAGCTCAGCCTGAGTACAGTGCAGCACTTAGGTAATTTTAGATTCTGAATTTAATAGTCTTCTGGGGCCTACCTGAGCGTAATACTCTTACTGAATTGGGGATTCTTTACATGGCAATGCGAATTGCTCCACTTACTGCAAAATGTGATAAGCCAGCCTTGCTGCGTTTAGGGGCGGTACTGCTAAGACGGGCCATGGCCTTGTAGCTCCGAAGCTCTGGCCTGAATAAGCTGCTGCTAGAGTACAGCTATAAACAACAGGTATCGGTTTGCAAAGTCTGGATGTATATTGTGATCAAGAGGACACTGAGATAGTGTATCTTATAGGTAAAGGTTCCCCTTGCACACATGTGTTAGTCGTTCCCGACTCTAGGAGGCAGTGCTCATCTCCATTTCAAAGCCGAAGAGCCAACACTGTCTGAAGACATCTGTATGGTCATGTGGCTAGCATGACTAAATGGCAAAGGCGCACAGAACGCTGTTACCTTCCCATCAAAGGTGACCTGCTGCTGTGACCTACAGGTGGAGCTCTCGCCTTCCAATCCAGAGGTTGTGAGTTGAATCCTAAGTAGAGGCAGATGTAGGGTCTCCTGCTTGGGCAGGGGGTTGGACTAGATGACCTGCAAGGCAGTGGCGTAGCGTGGGTTGTCAGCACCCGGGGCAAGGCAAGTAATTTGCGCCCCCTAACCCGTGGATTTTAGCACTCGGGGGAGGCAGCTCTTCTTGTGGTGTCGAGCCCACGCACCTCCCGCGAGGATCTGGCGGGCAGCCGCTGCCCAAAGGGCTCGGCCATCCGGGTCCGACACTCGTTGCCTCGCCTTGGGGAGAAGCGGGCGCCCTTTGCGTGGTGCGGGCCTGGGACACCCGACGCTCCTTTCTACGGAGGGCGACGGCCCGAAAGCCGGGGCAAGAGGGTCTTCCCGGGCCGCTGCAGGGCCCAGGTCGCCGCTCCTCTGGCTGGCTCAGAACGGAGGAGTCTTCCAGGGTCTCCGCACGGCCGTTGCTTCGAAAGACCTGCGCCTTTAAGTCTCGCCTGGCCCCCTCGGGTGGCGCTGGCGGGTGCGAGGAGCCGGCGCTGGCCTCAGCCGGGGGATGGCCCGGGAGGGTTTGGCCCCTACTGGCCGCTGTTCGCTCCCCGACTCTCGCCGGCCCAGGAGCGCCCAGGCGCCGCCGCCGCCAACTCCAGAGACCCGCGGAGGAGAGCTTCCGAGTCGGGTCTCTGGAGCGCGCCCCCCAGATGTTGCGCCCGGTGTGGCCGGCCCCCCCTGCACCCCCCACGCTACGCCTCTGCTGCAAGGTCCTTTCCAACTCTGTTAATCTGTAAATCTGTAAGGTGGTCCCCATTTTTCTACTTGCAATTTTACATGCTTTCGAACTGCTAGGTTGGCAGAAGCTGGGACAAGTAATGGGAGCTCATTCCGCTATGTGTCGCTAGGGATTCGAACTGCCGGTGCCAACCTTTCTGATTGACAAGCTCAGTATCTTAGCCACTGAGCCACTGAGCCACTGCATCCCTGTATCTCATATAGTACCTATATATTTCTCTGTAGTAGTGATTCCCCATATGATCTGGAAACACAACTTCCAGCATTTCTTTCAAATAGTTTTGCTGACCAGGATTACTTGAACTTGTGGTTAAGCAACATCTGGATGGTGATAAGAACATAGATAAGTCTGGTACCTTCGAATGTATTAAAATATGTTAAACTTCTATCAGCACATTTGAAAGTCATTGCCCCTACCCTTTTTTTTGATAGGGTCCAAGACATTTAAAAAGATTTATGATTATTTGGAACTACAGCTAGCCATAGCAAAAGAAGAGCAGACCCATTAAAAATATTTGGCAAGACTTGTCCTTTAGGCCAGGGGTCTCCAACCTTTGCAACTTTAAGTCTGAAGAACTTCATCTCCCAGCTGGCTGGAGAATTCTGGGAGCTGAAGTCCTTCAGACTTAAAGTTGCAAAGGTTGGAGACCCCTGCTTTAGGCCCAGTTTCCCCCCAAAACTTGCACCTTATCTCCCATTGGACTTGCAAACTAATAAATAAAATACATAATTTCCCAATCACATGGTCCAGAATTCTTAGAAAAAAATCCTCAGAAGTTATTATACTATTACACTTTCCATCAACAGTGAGACACTGGTGAAGCGGGCACAGCAGTGCCTCCAATTTCTGAGTCGCATGAGAACAGCACATCTTCCTTCCCCTTCCTTCCTTCCTTACCACTTTCTGTAGAGGGATGATCGAGAGCATCCTGTCTTATTGCATTACAGTCTGGTTTGGAAGTATTCCTGCTTTGGACGGGAAGGCAGTGCTGAGAGTGGTGAGGATGGCAGAGAAGATTATTGGCAATTCACTTCTGTCTATCCAGGACACAGCCTATAAGCTATTGGTCTAGAACAGGGGTGGGCAAACTTTGCAATTTTAAGTCTGAAGGACCTCAGCTCCCAGACTCCCGACAATTCTGGGAGCTGAAGTCCTTCAGACTTAAAGTTGCAAAGTTTGCCCACCCCTGCTATAAGCGATGGGTAACCAGGGTCCACAGTGTTGTCCGGGACACTACACATCCTCTCCATGACCAGTTTTTCTTGTTACCATCTGGGAGGAGGCTTCTTGGTATCCGAAGCAGAACATCCAGAATCAGTCACAGTTTTGTTCCTTACGGTATCAACCTTGTGAACTCTCAAGCTTCCTCTTTCCGATATGTATTCAAGATGGACAGTGATTAATATATTTTCAGAGTATAAGACGCACCTTTTCCCCTCCTAAAATAGCGTGGAAATGTTGGTGCATCTTATACACTGAATACAGACATTTTTGGCCTCTTGAAGCCCCACCCCCACGTCCCATTTTTGTGAAAAATGCCCCACAAATGGGTACTTTTTTGCCTTCCCCCACCCCACAGAAGCACTCTGCAGGCTTCAGCAAGGCTGGGGGAAGGGGAAAATGCCCCCAGTTTGGTGAAAAACAGGCAAAAACTCGCCATTTTTCACCAAAATGGGGGTGTTTTTGCCTTTCCCCAACCCCCAGCAGCACTCTGCAGGCTTCAGAAGGGCTGGGGGAAGGGAAAATGCCCATTTTAGTGAAAAAACAGGCACAAAATGCACAATTTTTCACCAAAACAGGGGTGTTTTTGCCTTTCCCTAACCCCCAGCAGCAGTCTGCAGGCTTCAGCAGGGCTGGGGGAAGGGAAAAATGCCCCCATTTTGGTGAAAAACGGGGGCATTTTTGCCTTCCCCCAGCCCTGCTGAAGCCTGCAGATTGCTCCTGTGGGCTGGGGAGGACAAAAACTTTTTTTCTTGCTTACCTCTTCAAAACCTTGGTGTGTCTTATACACCGGTGCACCTTATAGTCCAAAAATATATATGTATATAATATGTATGTATGTATGTATCAGTGGTGGGTTTCAAATTTTTTTAGAACCTACTCTCTAGGTGTGGCCTATTTTGTGGGTGGGCTTGGCAGTCATGTGACAGGGTGGGAGTGGCCAACTTGTAAAATGTGGTGAAACTCATTTAACAACGCTCTTGCTTAGCAACCAAAATGTTGGGCTCAATTGTGATGATAAATTCTTTCTTTCTTTCTTTCTTTCTTTCTTTCTTTCTTTCTTTCTTTCTTTCTTTCTTTCTTTCTTTCTTTCTTTCTTTCTTTCTTTCTTTCTTTCTTTCTTTCTTTCTTTCTTTCTTTCTTTCTTTCTTTCTTTCTTTCTTTCTTTCCTTTCCTTTCCTTTCCTTTCCTTTCCATTGGGTTACTGGCAGCAGCAGGCCAGACTTACTTCTGGGTCCACCGGTGGAACCCTCTCTCACTGGTTCTCTAAATTTCACCATCCGGCTGTTGCGAGTAGGTGCGAGCCTGCAGAAACCCACCACTGGTATGTATGTATGTATGTATGTATGTATGTATGTATGTATGTATGTATGTATGTATGTATATGTATATAGCATATGTATAGGTTATGTCTATGTACACTTTTGAGAGCAGATAACAGAATTTAATTCTTAATATGTGCCATTATGACCACAGTAGAAAATGACAGTAAAGGTTATCTATCTATCTATCTGAGCCTCAGGATATTTCCCTCCTCTTTTTTTTTTTAGGGCTTCCAAAACTGGATAATGTCACCTCCTCTCCAACCAGTGTTCTGTGCGGGTGACAGTTGCTTTAGAGAGCAAGCCAACACCATCAGGGGGTGTCAAACTGGCAGCCCGTGGGCTGGATGTGTCACACATAGGTCATACCCACTCCAGCTCCACAAATGGGAAAAACATCGCGAAATGTCACATGACAGCAATGTGACATAGCGAGTTTGACCCGGGAAATAGCAGGAGCTGAAGCACTAAGTTACCTGCAGCATCAGAGCTTTTGCTGTCACCACTGGAACAATTAGCATCTTGTTTGGAATCTTTAATTGCCTCTCATTGATTTACTTAAAACAGGTGTTTGGGGATATTAAAAAAAACAACAACAGGTAAAATATTTTTTTTAGAGAAAGACATTACCCACAGTCAGCTAAACAACAGTAAGTTAGTGATGACATCAGGGAATAAGAAGGAACCATTAACTGGAAGCCTCTCAATAACCTAGACTAGAGCTAGAAACTACAGATGCTTCAATCTCTAGAAATCCTAAGTCCACTTTCAACAAAGTTCAAATCTGAACTATCTGGAATCCATTTCCCCTGACTGGTGAGAATCTCTCAAGTTTGGAGAGAATAGGATTCAAATCTTTCATGTCTTTGCAGCAATTCATTTATTAGTCTTCCGAGCTTTGGGAGCCTATCTTCAGGGAACTCCAGGGAACTCATCTTCAGTGTCACCCTCTGCTAGAGAGAAGTTCTCATCTTCAGAGAGAGCTTCCCTAAAGATGAGCTCCAGCATGAGTCCGGAAGCTTGGAAGTCTAAACCTCTGCTCTCAGTGACCAATCCAGATTGGATCCTGCAACATAATCCTAGGATGTGCATTCATTTCATTCATTTCTTATTCTTTTTTATTTTAAGGACACTGTTACACACAAACTTTGGGATCAGACAGCACAGCACGTATTGAAATATTTATCTTAATTGCCCTTGGAGTGAGGTCTTCTGCAGTTTATGGAGAAGAGAGGAAGCATCAGGGCAATGGCGCCAGCAGATGCTGTAGGAACAAGCATGCAGGCAGTAGGAGACCATCTGTTTCCCATAACAGCCCGCAGTGGCCAAACTGCTGCCACTTGTTCTTAGGCAGTGCTACTTTTAGCTTTGTCCTAGGGAGCACAACCAGTAGCTCCTATTAGGAAGGCAGCCATCTACCACCACAGGAAAGAGTAAGGAACACTGGGCTTTCTATTCTCCATTGCATTTTATTTTCCTATCATTAAGGGAGCATTCCGTCCCCGTCCCCCCGAAGATTATTCTCACTATTACATTTCCATTAAGGCAATGATGAAAAAGGTTCTGAAGGGTTCAGATCAAATGCCTCCTCCTACTGCTTGGTCAGTCTTTTGGTTCAGGTGTCAAGGAACAATAGTTGCCTCAGTGGATGTAATTGGGCTGACTGACCTATAGGAATACACTGCTTTCAGTCTAGCATTTCACTAGCAAAGGTGTTTAAAGTGTATCCTATACAAGAGTTATTACATAGTCCGTTTTATGTGACTGTGATCAAGTGGTGAGTTCCGGATCCGGTGCAACAGGGCTGGGCATCCACCATATGCACACGTGCAGCACGCATGCAGTGCGCGCATGTGTACTTACCGCCCACGACGCTCCAGCTGCTGGGCGGAGCTCCACGCAGGCGCTGTATGTGTGGGCCCTCTGGAGCACTGTACCAGAACGGTACCGGGTGTTCCCAGCAGGCACCGGTACACCTGTACCAGGGCATACCGGTTGTATCCCACCACTTTGCTGTGATCGTGCCTGAGTATCAGAACTGGCACAGAAAACCAAACACTTGAATCTCTTTCGGGAAACGTTTCTGAAGATCACGAGTTATTTTGCCAGTTCATTAGTGTATACCAATCAATTCAAGAATCAATTTGTGAATCAATTAATCTGTTCATTAATCTATCAGTTCATTAGTCTACATCAAGAAAAAGCATTTTGCGAAGAAAGCCATTTTGGATTATCCGGTCAGGTTTAGAAATAGACTTTAGAAAACACTAGGGAGGTTTCCATCACTGGCAGGGAGCAGGAATTCATGTCTGGATATAGAAATGAACTATGAAAAAAGAAGAATGGAAGATTCATGGTGCAAACCGCCGTAGAAACAAATATTACCTGCGCAAGCTACTCTTGTGGGTGAAATAATTCCAGGCACTCCTGTCCATTTCAAGCTAGCTTATCTATGTGGAGGTGACAGAGGTCTGGACGGATTCTCTTAGGACTAAAATACAAATCTATGTACTTCAAGCTTATCTTCCTTAATCATACAATAGTTTGGTTCACACAGCACATTAAATTATAATGTACTATATTTGGATCTTATGCCACCTTATCATTCAAAAATTTAACCTTGTGTTTAACCCTAGCGAACATTGATTTTATAAACATTTATTCAGCAAATTCCAGATAATGCTTACTACAAAAAGTATGAACACTTTCCATGTTTGAAATGTTTTCTTTAAATAATGTGACCTACCCAAACAATACAGAATACTGGAAATCCAGTACAGGTAGTCCTTAACTTACGACTACAATTGAACCCAAAATTTATTTTGCTAGGCTAGACAGTTAAGTGAGTTTTGTCCCATTCTACGACCTTTCTTTCCACAGGCAAACTTAAACTCTGCATTTGTTAAGTTAGTAACGCAGTTGTTAAGTGAATCTGGCTTCCCCATTGACTTTATTTGTCAGATGGTCCCAAAAGGTGATCGCATGACCTCAGGACACCGCGACCGTCATAAATATGAGTCAGTTGCCAAGTATCTGAATTTTGATCACATGATCTTGGGGATGCCCCAACATTGTAAGTGTGCAAAACAACCATAAGTCATTTTTTTCAGTGCCATTATAACTTTGAAAGGTTACTAAATGAATGGTTGTTAAACCGAGGACTACTTGTATAATCATATGACAGGTGCTGTAGCAGTATAGAGAATGAAACTTATTACTGTACCTGAAAAAACAAAGGTGTCCAAATTGGTATTTTTTTCTATAGTAGACAGGATGGCATTCTAACTTTTAGTGGGGGGAGTATAAAGGACCACTACCATGTGGAAAACACTAATAATGCAAAGACCCCGGCTGAATTTGAATCAGTCACTATTTCTTATCCCAATCTGCCCCACAAGTTTGTTGTGGGATAAAAGAAGTAACAAGGAAGTTTCACTGACTTCCTTGAAGAAAGGCAGAATAAATAGCTAACAAACAACTAACTAAAGCTGTACATATCTACCCCAAACCACCCCAACGATGCCGTAGCGGTGATGTGCCAGTGCCTGGAAGCCGTGCGGATCTGGATGGGAAGTAACGGACTTAGGCTCAACCCGACCAAGACCGAGTGGCTGTGGTTTCCGGCTGCCCGATTCAACCAGCTTTCTCCAACGCTGGCCATAGGGGGCGAACATCTTGCCCCTGTGGATGGGGCGCGCAATTTGGGTGTCCTCCTGGATACCCGGCTGTCTATGGAAGAGCAAGTGACAGCCGTGGCCAGGAGGGCGTTTTACCAGGTTCGCCTGGTTCGCCAATTGCGCCCCCTATTGGATCGGGACGCCCTTCGCACAGTCACTCATGCCCTCGTGACATCCCGACTGGACTATTGTAACTCTCTCTACATGGGGCTCCCCTTGAGGTGCACCCGGAGGCTTCAGTTAGTTCAGAATGCGGCCGCGCGAGCAATTATGGGCACCTCTAGGTTTGCCCACGTAACACCGCTCTTGCGCGAGCTGCACTGGCTACCTGTCGTCTTCCGGGTGCGCTTCAAGGTGTTAGTTATCATCTTCAAAGCGCTCCATGGCTCGGGACCTAGCTATCTGCGAGATCGGATCCTGCCCCACACATCCTCACGACCGATTCGCTCCCACAGAGAGGGGCTTCTCCGGGTGCCGTCCACTAGACTTTGTCAGCGGGCGACGCCCAGGGGAAGGGCGCTCTCTGTGGCGGGCCCGGCCCTCTGGAACGACCTTCCCCCTGATATTAGAACGACCACCGACCTCCGCTCCTTCCGTGTAAAATTGAAGACCCATCTCTTTCGACTGGCCGGCCTTGAATAGTTCTCTCTGTCTTTTAATTATAAATTTTAAATGGGTTTTTAATTTATGTTTTTAGCACGGGTAGATTTATTTAATTCGATTTTAAGAAATATTTGTATTATTGTATATTGTTTTTAATTATGCCTGTGCACCGCCCCGGGTCCCTGTGGGGAGAGGGTGCGGTTAATAAATCCCAATTTATTATATTATATAAAACAGAATAACCCAACGGAAGGAATAGAGAAGCCGATCTCCAATCGTGCTACAGACATTACGTATTTATGTTGTGCCGTTGTGTACAACACTTGCATTCTTTGAAAGAACAACTGCGTTTTTCTTAGAATGACTTGATTCTGCATCCCGAATTCCCTCTCTCTCAAAAAAAGTACTTCCCTACCCCTTTTAGCAAAACTGCTATTTAAAGAAAGGATGATTGTATCCTACATAAATACAAATGGTTGCGACTCATAAAATAAAGCGATTGTGTAGAAAATTCCCATAATTGAGCTTTTAAATGCTGCGGGCGTCCTGGTGTGCTGGGTTAAGGCAAACCATTTACTCTGAAACACCTTGATTCCTCAGGGCCCAGGAACCCTAATGATGTAAGTCAGAATTTTCTGGGGTTTCCCCCTGTGGTTAGAGGTGGACTGTTGTTAGTTTAATTGCTAAGCCTATTCTAAAGCTTTCACTATGTCTTTTGTGTTTCTGCCCTCAAAATGGTGGATAGCTGCTGCTGATTTTTAGCTATTGTCGTCAGGGGATGTGAGTTCTAAGACTCATAAAAAGAGCAGGGACCCCACGCAGCTTTGGGCCTTATGTTTCTCACCTCTCCTATACAGAATCCATATATATCACATAAATATAGTATGTGTATGTGAACATTGTACAGAAGGGAGGCACAAACATAAAATGATACAGGAAGACAGGTATGGAATTGTGCAGAAATACCACTGACACTACATCATGTCACAAGATTAATATCCATTGCCACAACATATGGAGCCTAATAATTTTGTTTGAGGCTGAAGAAGCATTTTTTTTTGTCCAGCAATTCAAACTTAACAGTTTAGCTACTGGAGGATAATAGCTCCCCCTTAACAAAAGCAGATGCAGGACATTGTGACCTACCGTATTTTTCGGAGTATAAGATGCACCGGAGTATAAGGTTTTGAAGAGGCAATTTTTTTTAAAAAAGTAGGTAGGTAGGTAGAGGGATATAGTGGGAGAGAAAGAGACAGAAATACAGTAGGGAGGGGGGGGAGAGAAAGAGAGAGAAATACAGTAGGTAGGAAGGTAGATGTTTCCAGGTGTATTTATCCATGTGTTGGAGAAGGAAATCGCTGTAGCACCTAAAACTTTGTTTCTGTTGGCACAGCACTTGACCAATGTAATTTTCATCAATTCCTCTAACTCAGGGGTTCCCAAACTTGGCAACTTTAAGACTTGTGGACTTCAATTCCCAGAATTCTCCAGCCAGCTATGTCCACAAGCTATGCTGGCTGGAGAATTCTGGGAGTTGAAGTCCACAAGTCTTAAAGTTGCCAAGTAACTAAACAGCCTTTCAAAAGGAAAAAAAAAGTGTTTTTGCATTCTGCAAACCTCCCCAAAATGGCCCGTTTTTTTCAAATAAAAGTCATGAATAGCCTTGGGAGGGGGGGCTTGCAGAGTGCTCGGGGGGGGGGATGGGCAAAACAAAACGGCCCATTTTTTGCAAAAATGGGCCATTTTAATGTCAAAAAAATTGCATGCATAGCCTTATGGAGGCTGTTGTATACTCAAGTGAAGAGGGGCCACTGTCATTCAAGAGTGCTGCTGGGGAGGGGCAAAAACACCCCATTTTAGGCTCATTTCTGCCCTCCCCAGCCCTCAGGAGCTTTCTAGAAGCCTCTATAAGGCTATGCACAGCCATTTTGGTGAAGGGGGTGGGGTTTCGGGAGGCAAAAAATGCTGTATTTGATATATAAGACGCACCCAGATTTTCAGCCTCTCTTTAGAGGAAAAAGGTGTGTCTTATACTCTAAAAAATAAGGTATGTCACAAGTCTCTGCTGCATCTGGAAAATCCTAAAACGAACTATCCGAGGGAAGCTGAAGCCTAAAATATCAGAAGAGACATGGCTGGGGAAGGTTATCCTAACAGTATGTAAGAAAATTGCAAAGGGTTGCTTTCGTTTAGAGAGACTGGCTAGCAGGGTTGAATGTTGTTATTATTATGGCTTCATATTTAAGAGTACCGTTCAGCAATCTGTGTTTGCTCTGAACAAATCTCAAATAAGTCAATGTTATCTCTATATATGTGCATACATTTACAAAACTTAACAGATTCAGAATCACGGTCCTCCAAAAATATGTTATTTGTACCCCTTCCGTCTTCATGACAGATTGAGGGGGCATCTCCACGAGCTT
Source organism: Rhabdophis nuchalis (assembly GCA_039707465.1). Classification (NCBI taxonomy): domain Eukaryota; kingdom Metazoa; phylum Chordata; class Lepidosauria; order Squamata; family Natricidae; genus Rhabdophis; species Rhabdophis nuchalis. The sequence goes on from CM077644.1 coordinate 61,709,938, forward strand.
AACATGGTAGAAACCTATCGCTTCCCATCTGCACACTAAACCTGTCACCTGCCACCAGTGATGAAGAACTCAGGAATGCTATTTATCTGCACAGATTCGAGGAAAAACCCAGGAATTAATGAAGCCCCTTTCATTACTGTTATGCAAATGTGATTAATTTCAGCTGTTATGAATATGCAAATATTACAATTATGATCTAATTACCAGCACTTATGATGGGAAATGGGCAAATGGTTAAAAAAAAATCAGCCAAAGCAATCCAGCAATGGCAGATGGACATTGGGGTGTGAGGGTCAAAGGGCATTTGATAGCTGGTGGAGAAAAACAAAAGAAACAGAATAGCTAAGCAGGAAGGAGGGATGAATGATTAAGACATCCATCAACGGGAGAAAAGTATGTGTTCCTTAGCCTTTTAGGGCCTCTTTGTTAAGCGTATCAGAATCAAGATTGTAAAAACCAAGGTGACTACTAGATGGCAGCAAAGTTTTTTCAGCTTCTGTGTTTCTCTGCTGCCCTCTAGTGGTCATCTATATTTTTATAGCTCAGATATGGTAGCTCTATTTTTATGCCCTTTTTTGTCATCTCTAGCCACACAAAAAGCTATGGTACAAATAGCCAGGGGTGGGCTGCTATGGGTTCCCCCAGGTTCAGGAGAACCCATAGCTAACATTATGGCTGGTTCAGAGAACCTCCAAATCACACCCCTGGCTGGTCCCACCCACCCTGTCCCTCCCAAGAGTCTCCACACAGCCTGTTGTGGATGCGAAGTAAGTGCAGGGCCCACCCGGAGGCTCGGGGAGGAGGAAAAACGGGCTTCCTAGACGTTCTGGTCATTTTTGGCCTTCAGAGGGCCTCAGGAGCCCAGAGGAGGCAGTTTTTGCTCTCCCAGAGGCTTGAGGAAAGCCTCCAGAGCCTGGAGAAGGCGAAAATGCCGCCCCCCCGCCATAGTGCAGGAGGCCATGACCACCATGACCACGCCCACCTAGCAACTGGGCAGAGAACCCATTGCTGAAATTTTTGAAACCCACTCCTGCAAATAGCATTCTCACTTTGCCTTAATCTTCCCACTAGCATTGCTCTGCTATACAAGAATCAGGTTCTTCTTTCCCACCATTTCTCTTCATGCCAGGGAAAGCTTTACCAACCACATCCCCATGAAGAACCAAGAACTCAAGTTATCCAACCAAAGTAATAGTAGCACAGACCTTTTTACGTAAAAAGGGAAGATCCATTATTTCCAGAGTTGGAAGGAAATGCTCAGTCCTGAAAAGGTCCTAAAGAAGAGCTCTGAGAGAGCCCAGCCTCTCTAAAGCAGGGGTCTCCAACCTTTGCAACTTTAAGTCTGAAGGACTTCAGCTCCCAGTCTTCTCCAGCCAGCTTTGCTGGGAGCTGAAGTCCTTCAGACTTAAAGTTGCAAAGGTTGGAGACCCCTGCTCTAAAGTAGCAAGAGCTCCTCTTCAGAGCAATTCCCTCTAAACCTTGGGAAATCGGCCCTGTCTAGGCAACAAACTCTTGGCCCCTGAATTAGTGGGCCATATCATTTCTGGGGAAGGTGGGGGAGGGGGGGTAATATCAGAGCCAAGTGAGGCTGGCAGAAAGATAGTCAGCTATGATCTATGGTCAGCTCAATACGGCAGCCATTTGGGGTGAGGTAAGACGATGTTCTCCTCTTTCTTTGCTTGTTCCACAGGAGTCTTCTTCCTGAAAGCCACTTACCAGCCTTCTGGAACTGCTCGTGGGCAGGGTGGAGAAACACAATCCTTGGCCTCTGCAGAATTGCCTGGCATGCCAGCCACATGCAGCCCATATTTTATTTATAGATGCATAATTAGTGTTTTCCCCGGGAGAGGCAGAAGCTAAACATTGCTCATTACAAGGGCTAAGCCTGGCATAGGCAAGTGATGCTCCACGCTGGCTGAGTGGTTTGGGGCCAATCAGAGAGCAGTTCCCAGAGGAGCAGGCAAGCCCAGGTAGTGAGGGCAGCTAAAGCATGGGAAGAATGTCTGCAACCTGGGCAATGTGTCTTTCCTCATAACTAATAGACCGAGGACTGCAGCTGTGCTGATAAGGAGAAAGGGCTGCTCGGCAGAGTTCTATCGGCCCCCTTATCCACAGCAATATCTTAGGCCAACTCACCCATTATGCGATGTAGGCTGGCTGATGTTTGCTTCCAAATATAAACACAGCAGGGAGATTCAGTCACTTACAATGTGCTGCGGAATCTATTTATGTAACACGTAAGTTTGCTGTACTGGAATCCCCAGTTTGCTTTTATGTTTAAACCAGGATGTCAGGCAAACATAGGCAAGAGTACCAGTTGTTTGGCATCATGAAACACCTGGCTCACTGGTTGCATATTCACTTGGTATTAAAGGCCAAAATGACTTGAGATGGAGGTGCCTGGTGTCCTTCTGCTGCTTGGTGTATCAACCTACCCATGCTCCATGCTCCTAAGCCCTAACCCTAAGGCACATGGGAGGAGGCACCATCCATGTTTCTTGATCCATCATGTCCAAAAAAATAGAATATAGGTGGTGATGCAAAGAGAGGGCACTCTCTGGGAGACATGTGTCCTGCTTTTTCCCAAAAAGTGGGCCTGATAGGCAGGTGAGGTTTCCCAGTTTCTAATTTTCCAGGTTATGAATGGACGCTAGGAAATACATGGGAAGTGCTTTTTTCATAATCTGAAAATCAAGGGAATGTTTGAAAGAATTTAGGTGTATTGTCCAGCAAAATAAGATTTCTTTTTTAATTTTTTTTATCTTAAACACATAAACACAATAACAAAGACATAGACCACATCTACACAACACAACGGAACTTCAGGTTCTATCTTGTAGCAGTTTTGAATCGGTACGTTTTTAGATACAATATTTTCTCTCCTAACACACTTCCATTGGATCTCACCACTTTTAACCCTCTTCAAAATAAGATTTCTTATCTTGCATATCTACCTGAATTTTTTACAAAGTTTGATAGTTAATTTCCCCATTACCCGTGCTCATTTATAAGATTGGCTGCTGTATTAATCTCCTTTACCAAGCATTGCCTTGAGAATATTCATAACAGTAATTCAAAACACCGCTGTAAAATTCCAAACTCTGCAACGCACCAGATTTTACCAATAAATGGTAAGACAAATAAGGAAAATGCAAGTCTTTTAAACTCAGGCTTATAGTTACAGAATTTACAGATTCATACTTACCTTGAACAACTTACCTGTAATTACACTGACTGAGTAAGACTTTTAATTTGGATGCAAATTTCAGCTTGGAATGCTATCATTTCTCATCAAGATTGAAATAAGATTGAATAAAGGATGTGCTGCTTCTGCTTTCAGAGGCCAAAATGAGCATCACCCACTCCTGTCATCTTGTTCATGAAAACACATGCGGTATTTATAGCTGGTTATTTCTTGCCAGCTGAAGTAGCCAATCAATAGTCATGATGATAACGTTTGCTCAAGTGGCCAATCAATAACTTGAGTTAAGTCAGAAGAGCTGCAAGGTAGTCCAAAAAGCCACCCAGATATCCTGAGATGCTCTTATTCTGACAAATCTGTAGGTGGTGCACCTACTATAGTTAGCGGGGGTGGGGGGTTTGGAAGGAACCCTTTGGATCTTGTCCCTTCCTTGAAGGGGAAAACAGAATCCCCTGGCTCATCTACATGTTTAAAGTGCAAGTCTAATATGATCTACCCATAAGCGTCTGAAGGTGGACAATTTTAAGACTTTCTACCAGGGAACCTCATCCACACAAGCCATGCAGAAGATTGGGGGGAATTGAATTGTGTACATATTCCAAGGTATTCTTTTCATTCACACAGGAAACTCTGAGCTCCATTGCTGCCCCACATAAAAGCAGCATACTTGTAGGATGCAGGAAGTCCCTCCCCAGCTACAGCCACCCACTGCATGGAGGAGGTAAGCAAACGGGTCCATTTGGAGAAGGGCGGGGTATAAATTTAATAAAATAAATAAATAAATAAATAAATAAATAAATAAATAAATAAATGGTTTTAGATGAAAACAGAGGAAATTTCCCCTTGTAAAAATGCACAAAGTGAAAGCTTTATCCTATTTCTAAAGATAAGTTGAACTCTATGCAAAAGCTGAATGGGGTTTTTTCATCCCTTTTCTTTGGCAGTGTACCTATATGTAGGGTACAATAACTGAGCTGGAAAAATGGGGAGGGGCTGAAAAATCTATATAACTACTAGATGGCAACCATGAATTTGAATTTCTGCCTCTTTTGTGCCATCTAATGGTCATCAGGATTTTTGCAGCCCATTTGCAGCAGCCCCACTATGTGAGAAATTGGATTGTTGAGCTAATCTACATCATATGTTACATGTGCTCACAGATTTAAATAGTCAGAAATCTATTTGCATTCTGTTTTACTGTAGCAAGAAAACGGAGTAAGATATATCTAGAAGCAAGACCTCTCCTACACCTTCTTTTCTGTGGAGTCAGTGAAGCTTGCAAACAGACAATTGCCCCTTGCCCCCTTCTCTTTCCACACATGCTGATATTTTCACTGACTTCAACTGACCCTTTTTAAAGAAGCAAAGGTGGATTAAAGGTGGGTTGCTCTCGGCTTGGCATTGCATGAAGGGCCATCCCACGGTTGCACTTAAAAAATCTTCTCTCTCTCAATTCCTTTCATGGGCCTGGATTTGCTTTCATTTTGCCTTTTTGGCTTATAAAGCTACCTAATCTCAGCCAAGCGGCAGCTCCATTTCAGTCCTGCCTGGTCCAAGCTGTCTCTGCTTTAATGCAAACCATCCATCTCCATTCCAATTAAACATTACAGGGGAATCACACAAGAGGTTCCTATCAGCAACAGCATCTCTGCTGTAGCAGCTCTGCAGAGCTGGGGAATTAGGTAACCAGGCAACAGAGGAAGATGCAGCACCGCTGTGACATGGAGTCAAACTCAGCAGCACAAGCCACTCTGAAGCCCAATAACCTGACCCTTGCATGTGTCCAGTGTATACCAGCCTAGATAAACAGATAAAACTGGAACTGGAACTGGAACTGGAGCTGCTGGGAACTCCTGAATCATCTTGCTCTAACGTACATTCAGTAACCTCTTGCTGCAGATACTTCTTCCCCCAGGTTAGTCATGAATTCTACTTTTTTAAATGCCAAAATCTAGACTTGGAACACATCAAATAATAATAAAAATATACACATTTAGGAATATGCAGAGGACTTGGGGAGGAGTTTAGTAGAGAAAATAAAATAAAATAGCTATGTAAAGAAAGCCATTCCTGCCTTTTTTCTTTTTGCATTCTAAGCTGTAAAAGAAGCAAAATCTTTTGCCTTGAACGGAAAGCGGGTACCCCTGTGGCTATTAACAGCTCAGAAATCCTACCAGGGAAAAAGGGAGGAACCTGGTAGCCTTGCAGCAGATAACTCGACATTCCTGTACATCAGTGGTTTTTCTTTTTCTTTTTTTGTCCTCATGCTTCAGTAGCTCCCTATCATTCCTTTGAAACCTCCTTGAATTGACAACAGACTAGCTTGGTCAGACACACACAAAGGAGAAATACCAGGTGCCTCCCATTTAAATCTGTAGCTTTGTTGTGCTGCCTTGTAACCCATGAGCCAGCTTCCTGACTCAGGTCCTGCTCAATCTACGGCTGATCCGATTCATTTCTATTACAACTTTCAGAATTCATAGTCAGCACAATTTTTGGTCATTCCGGTAGGAATTATGAGAGCTGCAACCTTAGATGGTAACGTTCTGGAACTAATAGCTTTGAAATCGACGACTGCAATTCAAGATGCAATAACAGGGCAAGGGTAAGAAGAACCATCTGCTCAATCCTCAATGGTTGTGTTTTCAGAGCACAATTTCCTCTTTTTCAATACATGGCATAAGCTTTCTGAGGTGTTTGGCATTTTGAATCATCAACTAGCCACGTAAACCAGATTTGTACAACTTCCTAGGCCAGGGGTCTGCAAAGTCGGCTCTTTTAAGACTGGTGGACTTCAACTCCCAGAATTCCCCAGCCAGCTATGCTGGCTGGGGAACTCTGGGAGTTGAAGTCCACCAGTCTTAAAAGAGCCGACTTTGCAGACCCCTGGCCTAGGCTAAAATGCCGCGAGCTAGTCTTATTACTACTGCATTTTAGTGAGCTATACCAGCTAGGCTCCCCACTTCATCCAGCTTAAAAAAGATCAAAATTAAATGATCAAAAGATCATTCCAATAAAGAAAAATCCCCTAAGGAAGGGCTCCAGCACAAGTCTGAAAACTCGCCTCTGGTCCTGATGACCGACCCAGATTGGATCCTACAACATTATCCTGGGACACGTATATTTGCCTTCACTTGTGAGATCAAATTTAGGCAAGTTTCAATGTGTAAGCTCACTTACGTACTGATATGCAAATTAAGGATTTCCCAGTGCTTCACAAATATTCCTATCAGTCCCACCGGGAAGTAGCACCATTCATATGATCCTGCTACTTTCCGGGCCTTTCTCTAGCAGCAATGGGCTAACTTACCACCTGTTTTCATTCAACTCCAATTTGTGCTAATTATTGCTTGCTCGTCTCCCTTCAGGGGGCAGGAAGAGAGAATAAACACAACCCCATGCAGACAAAAACTAGATGCCAGGCATAATATTCCCCTCCTCTCTCTCTCCCCTCTTCTAGGTTTGCATACAAGGAACACCTGCCCTGCCAGGTCACTTGGCGGTCCCAGGTGAAGCAAAGATTGCAAACATGAAGGAATGCATCCCATCCTTGAAGAGGTTTACGGATATATCATTTCTTAGGCTGGAAGATACAAAGGATTTCATAAACTGACTTCTACAGGAACACTCCATGGTAACTGAACTGGCAACCAGAAAACATCTTACTTCCCTGTGTCAAAGCAGTTTACATTCATTTCTTCTCACTTTTTCACACACATTTATTTCACCCTGTAAGCACACACAAAAGAATGTCAAGAGCATTTTGTGGGTCTATTTCCGCAAGGCAGAGGAAAGTGATTAGAAAATACTCCACTGTAAATACAAAGATTCAGCAAATGCACCTTAAGACTCTGACTTGTGATTACAGAGACAAAAGCACCACTACAATTAGCTTTCTTCAAATTACCCAGATGGATTGATAATTGTATCATTGTTCCTTATGAATCAGCCTAGGCAGCTGCTAAAAATGCATCCCTACAACTGCCTATGGAAGAATACAGCTAGATTAATTCAGTTACTTTCCTACCAAGGATTTGAACTGTAAATCTGTCTTACCAGATTGCTATGTACCTTTATTCAGAAAATAAATCCTGGTTGCTTTATTTCCAGATTAGAAGGTATGGAAATGTAACTTCAACTATGCGGATTGGGGTGAAATAACATGTTCCACCAATTGAAATGGATATTTGCAATATACTGAAACAAAAATGGACCAGTCTGAGTGCAAAAGTCACCAACCTCTCCCCCGAGGTTCACATTCTTTGGTCAAGAAGATAGGTAAGAAAACCATACCTGTTTTGTATCCATCCATCCATCCATCCATCCATCCATCCATCCATCCATCCACATATAGAGATATATCTCATGACTATTAAAGCTACAGGAGCCCTGTTCTTTTGGCATCAGGCCAACATATTCCTGGCTGTTTTATCTTCTAGTATTAAAGTCCATCGCATACTGGAGAGATTCCTCATTTTAAAGCCTGCCATGAGAATCTTTCTGCCTGCTTCTGCCTTCAAGCTCATTATTATGTTCCAGTAAAACTATCTCCATCCATCCCAACTGGGTATTTTCTTCATGTCTGGTTTACAACTCCCATAATCTTCAACCAACGCATGCTGGCTAGGGACTATCATGGAAGTGGAGTACCACAAAGCTCCCAGGAAGCAAGTTGATAAAAGGCTAAACTACTGAGATGAAAAGTACCCAAATTTCTCCGGCCAGACCGAAGCTGTTTCTTTAGCACACAACTGAGACAACAAATCATTCTGCTCCCATTTGCTCTGAGGCCTGGTACCAGGAGAAGAGATGTTGACAAACTTTTCAGGAAGAGCTCCTGGGCTTTAAACATCTGTCGGACAGCAAGAAATAAGGTAGCAATGTACTGCAATTTATTTCTAGGCTTAGTTGCTGAGAAACAAATCATCTGCTAAGTTTTTGCTTGTTATGAAATTATAAAATGTGAAACTACTGTGCCAGAGAGAAAAATAAACATGGTTAGTGGAATATTGCTTCTGATCCTTGAAAATCCAAAAAGTCTGCACATTAGATGGTTTGGTTCTCAGAAGATCTTATTCCCAATTTTAATCTTTGGTGGGATTTGTCCCTATTTACTATTTCACTGGGCAGGATCATTCTCTGGTTGCATCAATATCCAACAAGACCTAGTAGGTGTTTCTGAACATTAATAAAACTAGGTAAGTCGAATATCAGCATCATCCTGAATCTACCCTTTTTTCTCGTCTCAGATACTTTGGAAATGAGAATTCAAACTCACTTTTCCCTTATGGTGCAAGATTAATGTACTGAACTGGACATGAAACTCAATGTATGACTTTCCTAAGACGGTCATCACATCTCAGTTTAATCTATCATACAAGGTTGTTTTTAAAATAAAACCAGGAAGGAAAAATGTAGGATGCTCTTGAGGAAATCTCAGTTTTAATATGTTGGATGAAGCTATTTCTTATTGTAATGTGAATCAGGCATTGTTTTTAGGACACTATTTGTGTCTCACCCTCATTATTTTTACAAGTAATTCAAAGTGGTAAACATATCCAACACACCTCCCTCCTATTTTTCCCACAACAATCAGGTAGGTTCGGCTGAGAGAAAGTAACTGGTCCAAAGTCACCTGATTGGCTTTCATGGCTAAGGCGGGACTAGAACTCACAGTCTCCTGCTTTCTAGCCTGGTACTGTCTGCATCAATTGAGCTTATGTGGGGAGAGCTGTTGGAGGCATGGGTACAATGTTGATCATCTTGGAAAAGAAGAGCAAGCAAGACTTATCTCCCTTGTTAAGCAAGATGGTGGGTCTGTGGTGAAACCCTCAGGTGTCACTGTCAAATGAAGACTTGAATTTTGCAGTCATTTAAAATAAAATCTTCACCTGCCTAGTGCATCACCATTTCTCTTGGGTCAGCTATCTGGCTGCATTGCAGCAAAATCTAACAGTGAAATGCTGACATTCTTCCTAGAGTGCGCCAGAATAAGAATTATGCTATCTTCACTCAGCCCAAGATATATTATAATAGAGATTTCACAATAGAGATGGAAGAGAAGATGGATTCAGCTACAACCTTCCTAGCCCAAAGGAGGTGATTCTATAGGCACAAGTCATCACAATTGTTGTTGTTATTTTGCTTTTTAAAAAAAAACCCCACTTCAACAGATAATGTAATGGATGTCTCATTGGCTGTGTCTGTAAATCATTCTAAACCATACCATGGGTTATTTTTAGAAGAATGTGATGTAGGAAAGGAGTTGGTGAATAAAACATGTTTTAGGTAATAAACAACTGCAATTATAGTTTGCTGCTAACTTGCTGGTTGCAGGTAGGATTTGCATGATGTACAGCTTATAGCTTCCTGGTTTATTTGCCCCACCCAAGCATATAATTAACTCACAAAGAGGCAAAGCAAGAATAGTTTCATAATAAAAGAAGAAGAAAAACAAATGAGGGAAATAAATCATTTACCCATATGGAAAAGCGTTAGTAACTTATTTCTGGCTATTTCAACGTTGCAAATGAGCTAACCAACTCATATACTGGATATGGTTCCTTTTCCTATTTTATTCAGTCTAAGCCTTGGCTGCCTGGACAGGAAACAATTTTCTTCCACCATTGAATTTTTGTGTTAGACTGCAGGAAAAACTGCATTTGGAAGTGTGAAACTCCATGGTTGTTCCAGCCACACTGGAAACTCATGCATAGCATTTACTGCCCTGATAGTTCTTGTTACTTTTCTTCATTGGTCCCATGACCGCCCAGCTATGTCACAAAGCTTGGGCAATAAACTCACTTTTTGGAGGCGTCTACTCAAAGACAACATAGTTCGATGGAGTGAAGCCAGACAGCAGAAAGAACAAGTTTGCAGTTGACCACTATGGTGGTATTATGGAAAAGAGAAGAAAGAATTGGAGATAGATTGGAGAGGAGAAAAGGCAGTAGGAGGTCTTAAATAAGAGAAGAAGATTGGTAATAGTCTTCTTTCAGCCATATGTTGACTACCTCAACCAAATGACCTCTTCATTTTCCAAGATAAGTTTTGCATTAAGGTAGAGCCTTCTTCTCCCCATCAGTACCTACTCCTGTTTTTTCTGAAAACCACATCAGAATTCTGTCTGTAGGGTAAGTTGAAATCCACTGTGATAGATGTCCAAATGATGCTAACCTAGAGAAGTACCAAGCAAGAATTCATTTTTGCCTGCCTTTAACTTGTTGGATTGCTATGTAAACTCAGTGATAAAAAATTTGTCAATAATAGTAATTCTCCAAGACTTTCATTCTGAAAAGGGATATCACTTACATATACCCATTATATATTATTTGAACTAAGGCTCTGACCCAACCATTGAATGGCTTTCACATCTGTCTATACCTGTGATGGCGAACCTATGGCACAGGTGCCACAGGTGGCACGCAGAACCATTATATAGGGCACGCGAGGCGTTGCCCTGTCAGCTCCAGCACACTTGTGTGCTCTGGCCAGCTGATTTAGGCCTTCTTTTGAGGCCGTTTTTTGCCCTCTGGAGGCTTCAGGGAAATTCCCAAAGCCTCTGGAGGTGGGGGGGAGGCTGTTTTCACCCTCCCCAGGCTCCTAGAAAGCCTCTGTTGCCTGGGGAGGGCAAAATAAGTGCGCCAAAGGCAGAGGGTCGCACACATAGCATTATAGGTGTGGCATGCTCATGCACGACCCCTCTGCGCTCCCCCCACTTTTGGCACGCAAGCCAAAAAAGGTAAGCCATAACTGGTCTATACCATAGTTTTGTACAGTTGGAAAGGATATAACTTACATTTCTTCGAAGTGCTATTTCTGGGTGTGGGTGCCCTTTACAGGTGGAATCGGGCTTAAGAAAGCTGAACCCAGAGCTGTCCAATGTGGTTGTCTGCCTTCCACATTGGGAATGCGCAAGGGAGGGGCTGGCCCAAAATGCTTTTTCAAGAGGCAACTGGACTTTCTTTGTTTTTCCTTGAAGACGTTTCACTTCTCATCCAAGAAGCTGTGGGAACTGAAGATTCTTCTTAGATGAGAAGCAAAAGAACTCCAAGGATAAAATAAAGAAAGTCCAGTTGCCTCTTGAAAAAGCACTTTTGGGACAGCCATGACTTGGATGACTGAGAATCTCCATAGACATTTAGAGGGAGGATGGGCTCCAGGACGAGTTCAAAAGTTTGAAAGAATAAACCTCTGGTTCCAGTGGCTGACTCAGATCAAATCCTACAAAGAGAGTTAAGCAGGATCCTCCGTAGCAATTCTCAGAATATATCTATGATGACACAACTACTTGCTGTAGTTTGGTAGGATTTCTGTCTGTAGGTGAGGAACAATAAAGGAAACTGCTCAGAAATTTATTCCACCGTTCTTTGGGTCTGACACCCTTAACCTTAAAATTCTTGGTTAACTGTTTTGAGGGGCAGGACTGTCCTCATCCCACTTATCTTGTTTGACAACATTCAGTTAAACTGGCACAGCTATTTAGAGAAGAAATTAGGTTTGTATGTTTTTCCTCCTAATTTTCTAATCTTCCAGGGATCAGAAAATACCAAACAAATTATCATGCAGCAAAATCTTCAATAATTAATGGCAATTGAATTTGAGTTCATCGTCACATACCAACTTTCTGGGAGGCTTTCCAAAACTTTTCAAGCTTACCATTTGTCCAGTAACCTTGTGACCTTGAAATAAAGTAGTATATTCACATTGGCTCATTGCAATGTTCTTCTCTCAGCATTTCTACAAAGATGGTAATATAGCATTTCCCTTGGGACCACTTTTGTCCAAATAGAATGGGGGAAGTTGAAGCAGTGAGTCATGTCTTCTTGCTATGTTCATTCTGTTCTAAGCCACTCTGTGCCCCTCTTTTAATGAATAGATCAGGGAGAGACTTCATAAAATCCATACATATTTTCTTTTGGTAGAACTGCAGCATCAAAGATTCTCAACATGGCAACATTTTGTGCTGTCACCTACAGAACAAAGCATATCTTGACCCAAGAGTATTGTTAACTCACATTTTTTTCAGTGAATATACAGGAAACTGGATTGGGTATTGTTTGACAGTTCCACATAAGCTAACCTATTCTATGATACTTTATAGTATGATATATATATTCCGCTATCTGTCTGTCTAACTATCATCTATCAATCATATCATGTGTAGGTAGGTAGATCATAACAAACATACTGACAGCTCAATATGTCTTACCAGATAGGTATACATGCCCTTGCATCATCTAATACATTTAACCAGATGTTTCAAGAATAGTATCCAATATTATTTGCATAAAATATGCATTTCATGCCAATGAGCTATGCTTCTGAAGATCACTGGCTTGATACTGAAGCAAAGTTAGCAGGACTTCCATGTTTTTGGCCGTGCTCATTGCTTTAATGGCATCTGCCAACGATGATACTTATCTTCCTGCCATGAAAAGCTTTAGCTATAGCTCTCTGCAAATCAAGTTGCTGCTAATCCTGAAGAATCAGGCCAGGCTGCTTTTGCACTAGCTGGCAGCCTCAACCTTTATAGCAGCTATCTAATGCATTTAAAGACCAGGATATGGACTTGCCAGTCTCCTGGCTTCAAATCTACTTCCAATTATAAGTGTTTTACAGTCTGAGTTCACACATTGCATTAAACGATAATGTGTTGCATGAATCCAGAAAAAAAGTATGTGTACATTTTTTGCATCTAATCGGAATCCAGCCATTTTTCAATTTATTCAGCTAACTGTAGTTATACAAACCATGGTGTAACGTAAAACTGATCAACATGAATATAAAAGTACACACTATATAGCCTCAATTCCACACAGATTCTTCTGGGTTATCTTTTCAATTTGCCAATCTGTGATAGCATTCTCCCACAGACCTTGTGAACACAGAAGGGGTAGCAAGACACTTAAAGGACAGGAAGAAACAGGACTATTGCAGAAGAAATTCTGGAGTTCAGGGAAGGGCTGAAGCATGAGAAGAGAACTCTGAGTAACTCTGCCTTACAGTAATTACACTAGGGAGATGTGTAGGAGAATCATTTTGGGAGGTTTTCAAGATTCTGTTACATTATCCTATTAAGAATAAAGGTCTTTCCAGAAATCTAAGTGGCTCTTGTTTCCTGACTTTCCCAGCCACACAAGGTTAACATTCATCTTGAAAGCTTCCAAATCCAGAGAAGGTCACTCTAATATTACTATCAATACTATTACCAATTTCTGGGATCAGAAGAAATGTAACATTTTGCAAATTTTACAAGATAGTGGTGTGACTAATAATGGCCCCCTCCCCCTTTTCATTAAGGTAAAGATTTCTCTCGCACATATGTGCTAGTTGTTCCCGACTCTAGGGGCAGTGCTCATCTCCATTTCAAAGCTGAAGAGCCAGCACTGTCCTAAGACGTCTCTATGGTCATGTGGCCAGCATGACTAAATGCTGAAGATGCATGGAACACTGTTACCTTCCCATCAAAAGTGGTCTCAATTTTTCTACTTGCATTTTTACATGCTTTTGAACAGCTAGGTTGGCAGAAGTTGGGACAAGAAATGGGAGCGCACTCTGTTATGCAGCGCTAGGGATTCAAACCGCTGAACTGCCGATCTTTCTGATTGACAAGCTCAGTGTCTTAGCCACTGAGCCACCCCTTCATTAGAAAACCATAAACTGAATCTATGCTTCCGCTCTATGGTTGCAAGCTTTTCTTGCTATTATTTCTTATACAGCAACCTGACATGCAAAAATTATTCAGAAGTTAATGCTATTCCAGTGTGTGTATCTTTATGTATGATGTGCAGAACTCAAGATTCATCCAAGGAAGCTGAATAATATTAGATTCAGAATTTTTGCACTGGGCAGGAAATTAGACATGCTCACAAGTAAATTCTGGGAATTAAAGTCCAGACATCTTAAAGTTTCTAATGTCAAGAAATTGCGGCCTAGGTGATCTGAAGGATAACTTTAAATTCCTACATTATATGATCTTATAAAATACCCTTTAATATAGTTTATATAATTAAACAATGTAATTTTCTACTGAAAATGATCACGAATGTTTCTGGGGAAGATAGACAAAGTAATGAAGGAGAAGATTTTTTAGTGATTAACTTAATGAGTATGTATTACACAAGGGGCACTTAGGATCAGATATTGGGTGAAAAGGAGCAATCTTATGGCTTCCTCCTTGTCATCTTCCCAGGGGCTGGTCATTACAGAATGATGGACTACTAGACAGACCTTTGGTCTGATCCCACATGCTTTTTTTAACGCTCTTTTTCAAGGAAAGCATTTATTTGCCTGATTTTTTGAGACGAGGTTGCTGCTATAGGTATGATCTGGCAATCTTTTCAAAAGACAGAGAGAAAAGTTGGGGGGGGGGGCAGGGCAGGCAGGCAATAAAAAAAATACACTGGCATTTCAGCGTTGGCATACTTGTACATATAGATCACAGCTGGATAGAATCCAAATGTCGTGTGCCATTACGCCTTCCCAGTGGCCGTTGCTCAAGGGCCTCCATCAGAAGGCGCGTCATTCAGAGGCTTCACCAGGTTGGAGGATCAGCCGCGTACACCATTAGCCACAGCCCGGATGGTCCCCTTGACTGAAGTCGCTGTACCTGTTTCTCAGGGGTGGCAAGTCTCCCTTTCTTGTCAACACATCCTCTTAACTGTTGCCATAGTTACCAGCACTAGGTGTCCTTTATCCCATAGAATTCTCCGTAATGAGAAGCATAATGAAAGGAACATTTCAAAGGAAAGGGCAGCCTCGTGTTCTTCTGACTTATCCTGTCCCTTAGGAGCAAGTATACTTGAGCAATGTACCGTATTGGGGCGGAAGGGAGGGGCATAGGGAAATATCGCCTCCTGGAATCTCTCACATCAGCCGACAGAAACACAGAACCTTCCCCCACCAGCTTTCTCATACGGGTCAAACCACTTTCTCTCTACCAGCTTTTTGGCAACGTTTTCAGTACTACTTTCTTCCTGTAAGATGGCAAAGGCGCGGTTCCTGCATAACTTCTAATATTTCTGTTTTGGCACAACTCTTAGAGGTACAATAACCTTGCTTTCTTGCTCCCCTGGATACCCTAATCAAGTAGCCCTTGAAGAACAGCACTCTGTTGTTCTCCAAATGCACCCAAGGGAGGCAAAAGCAGGCAAGCCACTCTCCGCACCTACCCCCTGCAAATAACTACACCGTGAGGATGCAGAAGTCAAGATTTCCTCTGCTTAATTTGACTTAGCATGCCATCCTTAAAGGAACCGAAGTCCTAGGAGAGTTGTAGCATTTCTAGTTTCATCAAAGGTTTCCTCTTCTCTTCCACCTTTCTTTCCAAAAAAAAAAGGGAAGGCACCTGGAAATGGGGGTTTGAATTATTAATGTTTCTGCCTTTTTATTGTGGGGGGTTGAGGTGGGGTGAGGATTCCTGTACTGTTAACTGAAGTGTGAAAAGCAGCATTTCAAGAGGTACAATGGGGAAAAAAGAAAGCCTGTTGGATTTCCTTTAGTCCTATACATGTTAAAGGAAAAGCAAGTCTGCCAGGGGGAAATAAATTGGCAGCCTACAGTTTCTAAATTAAAATAGGCCTTTATTTTTTTTCCTAAATATTACAGCAATCCCCTGGCTTTCATACAACCACAGATGGCTTCGTGAGAAGTTCAGCTCCAACTTCCCTATGTTCGTACAACACACTAAAACACAAAGTAGCGACGTACATTTAGCCCAGTATGTCCTGCCAACCCACCGTGTGTGGCTAATTTATGGTTCAGCGCATCCTGCAAGCTCAGCAATTGGATTTATTGAGCAAGCCATACTTGTTAACCTTGGGTATGTTCTGGAAACGCATTCTTGTAAAACGCGACTGTGTAATTTCTTGTCCTTTTAATTCCTCTCTGCTCCTCTGTCCCTTTATTTTCCGTCTATTGCTTCTCTTTCATTTTCCAAATCCTTGGTAATTAAGAATGAAACAACGTGAAGGGAAGTGTGTTGTTCATAGGAAAAGGTCCCAAGCCGTATCAGGCCAATGTTTTTATTAAGTCAACTCAAAAGCTAAAACTTTTCCAATCTCCTCATCGGGAAGGTGTTGCAGAAAGAATGGGGAAAAGAAGGGTGATTACACTGAAATCATAATGTCTGTAATGTGAGAGTCCCGAATCAAATCTTTGCATAGGTTTTGTATACCCCAGACAAATGATTCAGCCCTCCCATCTCTGTAACACCATTTGTGAGGTAAGAGGCTACAGTTTTCAGTGCCATTTCTGCTCCCACCCATCCCCACCCCCCTGCTTTTTGGGACCAATTATCTAGCAATTTTCAATCCCATCTTGTGGCAACAGGGAAGAACATCTAAACATCTCTGTTGAAGAAGCGGCTGCAGTGGTCCTACTTTGTGAAGGTCTGTTTAGGATTGAGGCTCAGTCATAGAAGCAGGCTAAAGTAAGGGGGTTATGTGTCATGTACAAGTTAGCCAATCATGTAACTGTATGGAGATCGTTTAAGATCAGTCTTGTTTGGAGTCAAATTAAGTCCATACAGGGTTAAGGGAGTAGTTGATTGACTTCCTTCGGAATTCACAGTGAACAACCACTTCTAGAAATTTGGGAGCTTTCTTTCCTCTGCAGCATATCTCCTCAATTTTTATTTATTTTAGACCCTAGTTCCATTCCCATGCACTTTCTATAACTGTAGTCCTTATCCAATGGAGATTTGAACTATGGAATTTGCTTCCTGCAGATATGCTGACAGGCACCAAATTGATTGATTGATTATGTGCCATCAAGTGAGTCTCAATGCCTAGGGACTGCAAAACAAGATTTCCCCCTAGCCTGGTTTTTAGGCCTTCCAACAGTATACTCATTGCTACTTTAAGTGAGTCCATTTCCCTTCTCCTCCGTCCTTCCACCTTTCCCAGCATTCGATTTTCTCCAGAGAACTAATTCTTTCTATAATGTGTCCAAAGTAGGGCATCAAATTACATGGCTTTCATTCATGGAGTGTCACACTATCAATTAGTTTTGGTGGCTGTGTAGGTCTGCTGACTTAATATTGCTAGACATGCCTACTCTGTGCCAGCACTAAATGGATAAGTAAGATCAGTTTTGCTGAGGTTGTAGGATTAGGTAGCAAATGTTTAATTTTTAAGTGCATGATTTGAGCCAAAACTAATATCCTACAGGAACTGACTTATTGGCACTAGGTTAGAGAATTAACAAAAGGATGAACAGAAAAATGTCTCTTGGCAGGAGGTTAACTAGCAATATTTAACCTATCAAAGAATCGTTTCCAAATTACATAGGAAATAATTAGGCAGACAGGTAATCCCAGAAACTCAGGAAGAAGTTTGACCAGCAGAAAGGCAATTCTAGCCAAGGAGAAGAGCGGAAACTGAAATTGAATATATTGAATGAGAAAACAAGAATTCTGCATCTGATCCAAGCACCAAACTAGGTTTATAGAAGATTCTCCTTTCTGCTTCCTTTAACACTGTGTATTGTGGTGGATGCAGGGCCTTCCCACTGGCTGTAATGTTTAATTAAAATGAACACTCCAATTGCTCCCCGTCACTAAACCCAACAAGCATTTTGACAGAAAGTAGGATTTCTGAGCCCTGAGTTCTTTGAAAGTATGGACTTATTATCAGAGCCAAAAAGAAATGATGGCCAAATACCATCATTTTCCTCTTCTTCTTCTTTACCAAAGCCCTTGATTTCCTTTGTTGCCTTTTTTGAGAATTAAATATGATAGCAGCTGGCTATGTAAAATTGTGTTCAGCCGAGGCCAAAGACTGTAGGGCAGAAATTGCAGCCAAAATATTGGAGGGATTTTTTTTTCCCCCAGGAAAAAAAAGGAAATGAAACTATTCATCTTGGCAATACAGGATCCAGTCTCGGATCCAGTCTTATGCAAAGGACTATTTCTCCCCCCTCCCCTCCTTTCCTACCATCTGGTTATGGGAATGGATCCCACCTTGCCATGAATAATTCACAATGCCATCAATCTCTGTGTCCAAATATCAATGTTAAAGGGAGTCAAAGACCACTTACAACTAAAAGCTTTACTAAAAGGCTTGGCCAGGCTGGGATGAAAATGAACTTGCCCCACAGTGCAAGAAAATGTATATGAATGATAGCGATCTTGCAATGAGCAGATCAACATTTCAGTAATATACACCAGGCGAACGATTCTGAAACCAGGATTTGGAACTGTAGCAAACCCTGCATGCACACATGTTCATACACACACACACACAATCCCACCCACAGAAAGAAGAGGAGGAAGAAAGGGGGAAATATTTCTAGAGTGACATATTAGAAATTCAGTCAGAGACTTCACAAGGCTCAGGCAGCCTCCAAGGAGAAGAAGCATTGGCTTCAAGTATCAACCCTAATATAGTTCCAGAAAGAACTACTTTCCTTGCAATTTTATCCCAGTCTTCTCCTATAAGAAAAAATTGGAGGGAATGTGGGAAAATTTGATATCAGTCACCCTTGGAAAGTAAGAAATCCACCTTGAGACAGACATCAAAAGGAAGAGGAATTCAGTGGACAGAGTCTGCCAGCATTAAGCAGCCTGTATCATATATCTCCACCAGAGACTCCATCCGACTTTAGTTAGTGCCACTGTAAACAGCACTGATTGCTGAAAACCAGGACTGTATTATGCATGATATGTTCTCACACCAGCATTGCTCCTGATCGGCCTCTACAAAGAACTTGGTAATGGAGCTTCAGATAAAGGCTTTTCCTGACAGTGATTCCCATGCCGTAGGGAGCACATTAATTTACTTTATGTATCAGTTACTTTGCTAACTAGATCTCAGCTATTTAAACCTCAGCCAGTCCACCTATCTCTCCAGGGCATAGTTCCTGCAATATTGTTACACTCTGGTATTAAGTGGGGTAAAAATATACTCACCCAGGGGTTTAGATATAGGGCACGGATTGCTGACCCCATCTGGAACTACCAGATGCCATATCTCATCCACACGGATATAGGAAAAGCTCAGACCTCTCACTCATCCCTTATTTCCAGAAGATGGTGCAGTAAATATGGCAGAACTATAGACCACAATGCTATTTACTCAAGCCATGTTGCCTCACTAGAGCAGCGTTTCTCTATCCTGACAACTTGAAGATGTGTGGACTTCAACTCCCATAATTCTGTAGGCAGCGTGGCAGAGGATTTCTGGGAGCTGAAGTCCACACATCTTCAAGTTCTCAAGATAGAGAAACACTGCACTAGAGGGTGCTATGGAGGTACACAAGCAGTGGAAGCATGTCCAGAAATTTAGAAAGTTGTTGAATGCATGAAAACAGGACAATCTGGCCCATCTTTGCGCTGGAGAGTAGGATAAAAAGCCCAGCGGGACAGATTCCATGTGAATGGCTTGAGACAGACAGAAAACAGATCTTGAGGCAAATGGAGGAATTCCTGTTGTTCTGAAAATGCTGCCTAAGCTTAAATCTCTGCAATCTTCATTATGCCCATTGTACTATTTCAGTACCAATAGCTATACTAATAAGTAGGACCAATGAACTCTTGGCAAAATCTGAGCATTGCTGTTCTTGATGGCTTAATGACTTGTCTTATGTAAATTCTATTCAGCAAAAGTATTACATAAAAGAATATCAGGGGGAAAAGTCTTTGCCAGAAAAGGAGGCGGGGGAAAGTGGGTAGGACATATGAAAGAGAGAACTCAAAATAAAAACAGCAACTTATATATGAAGCTTGTATGCAAAATTAAAAATAGCAATGCTCTTACATTTTTTCCACTTATAACATTCCCATACAGAGAAGACGTGGTCAGACACATGCCATTGGCCAAATAAAGACGGGCAAAGATCTATGGATAGAAGCTCTGGTCAAGAGTAGGACAGATGAGTACTATT
The DNA here is from genome assembly GCA_039707465.1 of Rhabdophis nuchalis. NCBI lineage: Eukaryota > Metazoa > Chordata > Lepidosauria > Squamata > Natricidae > Rhabdophis > Rhabdophis nuchalis. The sequence continues at coordinate 61,730,024 of CM077644.1, forward strand.
CATGGACAGTTCAACATTCCATAGGATGGCATCTTCCAGATTTGGTGAATTACAATTCCGTCACTCCCCAGCTAATCATCTTGGTTAGAATGATGGAGTTTTAATCAGATACAGCTAGAGGGCACCAGGTTGCAAAGAGCTGGAATAGTTCTGCTTGTTCTACAAGAAAATATGCTGACATTAATACCTTATCTAAATAAACAGAGAAGCTGGAAAATCAGGTTTATGACATCACTCAGTCAAGAAAAACAAGCTAGTGGGCTTGTCTGTATTTGCCTAGATTAGGTTTCAGCTTTGAATACTACTTTAGTTGGAACCTAACTTTTCGTTGCCATATGTACTGTGATCCTATTGAGAGGCTCTGTCTGGATTGCAACTTACTCAAACACTGGATTGTGCTGAACTGGTGGATTGCACAGTAGGTGGAAACTATTACAACTTACAACTATTACACAGTAGGTGGAAACTATTACAACTATTACAATGCTTTATCCTGCAGGGCAGCCCAAGTAACAGTTTCTTTCTTTTTTTTAATTTTACTACCATCAGACAACTCAGCGTATCTTCACCTAATGTCTTTCAGGCACATTTGGATATTAATATCTATAATTCACATCAGTCCTAACCAGCAAACTTCAGAAAAAGGGAAGGCAGTTGGAAATTCACCACCAGAGTGAGGAAATTGTACCCTCCAAAAACGCATAGGGGTTTTGCAAGATAATTTAGCTGGGCAAGGAACATACCCAAACACTAGGAATCAGGGTAAATTTAGCTATTGGCAGGAATGTCGAAAATTATGTACGCATGGAATGGGAAAAAGTGGAAACAAGAAGGCTTCCCCTTGAAATAGTAGGGAGTAGGAACCGTCTAATAGACTTGATTTAAACAGATAATGTATTTATTTACATAATGCATAAAAAACTTGTAGAATTCATCAGAAGAAACCAGGGTCACTCATGTGGAAGGCTCTAAAACAGAGATTCCCAAACTTGGCAACTTTAAGACTTGTGGACTTCAACTCCCAGAATTCTCCAGCCAGCAGAGCTGAAGTCCACAAGTCTTAAAGTTGCCAAGTTTGGGAACCTCTGCTCTAAAAGAATAGGTGGCAAATTCATGGAGGGCATTCATTTATTTATTACCTGCCTCTTTATTCATTTTTAAATATTAATTTACTATTTATCAATAACTCAAGGTGGCAACCACGCATAACATTCCTTCCTCCTCCTATTCTTCCCGACAGCAACAATACTATGAGGTGAGTTGGCCTGAGACAGTCTCCGAGTCACTCGATTGGCTGAGGAGGAACTGGAACGCACAATGTTCTGGCTTCTAGCCTTGTGCCTTAACCACTAGACGAAACTGGCATGCATATCAAAGCTTAGTGTTACCTTTGATTGGGTTGTCTTCCAATACTAATTACAGGGGAACAATAAGGGAGAGAGACATGCTTCCCTCTTATTCTTGCAAGCATTCAAGATTCATTTTAGGATCACTGTAAGAAAAGAAATGATGGATTATGATGGACCTTGGCTTGATCCAGCAGAATTGTTCAGTACATCCACAGTCAGCGTAGGCAATGCGAATCGAGGATTATAGGAGCTAAAGTTCACCACATCTAGAAGACATATTGGGAAGACTGGCAAGATGTCAGAGGCTACATTAGTCAGAACTGATCCCCAAAATGCAGATGCCCAGAATTTTCCAGTAATTGCAGCTCAGTTAAACTAACACTTTAAGAAACGCTTTAATTTCTCTGTATCTATCAACACAGTTTTCTTCCAAGCTATCAGTTCTGACATTCCTATATAACTGCTACTGAATGTTTTGCAGCTCTGAAATCAACCTTGCCTAAAATACTGACAGATGAGAGTGAAATAATGGCTTGCTAGTAGCCATTAAAACTTTCTGTGTAGGTTGCAAGTGTGAGAAGCTGTGGTTAAGGAATCCAGTTTATATAAAGCTGCGATGTCAGTGTGCTTTTATTGATAAGCTGCACTCTGTATGTGTATCTTAATCCTTGATCCCACGTCTTGCTACATCAGAATTGATGTTTCCAGCGCTGTGCATATATTCTGGGAGAGAGCATTTAGTGGAAGATATAACACTCCCATTGTACAGAACTGCTCTCCTTGCCTGCTATGAATTTCATGACTGTTAAATGTACGTGGCACATATGTCTGTACTAGATTTTAGACAGTAATGTATTGAGATGTGAATTTATGCAAGTAGTATGCAAATTATTTTCACTGTGCTGAGTATATACTTAGCTATGTAATTTTTTTTTCAAATGCAAATATATATAAACATCATATTCCCAGCCTTTTATAGAGCAAAGTTGGGGGGGGAAAGAACTCTCCAATTCCAGATAATTCAGTTTTAAATAACTGTAATACTGAAAATGAGTTCTGAAGTTAGGTTTGCCTACTATTGATGACACGTAAGAGCAGATAGATTGTGCAGAGAGGTATTTTCTGACCTATATCAGGAGACTAGACGCTTGGAAGGAAAAAATCCAGAAGCAATACGAATGTTATTCCATAGTGATTGACCTGACTTGCAAAAGAGTTCACAGCCCAACAAGCAACTTCAAGCTCTGCTTGAACTTCTGATGCCAGATCAATGCATGGATTGATGCTCCAACCTTGTTATGTTAGCAGTTAGCACATCAGATCTAATGGAGTTATAACACAGTTCTGATCCTGCCGTTGCCAATAATCAAGTAAAAGTCTTCATCGCCCTTTCTAGGGCAAAGGAAGTTACCTACAGGAGCAAAGCTGTAGTCCAAAGAGTTACGATAAATTGAAAATGGAAAACAAAGAGGCATAAGAATAGAAATTGGTCTTTTCTTCACACTCGGATAAAATGTTCTTAGTGTGATCTTAGAGAATGGATGGGATAGTGGTTAATGTGCTAGACTGCCACTAGGGAGATGTAGATTTCTCCTAACCTTAGATGCATCCTAGGCAGTGGTGAAATTCAAATGTGGGTGAGGCTTGGTGGGCGTAGCTTGGTGGGTGTGGCAGGGGAAGGATATTGCAAAATCTCCATTCTCTCCCCACTCTGGGACCAGCCAGAGGTAGCATTTGCCGGTTCTCCGAACTATTCAAAATTTCCATTGTCAGTTCTCCAAAGTACTCAAAATTTCTGCTACCGGTTCTCCAAAACCTGCTGGATTTCACCCCTGATCCTAGGTCTTCTTTCTCAACGACATCGCAGGTATGTTGTAGGGAAAAATAGGAGAAAGGAGGGAGCACTATAAATGCCATCTTGAGCACCTCTATGAATGGCAAGACATAAATATAGCACATATTTTTATATTTGTTCCATCTATCCCATTCATTTATGCTCTGGGCAGTAGGCTTGCAGGCATTCCCTTTACCCAGCCATGTATGCCAATACTTCAATTATATTTCAAATATTTCTCTTCTCCCCCCATCTTATGTTTCACAGATGATTTCACATTCTTCTATTATAGTAGCTTCTCAGGATCAATTTCTGGGTGGTTTTGGGCCACCAAGGATGTGAAACTCTGGTTTTGACCCCGATGCCGATGAGATCAGTCTATGGATTCTACACGGACTAGAATTAATAAGGCTTCATGCAGAGCTGGAGCTCTGTGCTTTGCATATAAGAAGTTATAAAAAAAGATGTTGAGTCTCTGGAAAGAATGGAGAAAAGGGCAATGAAGATTATTAGAGGGCTGGAGGCTAAAACATATGAAGAACTGTTGCAGGAATCGAGTGTTTCTAGTGAAAAGAAGGACTAGGGGAGACATGAAAGCAGTGTTCCAATATTTGAAGGGCTGTCACAAAGAAAAGAAGATCAACCTATTTTCCAAAGTACCAGAAGGCAAGACAAGAAACAACAGATGGAAACTAATCCAGGAGAGAAGCAACCTAGATCTAAGGAGAAATTTCCTGACTATGAGAATGATTAACCAGTAGAACGGCTTGCCTTCGGAAGTTGTGGGAACTTTATCACTGGAGGCTTTCAAGGGGAGATTGGACTGCCATTTGTCTGGAATGATATAGGGTCTCCTGCTTGAGCAGGGGATTGGACTACACGACCTTCAAGGTTCATCCCAACTTTGTTATTCTGTTAAAAAGAGAGGAGAGAGAATAGGGTACAAATTCCTATTTGAATAAAGTGCAGTATGGTACCAGTTGGCATAAATAATCCCAGGGCCAGTGGCTTCATCTTGACAGGCTTCAGTCAACCCAAAATTGCTAGTCATTTTGCCCTTCCATTCCTTTCAAGCAGCTATTCTGATCCAATGTGCATTTGCCTGCTTATCTGGAGGTACCAGTTATTTCCCAGAAGACGATATCATGATTTTCTCTCTGCCTTTAAGCCCAGCAGCAGTATCCAGAATCAAGAAAGGCAATGAGCTATTGGGACCTGGCAAAACAATAACCAAATGGAAGACTCTTAGCTTTGGATGAGTATTGTAGCAGAGAATGCTTGCCTCCTCTCCAATTTTATGTCCTATTATGAGGCAGAGGGGAAAAAAAGAAGTGAATAACTAGCAGAGCAACTTATCGGTCGACTGTCTTAAGAACAGAGGTGGGTTTTTTTTATTTTTATGGAACAGCATCCATTCTGGCAGCTTTGCAAAGCACTGGGTTGTCAGCCTTTGTATTTTGGCAGGTTCCCTATGCCTTTGAAAGCTGCAGTTCTATTGTATCAGAACTAAGGAGAGCAGCAAGAATGAAATCAATGCCAAGATGACACTTGAAAACTAGAACATATTAAAGTTTCTGCCAAGTGTAGCAACAGAAAGACTTTGCACATAATACGGCTAGACTATAATCTGCTTTGTTTGTTTTAGTTTAGCATGATGTGCAAATGCACCCATTATAGTTTAGGATTATGTGTGGACCCTGGGTATGTCAGAATTGTTAGCAAACAGGTCGTTTAGCAGCTCCATTTTAAACTATGTGGGGTGACCTGCTATCCCAGGGGTGGACAAACTATGCAATTTTAAGTCTGAAGGACTTCAGCTCCCAGAATTCTCCAGCCAGCAAAGCTGGCTGGAGAAGTCTGGAAGCTGAAGTCCTTCAGACTTAAAGTTGCAAAGTTTGCCCACCCCTGTGCTGTCCTCTAGCTGGGCAAGAAGGAATGATATGAATGCTTCTTGGCTATTCGCTAGATTGTCATGCCCCAGCACATCAGTACAGAGTTTTGTGCTAGTACAATCATAGCTTCTGGCCTGGCTGCTCAATCTCTTCCTCATTTCCCTAATTAAGAAGCTTCAGGGCTTATTTTCTGATGCTGATTTAATCAATACAAGCTGTAGACGCAAGAATAATAATAAGGCATATCAACAACAAGCAATAGATTAAGCAATAACAAATAGTTAATCACTAGTTGGCCATGGTTTCTTTTCCTGGAGTATATTCGCCAACCAAAACCTTTTTCTATTCACTGAAACCAGTGCCATAGGAACTTCATAGCAGTTTAGCTGAGCCCCATTTCATGTTATCATAAATCAGGCATTCAATAAACTAGATAAGTGGACACTTCATATTTGATGTCACCATCTTTAATATAAAATGAAATACTGTTCTGTGACAAGATTGATCAAATAAAGAGCTCTTGCCTCACAAGCAGGAGGTTGTGAGTTCAATCCTCGGTAGAGGCAGATGTAGGATCTCCTGCTTGGGCAGGGGGTTGGACTAGATGACCTGCAAGGTCCCTTCCAACTCTGTTAAACTGTTATTTGTTAAGTGAAACCAAAAAAATATCTTTTTTTATTACTAATTGTTGTATATGGGCTGTGGTCACATATCTCATGAAATTGTGGTTAGTTTTAATCTGGGTTTATTGAAGAATCCAGAACCAGTTACTAAAGAGCAAAGTACAGTAATCATGGCTCCTTGCTCAATTCTGGTTTATTTTCTCTTATTGTTAGATCAAACCCAACATGCCATATTCTGGATTAGGTCGATGTGTGAATTTGACCATAATGTTCTATAGCACCAACAGTACAAGAGATCCTTAGTAAAATAAATTTTGAACATTTGTCAGAAGCAACAATGCAGGTAAAGTGTCACAATAGCCTCCAAATTTTACAAGAGACTTTAGATTTTCTGTTGCACAACTAGAACATTCTCTTAAATGTAACAGAAACGCTCAACTATTTAGGGGGTACTGCAGCACAATGGAGTATATGAAAACCACATAAGTTAAAATCCAAAATTATTATTTTTCAACAAGTGTAATTGGGAGGCATCCCTCAGCTGCTCATTGCAGTTTTATAAACATGTCAGCATGTAGATAGTGAGTCTTACTGGGTAAAGGAAATAGAAACTCATCTGTCTGAGACCAATCGCAAATTGCATTATGGGACTTAAGTCCAGATCTTTATCAAGCTAATCATTTCCCAACTCAATTAGACACTATCATATAGATATGCCCCAATGGTCTCCAAAGTGAAGGCTTCAGCAGTTGGAGCATGCCACTGATTAATCTACATGGAAAAGGAACAGGAGAGTAGAGTCCCCAGCTCGGCAAACCAAAGGATTGGAGGACTCTAGAACTGTCAGATCACACTTCTAATTACCCAGGTTGGTTTGGGACCTAGGAAACATACACAACGCTTGTTGCAAATAGGCCAGATTACAGAAATAATTACTGGTGCACAGCAAATACTGTCAGTATCAAGAGATGATTGGTATGATCTGATGTATGAAATTAATATAGAAACTTGAAATGGAATTTCCATAACTCAAAGACACATAATCATGTCTCACATCATAGAATCCTTAGAAGGAATCTCTGAAGCAAAAGGAAAGAAAAGTGTGGAGTAGAATATTAATCTCAATATGTTTACGGTACGATTGTGTCTAAAACAGAGACCCCCTAACATTCTTTACAGTATGCTCACTGATCAGTTCAGAGCTTGATGACCAAATGTCCTATAAACCAAGGAGAACAGAAACTGGCATCTTGAATTATTTTCAATGAAACAATATGTGCTGGCGGTAAATTGAGCTGCTGAGCCTTTGAGACCTGAAAAACACTATGAACACAAGGGGGAAATGAGCACTATGATGTGGAGAAGGAATGAAATTTGGTAAGCTTCTATGTTTTCATTGCCTTTTGAAATCATGTGGCCTCCTTCAATAGGCATATTGGAACATGGTGCCCATCATTACCAAACCAATATATTAGGAACACGTTAAGGAAGGCAGTGTAAAATTAACAAAAACATCTATCTTCTTATTACTCTGTCTATCATGGAAAATCATAGGAAAATCCTAATGGTCATTCCATGTGGAACATGCTATACTGTAGGATAAAGTGGAGCATGCTATACTGTAGGATTAAAGTGCTCCATGGCTCGGGGCCTAGCTACATGCGAGACCGTCTCCTGCCCCATACATCCCTCCGACCGATCCGCTCCCATAGAGAGAGCCTTCTCCGGGTGCCGTCGGCCGGGCAATGCCGGTTGGCGACACCCAGGGAAGGGCCTTCTCTGTGGCGGGCCCAATCCTCTGGAACGACCTGCCCCCTGAACTCCGCACTACCACGGACCTCCGCCTTTTCCGCTGGCATGTTAAAACACATTTATTCCAACAAGCTGGCCTAGCATAACCACCCAATATGGACTTTTATTAGCTATAAATTTTAATCAGAGGATTTTAAAATGTTTTTAGCACGGGGTAACTTATGTTTAATTGGGTTTTAATAATGGTCTATTTATGTATGTCTTGATTTTTAATTTTCCTGTGCGCCACCCTGGATCCTTTTGTAGGAGAAGGGCGGGGTATAAATTTAATAAAATAAAATAAATAAATAAAGTCCTTGCTAATTTTAACTTTTCTTACTAAGTTAATCAGAATACAACAGCAGGACAATAAACATTCTCACAAGGAAATAAGTCTTATCTCACAGAACATAAGGCAAGAGATTGCTTTATCCTTATCTTTATAGAGCAATGACCATCAAGTTGTTACTTGGGAATGGAAAATGTTAGTTGAAAGGACTAGTACAGCTAAAAAGACAGGCAAAATATAGCACTTATTTGTTTGAGGATCCCCTGCACATACTCTTCTTAGGGATTCACAAATACACACCAATCTGAACGAAGCAATATGTAACAACACATAGAAGGATTTTATAAGGATGGAAAAATGTGAGTAGGGAGGTTCTTATGAGAGGGAGAACTACTTTTTCAGTTTCTGGAAGATGGGGGGGGGGGAGTGTAATAGTTTAACATTTATTCAGTCAACCAGTAGTAGCTGTGTGTCCTCCCCCCTTTCCAGGATTGAGAATATGAGGATACACTTCACATTAAGAAGTGTAGGGTGGGCTTTCATATATGGTGGGCTTGCAATAAGGTTTAAAAAATATTATGTAGCTTTTAGGTAAGAATGAATAGACTGACATGGTAATAAGCAAGGGGAACAATATGAAGAGAACGAATAACATATGGGTTGTTTGGAATTATTAGAGTGGCGTATAGTGGAAGTCTGGGGGCTGGGGTGGAACGGGAGGTCGGGGAGGGTTAGGGTGGTTAGGGGAGGGAAATATATTTGTATAAGATTTATATGAAGTAGTTTAAAAGATGGGGATAAGGGGGTAATGTTATGTTATGAGAAATTTATGTTATGTTGGGTGGGAGGAGGGGGGTACAGTATTTGTAGCTGAATTACATTATATGTATGGGGAGGGGGAAAGGGGGGAAATTTGTTTGTAAAAAACTTTTTCAATTAAAAAAAAAGAAACAGACTGTGATCTCCCAACCCAAGTGATTTCCAAAGTAATCAGAGCCATCATAGTTTCTCTTCTCCTAATACTTAACTAGTGTTCCTTCTTTTTCTTCATAATCTGCTAACCTCAAGATAGAATATACAATAGACATTACAGATGCATTGGCTAAACACAGAGAAACGTAAAAGTCTGAATCTATTTTGGATTAGCTATTTAGCACAGGTTGGTGGTGGGATTCAAAGATTTTTACTACTGGTTCTGTGGCTGTCACTTGGTGGGCATGGTGTGTCTTGGTGGGTGTTGCTTCGTGGGCGTGGCAGGGGAAGGATACTTAAAATCTTCATTCCCTCCCCACTCCAGGGGAAGGATACTGCAAAATCCCCATTCCCTCCCAATCAGCTAGGACTTGGGAGGCAGAGAACACATGGGGGCGGGGCCAGTCAGAGGTGGTATTTACCCATTCTCTGAACTACTCAAAATTTCTGCTACCAGAGCTGGTCAGAACCTGCTGGATAGCACCTCTGGTGCAGGTGCACCACAGTATCTAAATCTGGACCAGACACTTAACAAATGTTGAATTCCCCCTTCCAACTTACAAATCTAGAACTAGGCAGCAGGAACAGTTTTAAATCAAAGCACCGTTGGCCATAGCATTTACACCAGTTTTCTTCAAACGTGGCAACTATAAGATGTGCGGAAGTCACATGTACGTATTAATTTACACAGTTCTTTCACATCCCCTTCCACGTCACTAAATTGGACCTTTAGTAAAGTGGGTCTTGATAAAGGCTGAGATGGATTAGCTCTTCCATATCATTCTCTAAGCCTGATTATTGAGCTTTTGCTTACAACAGAGTAAACAAAGGAATGCCAATTAGCCACCAGTTAGCTAGGATACCAGTATAGGAAGAAAGTAAAATGCGAACTGTTGCCAGGTTGTTTGACGCATGCCCTGGCTATGCAAATATACACAATAACAAAGGTCAGTGCCCTCATAGTCCTAATAAAATTCTTGCCATTACAAAGCCAGCAAGATGTAGCACTAGACATGCTGCTTTGATTACGGTCAGGAACTCTTACTGCTGAATTCGTTGTCACCTGTGTCTATCTGTCACCGTTTTTTACCTCAGTGCAGGATGTCAATCATTTAATTAGTTTATCCATTTATTAAATGTACATCCTGGTTTTCCTCCACAAAATCAAAGTGGCATTATTCCCACAACAGCAATCCCATGAGCAGAGGTGGTATGCTGCCGGTTTACGCCCGTTCAGGCCAACCGGTAGTGGCGGCAGCACGAGGCTCCGCCCACCCACCCTGACTTCATCAAGGACCTTTTGCGCATGCCCAGATGTGCTGCGTGTGAGCGCCGCAAGGGTGCGGACGCATGCGCTCCCGCTACTGAACCTGTAGTGAAGAAAACAGAATACCATATTGGCTGTGAGGTATGTTGGGCTCAGAGAGAATGACTGACCCAAAGTATCAACGTATGGAGACAAGGATTACGTCATGGCCCAGGTTTAGGACTCAGATTATGAGTCTGAAGCTGACTCTGAAAAAGATACTTTAGATGAGCCTGTGGAATGTCAGCCACAGGAAGTACAGAGATAGGAATCACATGAGGTTGATTAAACACAGACACCACCTGAGTTGCTGGAAAAGTCAGGTGAGGGTGACCTAAGGCCTCCCAGTGCTCATACCAGACAAAGAGAGAACAGAGTAGAAGAGTGAAGATTTATTAAGCTGCTCACTATTCAAAGGAGTAAATCTTGTGATTGTTGGCAACCAATCATAGCCTTATTTTAAGAAACAGCTCTGAATCCGTCTCTTCTTTGTGCTTAGCTTAGACCAGGGGTGGGCAAACTTTGCAACTTTAAGTCTGAAGGACTTCAGCTCCCAGAATTCTCCAGCCAGCTGGCTGGAGAATTCTGGGAGCTGAAGTCCTTCAGACTTAAAGTTGCAAAGGTTGGAGACCCCTGCTTTACAGCACTCTCTGGGAAGTTTACAGCCTCAGCATATTGCCCCCAACAATCTGGTCCTCATTTTACTGACCTCAGAAGGACAGGGGGGGGGGAGCCAACCTTGAGCTGGTCAGGATCAAATTCCAGACTGTGGGCGGAGTTAGCCTGCAATACTACATTCTAACCACTGCTCCACCACAATGTTTGACCTGCTGATTTCCGGCTTGTGTGTGACACTTAGGTATGGATTCTAGTCTTCAACTTCTGACCTTTGGACTAGCTGACAACCTTGATCTGGCTCTCTGAGGCTTGGTCTGGCTTTAGACAATTCTTCTGTAATGTGCTCCTATTTCAAACAAACTTTGCAGGGAAGCCGTTGCTTCATTTACATTCCTTTGCTTCATTGTTAACTCTCCAGCCTTGAAGTAAAACTGATAATCTCCCGAGAAACCGTCTGTCCATGCCTGGCTGAAATCTGAAGCAGGACAGATTCACTGTTGTAGTTGCCTTTGAGGTGACGTTTTGGCACCTATTTCCATCCTATGTCTGTCATACAAAGTTAGGTATGCAATTTGACTTCATATTATGAAGCAGAAATTGGTAGTTCTACTGATAGTGATTTTTTCCAAGCTTCAAAAAGTTTGAAGTTTGGTTAATTTAAGATAAATTCTGAGCATTTGGTCATACTCTCAAAAATTGCAAGAGGACTATGACAACATTCATTCCATCCATTTTCTCCTGTGGAAAGTTATCACCCATCTCTCTCCCAGAAAAATGAAATACCCTAGGAAATATTGAAAAGGCAGAATATTATATTTCCCTAGATGTGAAAATGAAGAAACATGTTTTGTTTCCTGCAGCCTCCTGCCCCCACCCCCTTTGTCAATGGGCCCTTAAGGCCTGAGCTAGTCCACTTTACATAATAAAGAGTTCTCCTCTTCAGCTCCAGAGTCATGGGATTAAGGTAGGACTGGCCTTACCAAACCTGGACTCAGCCCATGGGAGCCTGGCAACCAATCAGAGTACAGTTCTTACACAGGAACAAGAAACAGATAGGTGGGGCCAAACAGTTGATAAAAAGCCCTGCAAGCCCCTTGCTCAGCCCTTCTCTTCCTGTCCACCAACATTGAAGCATGTGAGCACCTTTTCTGTTCAGGACTCCAGCCATGTGGTCCTGTCCACCATTAAACCATCTTTCCAAGCAGCCTCCATGTCTTCAGTGTCTTCTTCCCCACTTGGAGCCGAACCCAGAAGGACATCCCAAACACTCCAAAGCCTGAAACCTGCCAAACATTTTTTCTGCAAATTCTGTTCTGCAGTCCCTTCTTTGTATTTTTTTTTAATAGTATTCATTTATTTATTCAATTTCTAAAGCTAAATTGGTCAATGACTCTGGACAGCATACAATTTTTTAAAAAATTACAGTTAAAATACTAAAACTATTTTAAAATAATAAAACGAGAAAACTTTATTATTTTACTACAGTCATTGATCATTTCTTTGTCTCCTGTAGACTCCGTAAGCGAATAACTGACAGAGGGAAGACTTAAAATATCCTCCAACTCAAATTAAAATGGATACAGAGAAAGATTATTAAGGCTCTGAGGTTTCTATCTCAGGTGTGAATTAGGAGCTGCTGAGATTTGCATTTCCTCACTTGGAAATGTGAAATTCAGCAACATCGCTAATGTCTTCTTTAGGGGGGCTTTTAATATCATAGCAACTCTTGCCATCTGTGTGAAGTTGATGGTTTCCCAGAAGGCTCATGAAGGCTCATGTTTACTTTGTAGTCAGATTGTCACAACGCGACAAGAACCATTTTTGGTGTTTAACCCTAGTCTGAAGCTATCCTGGTTGGAAATCTTTACCTAGACAACTTTACCTAGACAACCCTAGGGACAACTATGCAGTGCAATAGACACACTCGGCACTCTAATGGAGACTATTAAGGACTTCAGAGAATTAAATTTAAAATAAGGGTTCCTGACCTCCTGTTGGAAATGGATGCTAAACAAACCTTAATGAAGTGCTTCATCCTTTGCCAGTAGAGATATAACCAGACTGTTACATGAGATACGGGATAAAGATCGTTCAGCATGCAATAAAACCAGATCAAGATGTACTGAGGAAATAGGGTGAGTGAATCGTTTTTTCCTACACCAACTCCCCATGTAATCTTCCAGGATTGGTATAAATTATGTTTTGAACTCTGGCAGTGACCTGACATTGAAGGAAAACAACGGGAAAAGGAAAAATAGGGACGAAAGCCATAGTTCTTCAGACAGATTGACATTCCTAATACCTTGGCTGGGACTGACGAGAGATGGTATACAATAATATGTTTATTTTATTTTATTTATTTATTTTATTCGATTTATATACCGCCCTATTTCACCTAAAAGGGACTCAGGGCGGTGCACAGAAAGATAAAAAACCCCACAATATACAAAATATAAAAAAACAATTACATTGTTAAATCTGTGCTAAAATTTGAATAAATAATTAAAACCAATAAATATCAAATTAAAATATTCCCTAATCTATGTCAGGCCGGCTAGATGAAAGAAATGTGTTTTTACCATCCGACGGAAGAGGCGTAGGTCCGTGATGGTACAGATATCGGGGGAAAGGTCGTTCCAGAGTGTCGGACCCACCACAGAGAAGGCTCGTCCCCTGGGAGTCGCCAGTCAGCATTGACCGGCTGACGGTACCCTGAGAAGGCCAACTCTGTGGGAGCGGACAGGTCGAAGGGAGGAATGTGGTAGGAGGCGGTCTCTCAAGGAGGTCTCTATGTGGAGGTCTCTAGGTCTCAAAGGTGATTTCTTTCAGTCCAGTTACCTTTTGAAATAAGCACCTTTGGGACAACCATGACCCGGATGACTGAGAATCTCCATGGAGGTCTCTAGCAGGGGTGGGCTGCTGGGGGTTCGCAGGAGCTCGGGAGAACTTCTAGCTAAGATTCTATGCAGTTTGGAGACTCTCCAAATCCCACTCCTGGCTGACCTGGCCCACCCCTCCCAGGAGTCTCCACGTGGCCCATTTTGGATGCAGGTAAGTGCATAGTGCATGCAGAGGCATGGAGAAGGTGATAAACGGCCCTACCGGACATTCAGGAACTCCAGAGGTCCTCTGGAGCCTGGGGAGGCCATTTTTGCCCTCCCAGAGACTTAAGGAAAGCCTCCACAGCCCAGGGAGGGCAACCTCCCCTGCCATGGTGCAGGAGATTGACTAGGCCAGTGATGGTGAACCTATGGCACGGGTGCCACAAGTGGCACGCGGAACCATTTCTTAGGGCATGCGAGGCGTTGCCCTGTCAGCACTAGTGCGCATGTGTGCGCTGGCCAGCTGATTTAGGCCTTCTTTTGAGGCCGTTTTTCCAGTGCTCTGGAGGCTTCAGGGAAGCTCCTGAAGCCTCTGGAGGTGGGGACGGGAGGCTGTTTTTACCCTCCCCAGGCTCCTAGAAAGCCTCTGGAGTCTGGGGAGGGCAAAAAAAGTGTGCCAAAAGCAGGGGGTCACGTACATAGCATTATGGGTGTGGCAAGCCTACGCACGGCCCCCCTGCGCTCCCCCCGCTTTTGGCACGCGAGCCAAAAAAGGTTAGCCATCACTGGACTAGGCCATGCCCACCATGGCCACACCCATGCAGTAACCGGGCAGAGAACCGCTTGCTAAAAATTTTGAAGCCCACCACTGGTCTCTAGGCTTACTATCTCCTATTACAAAACTTCTTGATTATCTAATGATCAAGTATATGCTAAGACCTGGTCATCAGCCTTGACCTGCTTAGAATTGCTGGGGTTTGAACTCTAGTTTTTAGTTTGGGCTACAAGAATTTAGATCACAATTCAAGTGGCCACAGCATACCCCAATTATAGATTTGATGTTTTACTACGAATTGCAAAACCTCACATGACAAATCATATAAACCATGGTTTTCATTCTGAACATTTGGAGCTGTTTTGAGGCTGCTGCATCCCACACCCAAAGAGATTTACTTTCAATAATGGGTACAACAAACCAATCCCTATACTTAAAGTCATTGTCATTGTTTGATGGCTTCTGAAGCTTGCCAAGCATGCCAAAGAAATGAATAGAGAGTGATAATAGAAATGTGACAGTTTCCTGATCCCTACAATAAAATATGCACTAATAATTGGAACAATCAAAACACAATACGTCTTGAGCCTGCAGCATATGCAAAGATGAGTCACTGTCACTTGCATTCATCCAGTTCAGTACAGGAGGAAGGAGTGATTTGATAGCCATGAATGACAGAGAGAAAGCTGTTAGTACAGATTTTCTTAATGGTCTTGAAAGATCATCTTGACCACAGCAATGGATAGTACATAAGCAACTCAAAGTCAGTATCTTCAACTGACAAATGAGCTTCTAGTCTCAATATGGGCTGGATAAAGAAGAGAAGAATTGTTCCCCTCCATTTCTCTGGGATTCTCAGGGACAATCCAGTGGTCAGGTAGGAAAACTTCTATTATCTTTCTTTCTGGGGGGATTACAAAAATAGTAATAGCTTCTTTTCATGTAAGAGATTATGGAAACTCTAAAACAGAAAAGTATGGAGAACCTTTTTGGCTCTCCTCTCTCCCATTTGTATTTCTTATTTTCTTTCTTGCAGGTCATGTAATATACTCAATGAATATATAGGTTCAAGTATACATACCTGAAAACCTTCCTTTTAGGTGAAATGTGGCTATCAGATGATGAAGAGAAGATCAGTGTACCATATGGTGGCTCAGCTACCCTCCTGAAAACAGGGATTAAAACTCTATTAATTCAAAGCTGCATATATTGGTTTATTTCCACAGGCAAAGCCTGATGACCACATTCTTGGTGTACATAAGATAATAAGCATATGAATCTGCAAGTATTGTGGTACACTTTCTCTCCTCACTCCCATCTTGGATACAGATAATCCTCAATTTGACAACATTCTGAAGTTACGAGAGACTCTGAAAAAGCTACTTATGACCCAGATTCAACCTTCTAATGGTGCCCTTGCCCCTTTGTGGTCACATGACTGCATTTGGCCACTTGGCAACCAGCCTGCATTTATGGCCATTTGTAACATCTCAGGATCACATAACTATGATTTACGATGTTTTTACCAGAAGCCACGTTTACTTCCAGTTTCTGGCAAAAAACATCCCATAGCAAACAATGGGTTCCCTTAATGATTGCCACAAAAAAAGGTCCTAAAAGCGGGTGTGGCCACATAGTAACCCACTTTATAACCATCCCAACTTCTAGCTGAAAATGTGGGCTCAGTTACACTAGTACAGGGGTCTGCAAAGTTGGCTCTTTTAAGACTGGTGGACTTCAACTTCCAGAATTCCCCAGCCAGCTATGCTCACTTATTTTTTCTCTTCCCATTGCTTGCCTTCCAATTGCCTATTTTCTACCAGCTACCATGTTTCTCATGGCCTTTTCCTCATGAAAATAATACTTTTAAATGTGTTTTTATGAAGATTGATATCCAGCACATCACAGGGTGCTTTATACATCTGCAGAGGACTACTATATGGCAATACCGTATTTTTCAGAGTATAAGACGCACCAAGATTTTGAAGAGGCAATTTAAAAAAAAAAGTTTTTGCACTCTGCAGACCTCCCAAAAATGGACCTGTTTTTTGTCAAAAAAAAAAAAAAAGGAGCATGCATAGCCTTTAGGAGGCTTGTAGAGTGCTCCTGGGGCCTGGCGGGGATGGGCAAAAACGAGCAAAAAAGGTCTGTTTTTTGCTCATTTTTGCCCTCACCAGCCCTCAGGAGCATTCTGGAAGCCTCCTAAAGGTTATGCACAGCCATTTTTGCAAACAGGACAGGGTTTCAGGAGGCCAAAAATGCTGTATTCAGTGTATCAGATGCCCCCAGATTTTCACCCTCTTTTTTGAGAGAAAAAGGTGTGTCTTATACTCGGAAAAATACGGTAATTAAAATGGAAGTCCTCCCCCCCTAAAAAATGCTTCATTTAAGCATTTTCCATAACAAAACTTATGGAAACAGTGCGTACAGCCCTATAGTTTTGATAATTCAAAACTGATTATAATGGGACAAAAATATATTTAATAAACATAGATACTGCCATTATAACTTATGTGATCTGAGGTAAGGATATATATATCCTTCATCACCAGAGACCATCCAGACAGAAAGCCATATATATATATATGGCTTCATATATATATATATATATATGAAGTGGATATATTGTTACAGCTTCCTGTTAGGCTTCCTGACGAGGGCTAAGGATCCCGAAATGGATCCATCCTGGTCTCTTATTTAATTATTATTAATCATCCCTTAAAGAAATTTAACATATACTGCTTTTCCTTTTCTGCCTTTCGGCTCATTCTGTCTGGATGGTCTCTGGTGATGAGCCGAAAGGCAGAAAAGGAAAAGCAGTGTGCTTCCTCTCTTAATTGGGGCCTTAACAGGGTGTTGTGGAAACAATTTTATATATATTTTATATACATATACATATACATATACATATACATATACATATACATATACATATACATATACATATATATATATATATGTTTTAGATTTTTTAAGGGATGATTTAATAATTAATTAAGAGACCAGGATGGATCCATTTCGGGCTCCTTAGCCCTCGTCAGCTGGCCATACTTCCCTACAGGGATTTGAACTGGTGCTTTCCAGCACTCGAAGCAGGCTTCTATTCTGAGGTTTTCGCGGGTGTTTGTATGTAGGTCTTTGGTTGTTCGGGTTTTCTCCCGCGTAGAATTGGAAGTATCTTCACGACGTTTCGATGAAGTCTCATTCATTATCTTCAGGTTGGTGCTTCCAGCTTGGTGCTTCCAGGAGCAATGTGAGATCTCAGCCGGTTCCTCTTTTTAACTGCCAGTGGGGGTATGACCTGATTGGGTGGGAGCTTGGCTGCATTCTGATTGGGTGGAGGTGTGTTCTGATTGGTAGGGGGTTTGACTGTGCTCTGATTGGATGGGAGTTTGGCTGTGCTCTGATTGGATGGGGGCGTGTTCTGTTTGGGTGGGGGCCTGGCTGTGCTTGTGTTAGTCCGAGTTGCAGAGAGATTTGACTTGGTGAGCTGCGTTACTGTTGTTTGGCTTCGCGTTTGTGGTCGTGCCACATCTCCGTGGTGGGCATCAGTTTTCTTCATGTATGGATTGGAGGGGTTTAAAGTGGCTAATAATGCAGCTGTGGTCGGGCTTCTGGTTTGTGGTCGGGCTTCTGGTTTGTGGTCATCATCTGTGTGGGTTTGGGCTTGCTTTTTGCGTGGATGTGTGATAGTGACATCCTGTGTGGTTTTTGAGAGTGTGGGTCTGGTATCATTCTTTGTGTTAGGGACTCGTTTGTCAGTGAGGGCGGGTTTCCAAATGGCTGGTAGGCATATATATATATATATATATGCCAGCAGGGGAATTCTGGGAGTTGGAGTCCACAAGTCTTAAACTTCCCAAGTTTGGACACCCCTGATCTAGACAGAAAGCCAAGAGTTCCGTTGTGTGATTTTTTAAATATGTGTGTTATTTATTGATCAGCTCATAAAACTTATATATATGTGTGTGTGTGTGTGTGTGTGTGTGTGTGTGTGTGTGTGTGTGTATCCAGGCCTCCTGGGGTCAATGTGATTTTTGATGCATTTGTCGGGGACCCTGTGGTATTCATAAAGTTTATTGTTATAATTGTTTTAATCCAGGCTGCCTGTTCATGTGTGTTTGTTTTTTATTGTTTTCTGGATTTTTGTAAGACACTCAGAGTCTAATGGAGTGAGCAGCTATAACAAATGTAATAAATTACCTTCTGAATTTTCTTTAGAAAAGGCTCTGTTCTTATACAAATCCACTAGCCTCCAGATGTTTGAATTCCACCATTAATAGCCCATGTGAATCCTATAATTAGCCAAGCATTGTGGAGACCATTGTCCAAAAAATACATCCCTAAGACCGATATGCTCCCACAGAGAGGGCCTTCTCAGGGTGCCGTCGGCCGGACAATGCCGACTGGCGACACCCAGGGGAAGAGCCTTCTCTGTGGCGGGCCCAGCCCTTTGGAACGACTTACCCCCTGAACTTCGCACCATCTCCGACCTCCGCCTCTTCCGCAAGTGCTTAAAGACACATCTGTTCCATCTAGCCGGCCTAGCGTAACATCCATAATGACTTGTAGATAGTTTTAAATTTGGGGGATTTTAATTTGGTTTTAGCGCAGGATTTTCATTAATAAGTTTTTTAAATTTGTTATATGGTTTTGTATGTATTTTAATATGCCTGTGCGCCACCCTGGGTCCGTTTGGAGAAGGGCGGGGTATAAATTTAATAAAATCAAAAAAAATCAAAAAGTCAGAAGATGCCTGGTAGCTGCCCATCCTTATGCTATTACTTATTAACTAGCATATTTCTTTTCCCAGCAACCAAATTAGTAAATAAAAAAGGGCCATGGAAGTAGCATGTTAAAGCATATTGATAAACCTTAATGTCAAATATTAGAAAAGAAAAAAAAGTATTTCCTGAGTGGGCGGTGAAGAAGTAAATCTGGATTGAGAAACTGACAGCAACGAGAGAAAGGGTGAGAAAGAGGGGAGCGTACAATTTCCATGGAAGAGAGAAATTGTGAGCTGGTTCAACTTTTACAATGAAAATCTTGAGCGAACATGTCTGAGCATCCAGTATGTTGGTAGGCTGGAAATGTTAGTTCTGAGGAATTTTCTTCCTCTCTTCCAGGCCTCTACACTGGTTCTGACAATCCTAAGGCCCTTGTGAGATTCTGACATTCTTATTATTTCATGTACTTCAAAGCTGTGTCCTGCCAATGAAAGACTCTGCGAATGGGGCTGAGTCCTGATCTAAATTCAGCCTGGGGCAGGAAGATAGCACCATTTCTTTGATATTTTCTTAAAAGCATCTCTGCACACTGCCTTTCCAAGGTGCGTGTCTGTCTGTGTGTGTAAATTAAAGCACATCTATTAGAGAGTCTTCCTTTAAAAGACCAGTTGGCAAGACCAAAGGCCAAGGGAAAAAAAAGACACGTCTCATACACACCCCTTGCGAGCCAGCAAGAAGAACTGTGATATTCTCGGTGGGAGATGAATTCAGAGCCTGAAGGCAGCTGCTGCCAAGGCCTCCTTTTATCCAAAAGAGTGTCTTCTCCTGCCCCTTCCCCCCCATTGCCACTCTCACTCCCAGATAGTTACAAATACAAAGATAGTCACCGTTGTCATGGGGGCTGCTGTAGGGAAAGGCAAGTTCTGAGATCGACAGGGCACAGGCTGCTTGAACTGGACCTTTAAGCACCCTGGGAAACAACACAATTGATACAACTTGAGCAGCACAGATTTACTTAATGAAGCGTTTTCTTGCTGCAATAAAGAAATCATGTCCAAGACTTTTCCAACTTGATATATGGCTGACCTGGTAGGACACCAGCTCTCAATTCCCAGATCTGACCTTGATGACTGGGGAGGATAGGAGTCGCCCTAGCAGCTATGTTTCATTTTTGAGACTCACGGGGTGATGTTATTTTACAAAACAGTTACAAAGGGGTGCTTTTCTTCAAGCCTCGTGAAAGCAAAGATGGCTTCGAAGCTTTATACAATCCCATGGCTTGAGATTATTTACAACACCTATCCTGTCCAGTCAAAAAGGAAGCTTGAGATGCAGAAAACTAAAGGGAGTAAAATAAGCCTTTGCTGCTCTGTCCCCAGTTTTTCTGACACTTAGAGAAGACTGGTCTATGGAACTCCCTGCCAGAAGAAGTGGTGACAGCGTATTTATTTGTTTATTTGTTTGTTTGTTTGTTTGTTTGTTTATTTGTTTATTTATTTATTTATTTATTTATTTATTTATTTATTTATTTATTTATTTATTTATTTATTTATTTATTTATTTATTTATTTATTTATTTAAAGCCGCACCCATCTCACCACATAGGGACTCGGGGCGGCGCACAGGGAATATAAAATATACATATATACAAGAATATAAGCATTCTTAAAACTGAATTAAATTAAACCCACCCTGCGCTAAAACCCATATTAAAACCCCTGAATTAAAACTTTGGTCAACTAAAAGCAGTACAGTGTCGAGTAAAATCATGCCAGGCCGGCTTGTTGGAAGAAGTGCGTTTTTAACTGCTGGCGGAACAGGCGGAGGTCCGAGATGACATGGAGTTCGGGAGGCAGAGCATTCCAGAGGGTTGGGCCTATCACAGAGAAGGCTCTTTCCCTGGGCGTCACCAACCAGCATTGCCCGGTTGATGGCACCCAGAGCAGACCCTCTCTGTGAGAGTGTATTGGTCGTAGGGACATATGGGGCAGCAGACGGTCTCGTAGGTAGCTAGGCCCCGTGCCATGGAGCACCTTGAAGATGGTCATCAAAACCTTGTAACGCACCTGGAAGGTCACAGGCAGCCAGTGCAGCTCGCGCAGGAGTGGTGTTTGGTGGGATTGCCTTGAAGCACCCATAATCACCCGCGCGGCCGCATTCTGGACCAACTGCAACCTCCGAGTGCATCTCAAGGGGAGCCCCATGTAGAGAGCGTTACAGTAGTCCACGCGAGAAGTCACGAGCGCTTGAGTGACTGTGCGAAGGGCCTCCCGGTCAAGTAAGGGGCGCAATTGGTGGACCAGGCGAACCTGGTAAAACGCCCCCCTGGCCACGGCCGCCACCTGGTCCTCCAGGGACAGCTGAGAATCCAGGAGGACTCCTAAATTGCGCGCCCTCTCCACAGGGGCCAGTACTTTGCCCCCCATGGTTATTATGATGGATGCCTAAGGACACCCTCCGGGTTGGAGAGATAAGCAGGATATCTCTCAACGCCATTTGCAGGGAATCATAAGCAGGTGAAGACATCTGCTTGGGAAGACCTTGAAGCAAATGGGGAGCCAGTGTGTGAGACAGAATGCTGGATTGGATGGGCTGTGGCCTGTTCCAGCAAGGCTGTTCTTATGTTCTTATGACTTGTGGAAGGGAGAAGAGATGGGATGTTTTATTTATCTTCCTGTCAGGGTTTGAAGAAGGAGAGAAGAAGTACTGTACAACTCAGCTCAGCTTATTCCTTTGCCCCATTGCCTTGGGATAGCTTTGTGCCTCCTGGATAACAAGTGTGAGAGAGACCCTCTCTTGAATTTGCAGTACATGGAGAAACACCGGCAAATACTACCTCTGGCTGGCCCCAGGGCGGGGTGGGTATGGAGATTTTGCAATATCCTTCCCCTGCCATGCCCACCAAGCCACACCCACAGAACCAAAATTGAATTTCACCACTGCTCTTGTGGCATTTTTACAGGACATGTAATAGCAATGAGGAGTAACCTCTTATCAAACCATACTTGGTTGCCATTACATCCGTTAACTGCAGATTTGGGGACCCAATCTTTTTACGTGTATAGTAAAATGCGTATCTACATGTATTCACTGCTTTCCATTCCCAAATTTATCCTGCTTTCTGCCCAGATGCTGATAAAGTCACTGTCTCTGAAGCAGCAACAACAGCAGGAGAATCCAGGACCAAGCCATGGAACAGATTGGGATCCTCACTTGAACCCCCTGCAACGAGCCCCAGCTTTATCCCAATGTGCACACGGTCACTGCTCTGCTTTGAGGAGAATCACTGTGTCTCCAACACTCCCAGGCACCCCGAACAAATGATACAGTCATTGCTGTAGTGTACTCAATCAATCATGACAATGCCCAAATCACGCCAGATGCCCCTATGCCCTATTACAGGGAAAGGACATCGTTTCCTGGCAGCTGAAGCTGCAGGAAAATGTGCACGCTGAACAATGGTTTCATGTAAAAGACAGTACAGAGTTTTGGTGCCTCTGAGAACAGATGAATGAAAAGGAGAGAGCTGCATGGTTGAATAAGCAGTGGAGAAAGGGAAGGAAAAGAATGACAAGAACAAGAAGAGATGTGAGCAAATATACAGGAGATCTGCATTTAGATTTCATTTATTTCAGGATGAGGATGGGAAGGGTTCATTCACAGCACAAAGGAGCTTAAAAGAGAAATCTTTTAATTTAGGGTCAAAAGGACTAAATTAGGACAGGGTGGCGATCTGCACTTGACCATGGAATGGCCTGCTGAAGATTCATTCCAAAAGGTGGGGCCATAACAAAATCTAAATTTGATTTTGTTTAAAATGAATTAGAATACAATAAGGCTGATATGATTATTTTTGGTCACAAGTTTAATATAAGAAGCGCTTGACTTACGACCACAATTGAGCCCAAAAACCTATGAGCCCTCACATCCTGGACATAAATTGTTTCAACTCCTACCCACAAAACGATGCTATAGAGCAGGGGTCTCCAACCTTTGCAACTTTAAGTCTGAAGGACTTTAGCTCCCAGACTTCTCCAGCCAGCAAAGCTGGCTGGAGAATTCTGGGAGCTGAAGTCCTTCAGACTTAAAGTTGCAAAGGTTGGAGACCCCTGCTATAGAGCACTGCACACCAGAACAACTAGACACAAGAACAGTTTTTCCCCCTAACGCCATCACTCTGCTAAACAAATAATTCCCTCAACATTGTCAAACTATTTACTAAGTCTGCATTACTATTACTATTAATCTTCTCATCGTTCCTATCACCCATCTCCTCCCACTTATGACTGTATGACTGTAACTTTGTTGCTTGTATCCTTACGATTTATATTGATTGTTTCCTAGTATGATTTGATTGCTTATTTGCACCCTATGACTATCATTAAATGTTGTACTTTATGATTCGTGACAAATGTATCTTTCTTTTTATGTACACTGAGAGCATATGCACCAAAGACAAATTCCTTCTGTGTCCAATCACACTTGGCCAATAAAGAATTCTATTCTGTTCTATTACGTTGCTAAGTAAGACAGTTGTTAGGTAAGTTTTGCCCCCATTTTACAACCTTTCTTGCCACAGTTGTTAAGTGACTCGTAGCAGTGTTTAGTTACACAGTTGCTCAGTCAACCTGGCTTCCCCATTGACTTTGCTTGTCAGAAGATCGCAGAAGGTGATCATATGACTCTTCAACCATCATACATGTGAATCAGTTGCCAACTGAGTTTTGATCACGTGACCAGGGGGATGCTGCAAGGGTCATAAGCGTGAAAAATGGTCATAAGTCACTTTTTGGTCAGTGATGGTGGCATTTTGAATGGTCACTAAATGAACTTGAGGATTATCTGTAATTTTCCTTGTAGTCACATTAAAGAGAATATGGCAACAGCTTTCTGGGGCTGTATTCTTGGAGACTGTGGAAAATAGAAGTGTGAAACTGCCCTTCTTGTGTAGCAAAATCCTCCCTCCCTTTCACTACATAAGAACATAAGAACAGCCTTGCTGGAACAGGCCACAGCCCATCCAGTCCAGCATTCTGTCTCACACAGTGGCTCACCATTTGCTTCAGGGTCTTCCCAAGCAGATGTCTTCACCTGCTTATGATTCCCTGCAAATGGCATTGAGAAATATCCTGCCTATCTCTCCATCCCGGAGGGTGTCCTTAGGCATCCATAATGATAGCCATTGATACCCTTGTTCTCCATGAACCATAAAGGTGTTGAGGCTGACAGCTGTCACCACTTCTTCTGGCAGGGAGTTCCATAGACCAGTGATCCTCTGGATGAAAAAGTACTTCCTCTTATTTGTTTGAGGTCTAGCTTCCAAAAGTTTCATGGAGTGCCCCCTAGTTCTAGTGTTGTGCAATAGGGAAAACAGTTTTTCCTTTTCTACTTTGTCCACACCGTGCATGATTTTATAGACTTCAATCAGGTCACCTCTCAGGCGCCGTCATTCTAGAGTGAAGAGGCCCAGTATATCACTGAAATATACATATATTTTAGTATATTTCAGTATGTATTATATGTATTATATGTATATAATACATATATTTCAGTATATTATTCAGTATATATTTCAGTATATATTCAATATATATACATATATATTTCAGTATATCACTGAAATATACATGCCCATTCAAAGCTGATCCTCTGCTAATTGCTGTGCCAACCACCCGTTTTCAAATTCAGAAGGAAAAGTGTGTTTCTCTGCTTTAAAAAAGGAAGACCCACTTAGCGAGGAGACCACCTCACACCACAAGAACATTACTAATTCCATTATAAGAGAAAGGACAGCAAGTGCTCCCAGGCGGAGATACTATGCCCTGTACAAGATTTGGCAAGAATTTATTCCAAAACCAATAAGTTTTCCAGGGATAAAATTAATAACAGAAGCCCTAATTTAAATTTATACAAGGCCATCAATTACCACAGCAGCATCTGGGAACTTTGCTAGCAGTGTCAAATTGCCAGTCACGAAAGTTTTAGTTGGATTTCATATATCTGGTTTATTTGCAGACAGGAAATTTCCTTACCTTAATTAAAACATTTTAACAAGCCAACACAATTAATCATGTTGCTCTCTTTTCAGCCCCCAGTGGTGTCCTGCTCCTGCTTACAAGACATCTCAGCAGCTCTGAACATTAGTAGCTTTCAACATTAGGAAACAGCATGCAATGAAGAGTGTGGGAGGGGGGAGCAAAAACCCATCTACTATCTTTGCCTCTGACCTCATGCATTCATTATTCCTTTGCAAACAAAGCCTAGCCATTTTGCAGAATCCCTGAGTGCATGTACAGATCTTGTGCACACACAACTTGTAAGTGCATCAACTCAGTTCACAAAGAAATAATGGATGAGAACAAGTTTTATCTAGAGATAGCATCCATGGTCCTAATCCCTCTCTACTCATTAATTGTATACTATTTGAAACACTAAAAGATACCATCACCTCTTGTGGCATTAACTTGAGTTTCAAGGCTACTTATAATTGACAGGGTTAAAATTCTGTTTCTAACTTATAGTGGGAGAGTCCCAGGTTCTCCAGTACAGCTCACTGAATGCTAAGCCTCATTGTGTTTTATTCACACAGAGAAACATCTACCCTCTGATATGGTTTCCGAAACAGCCTGTTCAAGAAGCTGGATTAGAAACCAGGGGACCTTAAATTGTCTTAAGCATGATGCCAGCCGTGTGACTGGGCCAGCCACTCTTTCTGAGCCCTAGCAAGGGGGAAGCAGGAGCAAATTCCTTCTATAATAATAGCAAGAAAACTGCTTGGACCTGTCTACGTAATCGCGAGGAGTCGGGATTGACTCATAGGACCATGACAACAACAGCAACAACATGGCCTTCATGAATGTAAGCAATATAGAATGAAAAACCAAGATTGCAAGTTGAAAGCGACACTTCCATGTTAATAGAAAAGTAACTTGTCACACTTGTGACAGAATTAAATTTCTTTTCCCTGACATATTAATTTTCTACCAGTAAGAAAGGTTTTACCCAAGAAAGAAATATTTTTAAAAACAAATTAAAATGCACATTTTTTCGAGAAAATGTATATCGATCCTTACAGGTTCAGTTTCTCTAGGTCATTTTCTTTATGAGTTAGAGACAAAACCTTCCATAAATGTCCTAAATGTATTATATTTGCATTTGTGTTCTCACGGGTGTGACTCTAAAATTTGACAAATGCAGTTGTGCTGTAGGCTGTGGTAGGCTGTTTAATGGATATGATTCTCATATGATTTTCATGTCTCCAGCTTTTTTCTATGTTAAATGTAACAGCCTGTCAATTCAGAATTGGAAAACCATAGTATTGGAAAGCATTTCAAAGGCCATTGGGAGCAATTTCCAGTAATAAAGAGTCTCACCTTACATGCAAAATGTCCCTGCTGGATCTTTGACCAACTTTATCTTGAAATTCTCCAAGGAGATTCTGAAGAGTCTGTTCTTTTAGAAGATTTTGCTTCCAATGTCTATATTAAATCTGCAATGTATGTTGAATTGTACGTCCTGCCCTTTAAATGGATTATAACTTAGATTCTTCTGCCCTTAGTGAATATGGTGAATTACATATTCTCTTTCTGAGATATCTTTAAATAGCTGAAAATTGCTCCCTCCCTTTTTTTTTGTTTGGGTTGAATATATGCTGGTTACTTCAATCTTTTCTCACATGACAACCTCCTAGAGTGAACCTTGTCTCACCCACAGCGTTTCCTCTGTATCTTTTCCAGTTTGTTGACAGCCTCTCTAAGTAATTAATCTGCAGACTTGGTTATGGATGCTGCTACATAAAAAGGCCAATCATTCTCTCATATTTTATTGCTGTGAATCAAGCAAGATGCTGGAATGTCTGGTGAGACCCTCATTACATCAAATTGCCAAGCTGTGGAACAGTGATGGGCTCTTGCCAAGACACCCAGAAGTTAGATGGCAGGAACTGAATGTGTCAGAGGTATGTATGCCTAACGGGTTGAGCTAGCAGAACATGGAAAAACAAGCAAGGGTTAAGAGCTTCTTCATCTTAACGTGACTGAAATGGATTCACCCAGACTTGCAATTATTAGGAGTAAATCCATGGCATTAATAAGAGGGATAACCTTGGACAAAGTCACTTATTCCAATGCCTGGGCCAGATGGGATCTTAGGGACAGCAGGAAGAATCTTCCCTGGAGCTCCTTCAGCCTACGGATTTATCTAACAGATACCAAATAAAGCTGACATGACTAGCTAAGCCACTGCAGGAGAAGAAAAACGAGGCAGCTGTTCTATATCAACTTTGGATCCAGCTGCTTTCCCCGAAGGAGATCTCTGGGTTTCCATATGCATCCTGCAAGAAGACTAAGGACAAAAACATGAGCAATGCCATCATCAGTTGTTGAGGATATTAGTAGGCAGCAGCTAAGGGACAGTACCCTCCTGTGTTTAGTTCTGTAGAGATACTATGCAAAGCCAGTCTATGAAATCTATGAAATATATTTTTTTTTTCAAAAGAGAAAATAACACACAGACATGCAACTTAGGATCTAAATGCTCTATGGCATGGGTGTCATGCTCAAAGCCCACGGGCTGGCCCTGGCCCGTGGAGTGCTTAGATCTGACCCGCGGGTCTGACCTAGAAACAGCGAAGGACCAGCCCATGGTGCTTCTGCCAGAGCTTGGGAGAGTTGCGTGTGGCCTCCAAAGCTCCATTTATGCTGGCAGAGCGTGGCAGAAGGCCATTGCAGCCAAAAATAGAGCTCGGGAGTCCGTTTTTGCCTCCAACATGAGTAATGTTGAGCAGAGCAGACCCACCCTGGTTATGCCCATCACCCCCCCCTGAGATCAAACACAACCCTGATTCGGCCCTCAATAAAATTGAGTTTGACACCCCTGCTCTATGGCGTGACTAAAATACCCACATCATTATAACTCTTATTTGGGAGCAGGCTATGGTAGCCAAAAAGTAGCCTATCATAATAAAACCTTAACTTCCCTTTTCAGGGCAGCTTGATGGTCACTTCCCTCCACAGCGTCTGATTTCAGCCCCATGCTATAAAAGAGCGACTAATAAAA
Organism: Rhabdophis nuchalis; assembly: GCA_039707465.1. Lineage (NCBI taxonomy): Eukaryota > Metazoa > Chordata > Lepidosauria > Squamata > Natricidae > Rhabdophis > Rhabdophis nuchalis. Next base: position 61,758,079 of record CM077644.1, read on the forward strand.
TACAGGTAGTCCTCGACCTACGACCACAATTGAGCGCAAAATTTCTGTTTCTAAGTGAGACATTTGTTAAGTGAGTTTTTCCCCATTTTGCAAACTTTCTTGTCACCTTTGTTAAGTGAATCACTGCAGTTGGTAAGTTAGTCACACAATTGTTAAGTGAATCTGGCTTCCCCATTGACGTTGCTGGTCAGAAGGTGACAAAAGGTGGGGCAGAGTTAAAATTAAAACACTAAGTGAGGCGGAGGCATTTATCCAAAAACATTCTCCCCAGCTGGGAGACGAAGACAGGGGGAGCGACGGCAGGGAAGAAGAGTCAATTGCGAAAAGACTTAGGTCTCAAAAATGATTTTATTTGAAATTCTATTGTAATTGTCGATACAAGATAAAATAGCAAAGAAAAAGAGGATTGAATATATGGACTGTACAATGTAACCTTTATATATGCCTATACTTTACTTTTAAAATTGTAAATTTATGAAGTGTTGGAAGGGCCACCACCAACGGCAGGGGTGATACCAAAATGTTATTTTCACCCTATACCTTTTCCCTTGTATAAATTTTGAAAACCAATAAAAAAAATTCGGGAAAAAAAGAATGTGGCAAAAGGTGATCACATGACCCTGGGGCACATCAACCGTCATAAACATGAACCAGTGGCTAAGCATTTGAATTTTGATCACATGACCGTGTGGTCATAAGTCACTTTTTTCAGTGCTGTTGCAACTTTAAATGATCGCTATAAATGAACTGTCGTAAGTTGAAGGGGACCTGTAGCTATGGAACCTGGCTTGAAAAGGGCCAAGTGTTTTTTGTTAGCGTTTAATACAATACAATAGCAGAGTTGGAAGGGACCTTGTAGGTCTTCTAGTCCAACCCCCTGCATGGGCAGGAATCTTATACCATTTCAGACAAATGGCTGTCTAACATCTTTTTAAAGACTTCCAGGGTTGGGGCATTCACAACTGCTGGAGGCAAGCTGTTCCAGAGGTTAATTGTTCTTACTGTTAGGAAATTTCTCCTTAGTTCTAAGTTGCTTCTCTCCTTGGTTAGTTTCCACCCATTGCTCCTTGTCCTGCCCCCAGGTGTCTTGGAGAAAAGTTTGACTCCCTCTTCTTTGTGGCACCCTCTGAGATATCGGAACACTGCTATCATGTCTCCCCTGGTCCTTCTCTTCATCAAACTAGACATACCCAGTTCCTGCAGCCGTTCTTCATATGTCTTAGTCTCCAGTCCTCTAATCATCTTGGTTGCTCTTCTTTGCACTCTTTCCAGAGTCTCCACGTCTTTTCTACATCGTGGCGACCAAAACTGTATGCAGTATTCCAAGTGTGGCCTTACCAAGGCACTATACAGTGGCATTAACACTTCACGCGATCTAGATTCTATCCCTCTGTTGATGCAGCCTAGAACTGTGTTGGCTTTTTTGGCAGCTGCTGCACACTGCTGGCTCATATTTAAATGGTTGTCCACTAGGATTCCGAGATCCCTCTCACAGTTGCTACTATTGAGCAAGGTACCACCTATACTGTACTTGTGCATTTGGTTTTTCTTGCCTATATGTAGGACCTTACTTTTTTCACAATTGAATTTCATTTTATTAGACAGTGCCCAATGTTCAAGTTTGTCTAGATCCTTCTGTATCTTAAGCCTATCTTCTGGAGTGTTGGCTATTCCTGCCAGCTTGGTGTCGTTTAGTGAAACATGTGTTCTATTGGAAATTAAGATAAAAAGTTTTTGATCTCTTCAAACATGCAAAGCAAAGGCAAGGAGATTAGGGGGATGATGTATCCCTGAGACTTACCACAGCTTGAATACATTTTCAAGAATCCAATGAACTGAACAATAAGTTAGATGCCTTAATATAACTATAAAGATTTGTCATAGCAATAGATGGATATCGGCATTAAAAGGACAGCAGGATTTGTAAGCTTCTCCACTAAGTAGCAGAAATAGCTAAAGGCTTAACAAGGTTCTCATGAGTGTTGCTTGGCTAGGAAAGTGGCATCTTCTCTCCTTCAGTATGTTGTAATTAAAATAACAGAAAGGACCCATTTTATGCACCAATGCTGCTGTACCAGCCTACCTGCTGTGGAGTGACATCCCTACCTCAATTGCTTGATTCTGCTCCAGATCAGTAGTGGAATTCCCAAGGCTTGCAATCCTTTAAGCATCCTTTTTTTTTTGTGGGTGTTGTAAAAATTTTATTGGTTTTATAACATTTATAGGAAAGGGGTACATAGGTACATAGAAAATTTTGGTAGGTCCCATGCTGGCAGTAGAAATCCTCCCAAATCCCACAGGTTTACAATTTTAAGTGTAACATACAAAGGATAAGCATAAACAGAGTTCTTACTTTATATCAACGGCATGTTCAATCCTTTCTTTCTTTGCCATTTTCAAAAATATTTCAAATACAATTACTTTTGTGACCTGAGCCGATATTGTCGATATTGCTCCCTCCTCCTTGTCCCCAGGTGGAGGCATAGCCCCTCCATTCCCATATCTTGTGTCTTGCTGCCCTTTTCCCCGCCTCCGCTATCTTTATCTCCTAGAAGGGAAGAATGTTTTTTAATAAAGGCTTCTGCCTCATCTACTGTCTTAATCCTAATCCTGTTTCTCTCCCAGAAGATCAGCATTCCCTCTGGCAATAACCATCTAAACCAAACTCCTCTGTTATATAATTTCTTTGACAAGAAGGAATATTTCCTTCTTTAAGCATCCCTTGAGTGGTATTGAGGCTGGGACAGCTCAGGAGTTCATCTTCACCATGGCTTGAATTGAGAACCTGGAGGTCTCATATACATCTGAGTTTTACTTTGGGCCTGTTGAGACATGATATGGGTGTGGAGAACATTACCGTCAAATCCATTGCCCTGGATAGATCACTACCTGATTACTTTTCAGCTTATTAGTGCTGGTCCCCTATCCCAGGGGGAGGGAAACATATTAGTCAATCAGTTCACTCAAGACTTCATGGATCATGTTGAGTTTTGGGGATTTTCCTGAGGCTGGGTTGAGGTTCACAAGAGCACTGAGCCATATTAGCAATAGCACTTAGACCTGTATACCACTTCACTGCACTTTACAGCCCCTCTCTAAGTGTTTTACCCCCAATAATTTTGGTCCTCATTTTACCAACCTCAAAAGGATGTTAAGATGAGCCAATTTTGAACCACTCAGAATCGAACTTCTGGAGTGAGCAGTGAGTTAGCCTGAAGTACTGCTTTCTGACCACTGTGCCACCATGGCTCGGTATATTGCTCATATGCAGCCTCTGACAACTCACAGGAAGACAAAAATACTGTGCAAACTAAAGCAAGAGCCCATACTGTGGATCACATCATAGCATTAAAAAGCCAATATATATTTTTGTTTTATTCTTAGGGTTATCTACAAATAACACTTTTATAAAAGTGACTCCCAGACTGCTGGGAAAGTTTCAATCACAGGATTATCTGCAGGACCCCTGTGAGGAATACTCTAGGCATCTAGTGGAGAAGGTCAGTTGAATGCACTCAGAGTTGGATTCCACCTAGGTAAACCATACCAAGATGGCAGAAGTATGTTCCTGTGTAGTTAGCTGGGAAGAAATTGAGCTATACTGGTGGTGGATAGCATCTTTGATTTGCCTATTTATTATATCTGTGTCCCTCATGGTGGGTAAAGGATGTCCAGGAGATCAGGTGTGATTGGATCTATGGAGGTTTTCAAAATAGACTAGACAACCATTTGACTGGAACGGTATAAGGCCCCTGCCTTGGTCAGGGGGTTGGACTAGAAGACCTCTGTAGTTCCTTCTAGCCCTATGTTTCTAGGTAACATGCACTTCATTGAGAGAGGGGTATCCCCACTACATAAGAACATAAGAATAGCCTTGCTGGAACAGGCCACAGCCCATCCAGTCCAGCATTCTGTCTCACACAGTGGCTCCCCATTTGCTTCAGGGTATTCCCAAGCAGATATCTTCACCTGCTTATGATTCCCTGCAAATGGCATTGAGAAATATCCTGCCTATCTCTCCAACCCGGAGGGTGTCCTTAGGCATCCATCATGATAGCCATTGATACCCTTGTTCTCCATGAATTCCATGAACTCATCTAATCCTAACTACCTTGAGAGAGGCACTGGTGCATCTCCTTCTCAAGAGGCTTCCCTGGACAATTTTAACCTAGTCCCCAACCTTCACTTTTAAGGAAAGATTTACCTACTTTGTTTATTTGGGATTTTAAAATTATTATTTCTGTACGGGAAGATTGTTAAGAAGGTGGTTGTGCTATGCTTCAGAGGGCTGTGAAGATAACTAATTATCTAGATCCATTTCAGCCATAACATAGCACTGAGACAGCATAGGTGGTGCTTGTTGATAACCTGTGGATGAGCTGGGATAGGAGTAGTGCAATCCTCCTGATTCTATTCTATTAGCAGCTTTCAGTACTATTGACTATGCTTTTCTTCTGGCCCATTTTGCAAGGGCTAAAAGTGAGCTTGTGGGACTGCGGCGATTCTCCTCCTTTTTCTGTGATCATGTTCTATTGGTGCTTATAGGATGGTACAGACCAAATCCAAGATGCTATCAAGGCCTTGAATCTAATCTTTGGGGGCATGGATGAAGAGGAACAGGCTCAAATTCAATCCTGTCCAAACAAATGGATGTGAATCTTTTGACCCTTTGTGAATAGGGGTGCAATTTGGGGCTTTTCCTGGACTTGGGACTCCTGCTTAAGGACCAGAAAGCTTTTGTACACATCCATCTTGTGTTACCCGGTCTGAGGACAGGAAGGAGGCTTCAGTCGCTCATAATTTGTTCACCTCACATGACAAAAGTATTGCATTGCATTACTGGGGATGTCCTTGGAAACTATTTGGAAGCTGCATTTGATTCAGAATTCAGCTGCACAAATAATTATAGGTATGCCACATCATGCCTTGCAAACTCTTTAATCTATGAACTAGACCAGGGGTCCCCAACCCCCGGGCCGTGGACCGGTGCCAGTCCATGGCTTCATAGGAACTGGGCCGCAGGGCCAGAGAGGAGGAGGAGGAGGAGGGAGGAGGGGGCAGCCCCCTGGGTAGAGTGCGCACCTGGGGCGGGAGAGTGCAGGTGCGGCCGCTCGCACCGTTAGGGGCCGAGAGGGGCGAGTGAGCCGACTCCCCCCCGCACATGCTCCGCCTGTTCCCCGCTCCCCCCCCCCCGCTCCCCCTCTACGCTGGCCGAGCCATGCCCACCAGACTGCGGAATTTTCCTTAAAATGAAACCAGTCCCTGGTTCCAAAAAGGTTGGGGACCCCTGAGCTAGACCGAGAGTTACCAATAGGCTTTATGGTGAAGTACAAGGTGGATGTTATTACCTAGAAAGCCCTTTATTCTACAGAGCCTGCCTAGGTAAAGGACCATCTTCCATAATTCCTGCCCTGAACAATTGGCATGTTCCAGGTTTACTCCATTAATCAATGCACTGATGGGACCTAAAAAGTGTGCCTTTTCTATCGCAGCATTTGCCTCTTAGAACAACATTCATTCTGAGATCTATCAGGCGATTCCTTTCCATCTTTAAAGGAGTCTGGAAAATTTGGCTCTTGGCATAGACTGAGTAGACGGTCCTGGTTGCTTTCTTATTTTTGGACATTAGATGTTTTTACTTGTATTTTCTTTTAGCAAACACATTATTGTACACTGCAAGGGTTGCTATGAAGTTGGGTGACCTTATAAATTTAAATAAATAAATGCACACTTTTGAGGTTTGAAAATTCCAGATCCCTATCCTAACATTTTTTGGGAATGGGAAAATGTATTGTTAATCTATCACAACCACAAAACAAAGCACGGAGTCAATGGGTCTGGAATGCATTAGCTGATTTAACAGCAAGTGTCCCTATTGTTGTTTACAGAGCAATGTTAGCGCAGAAATAACTTCAATTCATCTTCTTTCACACAAAAAGGCCAAATCAGGAATTAACAGTGATCCTTTAACATGCTCTTGCAAACTTTACGCAAACACAGTCTGTGATGAATGAAGTGCCTCAGGGTCTGCCTACACCTCTTTGGAGAAGATAAGAAAAAAAACATTGCTGCCTCTTCACTACAATTTCTCATTCTTCCCTAAAAAAACAGAGTAAGGATAAAGAGCTCCTCCTTTCACAGCAATGACATACAGAATTGAAATTAGCTACTGTAGGATTACCCAGATATCACGAGTAAGTCTGGATGTTGAAATATAGTTGTTCTGCATACTGAAGCTTAAAAATAAAACAAGTTCCCGGGTTGATCCATGAAAGGAAACAAAAGAATATCAACTCTTTAGCTGAGTAGGACCTTTCTCCAAAAGTGCACATTTGAGTTCTTTAGAAATCTTCATTGGATGAACTAATACAAAAAGGGGAAGTAGGAAGAAATTCCAAGTCCCAAAATTGAAACAAGGTATTGTGAACATTAGGTTTGTGACCTAAACATGGCAAATGATGGAGAGTTGCTGAAAATTCCCCCTCAAAAAATTCATTTAATATCCATGTTATTTTTGGCACAGGAGCAAAAATGTATGAGTGTTACATTTCAAGCTCAGAAATCCAGGCAAAAATAAACAAATAAAATTTGATCCATGATTTTCTAATTCTTTTAAGTCTCTTCTAGAAAAATGTGAGGCTATAATACCTATTTGATTTTTGCCAGCAAAAATACATCACTAACCAGTAAGATGGTCTTATACCCATGGTTCCATCCTTGTCTTTTGCTGTTCAAATTCATCTAATATTTCCCTCAAAAGAAAATGTATTTCTGACACTGGTTCAATTAAAAACAAAGCTAACTAGCAAAGTTTCAGGGTTCATCTTGAGACAACACAAAAAGAGATCAGACCAAATCACAAATCTATGAAACTGGTTAAAGCCTTCAAGTGGATACCAAACAAGATATGTTATGGATACGATAATCATGTCAAGTGGCTATACAGTGTCAACCATCCCTTCTAGCTAAATACCAACTCCACAGGAGGAGAAATACAGATGGGCTGATTAAAAAAAGAACTGGGAAGAAAGAAAAAGAAAGAGGGAAAAGGCATTCTCGGAGAAAATTAGAATTGAAGACAGTGTAAAGCAGTGGTAGTCAACCTGGCCCCTACTGCTCACTGGTGGGCGTTCCAGCTTTCATGATGGGCGGTAGGGGTTTTGTCTGATACTGAAGCACTTTCCTTTTTTTAATTTAATTGACTTCCCTACTTTATAAATCACCATTACTGTGGAACCGGTGGGCGGTTAGATATAAAAAGGTTGACTACCCCTGATGTAAAGGAACAGATCTCTGTTGGATCAGGGGCAGAAAATACCACTGGAAAATCATATTTGTGCAAAGGTAAAACTCAAGAGTCATCATATTCAAATGAGCACACTTCATGGTAGACATGCAACCATCAGCAGAGGCTATCTATGGAAACCTTTCTATTCCTTTGTAGGGAGCATGTTATTACTCACCGCTGGATGTTGCTGAGATCCACTCATAAGCATTTGAAAAAATACCAAAAAAAATGGAAAGAAACATGATTCAGTAAACAGACACAAGAATAAAACTGTATTTTTAATTGTATGGTGTTAAACTTTGCAACCTGTTTTTAAGCTCATATACCTGATAGTTTATTTTTGTAAACTTTGTATTGGATGTTTATGCTGTGCTGCTTTTTAATGTGATTTTTAGTGTTTTCTTTTTCCTGTTGTACAACTTTAGATAATTTGTTTTAAGAGGCTTTAAATATAGGCTAGAAATAATAGGCTTGCCTGAAACCTTGAAAGAGTGTTTTGCTTCAATAGATTATTCCCTCCATCATGCTTTATAGTTGAGCAGGTAGTGTAGCCCCTACTTTAAAATAGTCTTCTCCAATTGGACCACAGCAGAAAGCTTGCTGGGTGAGAATTATAAGTGTTGTACTTCAAGATATATGCAAAGTTCCAGATTAGGGAACATTATTTAATGTGTGACACAGGTCATGTTGCCATTCTACCCTGATAAGAACCTCATATGATGGAAACAATCAAATTAGCTACATTTTTGTGATGGTGCTCAGGAACTTGCACTCCTATAAAAGCTTTCAGTAAAAGCTAGTGAGAAAAAGTGAGTGGAATGTTAGGAGAAGTGAATAGACTGAATGTAATGAGTTTGGTTTTGAGCAACGATCATTGAGAGACATTATGGAAGCAGAGAATGAAGGAACTGGTGGAAATAATGAAGAAGGATGGAGAAGAAATTGAAGCAGAGTGATAAAAGAAAGGGGAGAGCTGGAGGGTGGAACAGCCTGAGATCACATGACTGAAGCCAGTAGTAGAGAGTGTGATCAAGAGCAGACTAAGCAGGAGAAAGAAGAATCCAGGCAAAGTTAGTTAATTTGGTTTTGGCAATGTTGGGCAGTTCTGAGCTTTTGCATGAGGATACAAGCTGCAGAACTGTAGATGGGCTTCTCAGATATTTTGGTTTGTTTGCCTGAACCCAATGGCTATTGTGGCCAGACGTTCCCACTGGAAACCCATTATTTTATTGTGGCAACCTCTGATGCCACAATAGCTGCCATCTAGCTGCCCTTTGATTATACTTGATTTCAAAAGCAAAGGTTTTTTATTGAAAAAGTTTTATTGAGTTTTACAAATTTTTATACAAATAGGGCAAGGTAAATAAGGTTTTAGAAAGACATTGTGAGAACCTCCATGTCAGAGTCATTGGCCCCAGCCGAGGCTTCATAAAAGAATATATAATTAATACAGTAAATTTTCATTTGTACTACAAAGTGGAAAGAGATACAAATATATCATTGTAAAATCTATGCTAACAATCATGTATAAACATCCAAATAAAAGTTGTACATACAAAAATAAAGTCACTTTTGAGATCTAAGTCTTTTGGCAATTGTATCTTCCTCTCCCTGACCTCCAGTGGGCGAGGCCCGTTCTCCCATTTTCATCCTCCAGGATTGAGGAATGTTTTTTAAGAAAGGCTTCCGCCTCTGCAATTGTTTTAATTCTCACCCTTCCTCCCTCCCAGAACACCAACATTCCCTCTGGCATCACCCACTTGAACCAAATCCCCTTTTTAAATAATCTTTTAGACAAGAAGGAATACTTCCTTCTTATCTCTCTAATCTTTTTCGGGACCTGCTTCAAGATGGCAATCTCATTCTGCTGGTAAATTAAAGGACTGTCTCTCTGCGCTCTCAGGATCCTTTCCCTTGTCGACCTCCTTACAAATTTAATATGGATCTCTCTGGGTACTTCATTTATCCTGGCATATGCTGAATTTATTCTATATATCAGATCAATGTCCCCCCTAATATCTTCTTTGCTCTTTTGTATATAATCTTACTAGACCGGGGGGCCCTTCGCACAGTCACTCAAGCGCTTGTGACATCTCGGCTGGATTACTGTAACGCTCTCTACATGGGGCTCCCCTTGAGGTGTGCTCGAAAGCTACAGTTAGTGCAGAATGCGGCCGCGTGGGTGGTTATGGGTGCCCCAAGGCAAGCCCACGTAACACCTCTCCTGTGCGAGCTGCACTGGCTGCCTATGGCCTTTCGAGTGCGCTTCAAGGTGTTGACTACCATCTTTAAATCGCTCCATGGCTCGGGGCCTAGCTATATACGAGACCGCCTCCTGCCCCATACATCCCTTCGTCCGGTCCGCTCCCACAGAGCAGGCCTTCTCCGGGTGCCGTCGGCTGAGCAATGCTGGCTGGCGACACCCAGGGGAAGAGCCTTCTCTGTGACGGGCCCGGCCCTCTGGAACGACCTACCCCCGACCTTCGCACTACCTTGGACCTCCGCCTCTTCTGCCAACATCTTAAGATGTACTTATTCCAACAAGCCGGCCTAGGATAGCCCCCCGCTTCTGACTTTTAAATATAAATTATAATTTGGTTACGGTTTTAATAATGGGTTTTAGCACGGGTTAATTAATTTAATATATTTTTAATTGATGTATATTGTATTTATGGTTTTATATAATGCCTGTGCACCGCCCTGGGTCCTAACAAGGAGAAGGGCGGGGTATAAATTTGATAAAATAAAATAAATAAAAATCTGCTAAAATTGTACACATTAAATTAATCAAATCTTCATCAGGTGACTCAGGGACGTTCTGAAATCTTAAAAAGTACGACATCCTTTCAAAATCCACCCTAGACATATGACCAGTTAAATCCCCTATTTCATTATTAACACTTATAAGCTCTTCCCTTGTCCCAGCCAACCCCAACTCCAGACCATCGATCTTTTGTGTATTTTCCATTAATTTCTTCTGTGTCTCCAAGAGTTCTAATTTGGAACTGACATGGTCCTTCCGCATTTCTTTCATTTCTTTCATAATGTTCTGAAGAGTTTCATCCATTGCTGCTAATTTAGCGTCCACATCTGATTTTTCAGGTAACATCGAAGTGATTTTAGGTTGATGCGTCTGCTTTTTTGAAGCCATAATGAAAGATGCAAGTTTTAGTCAGTAAAATGACGTCTGCTGGAGAGGAGTCTGTGAGACAAGGTGGGAGCAGATTCTGGTGACCAAAGTCACAATTTCATTTATTTATAATCCAGAGAGAAACCAAGTTCTTAAAAACAATCAGGTAAAAAGAAAAAAAAGAAGGCACTTCAGGGAAAGGTCCAATTAATCCATTACATGCAATCGTTAGTGAAAAGAGAAAGGCAGTCCCGAACACAAGGGAATGTCAGCAGTTTTCCAAGAAAAGTATGTCTCCTGAGAACAAAGGAATGCCATCTTCCCCTGCCCCTCTGGAAGCCGCCCGGAGTTAACAAGCAATAAATTGTCTCATTGTTGCCAGACTTCGATACTAAGTATCCAAAGGTAATACAGGAAAGACTTTCACTTATAGTTTAAGAAAATCGGATGTTGATTTCTCCGCTTCCCCAAGCCTGGGGAGCATTTTTAAACGCCGCTTTTTTTTCCATTCCGAGGGGGGATATTACAAACTCCCCCCTCCATCCTCTTTCAAGCTGAAAGTTGCAAGCATTGAAATAATATCACTCACAGTCCACTTCACAGCCAGAGCCTCGGTGTTGCCTCCAACTCCGGCGCTTCAGCTCTTCGTGAAAGCGGCTAGATATTCCGGTCCTCCATCGGCAAAGGGGACGATGCCTCCCCGCGACTCGTTCCCCTACGCCTAGGTCGAAGCGGGGACCACCACCCCGACCGCCGTCAGGGTAGGGGGATTCCCCGCAAGCCGCCCGTACAGCAGGAGTCCTTTCAAAGAACTCCCTGCCCCTTGGGGGGCCGTAGAGGCAACCAAGCGGCGGACGAGCCCAAAGACTCGACCGTCGCCTCCGGCCAACCGGAAGGAAGTCCAAAAGCAAAGGTTTTTTATGAAGAGGATTTCATAATGCACAACAAAATAAGGATTGCTAACTGGGTCTTGGAAAGAGAAGGAAAAAGAGGAAAGAAAAGAAAAAGCAATGATGTGGATTTCAAGAGTTAACTTTCTGAAAGCTAGTAGAGTAGGATAGAAAATAATGTCAGATTTATGTGAGAAGTGGAAAGGATTGGAGAAATGTAGCTGGATCATACACTAGATAATAATTCTTGCAAAAAATCAGGAGACAGGCACATAAGTGGCTGGAAAGCATTGTGTTGGTTGGCTGGTTTATCATGAGTGTGGTTTTTATAGTACAGGTGACTTGGTGTTGGAGAAGACTCCTGTGAGTCCCTTGGACTGCAAGGCGATCAAACCAGTCAGTCCTAGAGGAGATCAACACTGACAGCTCTTTAGAAGACCAGCTCCCGAAGATGAAACTCAAATGCTATGGCCACCTAATGAGAAGAAAGGACTCACTGGAGAGGAGCCTAATGCTGGGAAAGATTGAGGGCAAAAGAAGAAGGGAACGACAGAGAATGACGTGGCTGGATGGAGTCACCAATAGGCCTGAGCTTAAATGGACTGCAGAGGATGGTAGAGGACAGGAAGGCCTGGAGGAACATTGTCCATGGAATTGCAATGGGTCAGACACGACTTCACAGCTAACAACAAAGTCCTTGGCTTATGACTACTATAGGGACTGGAGCTTCTGGAGATAAAGAATATTGTTATTGAGTTGTGCACAATTTTATAACCTTTTTTGCTGCAGTCATTAAGCAGCAAATGTGGTCATTAAGCAAATCCAGTGTTCCCCATTAACTTTGCTTTTTGGAAGCCCTCTGGGAAGGTCGCAAATGATCACGTATGCTGTAATAATCATAAATGCATGCATGCTGGCAACTGTTAAGTCACTTTTTCCCAGTACTGGTATGACTTCATTTGGTTGTTAAATGAACGGTAGTAAGTTGAGGGCTATCTGTAGTTCTTGTTGGGGAATTATTTCTAAAGGGCAGCCCTTTAGAAATATAGTATACGGACCAGGGGGTGAGGGACAGAAAATTAGAATGGATAAGTTGGCTCTGGATGGGGTTATATCAGATGGTAAATGGGAACCCCAGAAGACACTGTGATAAGTTGGAGGGGTGATGATACATTGAGAAAATTATGATGGGAGGAAAGGGATGGTGACAGCCAGTTTGGTGTTATGGTTAAGGTGCTGGCCTAGAAACCAGCAAACTGCAAGTCATAGGCCTGCCTTAGGCATAAACTTCATCTGGGTGACTTTAAGCCAAGCATTCTATCAGCCCAACCCACCATAAAGGAGTATTTCTCAGGGGAAAATAGGAGGCACAGATGTTACCATATATTCCTACTTCTGGCTTCCTCTCTTCAATGGAGGAGCCAGTTAACCAATTATTCAGAATGCTTGGATATTACTGCTTTTTTATAATGTTTAAATTTTATTAAAAGTTTTACAAAGAATGTAAAAACTAATAAAGGAAGCAAAGGAAGGAAGGAAGGAAGGAAGGAAGGAAGGAAGGAAGGAAGGAAGGAAGGAAGGAAGGGTACAGAAAAAGACAACCAAAAGAAATAAGAAAAGAATAAGCTTTTGATTCTTCTGCAGCAAATACAAGTCATATCCACACACACACACACCCCTAAGTACAACTGTACCTCATCATGATGGGGGTGGAGGTTTGAACAATATAAGTCTATTTTACTGACCAACACAGCTCTAGAGAAAAACCTGGCAACCTATTCCAGTTTACTTTGCCAAAAAACTTGATGGATCGACTAGAAAATGCAAATACAAGTAGAATTACAATATTGGCTCATACTCTAAGATTATAGACAAAAAGCTCACTTTTTTCTATTATCCAATTTTTTTTTCTAATGATCAAAAACATAAATCATGAATGCATTTTCTTCTATTTCATGCAAAAAAGTCTATAAAGGATTTTCAGTCAGCTATAAATACAAACATTGTTTTTTCTGTATTCAGTGGTAAATTTAGCCAACTCTGCAAGTTCCATCATCTTCACCAGCCATCCCTTCATTGCAAGTAATGTTAGACCTTTCCATTTTTTAGTATATCATACTATCGCTGCAGCATCATATATAAAAACAAAGTTCCATGACTTTTTTCCTAGCTGTCTATCCATTCATTTCAAGAGCAATGTTTCTGATTTTAAGATATTCCATAATGTGTTCTTCCTGGATATTATTGCTGAACATTGTGAATACATGATTCAGTCTTGAATGAGAGCTATCCTGGTATGCTTTAATAAAAACTAGATAGATGAAGAGGAAGGTCCTTCATCATTGAGAAGTGCCTAATCTGGGTTTGAAGTTTGGCATCGACCACAAGCCAAGATAAGGAAGAGGCATTGTAACTATCATACAGGAAATTCTGATACATTCATTGTTGACACCAATGAGGCTGTATCGTGTATGTGAAGATGGGCTCTGGGGACAAATTTGGATTGCTCCTGGTTGTACAACCTCATAGCTGGGTTGATTTATGGGCTCTCCCTGTTCACCAAGTCAGAAAAATCGTTGGTTTATTGAGTAGTTGAAGCAATTAAGGAGAATTCTAGGACACCACTAGAAAGAGATGAAAAGCTAATCCAAGTAAGTTTACATTCAATCCTACATTATGCCGGTAAGAGTAGCAGAACATCATTTCCCCACTCTTATTCTATCCATAAAACAAAGCCAAGAGCCCTTTTTAAAGTGACCTAAAGCCAGTTGGTCACACCTGACTTCCAGCTGGGTAGGTCTTGCTGAAATGACCAAAGCTATGCTTACAAGACCATCTGGCATGAATTTATTCCTGTGAGTACCAAGATTTTGGAAAGAGTTCTCTCTGACATCAGCTTTAACACCTGTAGTTTAGATCTTTGCTCTTCCTGAAAACTTCCAGAGAAGTCGTTGGTGGCAGGGTCATGACAAGGTTAAATGCTTCCTTGAGAGAAGGATAGATAGCCTGCTATGCAAGACGTGGAGATATGATCACTGCTCAAGAAGTCCCCACTCAGCCCAGAGTTTCTGGATAATCGTTGACCTGTTTGTAATCTTCACTTTTTAACAAAGATAGCTGCATATATGATGTGACTACAACTCAAAGGCTTATGGAGAAAATGGATGATCTGTATCCATTTCAGTCCAGTTTCAATCCTGGGTATAGCATTTATATGTTAACTCTGGGTTAAGAGCGAGGACCAATATTTTGCAATGATTGTCCTTCCTGAACAAACATTGGGTTAGAAGAGATTGAGTCCAAGGTTCCTTCTTTGCAAATTGCCATAAGACTCAATGCTGCATTTCTGTTTAATATCTAGGAGAAACCATTTAACGAGTTTGTCTGTTTGGCACAATGTCATGTATCAAGGTCATGATACTCAATTTTACAACTTAATTCTGAACTGGGCATTTGTCAAGACATAATAATAATAATAATAATAATAATAATAATAATAATAACAATAACAATAACAATAACAATAACAATAACAATAACAATAACAATAACAATAACAATAACAATAACAATAATAATAATAATAATAATAATAATAATAATAATAATAATAATAATAATTTAATTTATAGACCGCTCCTCTCCCCATAGGGACTCGGAGCGGTGCACAGGGAAACTAAAACCACAATACAATATACACATATAGTTAAGAAAAAATTAAATATGAACCTGTGCTAAAATCCCCTTAATCTGCTAAAATACCCAATTAAAAAACAGCTAAACCCTGTAGAGAGAGGCTAACCAAGGCCAAACGGAAAAGATGAGTCTTCAATTTCAGACGGAAGGAGCGGAAGTCCGTGGTTGTTCTGATGTCGGGGGGAAGGTCGTTCCAGAGGGCTGGGCCCGCCACAGAGAGAGCCCTTCCCCTGGGCGTCGCCCGCTGACAGAGTCTAGTGGACGGCACCCGGAGAAGTCCCTCTCTGTGGGAGCGAATCGGCCGTGAGGATGTATGCGGCAGGATCCGATCCCGCAGATAGCTAGGTCCCGAGCCATGGAGCGCTTTAAAAATGATGACTAATACCTTGAAGCGCACCCGGAAGACGACAGGCAGCCAGTGCAGCTCGCGCAGAAGTGGAGTTATGTGGGCAAATCTGGAGGTACCCAAGATTGCCCGCGCGGCTGCATTCTGAACCATCTGAAGTCTCCGGGTGCACCTCAAGGGGAGCCCCATGTAGAGAGAGTTACAAGTCGCGATGTCACGAGAGCATGAGTGACTGTGCAAAGGGCGTCCCAATCCAATAGGGGGCGCAACTGGCGAACCAGGCGAACCTGGTAAAACGCCCTCCTGGCCACGGCTGTCACTTGATCTTCCATGGACAGCCGGGCATCCAGGAGGACACCCAAGTTGCGCGCCCCATCCACAGGGGCAAGATGTTCGCCCCCTATAGCCAGCGATGGAGTCAGCTGGTTGAATCGGGCAGCCGGAAACCACAGCCACTCGGTCTTGGTCGGGTTGAGCCTGAGTCCGTTACTTCCCATCCAGATCCGCACGGCTTCCAGGCACTGGCACATCACTGCTACGGCATCATTGGGGTGGTTTGGGGTAGAAATGTACAGCTGTGTATCATCAGCGTACAGATGGTACTCTACCCCAAAACCACGGATGATCTCACCCAGCGGCTTCATATATGTGTTAAACAGGAGAGGCGAGAGGACCGACCCCTGAGGCACCCCACATGTGAGGGGTCTCGAGGTCGACCTCTGCTCTCCTGTCAACACAAATTGCGATCGGCCAGAGAGGTAGGAGGAGAACCACCGTAAGACGGTGCCTCCCACCCCCAACCCCCCCAGCCGATGCAATAGGATACCATGGTCGATGGTATCAAAAGCCGCCAAGAGGTCTAATAGGACCAGGATGGAGGAACAACCCCCATCTCTGGCCCTCCAGAGATCATCGACCAACGCGACCAATGCCGTCTCAGTGCTATGCCCGGGCCGAAAGCCGGACTGGCGCGGATCTAGATACTCAATTTCCTCCAGGTGACGGGGAAACTGTTGTGCCACCACACTCTCTACAACCTTCGCCAGGAAGGGAAGGTTGGAGACGGGACGATAGTTGACTAATAAAGCTGGGTCCAAAGAGGGCTTCTTAAGGAGGGGCCTCACCATAGCCTCTTTTAGGGAAGCAGGCAAGGAACCCTCACTTAAGGATGCGTTGACAACCTCTTGGAGCCAGCCTCGTGTCACCTCCCAGGATGCCAGTACAAGCCAGGAGGGACACGGGTCCAATAAACATGTGGTGGCTCGCAGTCGCCCACGTAGCCTGTCCATATCCTCGGAAGCAACGGAGTCAAACTCCTCCCAAACAAGATCTGTCTCGTGGCATCCCACTGGACCATCAATGGGGGCTAGCTCGTTCTGTATCTGAGCGATTTTCTCCTGCAGAAAAGTCACAAATTCCTCTGCTCTGCCCTGTAGCGGGGCTTCCCGCACCCTCTGTTGAAGGAGGGAGCGGGTCACCCTGAACAGGGCGGCAGGGCGGTTTTCTGCGGATGCTATGAGAGTGGCACAATGATGACGTTTGGCCACTCTCAGCGCCACAATGTAAGTCCGTAACTGGGCTCTTACTTGTGTCCGGTCAGATTCAGAACGGGTATACCTCCATCTTCTCTCTAGGCATCTCTTGTGGCGTTTCATCACCCTCAGCTCCTCGGTAAACCAAGGAGCCGGGGCGACACGTCGCCACAAGAGAGGCCGCAAGGGCGCGACCCGATCCAAGGCCCCCGTGGTCGCAGTATTCCATGCGGCCACGAGGTCCTCCATCGGGGCGTGGGTCAGGGTTACAGGAAGTGGCCCAAGCGCCGTCTGGAATCCATCCGGGTCCATAAGGCGCCTGGGGCAGAACCAGATCGGTGGCTCTGGTTCCGCCTCCCCGCGGAGGGGAGCAGCGGTCGGAAAGTCGAGCTGGAGAAGTGAGTGGTCTGACCAAGACAAGGGCGTGATGACTATATCCCCTATACCCAGATCACTCTTCCATTGGCCAGAGACAAAGATGAGATCCGGTGTGTGTCCACCCTCGTGGGTGGGGCCTTGAATTAATTGGGTCAGGTCCATGGCCGTCATGGAAGCCATGAACTCCCGAGCTGCCACGGATGATTCGCCCACCGATGGCAGATTAAAGTCCCCCATGACCAAAAGTCTGGGGGTCTCCACTGCCACCGTAGCGATCACCTCCAGGAGCTCGGGCAGGGCTGCTGCTACATAGCGGGGAGCCAGGTATACAACCAGCAAGCCCAACTGCCTCCCTAGGCCCCACTTCACGCAGAGGGACTCACAACCGGTGGTCTGTGGCACAATGGTCTCTCTCGGCTCAAGACCTTCCTTTATTATGACCGCCACCCCACCACCCCTACCTAGGGCCCGGGGCTGATGAAAAGCGCGGTAGCCTGGTGGGCACATTTCAACGAGGGGGAGTCCACCCTCGTGGCCCAACCAGGTTTCCGCTATTCCAGCCAGGTCCGGCTCCCCCTCTGACACAAGGTCATGGATGAGGGGGGCTTTGTTGACAATGGACCTGGCATTACAGAACATCAGCCTCAGGCCCTGGCTCTGTATTCCCTGACCACCTAGCCTGCGGGGGTTGTGGCACCTGACCGTTTGCAACCAACGGCCACGTGTCCCCAACCGGGAGGATGGAACTTGCCTCCCCTCGGACCTGCCTCTCCCCACGACCTTCTGAATGGAAATGCCCTTCGCCGGAACGACTCGTGTTTCTCCCCCCCTCACGGATTCTTCCGCTTCCCTCCGTCGCCTGTTGGCCTGGCCCTCTCTCTCTAACTGTACATACCCTCCCTCCTCCTCCCTGGAACCCCCTAAAACCCGCATTAAAAACCTCCCTAAAAAACCCCTCAACCTGCGCTTCGCCCACCTCTCAGGAATAATCAATCCGTCCTCGAGGTGGGCCCGTGATAAACAAGAGGGCCAGGCCTGCAAGAGGGGAGACTCCCGCAGGCCAAGGAGGTCGCGCCTAGAGTACACGATAAAACCTCAGGGTGGTTTCAAACCAGGAAGGCAAAAATACAAGTCCGAAATAAGTGGGTGAGTGCAGAGTGTTATTCGCGCGGGGGGGGGGGGGTAAAGTCAGAATCAAGAGTCTTATGGATGGGGGGGACAAGTCCAATCCCATTACAGGCCCCATCCATCAGTCCTTCCGACCATGGGGGCTTAGTTCGTAACAGCCCTCTAATGGCCCAGATGTTATGAGCCAGCCAGCCTCCACCAGTCCCGGGCACTCACACCATGATGTCCTTGTGATCTTCCTGAAACGTCCTCGGCCAAATCCATCTTTCCCCAGCTGGATGCAGATGTTATGTGCTGGGCTGCTTCACCAAACATACCGCTTCTTCCATCATCAGCTCTCTCTTTCCATCGCCACCAGCTCCTCGCCATCTCCGTCCATCTCACCATCCATCTACATCCGTCTCTCTCACTCCAGCATTCCATCTCCTTCCATCACCTTCCATCTCTCCTCCTCTCCATCTCTCTCTTTCGCCTTCTCCTCCTCCATCCCTTCTGCTTCATCCAACTCCTCAGCATTCCCAACATTCCGAACCTCAGCACCTTCTCTCTTCCACCCTTCCTCTCTAGGAGCATTCCTCGCCGGTGGGGGTGGATGTTTCGGGCCCAGAACCAGGGTATGACCGCACGACCTGCCACTAGTCGTGCGGCCCGATGGTAGCTCTCCTGGCCTGGACCCCTGGGCCCCTCTCGCTGCCCATGATGAAAACCCGCGTCCCGGCTTGCGGCCTGCCTCTCACCTTCTGGCCGCGCCGGGACACTCTGGGCCGCAGACGAGCCCCTCTCGCCGCCCGTGGTGAATCCACATCCCGGCTTGCGGCCTGCCTCTCTTCTTCCGGCCGTGCCGGGACGCTCTAGGCCGCGACCAGGCCGAGCCGATCTTCTCTGCTCTCCCGTCGCCCAAACAGCTCGCCCTTCAACTCCGGGCGGCTCGGCGTGACGACGGGAGAGTCGGCTTGTCAAGCCAGCCCTCCAGGATGGTGAGCGAGGGCTGGCAGCATCTTCCTGGGGGTAAAACCACCCCCGGAGGCTTCTCCGGCTCTCAGAGCGCGACCGCCATGTCGCGCATGCGCAGAAAGAGCATAGTTCTAGTGTCTCAAGGTTCAAGGCTATTAGGGTCTAGACAGGGAGCAACAGACTTGGAGTTAATCCCATTAGTTATTGGGATTAACTCCCAATTTGCTACCAGAAAGGCCTAAAATTCCTGTGGGTTCTGGATAAGGTTGCATTATTTCTTTTGGACCCGGCTCATAATCTGGGTGGTCTCCTTGACCCACAGCTCCTATTTAAATACAAAAAGCTCTTAAATGAATGCTAATGGGTGAAGTTACTAGTTTGAGTTATGGTTTTGTTGTGGAGAGCAGTGCCTCACACAGAAAAATATAGTATAATTACGCAAAAATATAGTGGGCACAATTAATATGATCCTAGGATATAGAGCCTGAGTGTCAAACTCACCATGTCACGTTGCCATCACATGACTTATCACGATGTTTTTCCCTTCACAGAGCTGGGGTGGGCGTGGCCTGCGTGTGACACATCCTGCCTGCAGACCGCCAGTTTGACACCTGTGCTATAGTGTGTGTGCCTTTCCCATGTGCTAGCAGAGAACACAAGTACACCATGCAATGGGTCCAGGTGGCAGAGGAAGTACTTGTTCTCTCTTGCAGACATCTTAGGTAAGACTGCTTTGATCCCAGCAGGGTGCTCAGTTGCTGCTATGTTCATGCAAGAGATGCCTTCTGATCAGGTTTGACTGTAGACAACAGGTGCCTTGTATGAGAATAGGTGGTATGACATATAAAACATATTTCAGGAGGTAACCAAAAAAATGCACCAGTTATTACATGCATATTCATCTGTTTTGATGCTCAGCTGCACAGAGGATGCTTGTGGAAGAAATAGGAATATTATGGCATGGAACAGATTCTCAGTTAGTGCCAGATGAGAAATAAACCAGCTACTAATGAAACTGAATTATACTTCAGGCATGAACAGTGTCTCTGAATTCCCATAATATTATATTAGTACTTCAGCTCAGGCCAAATTAGATTTGATTGGGAAAGTTATATATATTTAAGGACGTATCTCCCGATTGCATATAAACAGAAGAGCATTTATGATCTGCATCAGACTTTCCCAACTGGAGCTCTCCAATATAGTTCTCTAAGTTGATTCTTATACAATCAGAAGTAAACAACCTAATATCAGATTCATCCATTATTAAACCCAAAAGGCAGAGAGAGAGATCCATTATGTTTCATAATTTCGGTGGGAGAAAGAGATACAAGAAATTGGACGCTGATTTCATTTACATTTGACACATCATTATCACTGGAATTCTTTTATAATGATTTCTTAGCTGTTTAAAAAATAATAATCAAACTACTTTATTAGAAATTCATCTTGCTAAAATATGCTTCTATTAATTGTCTCCAAACTAGTCTGCTTGGAGAAATCCCACAATATTGAACTACAAGTTTCAGAATCTCCCTGCTGTGTAACAATTACGTTACACAGAGAATTGTGTAACTGAGAATTGCAAGACTTAGAGGTTGGAAAAGAACCTTCATTATTTCCATCCCAGCCCAATTTATTCGAATATCAAGGCTGGATTGAGGAAGAAGAACTTAAAGAAATGGGTGTATTATAGATTCTCACTCATTCTACTGCATGTATGAAAGGGGCAGAGATACATGTCTAATCTGGTGAAATATTTCTCCAGATACTCTTACTTGTTCGTTTTCACTTTTATTATTTAAACCCTTAGGGAAACTTATTAGGAGCTTGTACCACAATATTTTTGTTCTGCCAACATACTGGTAAGGGAGGACTTTATTCTGGCAATCATAAGGTGTTTCCAGATGTACAAAAGCCTTTGGCAAGCTTTCCTTCCTTGCAAGTGTCCATTTTTTAAAATTCATTGTAAGTACCAATATTTGTATGGTACTTACAATAAATTGTCAAATAAAAATAAAATATTTTCCCCCTGAACTGTGGTGAATTACAGGTAGTCCGCAACTAAATCCATTCATTTAACAACAGTTTGAAGTTATGATGGCCTCAGAAAAAGTAGGTTAAAACCTACCCTCAAAGTTACAAATGTTGCGCCATTCCTGCAGTCACATGATTGCAATGTGGGCGTTTGGCAACTTGCTCGCAAATACGATAGTGGCGGCATCTGGCAATCATGTGATTGCGATTTGCAACTTTCCCAGCTGACTTCCAACAAGCAAAGTCGGTTGGGAAATCTGGATTTGCTTAATGACAAAGTGATTCACTTAATAACCATTTGATTTGTTTATCAACTGCAATAAAAACAGTCATAAAATCAGGTCCAGTCATATGATGACAACTGGGAATTCTATAATTTAAGATGCCCAGAGTCATTGGATACGAGATGGGCGGCAAATAAATTTTATGAATAAATAAATAAATGACTAGCTTAAGTACCACATTGCTTAACAACCAAAATTATGATCCCAATTGTGGTTGCAAAACAAACCTATAAAATTCTGTCCTTTGTAGCATACTGCCATATCAGTAGCAATGGAAACGAAATTCTAGTTTAGATTTTTACCCATGCTGCTACGCTCATGTTGTATCAATGTTTCAGGATAACGTATCTTACTTTTTCTAGATTTTTGTAAAAAGCCCATAATTTCTGAGGCTCCTAAATAAAGATGGCTATTGTATTTACAGGCCCCCTCACAACCTGGACATAAATTGTTTCAAATCCTACCCTCAAAATGATACTATAGAGAACTGCACACCAGAACTACTAGACACAAGAACAGCTTTTTCCCAAACCCCATCACTCTGCTAAACAAATAATTCACTTAAAACTGTCCAACTATTTACTAAGTCTGCATTACTATTACTATTAATCTTCTCATCATTCCTATCATCCATCCCCATCCACTTATGACTGTATGGCTGTAATTTTGTTGCTTGTATGCTTAAGATTTATATTGATTGTTTCCTAGTATGATTTGATTGTTTATTTGTACCCTATGACTATCATTAAGTCTTGTACCTTATGATTCGTTACTAATGTATCTTTTCTTTTATGTACACTGAGAGTATATGCACCAAAGACAAATTCCTTGTGTGTCCAATCACCCTTGGCCAATAAAGAATTCTATTCTAGTCTAAATCAGCAATTTCCATTGCCTGTTTTTCTAAAAAAAAAAGAATGCTATTCCAATGTACTATTTAACAGACATTTGTCCCCTATGGATTACATGAGAATTTTTCATGAGAAAATGTCAAACTGACATAAGTAGTCAAGAACCAACCATGACTCAGCTGACTTAAAAAACCATAAACCATGCATGCCAATACATGAAAAAAATAATTAGATGGTTAGCAGGAATCTTGCTTTTGGAAACTGTCATACAGCAGTGTGTTTGAATGATTTATGGTTGAATTGCTCTTATTATGGAGTTCAGAGTTGGGATTGTTTCGGCAGCTTAAAATATGAACTCTGTAGCTTACTTATTATTGTATTTTTATTCCATATTCAAACAGCAGATGAGATGCTAGCCTGGGGTTTTCAAATGTAACAATACCCCTTTAAACACTGATCCAAGACATGAAGCCTTCAATGGTGCCAAGGGAAAGAACACCAACATGAGGGGAAGGAATTCATCAATGGCAAAGATGCAAAAGTGAGGGGGGAAATAAAGAATTTGCTGAAAAATTCCAAATCTAGGAGCATTTAACTCTCCCATAAATATTTAAAAATATGTTGGATCACTGCCATTTTTTAAAAAAAACCAGATTTGTGATCATTTGTGTGCAACATCTGATGACAGACCTTGATGTAAAACATCTCTGAAAGCAGTGTACCATGGGAGAGGAACTCTCCAAACATAGAATTCTTAGTCCAATGCAAATAGGAAGGAGTTCAGTTAGAGAATACTGGGTATGAAGATTGTATCATCATAAGTTAAATATTTAATCCTTAATGTTTTGGTTGAAGAAGTCTGCCTGAATGGAAATGAGGACCAGGTTGGCATCTGGATTTCTTTTATTCCTTGAGGCCTTAGTTGGCCCATTCCTGCTGGAGATTGTCTAATTAAAATTGGGAAGCTTACCCATGATTATAGACAAACCAGTTAGCAAAAGACGTGGATGCTAAAAAGCAATACATAGTTACCTAAAGGAAATATGCAATGGAGACCAGTCTTCATAGAATTCAAGTCATACTAAATGTATTCCTTTATAAAGTGTGGTATGACACTGAACCTCTACTATGGGGAAATATACATATATTTATATAATCTTAGACCAAAAAATTGATCACCTATATTAAGACAGAAAATTACTGTGTGAAGGACAGTCCTTAGTAGACTTCTAATGGGCTAATATTATAGCCCATGTCATTTTCCATGTGGTACCTGGCTATGTTTTTTTAATTATTGTCAGCAAAAGTAAACTACAAAAAGTAAAAAAGTAGGAGTTAGGGAAAATAAAAGTTGAAGAAAAAGCAAATTCAGCAAAGGGAAATAAAAAGAAGAAAAATAAAAGGAAAAGGGGGAAATTATTTCCCATTTTCTTCGGTGGAAATACCAAAAATACATTAACCTGTTACACTAAAACCGACAATAATACATAGTATTTCTACAATCATAAATACTTGTAATCTTCAAATTAATTTTTTCCCCACTTCCAAAAAAGAAGTCCCACCTTGAAACAACTTTTCACATTGGTTGCATTTCCAATATATATTTGAAAACTTCCAGAGAAGTCATGGATGGCAGGGTCATGACAGTGTTAAATGTTTCCTTGAGAGAAGGATAGATAGCCTGCTATGCAAGAAGTGGTGATATGATCACTGCTCAAGAAGCCGTCACTTAATTTCTTTTTCACTTTCTAACAAGAAGTCCCACACTGACACAAGTTTTCACACTGGTTGCATTTCCAACATATATTTGACACTCTCTTATGCACCTTTGACAATGTATCAGCTATTAAATATCAAAGGTACATCATCTTACAAAAAATCTCTTTCAAGTTATGGTGATGCCTCGATATGTGTCATTAATTGGTTCTAGGAGGTACAAGAAGTATTAAAAATGACAAGTACCAAACAAACCATGGGACTTACCATGTGAGCCTTTGTTTTGGCCAGGAACGACTTCCTGTCTGTTGCTCTTCCTATGTCAGCAACTTCGCCAGCATGGCAAATTTTCTGTCCACCCACTGCAGGTCCCCTACTTCCTTTTTCAGTGACCTTCCCAGCATGGCTGTTTTCCTGTCTGTTCTCTGCAACTTCCACTCTCTTTCTATCACAGCATATTGCATACCAAACAAATGACGAGTAGTGGGACAGCATTTTTGCATCAAAATGCATTGAGTACCAAATTCAACAAGTTTTGAAGCAGTGGAGTGTCAAAGTACCACTGTAAAATTCAAAGTAATTTCCAATCCTTTGTTTTGCAAATTTTTTATTGATTGAGCATTGTATTATATCCGATTTTTGTCCATTTAATCATATAATCTTTAACATGTTCCATCTTCCATATTCATTTTCAATAAAATGTATACATCCTGGCAATAATTGCACCTCATTAGTACAGAAGTCTAATTCAAAGTCAGTTTTCTTATTTGCAAAAATATAATTGTTCTTATCCAGTTTAAACTCTTCTAACAAATGAACATGAGCAAGAATGAGCTCCCATTTCTAATCTTCTCTTTATTTCAATTTAGGTTTTCCTTAAAAAAAAAAAGTCAATAAATTAGCATACGTCAACCAAGTTTGTGTAATTATCATTTCTCTTCTTTTAAAAAGAACTTCCTGGGATGACAACCATAAAAAAACTTTGGAAGTCAATATTACTTTATACCTTTTCCAAACCCTCAATATGACACACCTAACAAATTATTAAAATCTGTATTAACTTTATCATAGTATAAATAACTGTGCCACCCACATCTCAAATAGTATCCTACCAACTCCAGCAACTTTCTGTTTCTAAAAGTCAGCCAATCTTTCATCCATACCAGAAAACAAGCAGCAAAATACAGTTTTTAAAGTCAAGTGGTCCTAGCCCATGACTTTCTTTAATATCTTGCAACAATTTATATTTAATTCTTGGTTTTATTATCTTGCCTTACAAACTTGGAAATGTCTTTTTTGCAACTGGTTAAATGGCACAGTGATATTGTCTGAAATAACAACAACATTCCAAGCAAAACATTCATCTTAATTACTGATATTCCAACCAACAATGACAGTTGTAATTTGTTCCACTTTCATAAGTTTTTTTAAAAATACAGATAGTCCTCGACTTACAACCAATGGCCCTGAAAAAAGTGACATGACTGTTTTTCATAATTATGACCATTACAACCTCCCCATGGCCACGTAATCAAAATTTGGGCACTTATTTTATTTATTTTTATTTATTTATTTTATTCGATTTATAAACCGCACCAATCTCCATCGAGACGGACTCTGGGCGGTGCACAGGAAATTAAAACAACAATAAATAAATAACAACATTACAAAAGTTAAAAAGAAATTAAATTATATACCTGTGCTAAAATACCCAATAAAAACTATCAAATCATTGTTCTAATGTAACTGAAGCTCTATCGTGTCAAGACCTAAGTTCTAGGCTAGTCCAGCTTGTTGGAAGAGGTGTGTCTTGAGTGAGCGGCGGAAAAGGGGAAGGTCCGTGATGGTGCGTAGTTCGGTTGGCAGGTCATTCCAGAGGGCAGGCCCTGCCACAGAGAAGGCTCTACCCCTGGGCGTCGCCAGCCAGCATTGATCGGCGGTCGGCACCCTGAGGAAGCCCTCCCTGTGGGAGCGAATCGGTTGGTGGGAGGTATGTGGCAGGAGTCGGTCCCGCAAATAACTAGGTCCCGAGCCATGGAGCGATTTAAAGATGGTGACAAGCACCTTGAAGCGCACCCGGAAGGCCACCGGTAGCCAGTGCAGCCAGTGCAACCAGTGCAGCTCAGCTTGACAACTGACATATATTTATGATGTCCCAGGATCACAGAATCATCTTTTGCAGCCTTCTCATTAGCAATGCCAATGGGGAAGCCAGATTCACTTAACAACTGTGGCAAGAAAGGTCATAAAATGGGGCAAAATTCACTTAACAACTGTCTTGTTTAACAAAGTTTGGGCTCAATTGTTGCAAGTCGAGAATTATCGTTCTACAATATATCTTAGTACAATTATTCTAAAATAGAATACAATTCATATTAAACCTTAGATATTCAACCTTCTTCTCAATTTTAAAGCCAGACTTTTTCATCAAAGTGTCTTGATTTTACATAATCATATATTAGATGATTATGAACATTCCCCCTCCAATGTATTTGGGGGCGATGTTTGTTTATTTTAAAGCCAGCTAATGCACCACCGAAGTCCTTCAAACACTTCATTAAGTGTTTGATCCCATACTGAGGCTCTTGTAAAATCAAAACTAAATCCTCAGCAAAAACCCTCAATTGTAAACCTCTGTACCTGGCTACTATAGAAGCTGGGGAGAAAAACGTACAATTTCATGTCAAGGGAAAATAAGATTTATTTTTTATTTTACTGCAAGTGCTTTTATGCCTCAAGTTTATTGCAAGTGCTTCAATCAAAAAAAACAAATCTAAAACCCAACATTTTAAAAGCTAAAAGTTATTTACAGAGGAGAACATTTAATGGAAGTATGACAAATCCCTAGTTTTGGAATGACACAACAGTACTATCTAAAGCATCTGATTAACAGTTCCAAGCTGAGAGGTCTGAATAGACAAAATTCATCTTTTGTGTTTCAAAAACAAAAATGCTAAAAGCCTCTACCATTATAATCCTTTTTATGCCGGAAAAACTAGTATCGGTTTTTATTATTCAACCACAGGATCATTAGGAAGAAAAATCTAACTGCTGGGTAATTTTCTGATTTGCTGGGTAGACCTATGACATCACAGATGGGGCATTTTGCTTGATTGGGCAAAGCAACAATCGGTCCCTTCCAAAATGGCCGGTCTCGTGTATCTTCCACGTCTTATAAAAGTAAAAAAGTAGCACTTAACAAAGGAAAACAAAAGTAGTTCCTAGTGATATAGACAAAGATACCTCAGATAGTTTGGTCTGAGTGATAGCAGCCTGTCCTGATTATATTTTCCTGAGAAACGTTTGGAAGAAAGGGCCTTAAAACTAGTGAGGTTTTAAGTTATCCCAATTTGTAACAGGAAAGAAGCCAGCTTCTCCCCTACAAATACACCTGCCCCCTGTATAAAGTTATAAGGCAAATACAAAATATGGATGCCTCATGTTTTCCTAGCAATGTGCAACT
Organism: Rhabdophis nuchalis; assembly: GCA_039707465.1. NCBI lineage: Eukaryota > Metazoa > Chordata > Lepidosauria > Squamata > Natricidae > Rhabdophis > Rhabdophis nuchalis. Next base: position 61,785,772 of record CM077644.1, read on the forward strand.
CTATTCAATAGCTGTTGCTGAACAATAACTGATGGTCCATGCAAGATAGAGAGTTCTCGCTTAAAATCCCATCTTGGCCATTAACTTACCAAACAATCGTAAACAAACAACTATATTATTTCCTTGACTTCCAAGTTCTGCCGTCCGTTTCAAGTGGGAGACAAGATATGTATTCTCCAATATCTGGAGGTATCTTAGGACTCTGCATATTAAGAACATAAGAACATAAGAATAGCCTTGCTGGAAGAGGCACAGCCCATCCAGTCCAGCATTCTGTCTCACACAGTGGCTCACCATTTGCTTCAGTGTATTCCCAAGCAGATGTCTTCACCTGCTTATGATTCCCTGCAAATGGCATTGAGAAATATCCTGCCTATCTCTCCATCCCGGAGGGTGTCCTTAGGCATCCATCATGATAGCCATGGATACCCTTGTTCTCCATGAACTCGTCTAATCCTTTCTTAACGGTGTCGAGGCTGACAGCTGTCACCTCTTCTTCTGGCAGGGAGTTCCATAGACCAGTGATCCTCTGGGTGAAAAAGTACTTCCTCTTATTTGTTTGAGGTCTAGCTTCCAAAAGTTTCATGGAGTAATATTAGGTTGGTACAGACAACCAATATTAGGTTGGTTCAGACAACATACTAAAGTACTGGCTGGATTTCCCGCCAAATATGCTGAATCACAAACTATCAAACCTCTAAGACTAGTCTAGAGGATGTTGCAAGGCCTGCCTACAAACAGCATTTTATGAACTCATTAAATAAATATTAATATTAATTACTTTCATTAAAGGCATGAAGTGGTCTAGTGCCGTGATGGCGAATCTTGTTCTAAATGTGTGTCAAAAATGAGTGTGTGCATATGCGCACGTGCCCTCACCCATAATGCAATGTGCCACACCCACCCGCATGTACGTGCATGGCTCCCTCCATGCATGTGTGCATGACACCCCACCCCACATGGAGGGGCGGTTTCATCCCTTCCAGGCTCCGGAGACTTTCCTGAAGTCTGGGGAGGGCAAAAATGGCGTCTCCTCCCCACCTGGAAGGCCAAAAATCAGCTAGCCATTGCACGCATGCACGCTTGAGTTGATGGCTCGTGTGCCGGCAAATATGGCTCCACGTGTCATCTGTGGCACACGTGCCATAGGTTTGATATCTTGGGTCTAGTGGTTAAGGTACTAGGTTAGAAAGAAGACAATGAGTTCTAGTTCTGCTTTAGCCACAAAAGTGAGCTGGGTGACCTTGGGCCAGGCACTTTCTCTCAGTCCAACTCAGCTCACAGTGTTGTTGTTGCAGAGAAAATAGGAGGACGAAGATGTATTGGATATGTTCACCACCTTGAGTTATTTGAAGAAAAAAAATAAGAAAGGCAGGATATAAATTAAAAATAAATAAACTCCACATAGCTTAGACCGATACGCTCCCACAGAGAGGGCCTCCTCAGGGTGCCATCAGCCGGACAATGTCGACTGGCGACACCCAGGGGGAGAGCCTTCTCTGTGGCGGGGCCAGCCCTCTGGAATGACCTACCCCCTGAATTACGTACCATCACCGACCTCCGCCTCTTCCGCCAATGTCTTAAGACATATTTCTTTCAACAAGCCGGCCTAGCCTAACCTCCCATGGGGACTTTTAGATAGTTTTAAACTGGGTTTTTGAAATTTGGTTTTAGCGCAGGATAGGTTTATTTAATAGTTTTTTAAAATTATATTTATTGTATTTTGTATGTTTTAAATTTCCTGTGCGCCGCCCTGGGTCCTTTGTGGAGAAGGGCGGGATATAAATTTAAATAAATAAATAAATAAATAGCTACCAGTGTTCTACATTTAGTTCTTTCTTTGTTCCTTCCACTCTTCCAAACAGACTCTTTCTAACTAGCACACAGGAGGGAGATGCGTAACTGAGACACCTTTCATCGGGGCAGATGTGCAGACTATAGCAATCTTTCTATCTTGGTGCTGGGTTGCTTCTCCCATCAGTCACTGTCTTCTCTAATGGGATTTGGAGCTGGAGAAACATCCCCAGGGTAGCCCCTGCTCAAGCCCCTAGACCAGCAAGCACAGCTCACTTGGACTCTGCCTAGGAATGGCATGTGGAGGAGGAAGGAGGAGGAGGAGGAGGAGGGAGGGGCTGAGATAAAGGCAGTGGAATGTAGTCTTGCTGACAAAAGGACCAGCATCTTCAGATCTGAGTAAATTCCTGCAGTGCCTTCTCTGGAGGAATGTTTGCTCTACCCATCAAGAGCACTCAATCAGTGAGCAGCCCAAGAGGGAGCTATCTTCTTGATAGTATCATTACACCTCAGCACAAACAAAGGCAGAGAAAGCATCGTAATTCTGCCAGAAAGGGGGAGGACAGATACCAAATATCTCAGGATATTTACATCTTGCCGCACTCAGAAACTGCATTCCTAACTTATAGGCCATGTCAGCTTCCAATAGCCTGCTTATTACCACAAAGGACACTGTTGCACGTATCTGCATTGTGCTGCGTAGCCTCTGCAGCCATCATTAAAACTACAACCATCTTCTCTGCACAACATGTGCACAAACAAATACACACAACTTTTGTATAGCAGCTGTACCTGGGGAGAATTTAATCAAGTGCAGGGAGCTAGCTGAGCAAAAGAACCTACTTCCCAGTATGCTGACCTGACCTGGTATGTATTATTAATTTATCAATATAATTTATTGAAAATTAGAACAGTCAAAGCATTTGACAAAGCAAATACTTACCAGAGTAAGTCTAATTAAGCTGAACAGGATGTTAAAATGATCACAGTTTAAAAGACACAGAACATTTTCCCAATCCATTTCAATAAAGGCATTAAGAAAATAATGAGCGAAGTAACTACGTATATCCCTAAAATACATCCATAGAATTTTTAATAGCTCTGAGCTGGTAGAATGAACTAGCAGAATGAATTTACACATGCTACCTCTCAGCATTATGTTGATAGTGGAGAGTCCATCAACCAAAGCCTTGCAGGAGGACAATAATGAGAGGGGAAGGGAGGGGAGGAGCATAGAGGTATTTAATATTTTGCCCTTTGCTGTGTCCTAATCTAAACCTGAATCCTGGAACATGCCAGTTCTATTGTCTGGAATTTAAGACAAACATTATTTTAGGACTAAGAGAAATACCTCAAATCTTTTTTTACTTTGTTTTTATCTGTCTCCCACCTGTGAGTTTTCCAATCCTCCCATTTTATCCTCCCATCAAGTTTACAGGGCAGATTCAACGAATAGACAATTACTGGATGAAATTAATCTATTCACTCCACATCTGCACAGAGTCTGGATCTGATGTCTCCCTGGTCCTTGTTCAACATTTTCACCTTTGACATTTGCAAAGCCTTCCCCAGTCCAATGCTACAGAACATCTATCATTTCCAGTGCTCCTACCTAGATGGCCAACATGTAGTTGGAGGGAAGGGCTGCCAAAATGGCATATTTAGAGGAGAAGCTGGGGACAGGTTGAGTAGCAAAAGGAAGCAAATAGAGAAGGTGACGTTTGCTTTCCTCCCTCACATTCCAGTCACTGTCTCTGTGGAGTCCCACTTCTGCAACTGATGCAAGATAATTGGTTTTTTCTTACTATTAGGAGCACTTTATTTCTAAGCACCTGCCAAGCAACTTTCTTAGGTTTTGCCGTTTGCAAAAACTATTACATAAAATACTGAATGATTTACAATCCAGGAGCAGAAGCCAGGCCCACCATCAGCACTGCAGCAGAAAAAGCCATGCAGGCAATTTCCAATTGCATGAATGGATTTTGTTTCTGATGTACAGAGTGAGAGTTCATTAAAAGTCAAGCACCATGGTCAAAATAGCACTACCTATGTGTAAAAATAAGACAAAATCACCTGAGTTTAATTAGCCAATCCTACCAATTTCTTTTCGATAATCAAGTTTGTCCAGGTTTGGAATTCATCTCTTGGGAATATTACCAAATGCCATGAGCACACAATCTGTGTTACCATCTCACAGAATTTAACTATGGTCAATTCTGCAACTCTCAAAATCTGACAGAGCTATTTCAAGTAGCAGATTCTTCCACCAAGAGTAACATTTACGAAAATACAATTTTACAATGTGATACAACAGTAGCTTGAATAAAGACATCAAAAGTTGCATGCCACTGAGTAATGGCCATATAAAAAAAACAATAAGACATTACCCAGAAACTTCCAATAGGTCTGCTGACCTGGGCAGAGCTGAATTGTTCACTCAGTTGACCGGGATGCGACCTTATCCAGAAGCTAACAATCTATATCAATGCCAGAGAATTCTCGACTCTTCTGATTCTCGTTACACACTTCAAGAAAGGGTAAGAATTTATCTCAGTATGCAGAATGCAACTTACAGCAACCTTAGGGCTATGCTCAGTTTTATTGGAATGTCAAGGACTGTACTCCAAATGTAGATGGGGCTGGGGGCCTCGAAGGGTAAAAGGTCTTGACAAGACCATTGTTAAGTTTTTGGTAAAAGGTCTTGAAACTTAAGCCTTTGCATTTTGCCTCTTCAAATTATTATTATCATCAACAACAACGATTTAATCCCATGCTTCCTGGAACTGCAAGAGGGATGCTAATGAACCATACACACACAGTCCTTGAACCAGTCAGTTCAGGAGTTATGCCTGTAACTCCTTTTATAAATGCTGCGTCTTAATTCAGGATTTGTTAAATTAACCTAGACCAATCACTCTTCTTTCAAGAAACCACCTGAAAGGAAGGCACACAATGTTGGATCAAAGCTGGCCAACACTGTTTTCTGGTGAGGACTATATTCCTAATAGTGGGTAGCATCACACATCAATGGTGTGAAAAGTTGAAGATGTGTCAAAAGTTGATGAGGTTATCTAATCCCTCTTTCTTCAAAACATTCCTTTCATATTTTCTTTTTGAAGAGATGTTATGGAAAGATTAGATGCTTTGACTAGAGATATGAAATGATCACTTATGAAAATACTGAGTAGTTGGATAGAAAGCCTTACGAAATTAGGCTAAGGGCTGCATGCACCTTGAGACCCAATAACAGAACATAAGTCTCTATTCTTTGATAAACCAACACTTTTGGTTTGTAAGCACAGCAAGACAAAAAAAAAAGTCTAATCTAAGCCTTCAATTTGCCCCTAAATTCTGGCGTTCTTCCGTTCCTTTCATGCCAGTGAGATTTGCAGGGACAAACTCTAGTCCCCAGGACAGAGTGACAGTCAGCACTTTAAACAATAGTTTAGGAACCTGCATGGAATTGCCTGCAGAGTTATTCTGAAATATTCAGGACTTATTTAAAAAGTAAGTAGCTAAATGCAGCATGACTTGCCTCTGGGATACAGCAGAGTTTAGAGTTATTTATTTATTTATTTATTTAGACTTTGTTTGCCACTCATCTTGCCTAGAGGCAACTCTGGGCGGCTTGCAGACATTAAAAGCCAATAAAACATTGACGCAATAATAACAGTAATAATTTGCAATTAAAAAGATGGGAAGGAAGGGATTGCAAGGATGCATTGCTCAGGAGAAGAGGATTGCTCATTGATGGTCACAGATCACGATAACCAGCTGCATTTGGGCCTGGGCTTGTAGAAAGCCTGTCAAGTACACCGCTCCTGTCTGCAGCATACTCCCTCCCTCATGGGAGTTTTGCTGCGTGTCTGGAACAAACATGCCCAACGTTTCACCTGACATCTTCTTTGCAACTGCTATGGCCTCAAGGCATCAGGTGAGCTATTTGCCTGGCAACTAGGGATTGAGGAAAACAGCCCCCCTCCTGCCCCCAGTGCTATGGCCCCTTGCAAAGGGGAGGCCCAAGAGTCTTCTATGCCAGCAGTTGCCAGAAAGCTGGACCCAGAGCAAAACACTGCTGCTATTTTGGAAGTACTTACAACAGGGAGGGGTGAAGAGAGAAGAAGGTGGAAGCATATTAGCAGGCTCTCAGCTCTCAATCAACTGCTTCTTAAAAGCTGCATTTGCACTCTATTTGGAGTCTCTCGTGGCAGCAGGCTCCAGCTCTTTAAAATCAAATGGTGCTTAAAATTAATTCTGTTAACTGATGAAAGAATTCTGATTGATGAATAATATCTCTCAGTTTCTCTAAAATAACATTTGCCGATGGTCTGCCCTGCAATGCTTGCTGCAGTCTTGCTCTGCGACCCTGTCATTCATATTCTTTAGGGCAGGGGTCTCCAACCTTTGCAACTTTAAGTCTGAAGGACTTCAGCTCCCAGAATTCTCCAGCCAGCTTTGCTGGCTGGAGAATTCTGGGAGCTGAAGTCCTTCAGACTTAAAGTTGCAAAGGTTAGAGACCCCTGCTTTAGGGGAACATGCGATGACATGGGGGGGGGGACCCAATAGGGGAGCTTCCAAGGCAAAAGGGGAGCCAAGTCGCAGGTTGGCATCTCAAGTGAATAGGGAAATGGGCTTCTATTAATAGCTAATGAAGGTAAGAATAAAACATTCAGAAGTTAAATACCTCTCTTCTCTCCAAATCACGATTAGCTGAAAAAGCTTTAAACCTAACATTATCTTAAGTGATTTGAAAAGGATAGGCAATGATTTCTGATCCCCAATTAATCATCAATACACTAGCAGCAGTGGCTTTAATGGCAGTAAGGCAGATAAACAATGGGGACTGAACTCTTGATGCAACTTTTATTACATGAAGTGGGGAGGATGGTAAAAAATGCACTGAATCAAAGGAAGCCTCTCCTAGTCTTCACAGCTGAGGCACTGGCCTGATTTTCCACACCCTGTGGCTCCCTTAGTTGCTATGTTCACACCTAAAAACCCATCTAATATTCTCCAGCGATGTGTGCCTTTCAGCAATAGGAGCATCATTCTTTGATGGGAAAGATGTCAGTAAATAAACAAGTTGCCAGAATATGGGGGCTCCTATTGTTTCTAACCACAAGCTTGACAGACTGGGATTGAGCTTTTTATAGGGTGGTCTTACATATTCACTTATTCATTCTCTAAGCCAGGGGTCTGCAAAGTTGGCTCTTTTAAGACTGGTGGACTTCAACTCTGAGAGTTGAAGTCCACCAGTCTTAAAAGAGCCAACTTTGCAGACCCCTGCTCTAAGCCATCTGATTCCATAACAACTCTGGGAGACATACAATCTTAAATAACAGAGTCAAAATAATATCATAGATTAAAAATAATAATCAGCACCTAGGAAGAGATATAAAACACGCAACTTGACACACTGAGCAGAGGTGGGTTACTCCTGGTTCGGCCCGGTTCAGGCAAACCGGTAGTGGTGGCGGGAGGTTCCGCCCACCTGTCCAGACGCTTCTGCGCATGCATAGAAGCGTCGCAGGCATGTGCTTAAACTGGTAGCACCGGGATTTGCAACCCACCTCTGACACTGAGGTTCACCATATAGCCCAGTGATAGCGAACCTATGGCACGCGTGCCACAGGCGACATGCGGAGCCATTTGTCAGGGCACATGAGGCACGCTGGCCAGCTGAATTCACCCTTTTTTGTTTGCTTTTTTCACCCTCCCGAGGCTCCAAAGACTTTATAGGAGCCTGGGGAGGGCGAAAAGAGCATCCCCTGCCCCCCCCCCCCGAGGCCCTCCAGAGGCTTCATGAACTTCCCTAAAGCCTCTGGAGCACTCAAAATGATGCACCACCGAAACCAGAAGTGACGTCCAATTTGCTTGGAGCATCATTTTGAGTGGTTCGGAGGCTTCAGCGACCTTCAGGAGGCTTCCCTTAAGCCTCCGGACCCCTCAAAATGACACTCCAAGCAAATCGGATATCACTTCCGATTTCGGCGGTGCGTCATTTTGAGTGCTCCGGAGGCTTCCCAGGCCCTCCAGAGGCTTCAGCCATCTTCAGGAGGCTTCCCTGAAGCCTCCAGAGCACTCAAAATGACGCACCATCAAAACCGGAAGTGACGTCCAATTTGCTTGGAGCGTCATTTTGAGTGCTCCGGAGGCTTCAGGGAAGGCTCCTGAAGGTTGCTGAAGCCTCCAGAGGGCCTCCGGGTGGGCAGGGGAGGCTGTTTTCACCCTCCCCAGGCTCCTATAAAGCCTCTGGAGCCTGGGAAGAGCGAAAAGAGCATGCAAAAAATGGGGGGTCGTGTCTGTAGTGGGGGGGGTTGCACATTGCATTATGGGTGCGGCACGCTCACGCACGACCCCCCCTGCGCTCCCCCCACTTATGGCACATGAGCCAAAAAAGGTTCGCCATCGCTGCCTTAGCCCAAGGCTTGGTGGGGCAACTCCAGATTTTGAGGGGCCATTGAAGTGTTATTAGGATAGGAGGAATGCTATTCCAGAGTGTAGAGAATATCCACATCTCTACTGTGGGAAGCCCCCCATCCACCTTCTAGATAATGAAATATTTTGGAGAATATTAAAAGAGGTAGAATATTATATTTCCCCAAAGGAGGAATGGATAAAACATGTTCTTAAAGGCAACCCCAGTCTTCCTGCATAGTAAAACAGCCTCCAGCAGATGCCTGAAGTCTTTAGAGATGTGCCCATTAAGAAATCCAGGTCTGCCTGTTCACAAACAAAACACTTTCACCTTCAGCGATGGGGTTAAAATTTACATCCTCCACCCAAATTCTAAGAAAAGGACATGACCTTTAGGACATAACCACCACTATTAGCATAGCAAAAGGCACCAGGCTCACTACATTGCACAACCCCCTACAGCCTATAAAAATCCATGTAGTCATCAAACCAACTTTTCAGCTGTCCCAGAACTACATGCTGTTATTGGTTCTGCTCATCAATAAACAGAATCCTTCTTTCCAATCAGCTTCCATTTTATTTCCAGCATCTTTCTCCCAGCTTGGAACCGGACCTATTTTTCTTCCTACACTACTTTCCCTGTGACAAAGAAGACCCAATTCCAGGGTCTCATCAGATTACTATTTAATCAATGGGACCCAAAACATGCCAACTCTGTCCAATCTTCAGGATAGGCAGAATCTATAGGACACAAATAGTCCATTAGACAGCCAGGCCCCAAAGCCACAAAGGCTTCATTAGTAACAACCAACACCTTAAATTGCACCTGGAAGCTAATTAGTTACTGTTGTAAATCAGCAGAGGTATTACTGAACCCTTACAGCATTGTGGCATTCTTGTCTAGTGTCAGAAATGCAGGCACTAGAAAAGGGGAAATTATTAATTCAATATTTAAAAATTTTAAAAGCTTTTATAAAATATAGATTTATATACTTCTAGCCTGGTACTGGGCCACATTAATGGCAGAGATATTTCTGATCACAAGTCATTCTGTTTGGAAGTCAGACCCAGGGGGCACTGTAAAAGATGGAGAGTTATTCAAATAGTGCCACATTCACAGTAAATATCCTTACCCTCAGGGAGAAACCCCCATTTTCCCATGTAATCTTTAGTTCTAGCCAGACCAGTGCACAGTCTGTTTAAACATCTTCAGACTGTCCACTTCTCCTTTGCACCTCCAGGCAGCTCCTCAAGTGGTTCTAATTATGAAGATGTTTTACTTAAGATTTCCATCTTTTTAATCGCTGTGTTTGAGGCGTAATAACAATCTCCTTCATGCAATCTAAAAAAACTCCTTCTTGATTTCAATCTTTTTGCAGGGGGCATTTGGCCAAATAATGGTGTGCTGGATCATCTCACCATTTTCCATATTCCACATCTTATGCCATACTCCTGGTAGGGATATTTCTGCCATGATATATAGTTTATCAAGTGGGATGGGGCACAAATATCCTATAACGTATTACTAAGTGTATCACCTGTATAGAGTGCACAGCGTACAGTATTCTCCCACTGAATAACATAATGCAAGGGCAGCCATTCGCAGAGTAGTAGGGTAGTGGGCATTCCAAGTGGTTGCAGGCTGCTTTCTAAGGAGATTATTGAGAGTGGAGATGTTGCTTTAAATTTCAGTTGTCTTTCCAGGTTAATGTTTGATCCAGTGTAACACCAAGGTAATGCGGCATCTCACAATGTACCACTCCATCTCCAGTAATATTAAGCCTACATCTGGCCTGCCTATTTTTAAGATGGAATGCACAGGCATTAGTTTTTGGCGGATTAAGTTTTAGGCCATTCTCATTATGATATTCCCACATATTTTTAAAAGCCAGAGTGAGCTTCTCTTCCAACACCTTCAATTGCAATAACCAACACCTTCAATTGTACCTGGAATCTAATTAGTTATGGTTGCAACGCAGCAGATGTATTACTGAGTATCTACAGCATCATGATACACTGCAAAGGAGTTTAGAGCTGACCTTGGAGAAGGTGTAAGGAAGCCCTTGAAAGGAAAAGCAACTGAGTCATTAAGGAGGGATTTGGGGAAGAGATTATACAGGCCGGAGACAGAAGGGAGTGTGAAAAAGAAATTCAAAAGAAATATCCCTCGATTTTGTTTAATATAAGATACTACAAGAGAAACTTGTATAGGCTTCCAAGACTAATCCCAGCCCTTTCAGGTAAGCCAGGACAAGAAACACACATTGTAGGGTTTCCAGGAGTCCTATTGCTGTAGGACAGTGTTTCTCAAGCTCAGCAACTTTAGGATGTGTAATATTCGACTCTGATAATTCAACTCTCAAGAATTCTTGAGGACATCTTAAAGTTGCTGGGTTTGAGAAACACTGGTACTAGGTTTTTCCAATTTTCTTCCCATGGAAATTGGTTTTCCAGTAGAATTATAAAATTCAGGTGAGTTGTTTTTTTTCTAAAGAAAACATAAGATCTTGAGCACCTGTTTATAAATGGCAAACTCAGGGGTTTTAGTAAAAAAAACAACAAACCACCAAGCATATACCTAGAAATATGAATCTGTCCACCATTGCCATAATTGTTCAGAGCTCCTTTTTTTAATCTTAGAGAACTGCTGCTATCCTCACTCCCCTCTTCAAGGATTTTTACTACCAAAATTATGCAGGAGACAATGCTAGTCATCCCACCTCCACCCCATCACTGCTATATGAGGTGCAGTGAAACCATTTGTATAGATTTGGACTTTTTTTCCAGAGTCCTTAATCTACTACTTTTCCTTTGCATTTATTGTACGTATTTGTTTACATTGCCATAAAATGAGCATCTTTTGCAATTTTTTTGTGACATTGCCAAGGTGGGAATTGATCTTCCTAGTTTGACAATATTCACCACAATGTTTTTGCTATGAATCTGATGTAATGGGATTGTTTGAAATAATAGATCACTGGGCAAAATTTCCTCATGGATCTCCCACACATAGGAAGCCAGCTTAGTGAGATTGGCTGTGAAGGAGGAATGAACGCAATTTCTAATGCTCCAGTGAGAACTCAGGGCACAGGGGCAAGGCATAATTAAGACAACAGAAATAAGGTTGATTAGCCAAGGTGAAAAGGAAGGAAAAGAGAAATCCAATGGAAAAGTAGACTAACATGGGCTAGCACTAGCATCTAGATCAGTGATAGCTAACCTTTTTTTGATCACATGCCAAAAGTGGGGAGAGTGCAGGGGGGGTCATGTACGGGTGTGCCACACCCATAATGCTATGCGTGCAACCCCAGCAAACATGCACCTGCGAACAGTGCTCCCCCCGCTATTGGCACAGTTTTCCGCCCTCCCCAGGCTCCAGAGGCTTTCTAGGAGCCTGGGGAAGACAAAAACAGTCCCCCACTGCCCCTCAGAGCCCCTCTGTAGGCTTCAGGAGCTTCCCTGAAGTGTCCGGAGGGCTAAAAACGGCCATACAAACAACCTGGAAGTTCAGGAACTGTGACTTCCAGTTTGTCCATAGGGCCGTTTTCCGCCTTCCAGTGGTTTCAGAGAGGCCGAAATCAGCTGGCCAGCGTGCGCATGCACACTGGAGGTGACAGGGCAACACCTGGCATGCCCTAACAAATGGCTCCGTGTGCCACATGTGGCACATTGCCATAGGTTCGCCATCATGGATCTAGATTCTTCATGCAGGTACCTGGGTGCCCAATCTTATCATAAAGCCAACAAGTAAAGCTTCACAAAAATTATTCAGTCTTTCTATACTACATTGCTAAAAGTCCCACACAACAACCAAAGCTGCTAGTAGAACAACCAAGTTTGCCACCATACAGGGTCTAAGCTAGACAAGGCTAGACTGGGGGCCTCTTCCAATGAACGTTAGAACAGAGTTATAGTGTTATAACTGCAGCCTTTACTATTGGCTACCCTGGATGAAATTGCTTGGAGTTATAGTTCAAGAACATCTGGAGAATGGTGTTTCCCTAACTCCTGGTCTTGAAGGAAGACTTTCCATAGCTCCTCCACTGGATCCAAGAAAGCTAGCATTATTTTGGAATGGGATGAAGGAAAAACACCAGCCTCCTTGTGAATAAACCAAAGATTCAGTCTACAAGAGAGTCAGTCTAATGTTAAGGTACTGACCTAAAAATCAGGAGGTTGTGAATTCTAGTCCCTGCTAGGTGATTCTGGGCCATTCTGGGCCATTCACTCTCTCTCAGCCCAACCCAGGGTGGTTCCTCTGGACAAAATGGAAAGCAGGTGGATTAGGTATGCTCCCCACCTTGAGTCAGAGTTACAAAAAAGGTGCGATTAAAATTCAATAATAATATATGGCTACAAATGTGGGCTTGGAGAAGGTTGAGGGAGACCAACAGATGCCAGAATGGAACCCTGTGGAAGGCCTGCTTGATTACCCTCATCAGGCTTCCTAAGTAGACTCCCCCATCCTTCTAGGCTGCCTGGTTGAAGCACAACCCATTGCCCAGGCAGAGAAGAGAGCTGGTTTCTCATATTGGGAAGCCTTATTCAGGGGGAGGGGAGGGTCAGAAACTAGTAAGGAATTGCCTATTTGCTCACATTCAAGGCTAGAAGGCTTGTTGAGATTGCTGGTGTAAGAGCAGGAGAGCAAGCCTCAAACGTCTGCCGCCAGACTCATTTACTTCCTTGGTTTGATACTTTTTCTGAGAATTAATTTTGAGTTCTTCCAGCAGCAGATCTCCAAGATTTTTTAAAAAGTGCAATTATGGCAGTGGTGAACAGCTTCATATTTCTAGGTATCAACTTTTGAGTTTTTGGCTTGGATTGCTGAGACTCCAAAGAGTCTGTTTTTGTTGTCACTCTGTCTTTGAGTGCCAAAGAGTCTGGGGACAATAAACCTCAGCAGGTTTTTCACATTTTTGGAGAGACCAGTGTTTGCTCTTTGTTACTTATTAGTCCACTCTCCACCTGTCTAAAAGGTTCTCTGCCACAGGGAAGAACAGCAGCATGTCCACATCTGGTTTGCTAAATGCTTTTCTCAAGCCACATAATGTATCTTCAACTGTTTACTATGAAGGCCACCCTAAATAGTCCATATTTTCTGAGAGGAAGGGGCTAGGTAGTCCTACAGGATACCCCTCTCATTTTCTTAATAACTAAATTGCTTCACAAAAGCATACATCTAATCTTTTCCTAATCAGAAAAAATTAAGCCCTACTCAAGACTGCGGTTTCTGACAAGCTCTATTCAAATCTAGGCATTAGCTGAAAACCCATCCAGTTGTATTCAGTTTCAGGCAAAAATCCTGGTGCTCAGCAACTTTTCTATGCTACATTATCTCTGTCACTTAGGCGTATCGCTCTAGATGTCAGTGTTTTGAGACAAACGGCCCAAATATATCCCCAAGTGCCACATGGTGCCTTGGCAATAATCAGAACAATGCTCAGCCACTCACCATTATATTCTGCAGTCTGGTTAATCTAAGTACACAGATGAATTTTACTGCTGTAATAACCTTTATGTAGATCAGGCCTGTCAAACTGGCGGCCCATGGGCTGGATGTGTCACGCAGAAGCCACGCCCACCCTGGCTACGCAAAGGCAAAAAAAATGTCATGATACATCTCGTAATTTGATTGAGTTTGACACCCATGATGTAGATGTAAAGAAGTCATGATCTGCCAGCAATCATAGTCTAAGTCAAAAATAAAAGAATATGGACTTGCAGAGAAAGGCAAATTGAAAATACACTTGTTAGATTTACCCACTCTCATAACTAAGTGATAAAATAGAGTTAGTTATATCATTTATTAGAACTGGAAGCACAATTTCCATCAAACATTTATCCTTAAACCACATTGTCATGTAAAAGAATATGGTCCCAGCTCAAGTTACGGTATATCCCTATTCCTAGAATTGTTGGAAGAACCATCAATTGTTCCAAAGCAGGAGTGTCAAACTTAAGGACCATAGAGTGCTTAGATCTGGCCCTCATGGCCATCTTAGAAACAGTAAAGGCGTGGCCTGCGGGGTCTCTGCCAGTGAAAACAGAGCTCAGGAGGCCCGTGGGAGGCACTCTCAAGCTCCATTTTCTCTGGCACAGGGTTGTAGGAAGCCGTTGCAGCCGAAAACGGAGCTCAGGAGCCCATATTCACTGGCAGAGCCTTGTGGCCATCACAGGTGTCCTTAACACAAGTGATGTCAAGCTGGCCATGCCCACCCTGGCCACCATTCAAAGTTACAACAATACTGAAAAAAGTGACTTTTGACCATTTTTCACACTTAGAACTATTGCAGTATCCCTTGGTCACATGATCAAAATTCGGATACTTGGCATCTGGTTCATATTTATGATGGTTGCAGTGTCCTGGGGTCATGTGATCAATTTTTGTGAGCTTCTGATGAGGAAAGTCAATGGGAAAGCCAGATTCACTTACTAACTGTTACTAACTTAACAACCGCAATGGTTCACTTAACAAGAAAAGTCATAAAATGGGACAAAACTCACTTAACAAACATTTCACTTAGCAACATAAATTTTGGGCTCAGTTGTGGTTGTAAGTGAAGGACTACCTGTATAGAAGAAATGTCCATATCATGCTTCTACTCCATTTCAGACACATAGCTTACTGTGATCAGATATTGAATAGGAGTCCATGCAGCTGTATAAATTTGTTCCTCTCTAATTTTAATAAGTAGTTTAAGAAATGTAATTTTGAACAGCCCAAATGCGATGTTACCAGATGTGAATGCTATCAAAGAGGAGCTATAATGTTCTTTGCCTCAAATGATAGATGATGCTTTGTGTCTAGCTACTTAAATAAAATTACAGCTATTGTCATTCTTAATCAGAAAAGTGAATTTTTCAAGGAAGTACAATCCCAATTCAGCCACCAACAATGTTAGCTAATATCATGTTGAAATCTGTCCTCCCGTTTACTCAAAAGGATTTCTTTAGAATATCTTTTGGTGACTTTTTCAGATTAGTTTTTTTTTAATTGCCTTGTGACAGAGTTTGCTATTGTTCTTCTTTTGTTGCATTATACATTTCTTCATTGCAGCTTCCCTGGCTGCCCACAAATCTTGAGTGAAAGCTCAGTGGAAGGAGTTTCCCTTTCTCTTCTCTTGCACTTTAATTAAAAAGTATGAAGACAGGTAAGTTGTAAACCATTAATTAAATGATTACATACTAAAAGACGAGAAGCACACCCTACATTTGCTTAGTAATTAAGGTTTGTACCAGAAACATGCACACCTCACCCATGGGGAAAATGGAAAGCAATTTCTATCAATTTCTATCAAATTTACTGAAAATTGTGGAGGGGAAAACCAAATATTTTAAAGAGTTTGTATCAAGTTATAGTTTATTCATTTTCTATCCAATCTGTTATTGAGCCCTGTGATTGATTCTACATCTTCATCAATTGAATCAAAACAAAGACTAGTTGGGTACACGGGTAGTCCTCAATGTACAACAGTTCGCTTAGTGACTGCTTGAAGTTTAGTTTAGTTTATTCGATTTATATTCGATTTATATACCGCCCTATTTCACCTAAAAGGGACTCAGGGCGGTTACTGTGGCACTGAAAAAAGTGACTTATGACCATGCTTCACACCAATGCCCTTTGCAGCATCGCCATGGTCACGTGATTTGCATTTGGATGTTTGACAAGTGACTCATATTTAGGACGGTTGCAGTGTCTTGGGGGTCATGCAATCCCCTCTTGTGACAAGCAAAGTCAATGGGGAAAGTAGATTGACTTAAAAACCGTGTTACTAATTTAACAACCACAGTGAGTCACTTAGCAAATGGGACAATAAAAGTAATAAAATGGGGCAAAGCTCACTTAACAATTGTCTCACTTAGCAATATAAATTTTGGGCTCAATTGTAGTCCTAAGTTGAGGATGACCTGTAATTATAATGACAACTGCCTAAATCTTCTGGTTGGCATCACTTGGAAGATTTATGCAGGTGTTATACAACATAGGAGATGAGCTAAAGCTAAAATATATCATATAACAAATTCTACTGGGAAGAGCAATAGTTATGCAGAACCATCTTCTAGAAATCCATAATAGAACTACTGAAACAATGTCCCTATGATTCCCATCCAGATAACCCACCAAGTATCATGTTGTATTTGGCGGCTTGGAACCCATCAAACTGTCAAAGATAATTAATGGAGTAGTCCTTTTCTTTACCCTGTCATCCCTTAAGAGGCACAAAATTATTCCATGCCGAATCTAACAGTCTAATTTAGACAGTCTAAAATAAATCCAGAATATTTTTTTTACTCCAATTGAGAATTCCTTACCATTTTTCCATACATCAGTTTGGACAACTGGTCTGCAGTGAATCATGTACAGAAATAAACAATTCTGAGTCATTAGGTATTCTTTTTCTGTTGCTTCTTGCTCCAAGCATTCTTGCTCAACCAGCTTGCTTATAATTGTCATCTCCACCAGACAAAATCAATTGGCATTTTTCCTTAAAAGGAATCTGGTTCAGAAACGTAAGAGGACTCCTACTGGATTAGAGCAGAGGTCTCTCTAGCCCAGGATTCTGTTTCCTGAAACATTTAAGTAGATTTATTTAGGAAACCAAATGGTGAGCTTGGAGGAATAGTCCTCAGTAACGAATATTTAGTACCATGCTGTTTGTGAGCATGAAAGTTCCACGTAACCATCCTGAACAACAATATATCACATTATGTTTAAGTTATTCTTGAATTAGCTTTCAGACAGCAATGATTCCAGGATTGCTCCTAGAGTAGATAAAAAGATGCCTACCCTAGCAAGCTACCCAATAACATAATCATTCGCACAAAGGGTAATATTTCCCCCCCAGCCTTTGAAATTTTAAACCAATTTCTGCCCCATAATTTTGGTTACCTTTACTTTTGTTTACTGAGTGCAACTTTAAGCCCAACACAGCAGTGGTGGGATTCAAATATCTTTACTACTGGTTCTGTGAGTGTGGCTTTGTGGGTGTGGTGTGGTGTGGCTTTGTGGGCATGGCAGGGGAAGGATACTGCAAAATCCCCATTCCCTCCCCACCCCACTAACCTGCTTTCCAGCTCCGTTCTCCTGTCCACAAAAGAAGATCAGCTGGGAGGCAGGGAGGCAGCGGGAGGCGGGGCCAGTCTATTTGCCGGTTCTCTGAACTATTCAAAATTTCTACTACCAGTTCTCAAGAACCTGTCATAACTGGCTGAATAACACCTCTGCAACACAGAAAATCAGGACTATCAATTGTCCTAATGAGCTTCAAACATTTTATGATTTCTCATTCCCTAACTGCCAGCTTGCTCTTTCTTTGCCTCTTTCTCTGCACATCCCCATTTTGTCTTCCAACCTTCCCAAGTTCAGTACTCTTCAGATGTGAGAACTCTGAAAATTTCTAGCCAGATGAATTCTGAGAGTTCCGGATAAATCACAGCTGAAGGATGACAAACTGGGTGTGGAGTAGTTGGTTGGTGCTGCCTAGTCAAAGGTCAAGGATATTTTCCTGTGTCCTATCAACATCTCTGATGAAAGTAAGGTTTCCAGTGTTTTTGGTTTTATGTCCAGTCTCAACAATGCAGATGTTTGGGGTTTTAGTACTTGCAAGTGCCCCCTCAACCCATACAAATAGCAAAAGAGGTATGAGGAGGCTTACTCTGAAGCTGAAGAAAGCAGTAACTCCCATGGCAAATTCTGGGGGAGTGGCAATAAGGATTCAGTCAGGGGTGAAATGCTATTGGTTCAGACCAGTTCACTTGAACCAATAGTAAAAAAAAATGCTACTGGTTCAAGTAAACTGGTATTTCTGACGATCAAACGTCACAGGCGATTTATATTAGCTAGAATCCTCGGATTTCCTGCTTTCTAGCTAATCTAAATTGCCTGGCACAGCAGGACACCCCCCATTCCCATTCTATTTACCTTTGCAGGCATGCTTGGTAGCAGGCTCGTCCCGTTTTGATGCTCTGTGCATGCACGGAAGGTCCTGCGCATGCGCGGAGGTGGCACATGCATGCTCACATTGCTACCGAATCGGTAGCAAAAGTAAGTTGATTTCATCCCTGGATTCAGGGAAGAGACATACATGTTATATAACCCATTCTGGATTTCCCAGAGCTAATTTGCCACCTTCAAATGTGGAAGGTGATGTTCCTTTACCTGCGTGCAGAAAGATTCAGTCCCAGTCCACTGGGCTTTTCAATATGGAATGGGAAAACATGTCACTGTGTTCTTTGCCTCCAGCAATAAAATGTCTTGGGCTGACTCTGAACTTTGCAGTCCAAATACCTGGCTTTATGTAATGATCATACAAGGAGAGGTACTATTTTTTATTCCAAGGACAGTGTCTGCACTTAATTCTGAGTCTTATATAAAATTCATTAATTTTTTTAAAAAGAAACATTAAAAACTAACCAAAACTAATACAAAATAAAGAGAGGGGAGGGAAAGGAAGAGGTAGGGAGAGATAAAAGGGGTGTGTGGAAATGTACAGAAAAAAAGAACCAGCTTCAGATTTTCTTTGCAGTAAAGGCAAGGAAAATTGCAAGGTGGCACAGTGGTTAGAGTGCAGCACTGCAGGTTACTTCAGCTGACTGCTAGCTGCAGTTCAGCAGTTCAAATCTCAGCGGCTCAAGGTTGACTCAGTCTTCCATCCTTCCGGGATGGGTAAAATGAGGACCTAGATCCGTGATGGTGAACCTATGGCACAGGTGCCACAGGTGGCACACCAAACCATTTCTTAGGGCACGCAAGGAGTTGCCCTGTCAGCTCCAGCACGCATATGTGCGCTGGCCAGATGATTTAGGCCTTCTTTTGAGGCCGTTTTTCGCCCTCTGGAGGTTTCAGGAGCTTCCCTGAAGCCTCTGGAGGTGGGGGGGAAGCTGGTTTCACCCTCCCCAGGCTCCTAGAAAGCCTCTGGAGCCTGGGGAGGGCGAAAAAAGCACGCCAAAAGCAGGGGGTCACGCACATAGCATTATGGGTGTGGCACGTCCATGCACGACCCCCCCTGCGTTCCCCCCGCTTTTGGCATGCAAGCCAAAAAAGGTTAGCCATCACTGACCTAGATTGTTGGGGGCAATATGCTGACTCTATAAACCACTTACAGAGGGCTGTAAAGGCACTATGAAGCGGTATTTAAGTCTAAGTGCTATTGCTATATAATTACCAAGTTATGTATCTCTTACTCTATGACTACAAAAAAGCTCACATTTTTCTATTATCCGATTTTTTTTTCCTAATCATCAAAATCACAAATCATAAATGCATTTTTTCTGTTTCATGCAAAATGTCTATAAGGAGTTTCCAGTCATCCGTAAGTGTAGATACTGTCATTTCTCTAATCAAAGCAGTTAATTTAGCCGTTTCTGCAATTCAACTCATCTTTACCAACTACTCCTCCATTGTGGATCTCCACTTTTGAGCAGATAGTCATCTTGCTGTGGTTGTCATATTTAAAAACAAACTTCTATGACTTTTCCAGGTGCCTGTCCATTAGAAAGAAAGAAATGCCTCTGGTTTTCAATTGTATTTTAGTTTTTAAAATCTTCTGAATTAATCCATTCCAGTCGTATCCAAAGTGTTTACATTTTTTTTACAACAAATCATTTTATAAAAAATTGTCTTTAAGATTACAACAATGTCAATTCCAATCCTTTCAAAGACATATTTTCTCAATATAGCCATTTGTATATTGTAGCCAAAATTGAGCCAATTTTCTTTCACTTGTTCTCCTTCTGTGTCACATATATTTCAACATATGTTTATACATTTTAGGAATGACTTGTTCATCAGTCATACTTGGTTTATTTCAAACTTAGTCTTACATTGTGCAAAACCATAAAATCTTTCATCCAGTTTAATTTTTCCTGATAAATTATAGATAAGAAAAACCCTGGCAAGAATATCCTTCTACTTATACATTTTCAATTTATTTATTATTTTAAACAACTCAAGGTGACAAACATCCAACACACTTCCTCCAGCTATTTTCCCCACAACAGCCCTGTGAGTTGGATTGGGCTAAGAGAGAGTGACTGGCCAGTTGGCTTTCATAGCTAAGATCAGACATGAATTCAGTCTCCTGCTCTCTGGCTTGGTGCAAAAACTGGCTCTCAATTATTCTTCTATTGTCAAATGTTCTCTTGATTTTATTTTACAATCCCCTTGAGAAAATTCTAGTACATCACATTAAGTTAACCATTTTTTGGTTGTTCGTTATTTCTCATCTACAGAATGCTTCTTGGGCTGAAATTTATACAGGTATTTTCGGGCACAACCTAGACTGATATTTATCCCATAATCTAAGATTGGCCTGAATGACATGACGGGTTTTTGAAATCTACATTAACCTTAGCTTTGTCACACCATAAATATCCATTGCCATCAAATCTCAAATCTTCCTTCTATTTCTAGTAGCCTTCTAATTTGTTAGTAACACCCACTCTTTCATTCAAGCTAAACAGTGGGCAGAAAAATAAAATTTCAAATCTGGTAGACCCAATTCTCTTTCTTTTGCATCCTGTAATACCTTGTATTTAACTCAGTTTTTCCCCCTGACATCAGATGTTAGTTTGGTAGGCCAACCATGTGATATTCTACCTGCATAACAGTAATTCTGTGCAGCATATTCCCACTCAAAATGGTAATTGCCCATAAAAATCATTATAGGTTTATCAGCTTATATATTGGAGAATGCTTTTCAGTGTTGAACATCTCCCTAAAAATGTGTAAATTGACCAGATGTGACTGTCAAAAATGCAGACAGATCAACAGATGTCCTTGCATTCTGAATTAGGTAGAGCCCACCAAGTTGTAAATACCGAATTGCCTCATTTCTTATTTTTTATGATTGACAGAAAGTTTATGATTGACAGAAATGTTCATGCTGCTAACAAGTGGATTCTGCCTCAGACAGGCTCTAGTTCATAATGTAAGTAAGAAACAGAGAGCCACAGGATATAATATAAAAACTACTGAGACAAAAATTTTGTCTGTCTCTTTGCCCCCTTCCTCCCCCCCCCCCCAAGTCTCACTGTAATTCCATCAGACAGTAACTGTTGGGAATTGATAACATCCTGATGCTGAGGAGGGCAACGTTGCAGCTCATACATCCTACAACTGCCAATATTTCCAAGACAATTGAGGAATTGAAGTTAGCAAGTCAGTCGTAATGCATGAGTGCAGAGGACACACATTGTAGGACAGAATAATACATGTTCGGTGGCTATGACTATCAACATGTGGCTGTCGCTTTAAGAGCAACTCAAAACGGGTTATGTACAAAAGTGTAGAGAGTTTAGTATTTGTCATTTGTCATTAGATGTTGCCTGTACTGAGTGATAATAAAAGACTTTCTTGGTATCTAGTGTGTGTGGGTGTTACCTAGAGAAAGACAGCAAGATGTTATAATGCCATCATTATCTGCAAGCTATCAAGGCAATCTCAGAAGAGAGTACTGTAGGTTTAGCAATACAACTATCCCTTTTTGGACTTATTCAAAGAGTTTTATGGTATGAAAACAAGTTTTGTTGCAGCGCTTTCAGTCCATACCTTCTAAACATGAAGTCAGATCGGGCTGCTTTTTTGCCATTTTACATAAGGCAAGGACACAATAATAAACCTGAATATAAATGGACACTTCTCCAGGTGGAGGGAGGTAAAGAATGGGGTCCCCCAAAGTTCAGTACTGGGACCCCTGCTTTTCAATCTTTCCATAAATGATCTAGAAGTAGGAGTAAACAGCAAGGTAGCCAAATTCGCCGGCAACACTAAATTATACAGGGTAGTAAAAACTGAGAGAGAGCGTGAGGAGCTCCAGAGGGATCTCTTGACACTGGGGGAGTGGGCAAACCAGTGGCAAATGAGCTTCAACATTAGTAAGTGCAGAGTGATGCACGGTGGGGCAAAAAAACCCAACTGATGGGGTCTGAACTCCTTGCAACTAACCAGGAAAGGGACCTTGGGGTCCTGGTGGACAGCTCAATGAAGGGGTCAACCCAGTGTGCCGCAGCAGTGAAAAAAGCAAAATCATTGCTAGGGATCATTAGGAAGAGTATAGAAAATAAGTCAGCAAGTGTCATTTTGCCTCTTTATAAATCTATGGTGAGGCCCCATCTGGAGTATTGTGTACAGTTCTGGTCACCATACCTTCAGAAGGATATTATGGAAATGGAAAAGGTGCAGAGGAGGGCAACCAGAATGATTAGGGGGCTGGAACACCTTCCTTACCATCTGAGGCTGCAACGGCTGGGCCTCTTCACTCTAGAACGACGGCGCCTGAGAGGTGACCTGATTGAAGTCTATAAAATCATGCACGGTGTGGACAAAGTAGAAAAGGAAAAACTGTTTTCCCTATCACACAACACTAGAACTAGGGGGCACTCCAGGAAACTTTTGATAGCTAGACCTCAAACAAATAAGAGGAAGTACTTTTTTATCCAGAGGATCACTGGTCTATGGAACTCCCTGCCAGAAGAAGTGGTGACAGCTGTCAGCCTCGACACCTTTAAGAAAGGATTAGACGAGTTCATGGAGAACAAGGGATGGCTATCATTATGGATGCCTAAGGACACCCTCCGGGTTGGAGAGATAGGCAGGATATTTCTCAATGCCATTTGCAGGGAATCATAAGCAGGTGAAGACATCTGCTTGGGAATACCCTGAAGCAAATGGTGAGCCACTGTGTGAGACAGAATGTGGCCTGTTCCAGCAAGGCTATTCTTATGTTCTTATAAGAGGTGATGGCTCCATATAAGGAAACAAACTTGAGGAACAATTTAGTGGAGGTAAATCTTAAAACCTTTAGAATATGCCATTATTGGATCCTAATCTTATCATTTCCATAATCTTCCTGTAATAACAGGGGGATAGCACCTCTGAAATACTGTACTTTGAAACTTGATTCAAACAGCTTTGTTCCATGTAAGTAGAAGGGCAGATTGAGATATAATACTTCAACCTGCCTTGAATGTGTTCCACTTTCTTTGAGCACAGAGTCATAGTCTGAGTACATTCCAGACTTCTTTTTTTAATGTTATCTGAGTGGAGGGAGAGAAGTGGCAGCCAAGAGTGCTCTTTTAGAACAGATGTTGGCGTGCTATCTAACCTCAATCCAAGAACACCTGGTCTCGTCTTCATGGCACACATATTTTTACTTCTCAATTGTATCATACTTGGATCTACCTTCAAAAATTTCTCATTCGCCCTGGATATGCAGCCAGACTGTTGACTGAGGTCAATTTTCCTCCCTTTTTTGAAGATGGGAACAACACCTGCTCTTTTCCAGTCCTCTGGTAGTTCCTTGGTGCTCCAGGATTTGGTACCAAGATGTGGTACAGTGGTTCTGAGATGACATCTGCCAGCTCCTTTAGAACTCTGGGATGTAATCCGTCAGGCCCCAGTGATTTGTCTTAGTCAAGATCAGACAGGTGTTTTCTTACTATTTTTTTCTTGTTTTGACTTTTATTTCTAGTCTGTCTTTTACAGTTATGTTTTTGATAGGTTGGGCTATAGTTTCTTTTTGCATGAAGACCAATGCAAAGAATGAGTTAAGCAGCTCTGCTCTCTCTTATGTTGCCTGTTACACTTCCTTGCCATCTTCTCTCTTTAGTGGACTGCTTCCTTGGGGTTTTTTGTTGTTGTTGTTAGAAGAAACTTTTTTTATTATCTTATTTTGCTATTGGTCGGAAGAATAATTTGTTTCAAAATTAAATCCAGCTTCCTTGTCATCTTCTCTTTTTAGTGCAGGGGTCTCCAACCTTTGCAACTTTAAGTCTGAAGGACTTCTGGGAGCTGAAGTCCTTCAGACTTAAAGTTGCAAAGGTTGGAGACCCCTGCTTTAGTGGACCAACTGTTTCCTTGATTTTTTTTTCTTGTTATTTCCATGTTGGAAAAAAATATTTTTATTATCTTATTTTGTTATTGCCCTGAAGAATAATTTGTTTCAAAATTAAATCCAGCTTCCAACAGACTCAAATTCTCATAAATATGTGAGATATCAGCCTAGTACTGTATCCTGTTTGACAGCACATTGATGAATTGACCAAGTCCATCACAGATTTCACTTGTTCAGGCCATCTTTTCTTATTTATTTCTTTATTTGTATCCCGCCTTTATTATTTTTACAAATAACTGATAATGGTGAACATTTCGTCACAACAGCAGCCCAGTTGAGGTGGTTTGGGCTGAGAGTGAATGACTGATCCAAAGTCATCCAGTTGGCTTTCATGGAGAAGGCAGGACGTGAACTCATGGTCTCCTGTTTTCTAGCCTGGTGCCTTAACCACTAAAATAAATCTATTAGATCAATGTTTTTTTTCAAAATATAAAACATTGTGTCTCATTGCATTGTCTTCCTTTTTTACGGTTTTGCTACTATGCTTCTTCTTTTTCCAGCTAATTTCAACCTATAGTGACAGCTTATTGTAATTCGTTTTATTAAATCTCTTTTGTGTTTGTTTTTAGTCTGTTAGTACAAAGCACTTTGCTCTGCAGTCACAAACGCCTTATCCCACATGGACTGCCTGAGTTTGGAAATAGAGATATTCTTCACTACTTCCCACCAACTTCTAAAGAATATTTGATGCAGTATCATGAAGAGACTTTCGGTTTCAGTCTCTCTTTTTCTCTCTCTTTCTTTCTGACTTCATAAGAAATGTGAACGCTTTATTATTCAGACAGACAGCTGTTTTTATTTAAATCAGGGGACTGTGTGTTTAGGCATCTCATTCTTGGTTTTTATTATTAAAATGATTACACTTGCTTATAAAATTGTGTGCATGCAGAACATGTATATGTTTGTACTTCAGAAGAAAACAAAAGACATATCTGCTTGTTTTGGATTTTGGTTTTATTGTTGCATCTCTGTAGTGGCGAACTTCTCTCTGTGGGCACGCCAGCCCTCGCCCCAGCCCAGGCTACCGTGCATGTGCATGCGCCTCCCGACAGCCAGCTGGTCTTCTGGTCTCTGCTGCGCATGTTTGGGGGCAGGGCCTTCCCCAATCTCTGCAGTTCCCCTCCCAGCACGCCCTACCTTTCTCCCCCCCAGTGCACCCTACCTTTCTCCTGCATTTCTGCTGTCTGTGCCTTCCCCGATCTCCGCAGTTTCCACCCTCTGCAGGTGCCTTTCCATGGCAGGAATGGAGGAGGAAGTTAGGGCATACCGGGGAGAGAAACTGCAAAGATTGGGGAAGGCACAGGAAGCAGGAATGCAGGAGAAAGCTAGGATGCACTGGGGGGAGAAACTGTGAAGATCGTGAGGGCGCCCTATGCCCCGTTTTGGGCCTGAAAAGCCTCCTGCACCAACCTGGAAGCCAAAATGGGGGCTGGGGGCGGGGTGCATGCGCAGGCAGCGCTTGCATTACATTTTGGGGATTTGGGCATGCGTGCGTGCATTTGCGTATGTGTTTGAGCGCTTTGGGCACTTGGCACCAAAACAGTTAACCATCACTGGTGCATCTCTTCCCAGGTTTCTAGCACTGTCTTAGAACTGTACTCATGCCTTCATAGACATTACTACTAAAGAAGGGAAATGGAAGAGCAGATCAAGTAAGAACAGTGCCTGCAGCACAGCAACCAAGTTCAGCACTGCTCAAAAGACAGAAATAGCTCCCCCCTCCCCAATATCTATTTCTATGATACATTGTCCACCTGGGAACATGAGAAACTGCTACCTGGATTAGCAGTAACGGCCAAGCAATTACCGTTGTTGGCCTGTCCATCTCACTGTTGAAAGGAACATGAGCAGGAATAACCAGCAAGGCCCATAAAATTTAGCAAGGCTGTGTTTTTCGTCCCCCTCACTAATAGGATTTCATTTTCTGCCACAACAAGTACACTCCATTACAGATAAATATTAGAGAAACCTATGAAACAATATAATCAAGCAGTAGGAAAGATGCCCAGGAAATAGTTACTAATGCTTTGGGTTTTCTTTGCTATTAGAACTGTCAAGTAGTGGTAATAAACCATATTGATTGGAGTACTTTAAATATCGCCACTATTGCACATTGCAGCATCTCGGTGAGTGAATGGGAATCAGGGTTGGAAGGCGCCATTTAGACCATTAGGGAGAACTGCCGGCTCAATGCAGGAATCAGAATGAAATTATTCCTGACAGGCAGCTGTCCAACCTTTATTTGAACTGCTCTTCCTCTTAGAAATGTTCCTACTCTTCAACTTGCCTGCTAATATATGAACTTAAAAATATATTTAGGCACCAGTTAAGTCAATATATTAGCCTTTGTAAGGGAGACAGCTCATTTTTGAAGCATAAACAATAAATGCTTAGAACTGGCATGCCTATTTTAAGTTTTAAAAAGTCAGGAAGCAATTG
Organism: Rhabdophis nuchalis; assembly: GCA_039707465.1. NCBI lineage: Eukaryota > Metazoa > Chordata > Lepidosauria > Squamata > Natricidae > Rhabdophis > Rhabdophis nuchalis. The sequence continues at coordinate 61,812,315 of CM077644.1, forward strand.
ATCACTTCAGAATCATACATGGAGCAAAGGGATTTTTAGGTTTTATTCATCTTTCATTTACTATTTGCAATGGGGTAAATTATGTTACTCTTGAGTCGAATGGGATCTACTTCCTGAAGCGGAGAACTTGATGCAAAGGTTTGATATAGCGATTACAAACTATTGTACCTCCTTCCACTCATACTACAAACCTAATTTGAAGCATCTGCCATTGCTGCTAAAACAATATTAGGCCTAAAATACGAATAATCCCATATCTACAGTTGGGCTGAGAACTTTAAAATTTCCTGCTCACTTCTAAAATGCAATAGGACCATGAAGGTGAACCTATGGCATGCATGCCAGATGTGGTCAGCTGGTCCCCACAGTCACCAGAGCTCTGGAAAATGGCTTGAAAACGGCCCCAAAAATGCCCCCCAAATAGGCTGTTTTGGGGCCACTTTCCAGGCTGTTTCCAGACCATTTGGGGGCCATTTCCAGGTGGTTTTTCAGGTGGTTTTCAGGCTGTTTTGGGGGCATTTTTCAAGCCATTTTCTGGGGCATTTTTGACCCCAAAACAGTTGGAAAACACCCCAGAAATGCCCTGCACACACCCCCAAAATGGCCTGAAATGGTCTAAAAATGGCCCCAAAAGCAGCCTGAAAAAGGCCAAAAAGCAGGCATGTGTGCATCAGCCAGTTGATCTTTGGGTTTCCGGCACTCTGGTGTGTGCACATGCACACATGCATATGTGTTCCTGTTTGGGCACTTGGTGCCGAAAAGGTTCGCCATCCCTGCAATAGGCAATCATGAGAAAGCTTGCTAACTTAAAGAACTGTTATAACTAAGACACCTATATGGTATTATGTATAAAAATAGATGTTATAATCACATAATTATGGCTGAAGTCAGAAAAATCAACCATATCTATCATATCTTCATCTTCTGTTCAAGTGTTCCCTTCTGTCGTCTTGCATGCTGGAAAGTGAGGTCAGACAATTCTAGCAACCATATTGTCTCCTTGTTCTGGATGCTGAAAGGGCCACTAGCCTTTCAGCATTATGAAACTATGGGAAATAACAGGAGCGCCTTTCTTTTATCAATAAATAGCCATACCAAACTGCACACAAATCCAGTGGACTTAGTTTTCACTGGGATTATGTCAAATTCTTTTTACATTTTATTGAACCATCATTGTTTATTGTTTTAATATCTTGTAAACTACATTTAGCCATGAGAGAAAAAGAGGGCAAAAATCTTTTTAAAAACCCAACAACAACCCACAACTCCTAATAGATCTGGGATTAAAGCCAGGGCCTGCCAAGTCAAGAAGAATGACTTTAAGGTAAAGGTGCAAAATTTATGGGGATGAAGTAGGTGGCTTAGAGCAGCGTAGCATACAACTACAGCTTTATTAATCAAACTGTGAAACAAGAAAACATGAGTGGCAGGGAGTCTAGGCGAAGAGAGAGACATAGTTTAGCAATGTCTTCCTAGACACACCTCACACAAAACTACATTTGTCTCCAGTCTGCTGCTTTGCTAATATTTGTTGATTTTCTTCACTTATTTTTCTCATTTTCAATCGCAGTAAACAGGATTTTTTTTTGCTTTCCCCTCCCCCCCATTGCCTATTTGGCAGAGCCCCAGAGCTATTTATATGGTAATTGATTTGTCCTGCTAGCAACTGTACCATGGCCACAGGGTCAAGTCGCTATTTGCATTATTCCCGGCCCGTTCTCATGACCCCCTGCCTGCATGGTTTTTTAGTAATCTGAGCTAGTCTTAGCTGTGCTACCATGAACTATGTTGTTTATGTGAATGCAGACAAGACATGCCAGTCTGGCACAGATTGGCTTTTTATGTGCTATTCTGAGCTTACTTTTGGGACCATCCAAGTTAACAAGCACAAAGTGGCCTGTATATAATACAAGCTTAATATATCAAAAAGTCAGCACAGTTAGGCTGGATTCACGCATTTTCAATTCATAAACCATGGTTTACCATTTCTGGGTTCATACAATATACAAAATTAGGACATGCAACTGCTATTATGATATGTGAATCCAGTTGGTGACTAACAAGTCGAGCTACAGTTGTATGCCTTAAAATGAGTTAGGACAGAGTTTCAAACTTGTGGTGTCACCTTGTTGTCACGTGATGTATTGCAACTTTTTCCTTCACTAAAATAGGGGTGGGCATGGCCAGCGTGTGGCCCACGGGCCATGATTTTGACACCCTGAGTTAGAATAGGCCTAAAGGAAAGTTTGTGCCTGATCTGGCTAGAGTTCCATTAAGGTTTGCTAACTATGCTGCGATACCAGGAGGCACCAGGAGGTATTTTAAGCAAGATGAACACAAAATATGACTCAACAATTCAGTTCATTCCAGAAGAGGACTACCGCTTCAATATCTACATGGGTGGTTCATAGTTTACTATATCTGAAAAGGCACCCTTAATCCAATGTTTTTCAAACTTGGCAACTTTAAGATGTGTTAAATTCCCAGAATTCTACTCCACATAATTCAATTCTACATATCTTAAAAGTTGCCAAGATTGAAATAAAAAAAAAACCTACTTTAATCCAAATGTTTCTTGCACTTAGCTAGACAATAAACCTTCCCCTCTGGTCTGCTATCTGTAGTTATGCAGGAAGAGTTTAAGGCAAGAGCAGAAAAGCGGGATGCAGTCATACTTGCGGTCTCTCTGGAAGACATTAGTACTTGCCTCTGGTAAATATTTGAATAAGTTCCCAACAACTTCTTTCTACTGTTCTACAGGCAGAATTAGACTAGCCAAAGGCATCAGTATTCAGTCAAAGCCCTGAAGTCACTTTTATTGTGACCCTCAAGGGGGCTAACAGATGCTTTTCTTTGTCAAGGATCCCATTTGTCCTCCCCTCACATCCAAGCAACAATGTCATGTTATCTTGCTTGTGCCCCCTCCCTGTCACTATAATTTTCTCCTTTTCCTTCTCTGTTGTTTGAGTCTCACCAGACCAGAGTGAAAAATAATCTCTTAAATAGCATCCGAGAATGCAAAAGCTGCAATGTGCCTGCAGGTACTTAAGGGACAAGGGAGAGTTGAAGTTGTGAAAGAATGTGCCAGCAGCTGTTGAAACCCACAACTGCAATAGGTGTAGCAATGGCATGGAGCCAAACCAAGGAATTAGGCATATTAACACATGCATGCAAACCAGAGGTACAAAGCAATAAAACAAAATATCCATCCAGAAAGGTGAGCTTTAATTTTAATTTTGTTTTAAAGGTAGACAGGCAGAAAGCAATAAAGAGTGACTATGAGCCCAGTTATATTCTTCAGGAAGTCACAATTTTTGAAGCAGGGAATGTGATAATAGATGAGGAAGAAGCATGGGCATTGCTGCCACAGGGAACAGATTTCTAACTGTAGGAGAAAAAAAGACGCAGAAATCAGGTTGCCAAAGGAAAGGCAGAGTCCAGAAAAAAGGTAGCTAAATGTACTTCTTTACTTATACTTTTGCCATGGTTGTTTAAGGAGAAACCTGTGTAATGTGTTTTAAAAATGCTTCATTTATTTTCAGATATTTTATCATTTTTCTAATAAGCTCCTTAAGTATTTTGGCCTGACATGTTACACCTTAATATGATTCGGTTTCAGTTAAGAACATTATTTAAGCTCAGATACTATAGTTGCAAAACCATGGTTTTTAACTTGGCACTGCAATTGAAAAAAATCTAAAAAGAGTTAGATCTCATTCGTTCTTGGAGGAAGGCCCACCAAGAAATCCCAAGGCTGCAAAAGACAATGAAACAAACAAAAACCTGAAAACCTAATGGCAAATTTTTCCCATATTATTGCACCAACATTACATGGAAGCATCTGTATAGTCATCAGGAATTGAGTTGTTACTGCATTTTTCCAAGTAATGTGAAAAGCAAAAGGCACTTAGAGTTTAGAGGTGAAACAACTGAAGAAGAGTATGCATAATAAAGTAAAATAAGCAACTGTGCTGGCCACAAAAGAAAAATTTGAAGTCTATTTGATACTATCAATTTGTTCATGTGAAATAGTGTATCATATTTTAGCTAAGTATGTTGTACAACTCAGCCCTCGTACAGTAGCTAAGATTCCATTGAGATGCACTATTCAGAACTTCAGTTTAAGAAGAACATGGCTAAGCATGTCCTGGAAACAGGCAATTCTTTTCCATGATCAATTTTTGAAGTTTCTATAATTCATTGAACCTACTAGTGAAAAACAAAGCACACAAAAAATCTACCAGTTAAATATGGCTGCTAACCAGTGGTGAACTTCAATTTTTTTTAAACTACCAGTTCTGTAGACGTAGCTTGGTGGGCGTGGCAGGGAAGAATACTGCAAACCCCCCCTCCCCCCCACTCCTGGGGCCAGTCGGAGGTGGTATTTGCTGGTTGTTCGAACTACTCAAAATTTCCACTACCGGTTCTCCAGAACCTGTCAGAACTTGCTGAATTTCACCCCTGCTGCTAACCATCTCGATGTGATTCAGCTCAAACTTTTAGGAAGCCTTCTCCCATGTTTTCTTCCCTTCTCTTTCTTTGGTTTAATAAGGTCAGGCAATCACAATGATTATAAGTCACTACCTGTGTGAGGACAATCAAATAACAAAGCTTAAGAAAAGCATCCTTTTTTCTATTATTCCCTTCTCTCCTATTATTCACCTGCCCTGGGCAAAGTTCTTTATTCATTCCCACACTCTTCTTCAATTGCTTCAGAAAAGGGAAACAGTTGACTGTTGTTGCTGCTGCGGCCACCAAGCAATTTAACCATCGCATCTGAGTAAATGGCTCCACACCTGCTGCCCATCAACTGCCTGTACAATTACTTTGTCACAGTGGTCTGCAGATCAGGAGCTCAGCAGGGTGAAAGGGCCAATGTGCTAACAAGCCCAACAAGACACTAATAAGCTTGGCATGGCTAAAGGACCCTTGTGGCCCCTAAGACAGCACTAAATAGCCTGAGTTGTGCATTTGCAAGTAGTAAAGCCATGGCTGGTTGGGCAGCCAGGCTGAGGCCATCCTACATCCAAACAAAAGTGAAGAACTAACAAGCAAGCTATTTGTGCTATCTTAGGGACCTTGTTTCCAGACTGCACAGGGATAGAAGCTCATATGGCACTTGCACTGCAATATTTTCCTTTGTTCTGCCAGTGGGTTAAGGGGTAAAATATCCCCCTTTGGACTACTTATATTTGAGATTATTCAAATTCTTCAACATTTCACATTTAATTTTTTTCCCCTGGGTATTTTTCCAATATAAATGTGTATTAATGCAAATTTATGCAGTCAGGAAATGAACTGTTGCCTGGAATTAAAACTGTAAAAAGAAATGCTTCCTCTTTCTTCCTTCAAGCATCATGAAAGATAAAAGTCAGACAGTACCATTAGTAAAGCAATAACTTTCATAGGGTTGTGTGCAAGTTTAAATGACTCTCAGGTAGGCAATTAAGACTGACATTAGACTTGCACATCATCTTGAGCTATGTTTCTTGAATAAGCCATAGATGCCTTGACTTATACATTATGCTAACCCCATGGACCATTATTTACAAACCAGACCTCCCAGGTTCACACAACATACTAAATAAACTCTAATCAAGTACTTAATGGCTTTGTCCAGTATGTGAGCCAGATCTATCCATGCATAATCAGTCAAACACACACACACACACACACACACAAATCAGAGTAATTGAATTCCCATAAGACCCTTAACTTGGTTCTTGAGTTAATGTATTTTGGGAGTAAATAAAAAAACTAGGTTTAGTTAGTACAATATGCTAAGTCACTATCTAACCAGGGTTAACAATTAAACTTAGCATATTTTGAGACAATTTCTTCAAGGTCTTTATCTAATTAACCCAGGCACTTTATCTAAGTAGCTTGATTCAAGTTCATGCAAACAAGTTATGGTTCGAGGCTTTTCTCAGGGCTGTCATATTGCATCCCAGTGTTGAGTTGGCTTGCCTGCTCTAGGGACCTCAAGTGGCCTGCATATTTGCCTCTTAGAAGTTTTGCAGGAAGGCAATGCCTCTGGTCATATTTGCACTTACTGTCCTGCCCTGTTCTCATGCTGGCTTGACTCTAAACCAGCTTTAAGAAAAAAGTCTGTCCAGATTGAGATACTTTGACAATAGCTTGCAAGGTATTCAGCCCAAACACCAGGCAACCATGTTCTTCAATCAGAAAAGCCTCCTGCTGCTTTGTCCTTCTATCTTTCTTTTCAAGGAGAAGAGCTGCCAATCATTTTCCTTCCTATGCATAGGACTTCCTAATGCACCTCTTTCTCTCTATTTTTCTTGCACAATTCCATCAGTGCATGATGCAGCAAGGAGTTTCTTCTTCAACCAGTTTGTTGCAAAACCTGACAGTTTTTTTCTGAGTACATGGTTGAACTGGTTTTAAAATTACATCTTCAAAGCCTTGAAATGTACATATATAAACAGGCCTTCTCCTGACCTTCTTAGTTTTTCCCTTAAAGTGCTTTAAAAGAATAAAATGTCCAGTGATGCTCTATCCTGTGGATTTTCCAATTGCCAAAGATAAAAGTGTTTCCCAGTTCACCAATAATCCATTGGTTATTACAGTTGTTTGGAAAACTTCTACCTCAGTTGACTAGAAAAATAAAGGATAAGGGTTATTTTTTAAGTGCAAAGAAAAGGTAGGAAATTCAAGGAAATAATAAAAAAAAAGAATGCTTCTGCCAATTTTCAGACCAACAGACTTATATTTACAAGGCAACACAATTCATGCTAAAGGATAGTTTGAAAGGTGTTGGAAAGCATTAGAAGCTGACTCAGTCAAAGGGGTGTTCCTACTTCTGCAATTAGCTTGCAACAAACTGTGAGCCCTGATTAAATTGATAGAGCTTCTGCAGCGTTAACTCTAGACTTCTCAGCTTCATCCTGCTCTTCATTACTGGTTAAAGCCTCCCATGAGATTGTAGGAAGTTGGATCTGAGCAATAATCAATGCCTGTTTGAATGAGGGGGTGTTTCCCTTGCCCCTGAAGGAGGCTGTAAAATGCCCCCTTGTCAAGAAGTCTTTACTCAATCCAACAATTTTTGGACAATTTTAGACTTGCCTCCAAACTCCCTTTACTTGGAAAGTTTGTAGAGAAATTGGTGGCCCTATAACCGCAAACAACCCTAAAGGAAGTGGATTCTTTAGACTCATGACGATCAAGGTTCAGCAGGCAACTGCATTGCTCACACTTGTGGGTAGATTATACCAAGGAGAAATGCAATCATCCTGGTCCTCTTTAATTTCTTGCTGGTTTTTACCATCGGGTATGTTATCCTCCTGAATCCTATCTGAGGGACTATAATGGTTCTCTCCTTCTCAAAGAGGGAATCTTGTTGGCGACGATGAGAAAGGACAACCTAGAGACCTCTGTGGAATGTCCCAGGGATCTCTCCTCTCTACTTCTTTTAAACATCTACATCAGGGGTCCCCAACCTTTGCAACTTTAAGTCTGAAGGACTTCAAGCTTTGTTGGCTGGAGAATTCTGGGAGCTGAAGTCCTTCAGACTTAAAGTTGCAAAGGTTGGGGACCCCTGATCTACATGAAACCACAGGAGAAAGCTATCCCATTAGCATGAGGTTCAGTATCATTAATATGCTGACAATAGTGGCTAAGACGCTGAGCTTGTCAATCAGAAAGGTCGGCAGTTTGGCGGTTCAAATTCCTAGCACCACGTAACGGAGTGAGAAGAGGGAGGAAAAGAAATTTTGGGTTTTTATGATTAAGTGGGTAATTGCTAAAGAAATGGTTAATGGTTATTAACCATTTTACTTATACTAATATTTAGTATAAGCAAAAACTATATACTATAACTTAATTAGGTATCTTACTGAACAAGAAACAGTTGAAACCTACTATTTTTTGTTTTTTTAATTTCTTTTTCCCATTTCCTTCACTTTATCATCCCTATCTTTCTCTTTTTTCCATTCTCTTTATTTCTATTTGTATTTTATATTAAGAAAATATATTAATTAAAATATATTTTAAAAACTGAAGTAACATTTCAGAAAGAACAGCAAAAGCAAGAGGAACAAAATATAAAGGGGTGTATGTGAAGAAAGGACTATGTGAAATAAGACTTGAGTGAACCACTATTCGTGGTTCCCGTGGACGGCCGCTGACCAGTCGTAATTTCATCTCCCCCATGGTCACCCTCCCAAGTTTGGGAGAATTACGCCACCAAGGCCTTGATAGGCCCGGAAGAACTGACTGTCCTAAAGAACATGTGACAGTAACCAATTATGGACGCCCCAATGGTCATCATTGCGAACTAATTTAACCTAATGCAATTGAATCTATTTACCAACTGATTTATCTTGGTTTACCCATCTTGCACTTTATTTCACCTTATTTCATTTTACCAACTAATGAATTGACTTGAGTGAATTGTTTTAATTAACTGCCAACGACTTTTAACATCTGTATTTTTAACATCTGTATTTATCCCAAAACCCACCCGAATTTTATCTGTATAATTATTGAATTTTAACTATCTATTTAATAATGTATTCCAGAGCAAGCCTGCTATCGCTGCGAGAGTCCCCGCTCTCGCAGGTATGGCCCCTTGATTTATCTAGGGCCCATCTCGATGACGGTATTGTGAATCCGAAGAGATGGGCGAAGCGCGGCCTTAGGGGATTTTTAGTTTTTAATTTATTTAAATTATCTTTTTTAGGGGGCTCAAGGGAGGGGGGTAGATATAGACAGATGGAGATTGAAACAGCGATCAGTAGTAAGGGCCAGGATAGCAGTCGACGGCGGGAAGCGGAAGGCGAAAGGAAGGGGGATACTCGAGTCGTTCCACAGGAGGGCATACCAATTCAGAGGGTCGTGGGGAGGGGCAGGACCGAGGGGAGACAATTTTCATCCTCCCGGTTGGTGGCACGCAGCCGTTGGTTGCAAACGGTCGGGTGCCACAACCCCCGCAGGCTAGGTGGCCAGGGAATACAGAGCCAGGGTCTGCGGCTGATGTTTTGCAACGCCAGGTCCGTTGTCAACAAAGCCCCCCTCATTAGTGACCTTGTGTCAGAGGGGGAGCCGGACCTGGTAGGAATTGCGGAAACCTGGTTGGGCCACGAGGGAGGACATCCCCTCGTTGAAATGTGCCCACCAGGCTACCGCGCATTTCATCAGCCGCGGGCCCTAGGCAGGGGTGGTGGGGTAGCGGTCATTATTAAGGAAGGCCTTGAGCCGAGAGAGACCATTGTGCCTCAGACTTCCGGCTGTGAGTCCCTCTGCGTGAAGTGGGGCCTAGGGAGGCAGTTGGGCTTGCTGGTTGTATACCTGGCTCCCCGCTATGTAGCAGCAGCCCTGCCCGAGCTCCTGGAGGTGATCGCTACGGTGGCAGTGGAGACCCCCAGACTTATAGTCATGGGGGACTTTAATCTGCCATCGTTGGGCGAATCATCCGTGGCAGCTCGGGAGTTCATGGCTTCCATGACGGCCATGGACCTGACCCAAGTAATTCAGGGCCCCACCCACGAGGGTGGACATACGCCGGACCTCGTCTTCATCTCGGGCCAATGGAAGAGTGATCTGGGTACAGGGGACATAGTTATCACACCCTTGTCATGGTCAGACCACTCACTTCTCCAGCTTGACTTTCCGACTGCTGCTCCCCTCCGCGGGGAGGCGGAACCAGAGTTACCAATCTGGTACCGCCCCAGGCGCTTGATGGACCCGGATGGGTTCCAGACAGCGCTTGGGCCATTTCCTGTATCCCTGACCCGCGCCCCGATGGAGGACCTCACGGCCGCATGGAACAGTGCGGCCGTGGGAGCCTTAGATCGGGTCGCGCCCTTGCGGCCTCTCTCGCGGCGGCGAACCACCCTGGCTCCTTGGTTTACTGAGGAGCTGCGGGTGATGAAACGCCGCAAGAGATGCCTAAGAGAAGATGGAGGGCTAGCCGCTCTGAATCTGACCGGACACAGGTAAGAGCCCATTTACGGACTTACATTGTGGCGCTGAGGGTGGCCAAACGTCATCATTGTGCCACTCTCATAGCATCCGCAGAAAACCGCCCTGCCGCCCTGTTTAGGGTGACCCGCGCCCTCCTTCAACAGAGGGAACGGGAAGCCCCGCTACAGGGTAGAGCAGAGGAATTTGTGATTTTTCTGCAGGAGAAAACTGCCCAGATACAGAGTGAGCTAGCCCCCATTCATGGCCCAGTGGGATGCCACGAGAGAGATCTTGTTTGGGAGGAGTTTGACCCCGTTACTTCCGAGGATATGGACAGGCTACGTGGGCGACTGCGAGCCACCACATGTTTATTGGACCCGTGCCCCTCCTGGCTTGTACTGGCATCCTGGGAGGTGACACGAGGCTGGCTCCAAGAGGTTGTCAACGCATCCTTGAGTGAGGGTTCCTTGCCTGCCTCCCTAAAAGAGGCTATGGTGAGGCCCCTCCTCAAGAAGCCCTCTTTGGACCCAGCTCTTTTGAACAACTACCGTCCAGTCTCCAACCTTCCCTTCTTGGCGAAGGTTGTTGAGAGTGTGGTGGCACAACAGTTTCCCCGTCACCTGGAGGAAGTTGACTATCTAGATCTGCGCCAGTCCGGCATTGGTCGCATTGGTAGATGATCTCTGGAGGGCCAGAGATGGGGGATGTTCCTCCATCCTGGTCCTATTAGACCTCTCGGCGGCTTTCGATACCATCGACCATGGTATCCTATTGCATCGGCTGGGGGGGTTGGGGGTGGGAGGCACCGTTTTACGGTGGTTCTCCTCCTACCTCTCTGGCCGATCGCAATTTGTGCGGGCAGGAGAGCAGAGGTCGACCCCGAGATCCATCACATGCGGGGTGCCTCAGGGGTCGGTCCTCTCGCCTCTCCTGTTTAATGCATACATGAAGCCGCTGGGTGAGATCATCCGTGGTTTTGGGGTAGAGTACCACCTGTACGCTGATGACACCCAGCTGTACATATCTACCCCAAACCACCCCAACGATGCCGTAGCGGTGATGTGCCAGTGCCTGGAAGCCGTGCGGATCTGGATGGGAAGTAACGGACTTAGGCTCAACCCGACCAAGACCGAGTGGCTGTGGTTTCCGGCTGCCCGATTCAACCAGCTCTCTCCAACGCTGGCCATAGGGGGCGAACATCTTGCCCCTGTGGATGGGGCGCGCAATTTGGGTGTCCTCCTGGATACCCGGCTGTCTATGGAAGAGCAAGTGACAGCCGTGGCCAGGAGGGCGTTTTACCAGGTTCGCCTGGTTCGCCAATTGCGCCCCCTATTGGATCGGGACGCCCTTCGCACAGTCACTCATGCCCTCGTGACATCCCGACTGGACTACTGTAACTCTCTCTACATGGGGCTCCCCCTGAGGTGCACCCGGAGGCTTCAGTTAGTTCAGAATGCAGCCGCGCGAGCAATTATGGGGACCACCAGGTTTACCCACGTTACACCGCTCTTGCGCGAGCTGCACTGGCTACCTGTCGTCTTCCGGGTGCGCTTCAAGGTGTTAGTTATCATCTTCAAAGCGCTCCATGGCTCGGGACCTAGCTATCTGCGAGATCGGATCCTGCCCCACACATCCTCACGACCGATTCGCTCCCACAGAGAGGGACTTCTCCGGGTGCCGTCCACTAGACTTTGTCAGCGGGCGACGCCCAGGGGAAGGGCTCTCTCTGTGGCGGGCCCGGCCCTCTGGAACGACCTTCCCCCTGATATTAGAACGACCACTGACCTCCGCTCCTTCCGTACAAAATTGAAGACCTATTTCTTTCGACTGGCCGGCCTTGAATAGTTCTCTCTGTCTACTGATTCTAAATGTATTTTAATGGGTTCTTAATCATTTTTAGCACGGGTAACATTGTTTAATTATATTTTAAAGTATGTATTTTGTATTTATTGTATATTGTTTTTAGCTTCTCCTGTGCACCGCCCCGGGTCCCTGTGGGGAGAGGGTGCGGTTAATAAATTTGAATTTGAATTTGAATTTGAATTTGACTATTGATCACTGTTCACTGCTAAAAAGAACAATAGGGAAACTAGTATTGGAAGTTGTATATGTACAACAGCAGCTTAAAAAAAAAGCAATGGTTGCAATTTTTTAAACAGCTGCAATCCAAACTAATTCAACTTCAGGACTGAACTGCAAAAGCCCAGGTGACCACTATAGGGTAGCAAAGATATGCAGAAAAATCTAACTATTTACTGCTACCTCTTGGTCGTTGGATTTTTGCAATCCAAGACAATCTCTTATTAAGGAAGAATCCCTGAGGTAGGAGAAGCCAACAAGTTTTAGAAAGAACTTTGAAAAACAATCTCTGTACTTTCTCTGTTAAAAAACAATGCGAAAGAAGGACTGATAAACAGCAAATTAGTTGGCCAAACTATTCAGTGTGCTTCTCACTTTTTCCAAAAATATATTTCCTGAACTCTCCATAGATATGGCTGCTGGGCTTAAATCTGTCAGTTGTGCATTTTGAGCATTGCTCATATTTTTCCCACTAGCAGTATTTAAAGTTGTGTTGTTTTGCCTCAGAAAAAGGCAACCAAATTTAGTATTCGCTAAAGGTTTTAAACATGAAACATAAGAATAAAATTTAGCTCTGAGAATGCTATTCCATAACCATTACATCCTTAGAATAAAATGTGTTGTTGACTTCTGTCATTCTACATCTTTTTCCAACTGTGATTGTTCTCTCCCTTATTTGATGTGAAATCGCAAACTTTCTTCCTTGGCAAGTTCTGTTTAAAGCTCTGCATGCCAGACTTCCAAAACATGGTAATTTCTAAAAATGTTGGATCACATTGGCTAGAATTCCTACTCAATATGCCCAATTCTGGAATGATGGTTGAACGTCTGCAAAGGTTGTCAGGTTGGGAAAAGCTGATAAATATCATAGCTGCTAAACTTGATCCCTACTATCAACATCTTCAAAAAAGGGAAAAAAACAGATCCAGGAAACTATAGACCCATCAGCCTGACCTCAATACCAGGAAAGATTCTGGAAAAGATAATTAAGCAACAAATAAGTGAACACCTAGAAGCAAACAAAGTAATAGCCAAAAGCCAACATGGGTTTGTCAAAAACAGATCATGCCAGATCTGTAATCTAATTGCATTCTTTGACAAAGTGACAAAATTAGTGGACCAGAGGAATGCTGTCGATATAATTTACTTGGACTTCATTTGATAAAGTAGACCATAACCTACTATTAGATAAAGTAGAAAATTGTGGGCTAGACAGCACCACCACCAAATGGATTCGCAACTGGCTGACCAACCGCAGTCAACGTGTAGTCCTCAATGGAACTGCATCTACATGGAAGGAAGTATGCAGTGGAGTCCCCCAAGGCTCTGTTTTAGGTCCAGTACTCTTTAACATCTTCATCAATGATTTGGATGAGGGGATAAATGGGGAACTCATCAAATTTGCAGACGACACTAAGCTGGCAGGAATAGAATTGGCTAGAATTCCTACTCAATATGCCCAATTCTGGAATGATGGTTGAACGTCTGCAAAGGTTGTCAGGTTGGGAAAAGCTGATACATATCATAGCTGCTAAACTTTGATGTCACTTTTTTTTTAGCTTAATGTGATGTGTGATCCCTACTATCAACATTTATATACCGCAGTACATTGATTAGTGTGTTAAATTAGCTCTGACCATTGTGTTCAGTCCACAATCATGATTAAACAAACCATGGTTTAGCACATGGAATGAGCCATGTATGAATCTACAGATAGTTATCCTTGTTAAGTACAGTATTGTAAGTAGTGTTTCTACAATATAAATTTCAAGCTTTAAAAAACACATAGGATTTTCCCCCCATGAATATAACAATATGGCTTTTTTCAAAGTTAACATTAATCAGCTCTGTGGTAAATACTTTTGCCTGCTGTTTATCTGGCAATGGTTCTGCATCCAAATTACACAGTAGAAGACAGAGGAATTCCTAGGAATTATAGCCAAGTGTTCTATGTTTTGTGGGCAGGGGAATCCCTAGAAATTGTAACCAAGTACATCGCATCAGAGTGGTTTACCAGAACATGGAGAATTATGTGTGCTATGTATTGATCACTTATGAATTAATTTTAATAGCAATGTGTGAATGTCCCAATTTTTTCGGATGATAATGGACATTAGTTTAATGAAATCAGCTGCCTTAATAATACTGTAAAGATGTTTTCTCTTTTCTTGAGTGCTACTATAACGAATAATTAAAATTGTACAACAAATCAGGAACCCCCTTTATTAAAACTGGCCTTCATAAACATAAGCCCTAAAACAAACCCCTTTATCTCCAGTCTTTGAATCTGCAGTTTTAGGTGGAAGATTCCCAATGATCGGGAGGTATCATCAGGTAAATAATGACGATCCTCATTTAATCTTACAAGAGGGGTTTCTACCATCTAAACACTGTTGAATATTAATTCCCATAATCCCTGACAAAAGGCCATAGGAGGTTGGGAGTTTCAAATCAGTACCTTCTAAAGGACTACTTACCGTATTCTCTGTACTGTGTTCCGAGTTGCAAAAAGGACAGTTGTTCATTTATTTGCTAATATTCATATACCACTCCATTCCTACAGCCTATCCTTAGAATCTGTTACTTTTATACATATATTATCAGCAGGGTAACATCGGTTGTTATTTTCATGGAAAAAAACCCAACTTATTATGCTTCATGCAATCGATTAAATGGATTTTAATCAACATGTTTTGCCATAATGAAAGAAGTGTACTATTATCATTATGTACTACTGCTACTACATGGACTAAGTGGCAGTATGTTAAAGGGAATTTCCTGAGTCAGTTTTGTGTGGGAAGCTGAATGAAGGCAGATTTTAATATTGCCATACTCTCAGATCTATTTAGAAGGGCCAGGACACACTGCAGTTCCACAGTACTAAGAAAAGCAGAAGAGAAACAGCTGCTTGACATCTTTTTCCATAATGGCTATCCAAAAAAAACATCATATTCTGGCACCCAGTACCCAAAACACACCACACAGCCAACCACCACTCAAAAACTAACCCTACCATACACAAAAGGGGTGTTGGAAATGACAGTCAGAATTCTCCAACTCCTAGGAATAGCAATAGCCCACAGACCCATAGCCACACTCCATCAGGAATTATCCAGAACTAAAGCCAAGATACAGAAGGATGAAAGAAACAATATAATCTACAAAATCAACTGTAACCATTGCAACCAATTCTATGTGGGACAAACATCACATCCATTAAAAATCAGGATTCATGAACACCTGGTTGGCATTTGACTGGTTGACAGTCAAATGCCACGATCCCAAATCCTTAATCTCTACCCACACCAGTTGCTCAGCATCAGTTTGATAGGAGCAACCAGTTTGATAGGAGCAATGCAAAAATCACTGGTCACGCTGCCACTCACCATGTTCATGTGTTCAGCAAAGCTTGGCATTTGACAAACAATTCCATCAACAGACACATTGACCTGCCACCAGCTTATGAACCCCTCAGAATCAAAATTAACCGCATAGCCAACCAGAAACAGTACCAACCCATACAAACCCCCACCAACACCACCAGCAGTTCACCTCCCAATGACCCTGACCTGATGTAACCTCCCCATCACAAGACCCATTACAAGATTTACACTAGACTCATCACAAGACCCTCACTTGACACACCCACACGTGATGCCCTTCTAAACAGAAGAACACTGACTAAACTCCACTGAAGATGTCACCTAGTCTACTAACAAAACATTCAGAAACCAACCCACGAGCTCAGAGAATGAAACTTCACCCTCATCTCAGATTGTCTTAGCTGCATTGACAATTCAAGAAGGTGAATAGTAAGTCAACCCATTAGCAATAAAGATCCTGAAAGAGGGAAGCATTCCAATGAGCTCACTGGGAAAGCAGATACTGAAAGCAATTTAATTTTTCATAAGATAATAGAAGATGCACTATCTAGCCATTTCTATATAGGCATGGAGGTGATATTAGAGTGAGACAGCAGCAAAGCATCCAAGGTGGAAAAGTGTATCCTGTGCTGATAACTGGAAGATCCATACACTAAATGGAAATAAATAAATAAATAAATAGTTCTTCTATCTGAAAAGCAGGGTTGTCTTTGCACCATCCCTCTCTGCTTTTGTTGATATAGCATAAGAAGCAAGAATTTTACAGACAAGAAATGATATAATGAGCAGTGATTCCTCCCCAAGATTTCCTCTGCAGTCTTTCAAAACCAAGGAAACTGAATGTGCAAATAATTTATCCCAATTTGCAATGCACTTGCAGCTTTCTTCAAACTGGTGCCTTCTACATGTCTTGCCCAGAATTTCCAGTACATCAAGAGGGCACCAGACTGCGGAAGACTGAAGGACATGGTACAGTACTATTGATGGCGAGAAGTGCCAGCCCTCGTGCTAGCCGTATGATTTACCAACACACCCTTCCTTTTTTGAGATGAATAGGAAGATGGGCTAATCTGGGAGAAAAAGTAACGTGTTCAACATTTTCAAAGCTGCTTTAGAATTAAATATGTCTCAATCCCAGTTCCATAATATATAGCACCATGGAATTGGTATACAAATGCATCTTGAAGATAGCTGTACCTTCACCAAAATTATACAGGAACTCTGAAAGGATACACTTTGCATAGCATAACAACAATATCAGTTAATGATAGCCGAAGCACCCAGCATTAGATTTCTTTTCACAAAGTTCTTAAGAGGATATTAATGTTCTCAAAATTATTGAAACCCTTCCCTCACCGCTCAAAATGCTACCTTTGAAGTCTACATATTAAGATTTTCTTCTAATACTTCTTCAGTTTTTAAGGAAAGAAATGGGCTTGCTAGTCAGTAAATACAAATTTAGATCGCCCTTTTCCATTCAATTTAGAAGGTGCTTCTGTAGTGGGCATATTGTCTACAGCAGGGGTCCCCAACCTTTTTTGCACCAGGGACCGGTTTCATTTTAAAGAAAATTCTGCGGACCAGCTGGCCTAGAGGCTGGCTCGCTGCGGGATGAGGACGCCTCCGGGTAGCCCCGGAAAGGCCATCACAAGGAGCTGGTGGAGGCACTCGGCCATCCTCTGCCCAGGGGGGCTGCTCCCTCCTTCTCCTCTCCAGCCCTGCGGCCCGGTTCCTATCAAGCCATGGACCGGCACCGGTCCGCGGACCGGGGGTTGGGGACCCCTGGTCTACAGCCATAATACGGCATTGATTCTATACATTTGTGACAGAAACTGTGATGGCAGGAAAAGACTAAAACACTTCACATACTTACCAGGGCTAATTATCATTGAATAAACAAGCTTCTGAGAATATCCTGAAGAGATAATCTGATGTACTTGTGACATTGCATATCCTTTTTAACAGTATACCACAGATACGATGACTTGTTAAGCATGTATTTTAGGTTATTTTTTTTCCTTTTCATAGCATTTAAACATTTGCATAAGTCAAAAGCAGAATGTTTTATAAACTAAAAGAAAAAAATCAAATGCCAGTGAAATTATCCTTTTCTTCTTGGTTTGGGAGATTTATGTGATTTCCTTGATAATTACATATTCTTCCTCTTTATATTGGTAGTGCTGTTACACATCTTAGGTTTAACATATTAGTTTTGCTAATATGGTTTGGTTTTGGTTTAAGCCAGCTACTGGAGTGAGTAAAAGAGAAAAAGCAGGTCAGTTTTGACCCTGAAGAGCAGCTGTGCTGTCCAAAGGTTGATGAGCATACTTAGCTGTTGACCAAAGATGTGGGGAGATGTTGAGACAGCAGTCCCATTGATTCAGCTTGGCATAATAGGTGCTGAGGACTAGTCTTATAAAAAAAATTGGAGGGAAAGACGAAGAGAGAAAAGGTCTGTGGGCTAAGTGAGCAGAGTGAGAGAAAAGCTGAAGAGAAGTAAAGGAGAAAGAGAAGTTGTTGACTCCATGTTGGGAAGGGACTAGAAAGGTCCCTTTCTTCTTAGTTAAAGAATTCTAACTAAGATTATCTGTGTCAGAAATTTGGATGAACCGCTTAAGAGGAGAGAGCCTCTATCTAACAGAATTTAAAACAACCAAAGAAAAGCGGCCAAGGGACTATTCGGGGAGCAAAGCAGAGGAATAGGTGAGAAGATTGCTTCTATGGAAGAAAGGAAGTGAAGACACAGAGAGACAAGATCTCCATCCAAGGCCCAAGAGTGGGACAAAGAACCCACCTGGCTGCAGGCAGAGGTTCATATACTTTTTTTTTTAAATTCAAATTTATACCCCGCACCTTCTCCGAAAAGGACCCAGGGCGGCGCACAGGAAAATTAAAACAATACAAATATAACAAAAATACAAAATTTTAAAAAACGATTAAACCCATACCCTGTGCTAAAATAGTATAAAATCCCCCCGTATAACATATACGACACAAGAAAGGACAGAGAGGGTACCAGTTGCCAAGTGGTCTCCGGAGAAAGTCTAGATAGAAGACCCTGAGAGAGGTTCTCCCCCACCCCCTAAGTTGACAAGCAATAGAGGTTAGGCTGAGTAGATCCAGGAGAAGGTTAAACTGTGCTGAGCACAATAAATTTGCAGCCCATTACTTTGTTTTCTGTTACCAAGCTCAGAAATAGGGAAGAGAGACAGGCAAAAAAGGAAAGGAAGCAGGAGAAATAGAGGGGCAATAGTTTTTTGGAGGGAGATCTTGGAGAAAACCTGACACTGGTACTGTTTGTATATACCTGTTGTAAATACTCATTGTAAATAACATGACTATATATAGTAAAGAGCCTTAAAGCTTCCACTGTCTTGATTTTTGATAACAATCGCCAGACTTGCATAGCAGAATATACAGTGTCATCTCTTAGCAAATATGGAAAAAGAGTTAATGAAGAACACACAAACACACTCACACAGACGTGTGTAAATTTAGGAGGCTAATTGGGTTCACACATGACATTCAATGGTTGCTAACTAAACTATAATTGGCTCAAGTAACAGAGTAACAGAGCACATTATTCACCATGGTTTACAAATCATAATAGCAGGAACTACCTATTATGCAAAGTGGCAAATATATTCTGGCTTAGTGCAGTGTACAAAGCAGGTCACTTATATGAAGGCCTCTATTTCTTCCAGGTAAACTAAAATTACTGCATTATTATTTTTATGAGATCAAGCATAAAGTAAAAATCAGCTGCTACCAAATCTAAATGTAGCAATTTGTATTACAATTGAATCTTGAAATGAATCTGGATTTAGGCTGCACATCACTTCAGTGAGTCAAACGACTCATAAGATTAGCCTATGTACCCAAAAGCTGGTGATTAATCATTAATCAGATTAATCTATAAAGGGATATTCATGAAACGCACTCACAGAGATCAGAAAATTTGGTTGGAAATATATACATAAATGGGAGAAGTGGCTATAGTAAATCCCTCCAAAAGAGAGTGAAGCCCAAAGAAAATAGCAGTTGACATCTTCCCAACACACCTTGGTATTTTAGAGGCATAGAACGTAACTGTATATTTAACTAAAATTACCTATGTCCGAATATTTGGATGAATCTCTTAAAAAGAGAG
Organism: Rhabdophis nuchalis; assembly: GCA_039707465.1. Lineage (NCBI taxonomy): Eukaryota > Metazoa > Chordata > Lepidosauria > Squamata > Natricidae > Rhabdophis > Rhabdophis nuchalis. The sequence goes on from CM077644.1 coordinate 61,831,848, forward strand.
AACCTCTATCTAACAGAATTTAAAACAATCAAAGAAAAGTGGTCAAGGGACCATTCAGGAAGCAAAGCAGAGGGGTAGGCGAGAAGATTGCTGAAGGATCTAGTTTTATAATTTATCTAAAGAAAAATCACAGGGGACAACTCTCTGTCTAAAAACACCTTCAAGGTAATTGTATAAATGAGTGAAGGGAATTAATTCTCAGGCTTAGGGGGGTATCTGGACAATGAGTAATCACCTCGAGTTGAGCGCAGAGTCTCAGGCTAAAGTATTAGAAACTAAGTCTGTTTCGAAAAGAGCACACGAGAAGCCCCCGTGAATGCTCAGGAGGCATGGACGAACGCTGCACAGAAGTAAGGCTCTAATTACAGGTCAGAAAATCACCAAAAAGTATAGAGTTGAAAACTACAAATTCGTTCCTCAAATTTAAATCTCCCTCAGAGATTTGGCCCATAGTCTCCGCCCGCAAACAGAGAGGCCGTATGGTTACTCAGTACAGCGTGTGGTGGACATACAGAGGAACTTTCTTCTTTTATTATTTCACACGGTCCAGCTGTGCCTGATGAGCAAAGAAGGAGAGAGTGTCCTGGTGCTTTTTATACTAGTGTAACAGGAATTTCAGCAGAGGTAGCTTTTGAAGATGTGGGAGACCTGTCTTCTTAAGCAAAGGGGAGGGATCCTCCTCCAGGGTTAGTTTCAATTACATCCCCAAGGGTAAAACAAAGGCTTATCTAATGCAGCTGTTAGCTTTGAAAAAAAAGCATGGGTTTCTGGGAAATAAGAGCAGGCGAAGGAGGGCTCTGTTGTGAGCTAAGAATTCATAATGTAGGTACAGTCAGCTTTTACATCTCATCGAAGCTTTATTTGTTTTATTTATTGCTTGCGAAAGATGCTCTCTTGGCAGACCCCAAGCCCTCTTTGGCAGAAGAGAAGCTGAATAGGCAGTGGCCGTAGTGGTGCTGGGTGGATGGATGCATGCAAACCTGATAGTGAATCTGCAATAAAAGGGGGGTATAATTTTTGCCTGTGGTCAAATCCTGCCTACTCAGTAAGAAGATAATAAATATATGAGAACGGTTTCACTTGGAGAATCACTGGAGTCTGACGAAAACGCTCTTTGTTTTTGAGAAATATTCCTGTGCTGTGGGTAATGCTAGGGCATTGGCGATTGCCAACGTTCATATGAGAGTCTGAAAAATCAGATCAATCTTCCTTAGCTCTAAGAGACAGAGTTATCTGATGGGAAATGGAGGCGGGGGAGGCTTGAAGAGACGAGTGTGCTGATTCCATTTGCTGCTTGGCCTGTTTTAAAGCCTATTTTCTGCAGCTGTTGGAGACGGATATTATTTAGGGTAGGATAATTGTAGGCTTTTTTTTTTCTTTCAAAAAGAAATCCCTACCTTTGTATTCTTGTGGAAACTTTTCTTCCTTCCTTCTTTCCTGTTATAAAATGAAATTCAGTACAAAAGTCCAGAGAGAGCAAGGTAGCTTATTGGTCTGTATAGCATCTTGTTTTATTGAAGATGTTATTTTTGGAATTGGCAGTTTGGGGAGTATAGTTGTAGAAATCAGAACTGGTTATGGAATATGATAGGACACTAAAATAATAGTTCTGAGAGAAATGTAGTTCTAAGCATGTCTGGAGGGCAGCAAGTTCAGCATGTCTGGATTATTATTTGGTTCTGCAGGGGTTGCATATAGACATACCTGCTAAGAGATGTACGTTTTATAATTTTATGAGGAATATTCATTTATTTCATTTATTAAATTTATACCCCGCCCTTCTCCAAACGGACTCAGGGCGGCGCACAGGAATATTAAAAATACATACAAAACCATATAAAATTTTAAAAAACTTATTCAATGAAATCCTGCGCTAAAACCAAATTAAAACCCCCAAATTTAAAACTATCTAAAAGTCAGTAATGGAGGTTACGCTAGGCCGGCTAGATGGAACAGATGTGTCTTAAGACACTTGCGGAAGAGGCGGAGGTCGAAGATGGTGCGAAGTTCAGGGGGTAAGCCGTTCCAAAGGGCTGGGCCCGCCACAGAGAAGGCTCTTCCCCTGGGTGTCGCCAGTCGGCCACACTTTTTAATCCCATTATTGCCAGTGATGGGATTAAAAAAAAATTACTACCGGTTTGTGGGCCAGGCTTGGTGGGTGTGGCATGGCTTGGTGGGCATGGCTTTGTAGATTTGGCAGGGGAAGGATACTGTAAAATCTCCATTCCCTCCCCACTCCAGGGGAAGGATACTGTAAAATCTCCATTTTCTCCCCATCAGCTGAGACTCAGGAGGCAGAGAGTAGATAGGGGTGGGGCCAGTCAGAGGTGGTATTTACCGGTTCTCCAAACTACTCAAAATTTCTGCTACAGGTTCTCCAGAGCCGGTCAGAATCTGCTGAATACCACCTCTGAATATTGCCCACATTTTTTATGAAGAGGTCATGTTTCAGGTTAATTTCTAATAATATAAGGTTCTTGAGCAATGTAATTGAGCAATCTAGAGAGCTAATTTGGTCTAGTGGTTAAAAAAACAGATTAGAAACTAGGAAATTGTGAGTTCTAGTCCCATTTTACCCATGAAAGCTGCCTGGATGACTTCAGGCCAGTCTCTCTCAACACAAACCCATTGCCCTCACAGGGTTCTTGTTGGGGAGGTGGAGGGATAAGAGAAAGAAGGAATATTTATGTTTGCTGCCTTGATTTATATATATAGTAATAAAGGCAAGCTAACATTTTAAAAAATCTGCAGAAAATTAGCAATGAAGGAAAAGGTGATTATTATGCTCTTTACTCTTGGAAAGGTAGTGTAGTCTTTCTGAGGGATATATGCAGATTCAGAAGTGCCTTAAATTAGGAATCATACCCATTTGCACATTGAATCAGGATAAAATACAATCCTAATTCTGTGCGTGTACATTGTTGTCTCATAATAGGTTGTTTTTCAGCATATCTTTGCATGTTTGTACAAATCTTCCATCTGCCTGGCTCAACCAATTTAGAGCAGAAGCTACTAGGTGGCTGCTTTCTGAAGCTGAATCTCTCACTCTTTTAATGCTGAAGTCCTTTTATCTTTACCAGAAGCAGCGTTTGCATGCAGTAATGCTTGTCACATCAACGTCTTTTTGGCATCTGTCCAACTACGGTATGGCTTTTTAAAAATATTCACGATTAGGATAAGTCTGTTCTGACAGTTTGTAAATCGGAGGTTACAAATTAGATTACCATTGGATTTATATTCCACTTTTCATTTAGGAGTTCCAAGTGCCATACACAGGACGTCCTCCTATTTTTACTCCCAACAATAACAGGTTGGGCTAAAAGAGAGCAACCAGCCCCCAAAATCACCCAATGAGTTTTGCTTGTGAGAAACAATAAAATATGGCTGAAAGTGAATTAAAACCAGGCTTTTCTAGTTCCCACATTGTCCAACAATTTACATTCCTTTCATGAAGGCAGTATTTTTACTTCTAAATTAGTTAGCTCAATTTCATAGCTGAGAAGAGAATGCTAAGAGAATACTAAGATTTTTTTGTAAGTGCTACAACATGAAATTTAACTTACTTATTAAGTGCTGATAATTAGTAAACTGGGACTGTTTTTGTATTGTTCATCAAATATCTGATATATTTTTAGAACAACCACTTGACTCTATGTCCCAAGCAATAGAAATACAATATTTTTAAAGTAGTTTACATAACTTTGATACTATTGCACATGATCTGTCAGTCTAATTGTTGCATTAATGGCATTGATAATTGGTTATCAAATAATGTATTAATATCTATACTTCTCTAGATGTTCAATTAGCAGTCAATATAGAATGTATATAAGTTTTTTGAAGTTTTACACTTGTCTTTGCAGATTTAACTATGGAGTGATAAATAGAATGGACAAGCTAGAAAACTGCATATAACCTAAGGAAAAAATCCTTTGTGTTCATAAGCCACCTATCACTGTTTAACATGAGATACCCAGTTTAATGGACATCTTCCATTATAGTTATTAATGGCAAAATCCAGATAAAGGAGCAAAGCCATCATTTTAAATGTCAATGTAAGGAGATCCCTTTAAAAACAAAGGACTCTGATTTCTGCTTTAGACAGGTCACCTTTTCTCCTGACAGAGGCTTTGTTCCTTTAACTACAGCATGACAGATTAACATTCAAGTAGTTTAGCCTTATGTAAGTATACCTGATGAATTTCTCCAGGCTCTGTATCAACCACTGTTGTGGTGGATAACAATCAGAATCGGCTTCAGAACCATATGAAATACTTGAACTGGTGGTTTTTTGTTTGGTTGCTTGCTTTTGGTCTCTGGAATCCAACAGCACTATTGAATTTCTGTTCATGCGCTTATGAGATACAGAATGGGTATTTTATGCGGATATGAGATACAGAATGGGTATTTTAGCATAAGCCCACCAAAATGCCCCAAACCATCAAGAAAACCCCTCTGAAAATCAAGGCCCTGCTTTTGTAGAAGACATCTCAGCTCCCACCCGTTTTGCATAATCATCAGTCCACTGTAATCTGTTGCCTTACCAATAACTAAGTCTTGAATCTTAATCATCCAATGTTGCCCATTTTTTGCATTTTAGCAACCTAATATCTACCACTCCTATTTTGGTCTGCAACTCTTATAATATTTTTGTTTTGACTGATATAAAAGTAAAAAAAACAACCATCTGGAGGACATATCAACACCTACATTATAGACAGAAGAAAAACAATGACACATCCTTTCTGTTTTGAACAACATAGAGAACAAATTGTCAGTCAAATAAAGCTATCATCTTGAAATTTTGAAAGCATGTACACAGCAGATGAAGAAAGTACCCTATGAGGTAAGGCAGAAGTCGGCCAGTTCTCATTCACCTTATTTCTTCTAGCACATTACATAACTGATACGGTTTAAAGCGGTAATGTCAAGGTTGCAGACTTTGCAGCATTTTCCTAAACTGCTGATTGATATATTGAAAGCAATTTTTCTGTTATTTCATCCCATGTTTTGGTATCTTTCTTGGTTTTGTTCTGCTACCAATAACACAGATCCAGGTACATCCTGGATAGCTCTTCAACAGAAAATAAATCTAAACAGATGTGCTTGTCTGGCAATCAGTACCTAGCCAATAAAAGAAGTTAGAAACCTAATCCCCAGGATATAGCTGCCCCTCCTCTTATCCCCCATGGAACTTCCTCTTTGCTACCAAATTTTTTTATAAGGGATTGGGTAGAATATTACATCTCTCTTCAAAATAATGCTACATGAAATATAGTGGAATTTAATTTAACAGACCTCTACTGAGCTGGCTTTGAATGCAGCGGACCTTATAAACAAGGGGTGTCAAGTTCGCGATCCGTGAGCCAGATGAATCATGTGCTGGCCACACTCATCCCCAGTTTAGCGAAGGGGGTGGGGGAAGCCATGATATGTCATATGACAATGCAAGTTTGACACCCCTGTTATAAATTAAGTTGATTTAACCAGTGAGCTAGCAACATTTGTGGATTACATTACTACATTGTTCTATCCAAGCATCTCTCCACTTTTGGTAAAAGCCAAGTGACAATGAAGGATCCCTTTAAACTAAGTGAATGGCCAAATATAACTCAGCTCAATTGTAAACTGATCAATTGTCAAGGAAAAGTAACCCCAAACCTTTACATGTGCACACAATGGAGTCTAAACTGACTGTAATCAGGATAAAGATACTGGAATCAGATACTGGAGATATTGATCCAGTGTGTGTGGCACTTGAAAAAAAAACACAAATTCCATTGCTAGAAAATAAAATGCTAATATTCTAATTTTCTATAAATCTATAGTACCTCTATGGCAGAATATTGTGTACAATTCTGATTATTATACTTGAAGAAGAAAATAGAGCTGAAAAAGTGCAGAATAAGACAACTAGGTGCGCATTTATCTTCCCATTCAATAAAGATTGTATATTTGGGACTCTTTAACTTGGAGGAAAAAAAAACCTGAAATGTAGAAAATCATGCATGGCATCGTTAGGCTTAATATCCTGAGAATTTTATGACTGAACCAGTGGTGGGTTCCTGATTCCGTTCCAATCAGTACAGTTGGAATGGGTCCGGTGGCATCCATGTGGATGCACGCACTGCACACATGTGACTTAGCGTTTTTACAAGCCTCTGTGACACTCCAGCTGCTCAGCAGAGCATCGTGCAGGTGCTCTTCAGGAAGCACTGAAGACTTAAAAGAATGGTAAGGAGCAAGGGCGGGCGGGCAGGCCCTCCGGGGCACCGTAGCGGAACAGTATCTGGTGCTCCAGGCAGGCTCCAGTACACCCGTACTGGGATGTACCGCCTGCAACCCACCACTGGACTGAACTGGAATTTAAATTTTAATCTCACATTATATTTTATGCTATGCCACTTCATACATTGTGCTAAACTATTGTTTCTTTACACCTAATCAATTAAATAAACCAGAACTAGTTTTGCGTTCATTCGTATCCAACTAAGTTATATCATGATTCAGAAACCACAGTGGCATTAAATCACAGAACACAATAAGCTACAAACTAACCAAACAACCATACATAGTCTTACAGCAATATGCAAGTTCAGCCAATGACTCTTAGCATTAAAAATATCCAGACTACAAGCTGAAAGTTAACCTGGAGGTTATTGCATTAGAAACTTTACTTTGAAAACAGATCAGGCTTTATACCCATCTGATAGTGAAAAGCATTGGTTCAATATTTAAACCTTATGAAAGATTTGAAAAGCACCCAAAAAATGTGGAATACTATAATTTTGTTTCAGGTTAAAAAAAAAATCACAACTGTTTTGATGCTTCTTACTCTGAGGGGCCACTTTAGATAACAGGTGAAAATAACAGGATGAAGGGAAAAATAATAAGACCTGATCTGACCTGCATTTCCTAAATCTGGAGCAGTGATAGATAGTTGAGTTCCCTTATCATGTTAAACCATAGTGCTAGAAAACAATGATGGAACCAATGGTGGCTTATTAAGTAAACTATGAATAAAACAAATACTTTAACAAGAAATGGATCTCAGTTGTGTGATCAATGATGAAATACCTGAAGGGAGAGCTATCTGATATTTTATTTCAGGCATTCATCTTAATCTATGATATAAGAGTGGATAATCTGTGGACCTTAACTTCCCCTATCTACTATAGCTAATTTCCTACCATTCTGAGGCAAAAAACATACAAACACATGGATAAGTCTGAAATAGGCTTAAGAAAGCGTTTAAAAAGGCACCTAGGGGAAAATGGCAGTTCTCCCAACTGTGTATAATTACCTGGCCTTTAAAAGGTTGCTGATCTGTGCAGTATAATGAATTTCTAGCTCTGCGTTCACAAAAGTGCAGCTATCACAATAACTCAAAAAATGTCAACATATTCAAATATAAACCTGCAAAAGATTAGTCTTTGATTATGTATGGTGAGCAATCTAATTGCGCTAAATGGAACTTCTCACGGGCATACAATTAACCAAACTGGTAAGCCAATACAAAGGCTAAATTTATATATTCATTATATAGTATAGCAGAAAAGCTGAGATAGGTATCCAGCTCTTGAGGTAATATTTCTAGATGCTTTTGTTTCGTAACTTTTAGGATTTTTAAAAATTGGTTATGGAATTTGCTGTTGGTTTTGGTCCCTTGGGTAGACACAAGAGCAGGCAAATTTACAAAGCAGGTTTGTATGCCAATGTGACTCTATGCGTTTACCTGAAAGAAAACATTTTTAATTAGCATGTTTGCAAATAAATTGATTGTGCATGATTGAAGCTGCTGTATAAATATGCCTTTTAAAAAGATGCATAATAAGTTATTTAGCCATTAGGCTTTTTGTCTGTTAGATTTCTGCTTTTGCATTGCCACTATCATATGCTATGGAACACAGGAGGCTTTCTTGGACTGGCTGCAATATATATGCATGACAAATCCACAATCAACATTTATCTGCAAAAAATGGTTTCTTTTATTGTTGCAAGCCAAGCCCATTTCATCTGTTCCTCTGGTTTGTTTGCTTCTTCCATGTAATGGTTTTTTAAACTCTCTGAATACTAAAATAAATACAAATATATACTTTGTTTGTATTTACGTATTAGAATATTTCACTACATATTTCTCTTATTTTGTTTTACTGTAAAAATAGCATGTACTACCTTGAGGATCAATTCAAATTTTATTATGAACTAAATACCGTTATGATGCAACCCGTCTTTGTTTTTTGCTGTGGTAGGTTGAGTTGTTGTTGATGTGCATGTGTGTGTGTTTGAGTTTGGCAATAGATTACCAAAAACTAAACTTTCACAAAATGTTTTAAAAAATTAAAGACATATAGATCTTTAACCTGCTCTCCTTTGCATTTGTAGCACTGCCTTTTCTAGTTTAAAGGTAAAGATTCCCCCACATATGTGTGCTAGACATTTCTGGCTCTAGCGCTATCCAAAGACTTCTCTGCGGTCATGTGGCTGGCATGACTAAACACCGAAGGCGCACGGAGCACTGTTACCTTCTCACCAAAGGTGGTCCCTATTTTTCTACTTGCATTTTTAATGTGCTTTTGAACCCCTAGGTTGACAGAAGCTGGGACAAGTAACAAGAGCTCACGCTGTTACGTGGCGCTAGGGATTCGAACCACCAAACTGCCGACCTTTCTGATCGACAAGCTCAGCGTCTTAGCCACTGAGCCACTGCATCCCTTTTTGCTAATTTAAGCTTCTGCAAATGAAAGGTACATCAGGTACTATAATTCCGTTTAGTAAAAGGTTGCAGTATGCTATCTTACAATTGGGGGAAGAACTATGTGGAAATCGGAGATTCTGAACGGCATTGAACAGATAGTATGTGTATAGCTAAATCAGTCACAGAAGTGGCAAAGAAACCTACATTAGCACTGGCCCAACCCCCCTCCCCAATGTATTTTTCTAAATCATAGTTCCTTTTATAATATCCTAGAAATTGTGTAGGTAAAGCTTATGGCAATCAGGAGCTAATTCAATCTATAGAAGCAGCTTTAGTTGTTAAATAACTGATTAAATTAAAGATCATTTATTTCAGCAGGTTCAGAGTTATCACAGCTGAATCAAGCTGCAAGGCCTATTCAACAAACAATGCTTGAATTTATCCAATACAAACCACGTTTGCAGTAAGATGCAGGAGATGATGTAAGTGTGGTAGGTCATTCCTTTGTGATTAGGAGATATCTATAGTCATAAATGGTTATACTTAATATGATCTGAGAAATCATGTGATGTAGCATGTGTAGCACTACAAAGCAACCTTCATATAGACTATCTCAAAGTACAATAGATAGAATAAATCAGGGATCAGAAGGAAAAGACAATTAAAGTTTGAGGGACACATTTTGAAAGATGGAGCAGCTTGAAAAGATTAATATGCAGAACATGCCAAACTGATCTGCAAAGCAGACAAAGAAAAGCCTTTTCTTGTTCTTTTTTAAAGTAAGAGGCTGAAGAAAAACCTAAATGCTTTGAGTTCTGGGACCAGAGAAGTTGCACCAGCTGCACAGCCTTGAATTTCCTAGCTTGATTCTGGCTTTGCTGTGTTACAACTTCTATCATTCTCAGCCAATGTAGCCCTCGGTTGTGTTGTATGGGCAGTGGTGTATTAAGCAGACTAAGCACATGCTTAGGGAATGAGGCCCAAAGGAGGCACCACAAAATTGAGAAAGGAAAAAAACCAACGAAGATTTGTACAGTATATACAAAGGAGGGGGGCACCAAGATTTGTCAGTGCTTAGGGCACTAGTGAGCCTTAATCCGCCACTGTGTATGGGATAATGTCTTATTGTCCAAGTTCATTATATCTGCACGGTAACAAGAAAAGAAGATTGTTATTGCCTTCTGCAATCACTGGTTTGCTGGAATCTATTTTTATGTAAGTACCAAGTGCTATGCAAGATATATTAGTCAGAAATGAATTGGCATTGTTCCATTTCCAGAACAAGAGTTAGCAATGCAATAAGGAGAAGTTCTCAGAATCCATGAGTTAGGCAATTTACTGTCCTCCAGAAATGTTGGACATCGGTTCCCATCAGCACAAGCAAGAATGACCAATGGAAAAAAAATTGGAGCTTTCTTAGCAAAATTCCTGAAGGGCACCAACTTTTAGTTGGCACCCAATATTGGGAAAAAAATTTTTTTTATTAAATTTATATCCCGCCCTTCTCCAAACGGACCCAGGGCGACGCACAGGAATGTTAAAATACATACAAAACATATAAAATTTAAAAAACTTATTCTAATAAAACCTGTGCTAAAAACCGAATTAAAATCCCAAATTTAAAACTGTCTAATGGTCAGTACAGGGGGTTACGCTAGGCCGGCTAGATGGAATAAATGTGTCTTCAGACACTTGCGGAAGAGGCGGAGGTCAGAGATGGTGCGGAGTTCAGGGGGTAGGTCGTTCCAGAGGGCTGGCCCAGCCACAGAGAAGGCTCTTCCCCTGGGTGTCGCCAGTCGGCATTGTCCAGCCGACGGCACCCTGAGGAGGCCCTCTCTGTGGGAGCGTATCGGTCTGAGGGATGTATGGGGCAGGTTTCATTTGTGCAGTAATTTACATGGTTTAGAATTATCTCAGATGTTTTTATTGCAGAGTTATCTCTTAGACAGCCCTATACTTTGAACAGTTAATAAACAAGGTTTGATATGAAACCTAACATTACATAAGTCAACTTCTATTTTTTGAAATGGGTGCTATATCTTGGTATATACACATAGAGTTGACAGATTAGATGACTAACATTAGACAGAAGGATCCTCCTTTTCTGGTAATTGACTGAGAAGATTAGGTGATCCTCAGGCATCTTCCTAAGGAAGCATACCTCACTGTGGCTCTTCCAATAGCAAAAGCAAGCACACAAGCTTCAAGCATCACTTTAGGAGGGGTACTAAAAATCAAGATATAGAATAGTGCATGGCGAAGATCTTTCTCTTTTGCCTTCTGGGTTGATGATATAGGAATTTGGATCCCAAATGAATACTGTGAATAGACAGACTGTGGATGTTGCTATTTATCATCTCTATTGAGGGGAAAATCACATGTTACTTATATAGGTTGGCATCTTCTACAATTGTCTCACGCTGACACCAGACCTTCAGACTTGCGTAAGTATTGGTTTGCACATCCAAATTCTCCATGTATTGGGAGGAAAAGCTCAGTGCTTACCCGAGCTTGTTTCTTTTGGAATAAATTTACTCAAAGGCTTTGATGCTGATTTTTATTTACAGATATAAACATGAGCATGGATGGAGGTATATAACTAAACAACCCAACAAATTCTCCCAAATATTTCACAGCTCCATTTAAACTAAACTCTCTGGCTTTCTGTCTCAGTCTGTTTCATTATAGGCTATTTGCTTTTACAGGCTACTTCCTGAAGGGGCTTTTATCATGAGATGTCCTGTCTCAAATATGAAATTTTAGAATGTAGAACATTCCAATTTCTTGATAGCTGCTTAATTATAGTTGGATAAATTAGGTTGCATTGTAATCTGTTTACATATTGATACAAGAGGGTACTGGCTGCCTAAAGGAGAATTTTAAGAGTTTGCATATACTCTTACTAGCAGAAACTGAACTGATTGCATAAAGGAAATGCCAGCTTCTCTTGCATTTGGCTTCCTTGCGCAGCCAGAACTGCAACAACATTCCAAACAAATAAAAAGCTTATGAGTTAACAAAAGCCAAAGACTTTTATTAGCAGTACCATTATAAACACAATAGTACTCTGAATACCACACTTGGCATCCTGTGAAGTGAAAAAGCTCCCCAATGCCTTATAATTGGGGAAACACAGATTGCACCCCATGTCTCAAAGACTCTTAAAGTTACAGTGAGATTTGCTGTTGCCAGTCTAGTCAAAGCAATCCGCCTCTCTTGTCTTACAATCAGCTAACAAATTCAAGCCACCGCGATGGTATTTAAGAACAGCTGTTACGGAGTTGTCCATAACGCTGGAAACAAAAATGATTGAAAATGCTATTTTATCTTCTTTCTCAGGCTAACCTATATGGTTTAAAATTACTCTGAGTGGGAAGCTTGCTTTTTGCAAAAAGGTTTTTTTTTAAATTATTATTTTTGATAGCATAATGTACAAAAAGGTTTGCTGAAATTCCATTCTCTACAGGCAGGCTGAACTTTGATTATTTCTTGAGGTCATATGTATGCACTGCAGATGTCATTAGTAGTACCATCAAGTCACGACTTTTGTTGTCAGAAGTTTAGAAACCCACTTCGAGCCTAAATTTATCCAATTCATGAAAAAAATGTATCTTCCATCAACCCTTTGTCCCTTAAGTAAGTTGTATGCAATTTGCTGTGTCACTAGAAGCATTGCCATGAAAGACAGTGAAGAAGGCACGTGGTGTACAAGCTTTTATTTTACAAAGGTCATCTTATATGGATTTATATGAGACAAGAAAGGGATGTCTGTTAGCACATACCTTTTCAGATATTTTATTGTACCTCATGAGTATATTTTGTATACAAGCCAATTCAAGGCAATATTTGTTTGCGCTTAGGTCATGATTTTCATACATCAAGGAATTTTGCAACATTATTATAATACTACCATTTCAATAAGCAGACTTTCTTCAACCCTTCTTCAGTGTTTGGAGAATGGTGTTGCTGTGGCACTTTTTAAGTGAGGTATGTTATTTTGTCCTGCTCCAGTTCTTTCGGTTTCTTTTATATCAATACACATTCTGCACAATCTCATTTTCACCTCATACATCATGTACCTCTTTCAAGGGACACCTGCCAATATGCATAGAAGGATCTGCATTAAAGGGAGAGTTTCCTGGGGTAATCAGGAAACAGCTGTCAAGGAAAAATACCTCCCCCTTATTTACCATTGAAATGCCCAGGCAATAGAATCAGCATATTTTCTGATTACCTGCTTGTTGCCCAGTCATTTGCAAAGAACCAACCATAGATAGGCATATATGTGCTCTTCTCTGCTTGTGTTGAGTCCAGCTCCCTGCATTAGGACAACACTGATAGAAGTTATATCCAAGACTGAGACATTCTGAGTATATATGATCAAAAGATAGATAATGATAATTTGCTGAAGGATAGGGAGGGAGACTGGCCCTGCTATTTTTTCAAATACCTGAGGAATTATGGAAAGAGGATGGAGAAGTCTGTAGTCTACTGCAGTCTCTTTTGGACCAAGCATCATATAAATCTTCTCTTATCTTCCTTAGTAGGAACAGAGAACATTGTGAGTCATCAGATCAGTTATATTATATAAGCATTCTGCCCCCAAAAAGTTGCATCAGGGGCTGATTAACCCTTAAAGAAGTTGGTTTTTTTTTTTACAGTTTCCTATACTTTTTGCCTTGGAGCTAATTTTGCAGAGAGGCTTCGTGAACTTCTTTTTAAAAAGTGGATTTTTGTATTACTTGCCCATTGCAACTATGTGCAAACCTTGTTTTCTTCATTTTTTCTGCCTTTTTATTATATCTGTTGCTGCAACTGTTTTTAAAAACTATATTGGTTGGTTTTAACTAGCACTTATTTTATGGCCTGGCCTAATTTGTATATATCTAGCTGCAGAAAGAAATTGTTTAATCTGAATTTTAAGGGGTAATTGTTAGGGTTTTAGGGGTTTTAATATTGATTTTAGCATAGGGGTAATTCGGTTTTAATATTTTGTATTTTGTATATTGTTGTATTTATTGGATTTTTAATTTCCTGTGCACTGCCCCGAGTCCCCATGGGTGCGAGGGGGCGGACTATAAATTTAATAAAATAATAATAATAATAATGTACTATCGTTTTTAGTGTTTTTGATTTCTGTCTTGGACTGTATGAAGAAAGACAGAATAAATAATACCGGTACTACCCTGTTTCCCCCAAAATAAGACCTCCCTGGATAATAAGCCCAACCAGGCTTTTGAGCGCATGCATGAAAATAAGCCTTCCCCTGAAAATAAGCCCTCCCTGAAAATATTGTAACACAGCAGCAGCCATGAGGTGACCACGCTTGCTGCATCCTACACTTCAAAAATAATATGACCTCCCTGAAAATAAGGCCAAGTGGTCAAAAGAAAATAAGGCCCTGTCTTATTTTCAGGGAAACACAATAGGTTATTTTTCTCTGACAAGAAACAACACACTGGCCAAAATGCCTTTCTATACGTGTTAATTCATTTAGGCTATCCAAATGTAAAACTGCCAATTTTACTGGATTTGGGCTAAATTGTGGTTGTAACTTGAGGATTACCTGTAGCTACACACTTATCATACTTTCCTGTGCCATAGCAATATTTATTTAAACAGTTCAAACTCTATATTAAAAGGCTCTTTCTTATGGAATACAAGTGTTTATTTATTACAATTTTATTTATTCTACAATTATGAAAACCTGGGCAGCATATGAGCTTCCCCAGGCAAACATCTTCTCACCTCTATACAGGCCAGGTCTTATATGGTATTTAGTTTTTAGAGAAGGTATTAATTCAGTATTGTGTCTTCTAACTCAGAGGTTCAATTTAGAGGCAAATCTGGGCACTTCTATAATTTCTAGACTGAAAATAGTCCTTTCCTCAACATTGAATTCTGAAGATGATTTCCCAGTAGCTTTGAAACTGAAAGCAGTAGAAGACTAGATCTCCTAAATTTCTTAAAACTCCAGCTGCCTGCAGTTTCATTTCATGATAGGATATTCTAACCAGTATCACTTATTGCATTCTGTCCAAGATCCTAACAGCTTTGTCTATTTGAACACTGACCTGTTTATTAGATTCCATGTGATTATTAATAATCTGTGAGCACTTGACACAATTGGGGTTCTAACTCCATGTTTATCTATTAGTTTTGTGTAGATACTTCTCTTTTCTATCCGAAGACTGATGGAAAAGGCAGTGTTTAAGATACCTGTAAGAGCTAAAAGTGGTAAGTCAGAAAGCTCTGATTTTCAGCCCAGGCAAGACTGTGTAAATATGGAATATTCACAAAATTCAAGGAAAACCAAAAAATGTCCAAAAATCTGATGCCTCAAAAAGGCAGAAGGAAAAGGCCTAGGATTTAAGCCTTGTGTCTGCCCTATATGTAAAACTTAAATCTTATGTTCTGTAATACACAAAATAACTTATTTCTTGGCAAAAAGCTACTTATTTATCCATTGGAACCTTGACATGTCTTCTCTTTGCTAGATACAGAATATGAAGTAGAATTTCTGGAGAGCTAAGATTTATTGTCCTGCTTTGGAAAGAAGCCTGATGCTGTTCTAAAATGGTTTTGCATCTGATAATTGCATTGTTTCTTTTCAATAATGGTTTTATCATTCAACTATTGTGATTGACGCATACAGTAAAAAAAAAAGGCCCTGATGCTGTCCTCAGCTAATTAAAAATGGAAGGACAAACAAAAAGTGTAGAACAGACCAATTTCATCTTGAATATTAATTTCTGCACAGGTATATTCATCTACAATGCATTCATCTGTGTTAAAGAGGTAGCAATAATAGGGTTATATAAGCCATGAAATGAAATTACATATAAATAGGTTCTTAGCCAAGGCTGTATGGAGGAGGGGATAATTATTTGGAAACTCCCAACTGTTGAGAGTTTTATTTTCTTGCCTTTTTTTTTTGTATGGGCCTTCTCCTTTGAAATTTCCTAGACAAAATATTATGACAGTTGTCTATGAGAAAAGAGAAAAATATCTACTCTTAGTAGTAAATTCTCAAATGCAATTACATATCTGCCCACCTTAAAAAGGAAAATAATCATGTTTCCTAAGAGTAGCTTATTTTATATGAGGTGCAGATTTTTTTTAAAAAAAAATGCTTTTGTGTGTTCATAGCTATGTCCTGGTGAAGCAAAGGACATGATTTATCTTAAGCATTCAAAGCCATGACTAAAAATACTAATGAAACTAAGGACATATACAAGTAGTCTTCAACTTACATCAGTTCATTTAGTGATTGCTCAAAGTTACAGTGGCACTGAAAAATAGACTTACAACCATGTCCACATTACAGCATCCCCATCATCATGTGATCAAAATTCAGATGCTTGGCAATTGATTCCTATTTATGACTTCTGCAGTGTGCTGGGGCCATGTGATCACCTTTTTTCAATCTTCTGACAAGCAAAGTCAATAGGGAAGCCAGATTCACTTAACAACGATGTTACTAACTTAACTACAGTGATTCATTTAACAACTGGGACAAATGGGGCAAAACTCACTTAACAAATGGCTTACTTAGCAACTGAAATTTTGTGTTCAACTGTGGTCATAAGTCAAGGACTACCTGTAGTATTTTAGTGATTATATGTCCTACAATTTGTACAAGTGGAGAGTTTCAGCATAATAATACTTGGCATTTATACAGTGTTTTCTCTAAAAGCTCCAGATGTATTATCATATGCATTACCCCAGAAATTCTAGGAACAAGCCCATAAGGCAGGATTATCTCCATAACATAAATGGAATAGTTGAGTTTGATAGTAGTTTGTTTAAAACCGAGTTACAGCTTGTATGGGATATCTATGATTTGATTTCACTTTTTTTAAAACTTACCTAGCCACAGCTGTGGACAACGCAAAATTGATCAGAGTTATAGCAATTGGGAAATATGTATTTGAAAGAAGTTAAGCAGGTACATGTCTAGTTAGTATTTGGATAGGAAACTACCAGGACTGTAGGTTAGACTAAGAAGTCAAATATGTTCTTGAAAAAGCAATAGCAAAACATTTGCCAACTAAATTGTATGAATACTGTATGTCCAATGGACATTGTCCATGAAATTGCCAAGTTGAGCTCTATTCAAACAGACTTTACCATTTCCTTTATCTAATCAAATTCTGTTTCCCTAGAGAAATTGTAAGAGGTATAGCGGAAATATAAGTATCAACCATGAATATAGAGGAAAATATAGGTATCAGTCATCAGTAGAAACAAAGAGAAAAACCATATTTATACACCACCCAAAAGAGCTAAGATAAAAAGCTAAGAAGAAAACAAATGGACCAGAACACATCCTCTGCAGCAACCAACATCCAGTTAAACAGGGATTAACACCAAAATACCAGAAAAGCAGAAAACAACTACCCTAATCAAGGAATTAATAAAGAGAAAAGCACACCAACAAATTGGCAGGGCAAACTACTATATTTAAATAGAGAGCAAAACCCCACATTCACTAGCACAGATGATATTACTTAGTCTGGTAATGAAACATCTGCAAGCAAACAACCATGTTTAACACCAAGGACTTCGCAGATCAACCCTGAGCTCCATGTAGTCTGTCCTATTGAAATATAAATAGCTTTCTTTCCCAAGATTTCAAGGAAGAGAGATTTAGATAAGCAAAATTGTAGAGCAGAAAAAAAAAACCAAACTCTTCCTACATTAATAAACCAAATCTTGAACTACAGGTGCTCTAACATGAAAATGAAATATGAGATCCATCAATAACTTTTCCACACAGCCTGTACTTTGGTCCCAAGACCAGTGTGAAATATCAGCATTCAAAATCAAAAATGGGATTTCCAGCTCATAATAAGTTATAACAGCCTTCAAAAATAAGAGCTGCTTTCTATTACAGAAACTGGCTTCCCAAAATGGGAAGTTGTAAAAAAAAGAAATAAAGAAATGCACAGAATTCATGTCTCTGTGCTTTCAGGAATACTGATCTTCCAAAACTTAGTAAAGAACTAATTAGAGATATAAGACTGAAAGTTCAAATTATTACCTCAGTGTTTAAGAATTCAGAAACTGGGAACTATATGGTCACAAAGGTCTCAATTCAGAGAAGTGGCATCGAGGGAAGGGTACTTAAGTAGAAACTGTGTTTGAGGAAAATATGTGATTTAATGAACAAATAGTCTTTGATTATCCTGTCATGGCCTTTATTAAGCATGCCATGCCTTTTTATTTTGAAGAAAAGCCACCTTAGATACCTTGATATCAACAAGAAAAGAAATGCCATACTTGGCAGTGTTTGCAGAAAAACCACTCCTATTGGTACAGTTTGCCAATCATGCTCTAACCTGTCCACAATGCATCTTGACAACTCCCTACTTCATATTTATCACCTTCCTTTCTAGTTGGCTTTACTTCCCATTGCATGACAGAGATGTGCTTTGTGTGTCACTATATAAGGTATCACATTGCCCGTTATGCATTGCTGATAAGGCCCTCGACATACAGCATTAGAAGTGTGAGCTCACGCTATGGTTACTGTATTTTCAGTTCTCATTTATTCAGTTATCACCTTGATGTGCCTTTAGAAAGACAGACCTGTGGCAATGGCATTAAAGGGAACCAGTTGTGAATGAAACATTCATGTAAGGGCCGCTCAAAGATTAGCTGGAAGTGATTTAATGAGTCCTTGTATCCATCTCACAAAATAGCAGAAATCAGTCTTTTCCACTTCATTGGGGTTGTTCCCCAAAAGTTCCAAGGAAATACTATACTCAGCAAAACCACATGGAAGAAGCAAAGAAATATATGGGAGAAAACTCCAGATTGTGGACTGTTGATCAGCCTGCAAATGAGGCTTGTGCAGCATATCAAATGGTTTGGGGCAGTAGTGAGCAAACAGTAACCAATAACCTTTGACTTAAACCAGACCCCTATTATCTTGTTCATACTACAGAGGGGGAAAAGAAGACCCTAGAAACAAATCCTATGAGGAATTTAAACCTTTTAAGAGTTCTACTTTTAACCTCAGAAAAAAGCAGAGTGAATCAATGAAATTTTAACGATTTATATTTGTGAGTTCTTAAATATCACCCTAAATCCTTAATTGTTAGAATACTGCCTGCATTCGAATACATGCAATAAAACACACCAATTGCTTCTGCAAAATCTGGAAGTGCTATAATAGAAAAACACTGTGATATTTGAATACTTGGATTATTTTTTTTCTCCCTCTGTTCGGTTGTGTGCAATTCTCAGAGACTGCCCGAGGCCTTTCAGCTTTCTGGCCATTTTTTTTAGGGACAGTTTGCCATTGCCTCCTTCTTAGGGCTGAGATAAAGTGACTGAGCCAAGGTCACACAGCTGGCTTTGTGACCAAAGTGCAACTAGAACTCACAGTCTGTACCCTAATGCCTCAACCACTACACCCAATTGGGGGGGGGTCTCTCACATTAGGATTTTGTCAAAAATTTGCATTGCATAAAGTGTATACAACACAGGTAGAGAGAAAACAATACCTGAAATGAATCCTATAGGACAGTGATGGCGAACCTATGGTACGCATGCCACAGGTAGCACGTGGAGCGATTTCTGAGGGCACGCGAGGTGTTGCCCTGTCAGCTCCAGCACACATGCACACACTGGCCAGCTGATTTTCAGCCTTGATTTTCAGCAGTTTTTTGTCCTCTGGAGGCTTCAGGAAAGCCTCCCGAAGACTCCAGAGAGCAAAAAATAGACTTACTGGGTGCATCGGAACCTGGAAAATCGACTGGTTTCCAGCCTCCAGAGGGCCTCTGGGAGGGGGGCGTTTTCGCCCTCCTCAGGTTTCAAGAAAGTTGTGTATGCATGCGCGGGGCAGCAGGGTGGGGTGTCCCACAGGGGGCATGGCATGGGGGGATTAAATTATGGGGGTGGGCACCCGAGTGCGTGCAATGGTGCGCAAGCGTGTGCTTTTGGCACCCGAGGCAAAAAAGATTCGCCATCACTGCTATAGGATAAGAAACAGAGATACCTAGATATATCCTTGCCAGGGAAAAAGATGCTGCCAATGGTTCACTTGGTGATAGTAAGCAGAATAACCGTATTCACATTCTGTCATTTCAAAGCCAGGCCAGTCCCCTCGATTAGTTGCGTCAGTCTTAGACCTTTCACATTGTTTGGTAATGTATTGACATTTTGTTTTAATGATGGGGTTTTGAAAATTATGTTAGATTCTGTGTAGAGAGGGAATCCAGACACAGGCTAGTTGAAAATATAAGCCATTTATTGGCAACAGGCAAAAGACGCGAAAACTATTTACAAGCGAAAGAACTGCGGTAGACAGGGGCCTCCCCGTTTGACAGCTACTTATACGCGAGCTGTCAAACGGGGAACCAATCAGGACGTTCCAGGACCTAGTTTCCCGCCAGCCGCATCTGAGCCAATCAGACGCGACTGGCAGTTACAGACTTGTTACAGTCTGTTGCTATGGTCCTAAGGGGAAGAGTGGAAGACATGCGGCCGGTCGGATGTCGAGGACCAGTCGCAAGTCGAGGACTCAACATTATAAATAATAGTGGAAGAATCTAACAGGTTGCAAAGCCCAGTGAAATTGTTACCCGGCTCCTTCTGTGCTGGTTGACAAATGCCAAGAGGGTTGGGGATGATCCACTGCTGCTCCCTGCTTCCTGGCCTACTTAAGAGTGCTCTAATCACTGGAAAATAGAGAATCTGCTACTTATGAGACGAAGGAAATTTTTGGAATAGCTTCCACCAGCTCCATCCCAAGAACCAATTAACTTGGAGGAATATGTAAGATGTTCTGCATAGTATATTTTAAGCCAATATTTAAATTGGAATCAGGAAGTTTATTTTTTTTCCTTTGACCCCCTTATTCTGGCCCATGTATTTACAGTTGTGTGTTTATGTCATTTGCTTATTGGTAATTAGCACATTTTTATTTTCAATTATAGGAAACAAATTGCAAACTTGGGGGTAGTGGTGAACAGACTAGCTTTATTGGCTAAGCAGAGGCGTAGCGTGGGGGGTGCAGGGGGTGCCGGCCGCACCGGGCGCAACATCTGAGGGGGCGCACTCGCAGCTCTCTGCCCCTGCCTGGCTCACTCACTCTCTCTGCAGTGCTGGCTGTGCGAATCCGATCCGAGCCGCCGGGTCGCCGCCCACTGTGGAGGGGGTGGGTGCGTACTCAAAGCTGTAAGGGGTGTATTCAACTGTTGAATACACACCTTACAGCTTTGAGTACGCTCCTATCTAGGGGATACTATCCCGAGAATTAGCTCCTTCACCCTATATTTTGCGGCGGAGGGGAGGAATTCCCGTTAAAAAGAAGGAAAAGGGAAAGTTTCCCTTTCTCTCCTTTAAAGTTAGTTCCCGCAGATGCTGCAACCATGGACCCCAACACTTCCTTGCCACGCGGGCGCCTCATTGCTAAAACTGTAGAGATATATTGACTGTCGCCCGATGGTCCTTCTCGTGGGCAAAGCGAAGGGCACCACTGCTACAGCAGCCCTTTCCCGAAAAAGCCAAACTCGGGAGTGTCTAAAGTTGCGGCGGCGGCGGCAGCAAAGACGAAGACGAGAGCTCCGCTCGGCTTCGGTTCCACACAAGCCTCGATTGGCTCCGGCCAGGAAACGGCTTCGCTGCTCCTCAGTGCTCCTCGAAAGGAAGGCGGCCGAGGGAAAGGCTTCGCACATGCTCAGAAGGGTCGAGTCGCCGTCCCTCTGGGCTGGGGCGGCTGGCAGCGTCAGGCGATGCGGCCGCCTCGGGAGCGGAGGGTGCCCCCCTCGCGTTGTCATGCCGACTCCTCGCCGCTGCCATCCTTCAAGCCCGCGTGAGAGTGCTGGCAGTGGCGGCGGCGGCTGAGGCAAATGCCGGAGGAGCCCCCAGCCAAGTCCTCAGCCTCGGCTGCCGCCGCTCTGAACGACGCTCGGCGGCTCCAGCCTCTTTAACAAAAGGATTCGGCGGCAGAAAGGTGGGAGAAGCAGGACGCCGCGCGCGGGGCGCCCGGAGGCGGCAGCAGCAGCAGTAGGGGCGCAAATTACTTGCCTTGCCCCGGGTGCTGACAACCCACGCTACGCCACTGTGGCTAAGAGACAGTTTTCTGCTGGATAAGGCTGCTGCTGCTATCTTTAGCCCTCTAGTGCAAGAAGACTTGTTTGTTTCAGCCATTCAGATTTCTTTCATAGATATTTTTGTTTTTGGAAAGAATGCATGATCCCCATGAAATTGTTAGGCTGATATGAAACCATTTCATTCTGGAGGATAGGTTGTCCTCTATTTCCTTCACTTGCAATCCTGACCCAAGATTCTCTTGGAGGAAAAAGGAGAAAATATTTATTTACAGTAATAATGGATTTCCTGTTATTTATTTCTGAGATTTATATTCCAGTCAGTTCCCAAAAGGCTCTAAGTAACTTTTAGCTACGCATCTCTGGCTGTGTGTTGTATTACAATACTTTTGATATATTTTAAAATTTAATTAACAGATATATAATTTTAAATATTAAAATAGCTTAAAATATATAACATGCAAAACTAGAGCCTGTGTATACTGGAAGATACTGTTAAATATCAAATGCCAAGGGAAATGTTTTTCCCAGCAAATATTGGTATTGAAGTAAAGGAGCAGGTATTATAACCTCATCAAATATAGTATTCCATGATGGGAATATAGAAAAGTGTCCTTTCACTTGGTTTGACTGGGAAGAACAGCATTCACCTTCCCCACCCCCCTCCAGAAATCTGCATAATTCTATAAGGGTTCCACAAATTTTTGAAAACTTGGCTTTGCTCCTAAGTCTGGGTAAGGTTGTTTTGTTGAGATCCTGGGAATTTTTGTGCCCACGCATACATAGCCTTTTTTTCTCTCCCTCTCCCGCTCATTCGCCCCTTTCAATTATGTAAACTACCCAGAATCCTTTGGAAGCCGTAAGCCATGGAGCCTTCTGAATCTGAATTAAATAAATGTGCTTGATTATGTGTGGAGCACAGAGAAATTATCTCTAAGGCAGTGTTTCTCAACCTTGGCGACTTTAAGTCCTGAGGACTTCAATTCCCAGAATCCCCCAGCCAGCACAGCTGGCTGGGGAATTCTGGAAGTTGAAGTCCACAGGACTTAAAGTCGCCAAGGTTGAGAAACACTGCTCTAAGGGAACCTAGAAAATAGGCAGATTACTTAGGAGTGATTGCTCTGTATGTGTTTGGAACCTGTTCAAGGCTTACTTAAAACACTATGAATCATCATTCCAGTATCACTGAATATCAGATATTTCCGACATTCTAAATGGGGCAGAGGGTGGAATAGTAGGTTTTTTTTCTTTTACAGTAGTTCTAACACATCGATATTAATTTTATCATGTGATAGAGAACATTCCTCAGGCCTTCATAGGTCAGAGGAATTTTCACAAAACACTACAACGTCATGTATTTAGTTCCCTTGCATCTTCCTTAGAGCTACTTTGGATGATGGGTATGAATTTAAGACTCCTGTGACCTTTCTAACTCCAGAATTAAAAGCAGGAGCCATTGTGGGATTCAGGGAGCTATCTGCATATAAGAGATTGGGGAGGCGGTTGCTGTGGGAACGGTAACTTAGGTTGTCTTACCTTTGTGTAGTATCAGCAGAAAAATTTAGGGCGCGTTGCTACCGGGAGCAGGGCTTTGTAAATATGTTACTTTGTGTATTCTAAATGTATTGAGTTTTTGAATTTCAGAGTCACATCTTTCCGTTCATCTTAAATACAAAAAGAAACAGTATTAATTGACAGTTCTGTAAACTAGCTCTAGGATCTGAAAGAAAAGCTAGAGCAATAAATAAAGCGCCACAGCACTATTCTTTCTCAAAAAGATCTATTTGCTGCTACGTTTGTCCAAAAGTTGTCCCTATTGTTCAAAAAGACACAATAATGGGACAAGCAGCCCTGAAATTTAAATCTCTTTACTGAAGTGGAAAGGTGGGGGAAAGGGGTAGACTCCTGTTAGTGAGTGAAAAACATACAAATGCTGGTTTTGCTAAAGAAGGCAGCAAAATGGGAGCAGCATAGGTCACAGAGAACATTGAATGAGTGACAAATGCCATTTTGTCAGATGAACTGCATTTCATAGTACCATAACTTTTCTTTTAACTACAGTAATGAACGTTCCATTGTTATATTATAGGTTTCTTGCACATAAAAGGAAACTTTGCCAATGTTTACTGTAAGAGGAAAGTGGAGTTTTAAGAATCCATCCAGGATAAACATGTCAATTCTAATCCTGCACCATTTTAACAGGAAGGTATTTGTCATATCAATGCTATTACATGGCAGATACTAGTATTTTCTATTCAATATGTAAGATTCTTTGAGACTTTCAGGCTTTTGCATCTGCTGCGGTGCTTGCAACACATTCTCAGTTCCTTTCAATACAGCTGCTTGGTTTAATTCTGTAAAAGCTGCACAGAGACTAGAATATGACTCTTTGTTAGCTTCACTGATAATTTGAACTAATTATTCAAATTATTGTTCTAATAAATTTGTTTTAAAAATCCATAATTTGCAGATTTAATGTTAGTTTTCCTGGATTATTTTTCTAATGAGTTTGGGATTGATGAACATTGATAGTTTGATGGTGGTGGGTTATTATTATTATTATTATTATTATTATTATTATTATTATTATTATTATTATTATTATTATTATTATTATTATTATTATTCTGTGGTTAATCTTTGGTGAGATTCACAGCCTTTGGGGCTGGTTGGTAGCTCAACAGCTCGAGTCCTAACCAAGGACCTAGGAACTGTCAAGGTAACGTCGGAGGATATAAGCTGTTCCAAGCAGGGAGGCCCTTTGTAGAGTTAGAACAGGGGTCTGCAAAGTTGGCTCTTTTAAGACTGGTGGACTTCAACTCCCAGAGTTCCCCAGCCAGCTATGCTGGCTGGGGAACTCTGGGAGTTGAAGTCCACCAGTCTTAAAAGAGCCAACTTTGCAGACCCCTGAGTTAGAATGTTCAAGTCTGGCAAACCTAGAACCTCCATAAAAGCGAGGCAGTCCCCTAGGTATTGCTCCAAAGGCTCCAATCACAATTGGGATAACACACGACTTTCTCTTCCACAGTTGTTGTTATTGTTGTTGTTTATTTTGCATGCTCACAGACAAGAGAGTTCATGGGCATCTAAAAATGAGGTAATTATTAATCTCAGTCCTGCTTTCTCAAAATATAACTGGGATGGAAATTCTGGCAGGAACGTTTCATGCAGTATGTGTTGATTAATAATTATACGTCTTTAACTCTCGCTTAACAATTAACTACTTCTTGGGGAACAACTATTTACAGAGCTATTCTGTTTTAGCCTGTTTCCCACACAGCGCACGTATGTTCTCAGCTGGCGTGTCCTCCAAATTTTCCCTCCACTGCAACACAGCCTTTCTGTTCTGGCCAGGTTGCTGCAACATTATGTTTGTATAGTTCCTAGACTACACAAACATAATAATGCCTTAGATTGTGTTATCAGGAAGAATAAAGCAGTCACCTCAAGTAGGTCCATTTTGAATGTTGTGAAAACAAATTAATTATTTTATTCTATCTCTATTTATTATCTAGGATGGAAATGCATTTTATGGAATGATCTTTCTTGATGTCAAAATAATTTAATTGCTATTAGGAAAAGAACATTCACCCAGATAGACTGGTGCAAGGACATTTACCTAAACACTTTTGTCTAATTGTTCCAGCAGTGAATATTATTTTTAATATGGGATAATACTCTATGCAAAATTAGTTTTGGTATTATCACACATTTATTCATATCTTTTTTCTTATCGAAATAACCTATTTTACCATAGAAAATGGGGAATTTCAGCTCTCCAAATAATTTCATGAACCTTCACAGTATTATTACAAATAAAACAATTGACTTTTGTTTCCTGATGTAGTATCATAGAGTAACAATTCCATAATACTGTACTGCAATAATAAGTAGAAGAGGCCAGTAAGTGAAAACTTTATTCAATAATAATTGGATTTGTCCCACAGCAGGACATACCAGCATAGGGATGGTTACGGTAAACATGAATAATCAAATGTGTACATGTCTTATGGGTTTAATATTCATTATTGCCTTATATCGCAGGGAGAGAGAGGAGGGGGTAAAGCCGGTTTTCCCCTTATGGTCCTTTAAGCAGTGATTGGTCATTTCCCCATCTTAGAATATCCTAATGTGTAATTACAGTTTTGGGGGGTGGTTGTTGTTTTGTTTTCTTTATATATAAATGAACTATCTATTTAATGGAGAAGGGCATTTATTTGTTGCAACTATAGGGAGATGAGGTTGAGAAGTCAAGCTACATTTTGTGAGCCAGAAAACAAACGAAAATAATGCCATAGATACATTTTAGATTTTTATATTTTATAGAGCTCTTTTGAAAGTTTTAACTCTCAAGTCTGAAAATAGGCTTCTAAAGCCAATTGAATCTGTGAAACACAGAGTTTTACATAACTAATAAATGTTGTGAAAAGAAGAATTTGGCAAGAGAAATCAGGAAGCACAACTCTACTATTACCACTATGTTTCAGGCGCAATTGTCACAATCTAATTACATTTGCCCTGAAAATAATGCAATTTAGATTTTAAATGACAGCCGTTTATACCTGGATCTCTTCCAGATATTCTGAACTAAAAACTCACATAATTCCCAATTTGCCAAACTCTGTTGCCTTAAGCAATAGAGTTCATGGTAAGGTTGGTTGGAAGGCAAGTATCTGTCTGGTGTTGATGAATTCAAGAAACTTCTCAAGGGAAGTTGATAGCCTGAGGACAATATCTAAAGCAATTAGTTCAGGAAAGAACCTCTTAATCCTATATTTACTATCATTATGGTCAACATAGTGCATAATTTATAGTGCTTTTAATCATATAGAGAATCTGTGAAATGTATGAATAACTGCACTACCTATGCCAAATTATGTACCTTGATTAAATAATTTTAATATCTTTATGATCTGAAAATATGCAGTTTGGTACTGAAATAACCCTGCAGTTTATCATTCTATTTTTCTGCAGTAAAGTTGCGATTTACCAATCACTTGCGCTCTTATCTTCTGTTGTATTGTGAATTTGTCTTACTGAACTGTTGAACTGAGAACTGTTTTACAGATTTGTTGATCTACAGACTACTTCTTCAATGTAGCACATACCTAATGTCTGGTGTGTCCTTCGAATACTACCCTCTGGCAAGTCACGTTCCATACTCCAAGTTCCCATGCTGATCGGTGCAAGTCAGACAAGTCCCCCTAACTCTTTCACAGAAATCATATTTCAAACCAAATCTAATTCTAACTGCCATTGCCGGAGGAGAGTCATGGAGCAATATCTCTTCTAGAAGCAGTGAACCTCTTTTCTAGTAATAGTAGAATCACAAGACTGGAAGACACTTCATGGATTATTTTTTTCAGCACCTGGTATTCCCAATACCCAAAAGATGCTTTAAAAAAAGTCATTTGTCTTTATTTCAATATATATGCTAATTCATTTCTAATTTATATCTTTAGTTTTTATATATATTATATTATATTATATTTATTAAATTTCTATCCCGCCCTATCTCCCAGAGGGACTCAGGGTGGCGCACAGGAACTTAAAAATCCACAAATACAAACAATACAAAAATACTACAAAAATTAAAACTACAATTAAATAATTTAGCCCGTGCTAAAAAGGAGACAATTCATTTGTACTCAATTCTAGAATAACATGATTGTAGCAGCTCTGCCAGGCCAGCTATATGGAAGAAATATGTTTTTAGAGTCCGGCGGAAGAGGCGAAGGTCGGTGATAGTATGGAGGTCTGGGGGAGGTCATTCCAGAGGGCGGGGCCTGCCACAGAGAAGGGTCTTCCCCTGGGCGTCGCCAGCCGGCACCCTAAGGAGGCCCTCCCTGTGGGAGAGGACAGGTTGAGTGGAGGTATGTGGTAGTAGGCGGTCCTGCAAGTAACCAGGCCCACTGCCATGGAGCGCTTTAAAGATGGTCACTAAAACCTTAAAACGCACCCGGAAGGCTACCGGCAGCCAGTGCAGCTCGCGCAGGAGAGGTGTCACATGGGAGTATTTGGAAGCTCCCAAGATCCCCCGCGCGGCCGCATTCTGTACCAACTGGAGCCTCCGGGTGCATCTCTAGGGGAGCCCCATGTAGAGAGCGTTGCAGTAGTCCAGGCGAGAAATGACAACAGCTTGAGTGACTGTCTGTAGGGTGCCACGATCTAGAAAGGGGCGCAACTGGCGTATCAGGTGGACCTGATAGAAGGCCCCCCTGGCCACGGCCGTCAGGTGTTCATCTAAGGACAGCCGGGAATCCACGAGGACACCCAAGTTGCGGGCCCTTTCTGCAGGGGCTAGCAGTTCCCCCCCGATAGCCAGAGATGGAACTAACTGGCTATGTCATGGCGCCGGAAACCACAGCCACTCGGTCTTGGATGGGTTGAGTCGGAGCCTGTTCCTCCCCATCCAGACCCGCATGGCCTCCAAACACCGGGACATCATGTCGGCGGCATCATTGGGGTGGTTAGGGGTAGAGATGTACAGCTGTAGTACATTATTCCTGTAATGTACTGCAAACATTAGCATGATTCACTAGAATTTGGCCCTGTATCCTTTTCATCACTAAGGTTTTATCTCCTCAGTTCAATTTTGTACATTTAAAGGTAAAGGTTCCCCTAGTACATATGTGCTAGTCATTTCCAACTCTAGGGGGTAGTGCTCATCTCCATTTCAAAGCCAAAGAGCCAGCGCTGTCTGAAGACATCTCCGGGGTCATGTGGCCAGCATAACTAAATGCCAAGGCACATGGAATGCTGTTATCTTCTCACCAAAGGTGGTTCCTATTTTTCTACTTGCATTTTTGCATACTTTCGAACTGCTAGGTTGGCAGAAGCTGGGACAAGTAACGGGAGCTCATTACACAGCCACTAGCGAACCCCTGAGCTGCCGACCTTTCTGATTGACAAGCTCAGCATCTTAGCCATTGAGCCACCGTGCCCCATTTTGTACATTTAGTCATGTGTAATAATGTCATTATTTTACTAAATTATATTTTGCTTCTCTTTTCAGCTCATATTTTAATATGATTTAATTATATAGTTTTCTTCAAATTGTATGCACTTCAAACTGTTTTGTTTCATCAGCCAATTATATATCTGTTTAATTCTTTATCCAGCTCATTCATTAAAAAGAAATAGGATGTCACGAGTTGACGTATAGATTTTCTTTTTAAGGCTAATCAAGTGGAAGGAATCAAAGATAAATCTCTGATGCTGGTCAATAGAGGTTGGATTTTCATATTTAGAGCTAATTTTGCAAACCCACAGGTTCTCTGATTCAAGGACAAAGCCTTAATTGTGAGAGGCTTTTCCATTATACTCAGGAGAAGCAAAGCTATTTCTTGAAGACTTAGATTCAGCAGGAGGTGGGATAGTTGCAGGAAAACATTGACAAGGTGCTGGGAAATGCCAAACACAACCATATGGTCTTCAACATGTATTGCAAAGCAAAGCTACAGATGGAAAGATTCCCTTGCATCAGCATGAATGAATTCAAACATTGGATCAGAAATCTGTGATATGGTCCAGAAAACGGTGCTAATCATCCAAGCAGCATGTGAAAAATTCTAATTGGAGCTGTCTGTTTCTCCCTCTCCCCACCCTCCCTTTTCGTGTGAGCGCACAGATACTTTATCTACCATTGGGAGAAAAATCATATGCATAAATCACATATTAAATTCCGTCAAATAATATTGTCCTATTAAAGTCCTTTTAATGACAACATATTAGAATTTAATACAGTTCGAAGGTGTTCAAAACGTTTTAAATATAGTTGGATGAGTTTTAAACCATCTGTATAAATTTTAGTACTATCCATAATTCTATTTTTAAGTAGACTTGAAATGCTTAGAATTGTATCTATTGAAAGTTTGTTTTTTGTTTTGTTTTTTAAATACAGATTTAAATTTGCAGAGTAAAAAGTGAATAAATAACATATTTTTTTCACTCTCAATCAACAAATGTGATGACTTGATTATGGATAACTATCAAAACTTCATGATTCACTTCAGAGGCTATTTTGGAGATCCAATAAGAGAGATTATAGAGACCTGCAAAATTCACCAATTTAAATAAGAGTAATAGAATCAGGTGGCACATACCCAGAGAATCAGGTGATCGGAGAAGGGAAGAGCTACCCCCTTCACTAGGGCTTGATTTTGGGGGTAGGGCTTATATTAGGCCCACCCCACAAAACATCAGACTAGGACAATGATGGCAAACCTTTTTTGGCTGCCGTGCCAAAAGCGGGGGGAGGATAAGGGGGGGTCGTGCATGCCTCAATGCGTATTGGGCAATCAGCGACACATGCTTTTGCTGGGGGTTTTTCACCTTCCTCAGGCTCCAGAGCCTTTCTAGGAGCCTGGGGAGGGCAAAACCAGTCTCCACACCCCCCAGATGCCCTCTGGAGGCCTCAGGAGCTTCCCTGAAGCCTCCGGAGGGAAAAAAATAGACCTACAGGAAACCCGGAAGTTCGGGAATAGCTTCCGATTTGTCGGTAGGGCTGATTTTCAACCTCCGGAGCCTTCAGGAGGTTTCCCTGAAGGCTCTGGAGGGTGAAAAACGGACTTACGGACAAACCGGAAGTCACTTCCAGTTTACTCATAGGGCCATTTTCTGTCCTCTGGAGCCTTCAGAGAAGCCTCCTGAAGGCCCCTGAAGGCTCTGGAAGTCGAAAATCA
Organism: Rhabdophis nuchalis; assembly: GCA_039707465.1. Lineage (NCBI taxonomy): Eukaryota > Metazoa > Chordata > Lepidosauria > Squamata > Natricidae > Rhabdophis > Rhabdophis nuchalis. Next base: position 61,862,291 of record CM077644.1, read on the forward strand.
GCCCTATGGACAAACCAGCAGTCACCATTCTGTGGCGGGCCCAGCCCTCTGGAATGACCTACCCCCTGAATTACGTACCATCACCGACCTCCGCCTCTTCCGCCAATGTCTAAAGACATATTTGTTCCAAGAAGCCGGCCTAGCCTAACCTCCCGTAGGGACTTTTAGGAAGTTTTTTAATTGGGTATTTTAAATTTGGTTTTAGTACAGGATAGGACTGTTTAATATTTATTTTAAATTATATATTTATCTTTGTATTGGTATGTTTTTAAATTTCCTGTACGCCGCCCTGGGTCCTCTGTGGAGAAGGGCGGGATATAAATTTAAATAAAATTAAAAATTAAATTATTTTTTTTTAAAACCATTTCCAAACTTTCGTGTTTCCCATAGGGCTGATTTTTGACCTCTGGAGCCTTCAGGAGGCTTCCCTGAAGACTCCACAGGGCAAAAACTGGCGCTATGGACAAACCGGAAGTGACTTCTGGGTTCCTTGTATGGCTGATTTTTGACCTCCGGAGCCTTCAGGAGGCTTCCTTGAAGGCTCCGGAGGGTGAAAAATGGCCTCAAAAGAAGGCCAAAGTCAACTGGCCAGTGCACACACATATACTGGCCAGCTGACAGGGCAACGCCTCACGTGCCCTGACAAATGGCTCTGCATCCCACCTGTGGCACGCATGCCATAGGTTCACCATCACGGGACTAGGACTTCTTTTCAGGGTAGGTGGCATTTTCAGGAAAATACAGTATCAATATTGATCACAGCAGCCATATTAGAAGGAGGCAGCCCAGATGGCTCACTTTAGACAAAATCTGAATGACCAGATCGCTGCTGAGCTCATCAGGCAAGGAGTTCAGAGACTCTAAACCAGGGGTTCCCAAACTTGGCAACTTGAAGACTTGTGGACTTCAACTCCCAGAATTCTCCAGCCAGCAGAGCTGGCTGGAGAATTCTGGAAGTTGAAGTCCACAAGTCTTCAAGTTGCTAAGTTTGGGAACCCCTGCTCTAAACCAAGCCTGCGAGATCTGCATTATCACTGACTCACATTTGAAAGAGATTCAAACCCAGTTTGGTCATCAGAGGCAGCCAGTATTCAGCCTTGTTTTCTCTGATGCCAATAGGGACTGAGCAAGGAGTAGAGAAATCCCATACAAACAGGAAGGACAAGATATTCACAGTAGAAAGACAGAGATACAGAGATTTAGCCTCTGATTTACTGTGGAGAACCTGGACACATGGTGAGAAACTGCCCTCCCAAAACCCCCAGGAGAGGAGAAAAACATGATGCCAAGAGAGCACTACCCTGAATCCCGAGGCCAAAGCAAGGGAAATGGCAACAGCCTTTCTTGCAAGAACTCGCATGAGGAGCTATTCAAGCATTTAACAAGCCTCAACACGATCTCCATCAAAGTTTTATGCTGCCTTGTCCTACCCCACAAGTGGGAAGAAAATGTTAGTGGATTGGGGGGAGGGGGCAATGACCAACTTTAAAGACCTCACAATGGTTAAGGCATTACACATCCTTACAGTCAGTTTGAGCACTCTGATGCAAGTAACACAAGTAAAACAATCAATTATTTGGACGAGGGAATAAATGGGGAACTCATCAAATTCGCAGACGACACCAAGCTGGCAGGAATAGCCAACACTCCAGAAGATAGGCTTAAGATACAGAAGGATTTTTAACATTGGGCACTATCTAATAAAATGAAATTCCATGGCGAAAAGAATAAGGTTCTACAGTTAGGCAACAAAAATGAAATGCACAGGTACAGTATAGGTGGTACCTATAGCAGTAACTGTGAAAGGGATCTTGGAGTCCTAGTGGACAACCATTTAAATATGAGCCAGCAGTGTGCAGCAGCTGCCAAAAAAGCCAACACAGTTCTAGGCTGCATAAACAGAGGGATAGAATCAAGATCACGTGAAGTGTTAATACCACTTTATAATGCCTTGGTAAGGCCACACTTGGAATACTGCATTCAGTTTTGGTCACCACGATGTAGAAACGGTTGCAGGAACTGGGTATGTCTAGTTTAATAAAAAGAAGGACTAGGGGAGACATGATAGCAGTGTTCCAATATCTCAGGGGTTGCCACAAAGAAGAAGGAGTCAAACTATTCTCCAGGGAACCTGAGGGCAGAACAAGAAGCAATGGCTGGAAACTAATCAAGGAGAGAAGCAACTTAGAACTGAGGAGAAATTTCCTGACAATTAGAACAATTAATCAGTGGAACAGCTTGCCTCCAGAAGTTGTGAATGCCCCAACACTGCAAGTCTTTAAGAAGATGTTGGATAGCCATTTGTCTGAAATGGTATAGGACTTCCTGCCTGGGCAGGGGGTTGGACTAGATGACCTCCAAGGTCCCTTCCAACTATGCTATTGTATTGTATAAAATAAGTGTATCAGGTCTTTCACCATTCATTGCTAATTAAAGAAAAAAACAAAACCTAGAGCCTGGCAGTCCCACTACCTGCACCCACTACCAGTAATTATAGAAGGGTAAACTGAATATAAAGTGGAAAAAATACTGGATTCTAGGCAAAGGTACAGAGTAGCTGATCCTTTGGGAATAGCTATCCAGAATCGAAATGCTCTTAGGAGAATGCCAAGTATGTCCATGACCCCAAATTGGTTTGCCAGTTTCATCAATGTTTCCTTGAAAAACCATGACCAACCAAGCTCCTAGTTATCCCACCCCGCACTGCCTGAGGAATCTGTAGTTGAAGGGCTTAGCCAGTGGTGGGATCCTGCTGATTTAACAATCGGTTCAGTGATTATGTGCTTTGCATGTGCGGGCCCGCTCTGCACCATCAGTAGTTTCACAAAACTTACCTCCCACGTTACTTCTGGGGAATAACACAGCTGAGGCACAGCAATCCGCTCTGCTCGTGAATCAGCTGAGAGGATATAGGTAAGTAAAGCACAGGAGTGGTGGGCAGGCCAACCTGATCGTCAGAGTGACCCAGTTTGCCCCCAAGCTGATCGTTGGAGCTACCGGTTTGCCCGAACCAGTCTGAACCAGCTGAATCCCACCGCTGGGCTTAACCCACCTCTGTGTACATATCCAGGGGGAGGCTGTGATTGATGATGCTCAACTGTCCATTTCTGGCCTTCATGGCAGAAGTAAGAGGGGAGGAAATTTGGGGATGAAGTGAAAAGGGGGATCAGGCTAGAATCTCTATGTAGGTTCATGAAAATTAAGTCCAACCTCTTTTGAGTGTCGTTGACCCTTATCTAGCTCTGAGTAGGTACCAAATGCTAAACAAGAAGATTCCTGTGCATAGGCTTTTAGCAATAGATCAGTTTAATTGAATCTTCACATGTGGACATAGCCTTTCATGCCTGATAGTCACTGATTTTAAAGCTTGGTGTTTCTAATCTTAGCATTTTTTTTCACACTTTCTCAACAATTATCTTGCATAAACCATTTATGACAAATTGCTTTGTCATAAAAATTTTGCAAGATAAAATTGATGAAACCAATACATCTTTGTTTAACCATGCAATGCATACATACAGCCAATGTAAAGAAATATTTACTTCATGTAGCAAAACCACCCAAGAGTCTTACACCAACTTAGAAACCATACAATAACATTGTTATTCATACAATAATAATCCATTAGAATAATATTGAAAGGTCATAAGATCATTGTTATTTAAGTAGCTGTTACTCATTCAAATATATACATTATATTGTAGGTCAGGGGTAGTCAACCTTTTTATACCTACCGCCCACTTTTGTATCTCTGTTAGTAGTAAAATTTTCTAACCGCCCACCGGTTCCACAGTAATGGTAATTTATAAAGTAGGGAAGTCAATTAAATTAAAAAAAGGAAAGTGCTTCAGTATTGGACAAAACCCCTACCACCCACCATGAAAGCTGGAACGCTCACTAGTGGGCGGTAGGGACCAGGTTTTTTTTTTGTTTTTTTTTAATTTAAATTTATACCCCGCCCTTCTCCACAGAGGACCCAGGGCGGCGCACAGGAAATTTAAAAAACATACAAAAATACAATAAATATAATTTAAAAAACTATTAAATAACCCCATCCTGCGCTAAAACCAAATTTTAAAACCCAATTTAAAACTATCTTAAGTCCCCAAGGGAGGTTAGGCTAGGCCGGCTTGTTGAAACAGATATGTCTTAAGACATTGGCGGAAGAGGCGGAGGTCGGTGATGGTACGTAATTCAGGGGGTAGGTCATTCCAAAGGGCTGGCCCCGCCACAGAGAAGGCTCTTCCCCTGGGCGTCGCCAGTCGGCATTGTCCGGCCGACGGTACCCTGAGGAGGCCCTCTCTGTGGGAGTGGATCGGCCGAAGGGATGTATGGGGCAGAAGCCAGTCTCGCATATAACTAGGCCCCGAGCCATGGAGCGCTTTAAAGATGGTCGTCAAAACCTTGAAGCGCACCCGAAAGGCCACAGGAAGCCAATGCAGCTCGCGCAGGATCGGTGTTATGTGGGAGCATCTAGTGGCTCCCATAATCACCCGCGCGGCTGCGTTTTGGACTAGCTGTAGCTTTCGAGTGCACCTCAAGGGAAGCCCCATGTAGAGAGTATTACAGTAGTCGAGTCGGGACGTCACGAGTGCTTGAGTGACTGTGCATAGGGCAGCCCGGTCCAGTAAGGGGCGCAATTGGCGTATCAGGCGAACCTGATGGAACGCCCCCCTGGCCACGGCTGCCACATGGTCCTCCATGGACAGCCGGGAATCCAGGAGGACACCCAAATTGCGCGCCCTCTCCACGGGGGCCAGTGTTTCGCCCCCAATGGCCAGAGTTGGAGTGATCTGGCTGAACCGGGGTGCCGGAAACCACAGCCACTCAGTCTTGGCAGGGTTGAGTTTGAGTTTGTTACCACCCATCCAGATCCGTACGGCTTCCAGACACCGGGACAGCACTTCGGCGGCATCGTTGGGGTGGTTTGGGGTGGATATGTACAACTGAGTGTCATCAGCGTACAGGTGGTACTCCACCCCAAAACCACGGATGATCTCACCCAGTGGCTTCATATATGTGTTGAAAAGGAGGGGCGAGAGGACCGACCCCTGAGGAACTCCACATAGGAGAGGCCTTGAGGTCGACCTCTGCCCTCCCGTCAACACATATTGCGACCGACCAGAGAGGTAGGATGAGAACCACCGCAGAACGGTGCCTCCCAGCCCCAACCCCCCCAGTCGGTGCAATAGGATACCATGGTCGATGGTATCAAAAGCCGCCGAGAGGTCTAATAGGACTAGGATAGAGGAATACCCTCTATCCCGCGCCCTCCAGAGATCATCAACCAATGCGACCAATGCCGTCTCGGTACTGTGACCGGGCCGGAAGCCGGACTGGCGCGGGTCTAGATAATCAACTTCCTCCAGGTGTCGCGGAAACTGTTGGGCTACCACACTCTCGACAACCTTCACTAAAAAGTGAAGGTTGGAGACCGGACGATAGTTCTCTAGTAAAGCTGGGTCCAGGGATGGCTTCTTGAGGAGGGGCCTCACTACCGCCTCTTTCAAGACGGCAGGTAAGGACCCCTCACTCAAAGATGCGTTGACAATGCCCTGGAGCCAGCCTCGTGTCGTCTCCCAGGATGCCAGTACAAGCCAGGAGGGACACGGGTCCAATAAACATGTGGTCGCCCTAAGTTTCCTTGACAACCTGTCCATATCCTCGGTGGTAACAAAGTCAAACTCCTCCCAAGAAGGAGCCTCAAGACTAGCCTCGGACAGTCCCACAGGACCACTGTCGATGGAGGGTAGCTCATTCCGAATCCGAGTGATTTTCTCCTGCAGATAAATCCCAAATTCCTCTGCTCGCCCTTGCAGAGGGGCTTCCCGCGGCCTCTGGTGAAGGAGGGAGCGGGTCACCCCAAACAGGGCGGCAGGGCGGTTATCTGCGGATGCAATAAGGGTGGCACAATACTCCCGTTTGGCCACTCTTATCGCCACTAAATAAGCCCTAATATGGGTTCTCACTAGTGTTCGGTCGGCTTCGGAACGAGAGGATCTCCATCTGCTCTCTAGGCGTCTCTTGTGGCGTTTCATCCCCCGGAGCTCCTCAGTGAACCAAGGAGCCCGGGTGATTCGTCGCCGCAAGAGAGGCCGCAAGGGCGCAACTCGGTCCAAGGCCCCCGTGGCCGCACTTAACCATGCGGCCACTAGGTCCTCAGTCGAGTCGCGGGGCAGGGTCACAGGAATTGGCCCAAGCTCCCTCTGGAACCTTTCCGGGTCCATTAGAAGCCTGGGGCGGAACCATATAGGAGTGTCCGGTTCCGCCTCCCCGCGGTGGGGTGCAGCGATTGGAAAGTCCAGCCGAAGGAGAGCGTGATCCGTCCATGACAAGGGAGTAATGACTAGATCCCCTATTCCCAGATCACGGCTCCACCGTCCCGAGACAAAGATGAGATCCAGTGTGTTCCCCCCCTCGTGAGTGGGGCCTAAAACTACTTGGGTCAGGTCCATGGCCGTCATGGAAGCCATGAACTCCCGAGCTGGTAGGTTGACTACCACTGCTGTAGATGCATACCAGTGGTGGGTTCCTACAAGTTCGGACCGGTTCGGCTGAACTGGTAGTGGTTTGGCTGCCTGGGTCACTGGAACCGGCAGCAACCCAGGCCTGCCACACCCCCAAACCGGTTCTCCAGGCAGCGCCATAGGCAGCGCCATTTTGGTTTTTTTGCTTCTGTGCATGCACAGAACAATTGTTATTGTACTGCGCATGAGCGTGTGGCACACACATGAAGAAACGGCAGTAGTGCCTGCCAGAACCCACCCCTGATGCATCCCCTATGATTCTGAAATAAAATACCTCCCCCCTCATCAAACTTTAGTTCATAAAGGGCTTTTTCTTCTTTTTCATGAATCACGTGTGATGGAGCAAGACAAGTGTGTCTCTTCCTTTGTAAACTTTTGGTTTGGTAATATTTTTCCTCAGATTGTATGTTAATAAATATTTCAGGAGAAGACACTTTAACAAAGTGAAAAATATACAGTGACTCATGTCTCACACTATAAACTTTTATCAGCCACAGCTGAGCTGCCTATTGTGCTATTGTTATCTCCCTCTTGTCTCTTGCTAATCTACTTATACGTTCATAGCATTGGTTGCTCTAACCTTTTCCCCGTCTATATACCTGGTAATTATTGTTGGGTATATTTTTTCTCTCTGTATAAACCACAACGTTCACTCTATCAATCAAATTCACTTGTATGTGGACCATGTGTCTTATGCAAGCACCACACGCAATCTCAGTTTCAAATAGCACTGACACTTCTGCTGTAGTGTTAACTTGCAAGACAAACACAACCTTGTGCTTTCTGTTTTTCCTGGCCACTGATGTTAATTACTTCTTTGTGAGCATTTCTTTCAATAATAAAAATAGCAGAAAAGACATGAAAGAAAAGTAGATAATCTCATTTCCACACACAAAAAACACATTTGCTAGGGAGAAGTTCCCTGAAGATGAGCTCCAGCATGAGTCTGAAAGCCCAGAAGACAAAACCTCTGGTCTATATTCACCTTCATTCACAAAAAAACAATGCTGAAAATATAATTTGGATAGGGAGCTTGACAGAGAACTCATTCAGTAGGTGCTGCAGAAATTACACATCTTTAGCGTTTTTAAAATTGTTGCTCCTGCCAGCACTGGAAGGAAAGGGGAAATTATTCCAAAAATGTTAAATAGAACGCGAAGCACTGCTGTTTTAGCACATGGACTGGCTTGAAAAAACAAGGGAAAAAGTTTGACTCTATCAATTAAGGCAGGGGTCTGCAAAGTCGGCTCTTTTAAGACGGGTGGACTTCAACTCCCAGAATTCCCCAGCCAGCATAGCTGGCTGGGGAATTCTGGGAGTTGAAGTCCACCCGTCTTAAAAGAGCCGACTTTGCAGACCCCTGAGTTAAGGCATGAGACATCTTCTTAATGGCAGATGCTGGAGTAAGAGGCCATAATACTTGTCTATTCTTCCTGAGTCCCACTTGCTATTCATCCTAAGATTCTCAGTAAATCCTATATGTGTGTCAGCAATATTTACCTCTTTCTGGGCTGGATTGCCTAAATCAATCACCTACTTGCCTTCTCACAATGATTGGGACAGGTTAGGTTCACTCTGTAGTCTAAGCAAACCTAAGCACTGTAGCTTGTATCTCACTTAGAATGCACAAACTCAGGCAATTCTGATTTATTAAATACATATGGTTAAACAAACCATTACCCCCTAATAATCCTACTAGTTCATCTGGACTGGCAATGTCTATTGCTAATTAATAAAGTAAGTAATTACTTTATTACTATATTCATTGGAATTATCTTAATGAAATGAATATGAGGAAACATGCCAGTGTATCTCCTACTGTGTATATTGCTAAGCTACCAAGCTTTCACAAGGACTCATTAAGAATGAACAGTCCTTATGACTGTTGAGGGATCTTAATAAATGCATTGAAATTTTATTGTTAAAGCTTGGCCTTTCCTAGGAAATAAACGCTCCTTCCATGTAAATAAGCAAATGGAACATATTATATTACCTAGACTACTTGAAATAAAGTTTGACGGCTATGCTCTTCCTCTATTCATTGATAGCCAATTCAAATGGAATTATATAATAGACAAAAGTAGATATGGGATCAATGCTTACGTTAAATATCTAACATTTGGTTCAAAGCAATCACTACAGTGTTATAACTAATTACATACTATTCTTTCAAAAATGAAGTATTCAAGAAAAATGTCTAGGTCAGGGTTTCCGCAACATTGAGGTGTATCTCCTGTGTATGTTTCCTAAGAAGTGAAAAACCTTTTAGTTACATTGTTACAATAAATCCATGTTTCCAATAATTCACTATATTGTTTTCATTATTTATTTGTGTTTATTTTGATGTTTGAAATTTTAGGGGACTGTGTACATTAAGATTAGACTAAAGGAGAGTATGATGAAGAAAAGGTATAGGAACCCCTTTTCCATGTAGAATAATCACACAAGAATCTCTCATGTGAATAAAGAATCCAAAGATTACCAAATTCATGAGAAAGTAGTAGGTTATTTCCATGTTACAAAGAGAGCAGTTTTTATATTTCTAAGAAAGTCAAACAAATGATTAATTTGAATGAAATATGACCAACATTACTGAACATGCACATAACAATTGAAAATCAAGAGGATGACAACAGAAGAAGCTAGGAATCAAGACGTACTTCCATGATGGATTTCTTTTTTTCAGACACTTCATTTATGTCAAAATGCAAAAATGATAATTTCCTTTAATGTTGATATTTATGATGACAATAAATACTACAAAAATCACTGTTGGGTTCTATAGGCAAAACGAGTGTTTGCACATTGGCAGTTATATATAGAAATTCTATAATTGCATCATTTTAAAATGAAAAAATATCATTTTATGGAACACCCATATGAGGAATATTTATTGGATTAACCTGGCGCCTTTAAAGCAGTATAACCCATTATTCTATTTGATTAGAAATGATTGGGAGCAAAAAATGAATACTAAGATTTATTTATTAGATTTTTATCCTGTCTTTATTACTTGCTTAAGTAACTCAAGGCAGCAAATATAGCCAATATTCTTCCTCCTCTCATTTTATCCACAACAACCATCTTGTGAGGTGGTTAGGCTGAGAAAAAGGGACTGTCCCAAGATCACCCAGCCAGTGTTTATGCCTAAAATGGGTTAGAACTCACAGTCTCCTAGTTTCTATACAAGCACTCTCACAATCTCACCTGGTCCCTCAACACCGGTTCTATAACAAGGAAGGCTCAGCACCATATTTACTTTCTTAGGAAACTGAGGAAGGCACAGCTTCCACCACACATCCTTATAACTTTCTACAGCGGGACCATCGAGAGCACCTGAGCAGCTGTATCACCACCTGGCTTGGAAATTGCACCGTTTCGGATCGCAAGACCCTACAACGAATAGTGAGGACAGCAGAGAAGATCACCGGGGTTGTTCTTCCCTCTGTCATGGACATATACACTGCACGCTGCATTTGTAAAGTCAGAAACATTGTGACTGACCACACACACCCCTCATACACGATCTTTACTCTCCTGCCATATGGAAAAAGGTACAGAAGCATCCGGGCCCGCACAAATAGATTATGTAATAGTTTCTTCCCATAAGGAATCAGACTCCTCAACACTCTCTAAGTTCTTAGATTTAGAGCTGTATGTAGTTATGTGATGTAGTACCTTGGTCCTGGGGAAATGTTGTTTCATTCCACTGTGTACTGTACTGTATATTGTTGAAATGACAATAAAACTTACTTGACTTGACTTGACATGACCATTATACCAGACTGGCTCTTGCTTTAAGAAAACAATTTACTTGTTGTATAAAGTGAAAATTTCTATCTGAAGTATTTCATAATAATCACTTTCCCAATTCTCCAGGAAGATATACTTCAAAAAAGGTTCTTGTTATTTTGAAGCACTACAGTTAGCCAAATGAGTATTTCCATTGACCTTGTATGCCAATTGTAAGCCAAACATACAGTTCACCTTCCCACTGCACAGCAATGCTGTGTTCTATCTGTTGGGTACTCTCATGGAGTTTCATTTCTTATTTTTCTTTTTTGAAAACTAAATTGTAAAAAATACCTGGGGTTTGCTGCCACTATCACATCCTTTTCTCAATTGGAAATCAATTTCTCTTTCTTTGAGGTAATGTGACTTGGTGGAATATGGGGGGGAAAGCACAATAGCACAGAGACTTAAACATTATAAATAAGAAATCAAATTATTTTTTATAAACTAATTTAAAATGGTCTTCCTTAATATCATGATTAAGATTAACTTTGTTAAAGTATTCTGTTAACGGGTATTACAAGATGACTTAATAGTAATTTCTATCCTTTTTTTAACCTTTACAGCCAGTTAGGTATACAGGCAGTCCTCATTTAGCAACCAGAAATGAGACTGGAAACTTGACCATTAAGCAAAGTGGTCATTAATTGAAACTGCAATTGTGTTTATGATTTTATTTCAGTTTTCCTTTGCTTTACCAACCAACAAAGGTCATAAATGGGAGAATTGGTCCCAAACTTACTTATTAATCACTGTTGTAACTGCAAATGATTGTTAAATGAGGCAGTGGTTAAACAAGGCACTGTACTGGTTCAAGTTTCTGGATCAAAAACAGGGAGACTGTGAATTCCAGTCCTGACTTGGGCACAAAATCCACTGGAGAACTTTGACTATTACTCCCTCCCAGTCATAGCATCTGGCAGCAGCAAATTGCTTCCAAAAATGTTGCCAAAAAATGGGTGTATTTTTCAGAACACAAACCCTTGCCTTGCTGGCACTAAATATACCTGATATTGTTTTGAGTGATAGTTTTAGTATTATAGTTCCTTTTCCTGACCAACATAACACATGAAAATTTAGATCAGCTGTATTGTGATATTATTATAAGCCTTATTTATGTAACCTACTTAAAATAAACTCATTTCTAGTTTCTCTGGAACTTGTACATTCAGAATAAAGAAACATAACTAAGCTAAAATAATAACTCACTGGAAAGTATGCAACAAATTCAGTACACAAAAGTGATTAGAACTGGTGAAGCGAAGGTTGCAGAAAGAACATTTCAGCAGTTCAAGAAAAAAACAACATAGTGTACATCAATATGATGATGGACTCTAATGAATGAAAGATCTGTAGAATTCTGCCTGTCCAGTACGTGTGATAGATAGCTAAATAAATAAGTAAGTCTTGACATGGAATAATTTCCCCCCTATTACTTAAGCAATAAATTTCAACTGCTTTTAAAAGACTTCTAAATATCTGGACATTAGTCTTGCCTTGCTGGCTGATGTAATTTTCCCAGGTTCCTGTGGAGAGTTTCTGTAGATGGCTAATCCTACCTTTGTTATGTAGACTAGACTAGCTCAGGCTTTTTAATAGCTCCCATAAAGGTGGGAGCTATTAAGAGTGAGTCTGTTTCCTGTCTAAAAACATGTTTCTCCATTTCTTATCCAGAGAAATATAATATTCTGCCTTTTCAATATTTCCCAGAATATTTCATTTTTCTAAGAGAGGGATGGGTTTTAACTTCCTATACCATACTTAGATATAACTACATATGAAATAAAAATACTGAAATTCTAAAACTATCCAGCAAAGGACCTTCTTACAAAGGATGCAACTTCCATGAAGATAGTTTTTTACTTTCTAAACAGATTGAAGCCTCGAACAGGTTAGAAGACTTATTCCCCAATTGTGAAAAGGTCAACTACAGTGTAGCCCAGTGCTCACTTGAGACTTACTACATAAGCATGGATAAATGTATTTATGCTGATACATATGTATATTCACAATAGTCGTTATATATCATGGCTCAGCTGAACTTTAGGACAATTGAAGCCAATGTTGGTATTTGTCTTCTCTTCTAAATACAGTATGAACTTTTGTGAGGTTTTCCATCTACTGAGAAGTGTAGAGAAAGAATTTAAGAATTCCACATTATGTTAGATTTATTTATTTATGCAGATCCCTGTAGCCATCCTCTTCATTTTCATTCTTATGCAATGCATGTAGTGATGTTGCTTATGTTATAACAATTTCATTTTAATTCAGCTTGACAGGATTCTTTTACTATTTGTCCTAAATGAAAGGGGTCCACTTCATTAGACTATTTATCTTTTACATTCTATTGTGTCAGTGACATTAAGATATAATACTTCCATCACCATTAAAATGCCAGATTCTTAGATACAGTATTTTTCTTCATTTTTAATGAGTAGACAGAATCCAGATGGCATTTTCTTGTTTTCTATTTGCTGCTGTGCAAATGTAGGGACTAAACTAATTAGTGGAAATAGGAAGATGCACAGCTGTTAGTGAAGGGCCACTTCACACACACTATTTTTCTGTATGAACATGATCTCTATTTAGGGGGGAAATGTGAAATTTATTTACCATGTAAGAGAATTGTATGGCCATACTATGTTGGTTTATCAGAGCTAATGTCACTGTAGCTCAACTAACAGCTAATAAACACTAACATACTGTATTAGCAAACTTTCACACCGCACTCTTGATAATTCTGATGCTTTTAAGAAATAAGTTAGATTGCCGCTATTCTTGTACACTATCTTTGCAGCATAGGCACCAATTAATGAGCAATAATGGCACAATGCCTCTTTCATTATGATCAAACATATACCAGATCCTTCACATTCAGTTGATAAACGAAGTAACTGTAAATAGAAAGATCACAACGCCTCTTCTGATAGAGACCAATATGATAAGAGATCCGTGCTAAGTGACTGTGTCACAGGGTTCTTTGGATACCACAGCAGCAAAAAGAATGTGAGATATTGTGCTGAGCCTGAGAGAAAGAGGAGAATCTTTAGACACAATCAATCAGCAGATGGGAGAGGTTGCTACTGACTTATCAAAGAAATGGATTTGTAGCCTGTCATGCAAATAGCCTGGGAAAAAAGAAAGTCAAATGCTCCAAGGAGACTCTGCCTAAATGAACTCAGTAATAAGGGAGGGCTGGAGGATTCTCCACTGTTCTCCAGAATCTGTGGTGTAACATCTAATTCCTGGCATTAAAATGCATTAAGGAAATTCTACGTGAATCTTTCTTCCTTGGTTGTGTTCTGCCGTTAAGAAGTCTTGACACATAGCTTGCAAACATCCTGGGTTTTATCTGGAGACAAACCTGTTAAGGAAGACAATTGGCCAGTAAGGCAACACTTAACAGACCACACTGTATGTACAGCTATGTAAAAACGTATCTGTGGGGAATGTTCTACATCAGGGGTCCCCAACCTTTTTTGCACCAGGGACCGGTTTCATTTAAAAAACAACTCTGCGGACCGGCTGAGTGGCTCAGCAGTCATGTGACTGGGTGGGCGTGGCCAATTTGGAAAATGTGAAACTCACTTAACAACGGTCTTGATTAGCAACCAAAGTTTTGGGCTCAATTGTGGTCATAAGTTCTCTCTCTCTCTTTTTCTTTCTTTCTTTCCTTCTGTCTTTCTTTCTCTCTTTCTCTCTCTTTCTTTGTCTCTTTCTTTCCTTCCCTCTTTCTTTCTCTTTCTCTCTCTATTTCTTTCTTTCTTTCTTTCTCTTTCTTTCTTTCTCTCTCATTTTTTCTTTCTTTCCCTCTTTCTCTCTCTCTTTCTCTCTCTCTCTCTCTCTTTCTGTCTCTTTCTTTCTTTCCCTCTCTTTCTTTCTTTTTTTCTCTCTTTCCTTTGTCTCTTTCTTTCTCTTTTTCTCTGTCTGTCTTTCTTTCTCTCCCACTTTCTTTTTCTTTCTTTCCCTTTCTCTCTTTTTCTTTCTGTCTCTTTCTCCTTCGTCCGCCCATCTCTGTCACTCTGTGTGTGTGTGTGTCTGTCTGTCTCGCATTCAGGCACTTAATCACTCATTCTGTGTCTCTGTCTATCTTTCTCTCCCTCCCGCTCTCTGTCTGTGTGTGTGTGTGTGTGTCACTCTCTCTGATTCCCTCCCTCCCCGTCTCTCTCTGTGTCTATGCCTCTCTCTGTTGGTCTGTCCTCGTCCCATCCCGTTCCCCCCCCCCCCGCGGAGTCTCCTCAGCCCGGCTCGACTCGTTCACTTGCCTTAGCCTGCCCCACCCGGGCGGCCACCGCTGCGCTTGGTCGCTCGGGCACTCGGTCAGGCTCCTTCCAGGAGCTGAGAAGGCTCCGTGGGGAGGGGGGCGGGGAGGAACCTCCCCAGCCTCTGGAAGAAGACGAGTAGCTGGCATGCCGGTTGGGGAAGCTCTGTGGGGGCAGGGAGGAAGGGAATTCACGGCCGGTAGGGAGGACTGCTGCGGAGTCCCTTTCTCCCTGCCCCCCCAGGAGTCCCACCGTCGACAAGGGTGGAAGAAGAGGTGCACTTCAAGTGCGCGAACAGCCCCACCTGCGTTCTCCCGCGCGCTTTGCCCAGGGGGCTGCCCCCTCCTCACTCCTCCTTCTCTCTGGCCGGCTCCCACCCAGCCACGGACCGGCACCGGTCCGCGGCCCGGGGGTTGGGGACCCCTGTTCTACATAATGATGCTTGTAGTGAAGACGGATTTTTACCTGCTTGGCTAGCACTACCAAAAATACAATGGGATCTTTTTCTATAAGGGCAATTATTGATGCATCAATGGCCTTCCTGTTCAAAAACTTAAGATTTTATGGAGTATCCTTATTTAAGATTTCTTAAATTTGATATTAAATTGTATTGAAATTTTAGATTAAATAGTGATTACATTAAACCTCTCTTCTGTTCTTTATCAATTTTGCCACTTCCAGCAAGGTCAGAAGTAAACTACACTGTCTACATGCAAATAGTTGTTTTAAAATTTTCTATTATATTTTTAAAAGAGGAAAAAAGAAAGTCATCAAAGAGAAAAAAAGAAATAAAAATAAAATCAAGTGAATAAACAAGGAATTTACAAATATCATTGAATTAGGTTTTAAGTTTTTCAATATTTCATTATTTGGTTATAAGATTAGAAGTTACAGTAATTTCTATCCAGCTACTTAAGATTTACTCTGGTTTAACAGATTTTATAAAACTAGGACATTAAGTTAAAAGAAACTTATATTTCACATGAGTAGTAGTCTGATAGCACCTTTTTCTACACATAATTGTTATTAAAGACAAGAACTGCAGTGCACTTTATCACATAAAGTGGCAATATAAGATGTGATACAAATCCATATGAACTGTTTTCCTTATTACCTTCTAGAAGGAGACTTCGTAATATCCAAAGGAGAACATCTAGATTTAGTTTCGTTCCATATGGTATCAACCTTGTGAAATTCTCTCTCTCTCCCTCCCCATCTCTCTATATAGTATATGTATATTTGTGTTATGTGTGTTATATATGGGTAGCTATATAATTTCTTTTGACAGCAGGCAAAAAAATTTCATTTTTAATGTGTGCCAGTGCTCGCAGTAAAAATGACAATAACAAAAGATAAAAATATCTATATCTATATCTATATGTATGTATGTATGTGTATGTATGTATGTATGTATGTCTAGAAATTATCTAGTTGTCTAGAAATTACTTCCAAGTTGAATTAAATTCTCAGATCTATTTTTGAAATATAAAATTATTTTGCACATTGAAACAATTTCCCACAACTTAATACTTCTGCAGAAATAAGAAATACTTTCTAAAAGGAATTCAAGAGTATTCTTGTATATGCAATGTCAGTTGGATATACAGTATATTTGTGAATAGTGAATAGTATACCAAATTCAATAAACATTCATAGTTTTTAAAGTACCTTGATGGTATGGAATAAGATTAGCCCCATTTCTGCCATTTTCTGGAAGTTCCTTAGCATGATGGGTGACATAAAAATTTAATAAATAAAAATAAAAATGGCTTGGGGATCCCAGAGAAATGGGGAACTGATAAGATACATAACTGTACATAATATCAAGATGGTCCCTCCTAGTCTTTGTAATTAATATTTGTATTATTTTATAATAGTTTTATTGTAGCATAATTTTGTTTCTTATGGTCTGTTTTTATTGCACATTGCCCAGAGTCCTGTTTGGGAAAGCAGTAGCTTTATAAATATAATGAATAAATAAATTCCATTCCAATCCTCTAGATAAATTGCAAAGATTTAAACTGGTTACTAATGATCCACCCTAGTCTTTTTCTCCAGATATAAAATTCTATTATTGTGAGCTGTCCAGAGTTGTTGAGAGTCAGGAAGCATATAAATACAATAAATTATGGTGATGATTACCTTCATGATAAATACAGAGCACTTGTAAAAGCAGATACTTTATGTTCATATTCACCAAAATTCTCTGATCTAAACTTTTAGAAATAATGACTTGCAAAGTAGTGTTGTGCACTTCAAAATCTATTTCTAATTAGTTTCTTCAGCATATACATAATGTTACTACTTTTTATCCAGAGCTATAAATATATTCAACTTTCTACAAAGTGACTGGCCTTCACTTACTACTTTATTTTTTTCTATCTTCCACAAACTGGTTGTTTACTCAACCCTGAATTGGAAAGTCCCAGTCCCAAATTTATGCTAGTTTCCTAGTTAAGAGTTATCCATTATTTATTCTTCTCAACTTCTTGATTTTTAACAATTCCACATATGGAAGAAGCCCACATATAATTTACAATATTTTTGTGATTGACTTGAGAGATTACAAAATCTGCATTTTCATAAATTTAAATTTACAGGTTATTTTTTCATGAAAACATACAGATTAAACAATGATACTGAACAGATAATGCCCTGAAACTGATTATGGAAAAAGACATTTTTCAAGAGAATAGCTTTCTAAGGTAAAGTATTTCCAAATATTTGCTTCAGTAAAATAGTTGCAGAGAGGGGAAGACTTAAAGCATCCTAAGACCTAATTATCTAAAGTTAACAGCATTGTTTTTCCAGCTAAGATGTGATAAGAAAGCTTCAAGAAAAACTTCATGAAGGCCACTTTAGGCCATTAGATGCAGAATGTGCAAGAATGTCTACTATTCACAGCCGATTCAAAGTCTTACAAACATTTATAGTTGGCTTTCTCAGAAGAATCAATCTTCTCAGTTATATCAGTATTAAAACAGCATGGAAAAAGACTGGAAATCTTATTTGTGAGCTTAAGAGATCATAACGACTTAATTGTAATCTACTATTTTTCCAGATTTTCAAAGACTGCAAATATGAGCAATTTTACAGAAGTATACTGTCATTAATTGCTTAAAAACTGTATTATTACAGTGGCCTCATGAATTACTAATTTGTGTTTTGCAATTCACTAAGCAAAATGTTGACCTGTTTGTAAAGAAGTGTAATTTCACTCATATTATGGCCAGCTTCCTCTATCCACAACCAATGTGGAGGAGAAAACAAACAAACTACAAAGCAAATTCTAATACTTTTTGAAATTAATGGCAATAAAAATATTAACTGTCATAATTCCACTGTAAGAATAAAAGTTCTAACCAAAACTGTAATACTTTGTGGTATTCAGCTTACCTATTAAAGCAAATAAACAATAAATATATTGGGTTAATCTTCATATATTAAGTACTAGTACCAGTTATACAGAAGAAAAGTCTGGAAAGGTAATTTAATTTTGTTAGCTACTTCATATAAGGTTTTGTGTAGAACGACAGAGTATAAATGCTATACACAATAAACCGAACAAAAATCATGAAAATGTAAAGTTAAAACAAAATAGCATTTTGCTGTTTTAAAACATGTTACAATGAATAAGTGTTAAAAATAGCAAATAAAATATGTGTGTATGTATATGAGCTTACTGCTACCCATTTTTATATGTGTGTGTGTATGTATGTATGTATATATATATATAACGTAATTGTTGATTGATCAGCTCATAAAACTAACATATATATATATATATATATATATATATATATATATATATATATATATATATATATATATATATATATATATATATATATATATATATATATATATATATATATTTGTTTTCGTAGATTTTCATGGGTGTAGGTATGCTGGCATAGCTGGCTTCGGGGATTTTCCCGTGTATAAGGCATAGAAAAGTTGTTGCAACATTTCGACAAGATCTCACTTGTCATCATCAGGCAGGCACAAGCCTGCCTGATGATGACAAGTGAGATCTTGTCGAAACGTTGCAACAACTTTTCTATGCCTTATACACGGGAAAATCCCCGAAGCCAGCTATGCCAGCATATATATATTTTGCAAAAAAGCAAAAGCCAAAGCCTGATGATGATGGGAGTGATCCCATCGAAACGTTGCAAAAACATCTTTAATTTTACACGGGAAAAGACCTGAATAAACCAAAATCTACGTATGTATGTATGTATGTATGTATGTATGTATGTATGTATGTATGTATAGGTATAGGTATATACATATGTATATGTACATACACACACCCACACCCCTTTGTACTATACAAATATTCCAGACAATTGAATTTGACATTTAGTTTCATACATAAATAACAACTCTGACATGCTATGTATCTACTATCTTGAATTTGAAAGCAATATTTTTATTTTCCATTTATGCAATGATCAAATCTATGAAGCAAGATTATAGGTTACATTATATATCTTCAAACTATAGTCCAGATGATTGATTTATTTTTACACACACACACACACTTTATCTTAAATGAAGACAATTTGGTCAATAAGAGGGGACAGTCATCTCATTCTCATTACAAGTGGCAATGGTTTTTCTTTGCTTCCTTTTGCTTGTTTTCCAATTATGTTCATTTACTGCCTTTAATACTGGACAGACATTAGAAGTTTTTTCCATTGATTTATCTAATTCTGTTTTAAAGCTATTTAAATTACCAACTATCACAGTACTGTTAAGAATTACTTCTTTACTACTATCCTAATCCTCGGACCACTCTAAATTCTAGTATAAGAGAGGAAATAAAGTTTCTCCTTCTCCATTTTTCTCTGTAACATACATAACTTCCATTCCTACACATTTTTCTAGTTAAAGAGCCACAAATGTAATTTTCTCTCATAACAAGTTATGCTTGATCATTTTCTTTAATTTCTCCTGCTCTACAATATTCACTTTGACATGTAGTAATTAGAATTGTATAGTATATATTAAATATCATACTGTAGTTCCATATACAGGTTTTTAGATATTGGCAGCTTTATTTTTTTTCTTGCTAGTAATGCCGAATTTAACTTCTTTCCTAGCAATTCCACAATACACTGATGTTTTCAACAATCCATCCAAAACAAGTTCAGGATTGCAAGACTGCATATTTTTTTCTACCTACTATATACTGTGTTGGAACATCATTTCATCAGTACAAACATTATCACACTATGACAACAATAGAGTATGTCCCAATAGACACTGTCCAATATGGACTCTATTTTTCTGACCTGGTATACATACATGCCACAAGGATCTATACATAAAACAATTAATGTTATCGTTTTTACTCTTGTCAAAGTTTCAATGGATGTGAATCTGTTACAACTCTTTAAGACAGGTATTTTTACAATCTGTAGTGAATCAGTAAGGTTGCTATGGGTGCTGAGACGTAGTTGCCATTGTTATTTTGTTCTGAGTGGATGTTTCAAAAGCATTCTGCTCTCCTAACTTCAGCAGTGGACAAATACAGAAGACCAGCTGAGTTATCCTGACACCGTGGATGAATGAAGGGCTTGCCAGTATATTGGAATGAAATGGAACTGCTTCACTCGATTTAGAGATTGTTACTTCTTGTTTCTCTCTACCCTCTTTCTTGTTGCATTAGTTTCTTCATTTCAAAGAAGTTAAGTAGCAGCTAAGTGATTGCCTGCAGCATCTTTTGGCTCCAAGGCTAGGCAACATGCTCCAACAAGCACAACATTAACTGAAAGAAGTCAGAATTGTAAAGACTTGGTTAAAATGCACAATTGTAGACAATGATAGATAATTAAAAGTATTTATTTGCATAGTGTCAAGATCTCCACATTCTTGGGCAAGGTAAGATGTACTAATAAGAGCAAGCTAATCAAACTGGACCATATGTTTGGAGAGAAACTTCTCTTCAGGAGCCTCAACAAAGAGTGCCTACCTTACCCTACCTAGTTACCTGTCCGGGCTGGAAGAGATTCTGGAGGCGGAGCGTTCAGGCACCAATAAAAACGCAGCCCCACCTCCATCTGTGGTTTGAAGGCGGAAGAGGAGCTATGAACTCCTGCTTAAAGAAAACCTGCAGGAGGTAGCTGGGCGCTAACCTTTAGCCCTCCGGCCTCAAAGCAAGTTCGCACCTATTGTTGCTGAAAACGACATGCTTCAATGGAAAGGGGAGGGAACCATTTCGAGGAGAGAGAAACGAAGCCCCGCACATTGCCAATCACACAAAAGAGTGCAAACAATCTGGCTGTTGGGAGAGCCCTGTCCCTCGGCGTGTAACATATTTTCCCTGCAACAGCCACTGGCGGACCAAGGAGGGGGGTGGGGGTTTCGAGGGGCACCGCTCGTAATAAAGTAGAAAGGTTGAAGCGGGTTGGGGGGAGGAGAAGTACTGCTGGGATTGCCAACAGAAAGCTGCATAGGTTAGGAAAGGCGGAAAAGAGGATGGGGGCACCCAAAACTTGGAAGGAATATGGATTTTAATGGTGGCGAATTCCATGAAAAGACCGCCAGGAAAGGGTTGAAGCAGGTTTTGAGGGAGAAACCGAGAAACGGGGGAGGAGCAGGAGAGAGAAAAGTGTATCCCGGGGTGTCTGTGCCTCAGTTCGATTCACGGAAGACGCTTTGCCGGAAAATCTTTCCCACTCCCTTAAACTGGTCTTACTCCCGAGTAGCGCGCGCTTAGCACTGCGGCGCTAGGGGAACTTCCTCGGGCGCCGTCCCCGAGAGGTGAGCGCTCGGCGGCTACCTGGGGGATTGTCTCGTTCCAGAGGGAGGGGGGGAGGGGCAGGTGAGAGCCGCACACGGGCGGGCATACAAGCACTCCTGGGCCAGGAGCGGGATCGAAGAAAGCCTGGATGCGGAACAGGAGAGGGAGGAGGAGGAGTGGCACGAACGAACGGAGAGGGCTTTCTGGGGTGCGCGAGGCACGCAGAATGTGACGCCGGGGGTGGTGGTGGTGGTGGTGGGAAGAGCACGAAGAGCAAGCGGAGCGGCAGCCCACAGGAGAAGAAAGCGGGAGGAGCGGCGCGCGAGAGTAGGAGGGGTCGGCAAGGCTGGTGCGCAAGGTAACGCTCGGCGGGCAGGCGGGCTAGTTGGCGTCGGGCGCGCGCAGCGCGGGCCTAGTTGAGGCGGCTTAGCTGCGCTGGCAACTCCCCGGGCGGTCGGTGGCGCGCGAGGTGCGTGTTGCCGCGCGCGCACGGAGAGAAAGAGGGAGCGAGAGAGAGAGAGAGAGTAGCGTTGTGCGAACGGATCGGAGGGCTCCGCGAACGGACCGGCGTCTTATCTTACGTGCGGAGAGACGGTGGCGGGAGCTCGAGACGCCCGCTCGCGACTCGGTTAGCGGGTCGGAGCCAAAGGCAGCATGCGGGTGGCGGCACTCTGGACGCGCGTGGTGAGTAATGTCTCGCCTCTTTCTCCCCGCTCGCTCGCTCGCTGCCTGTTGAGCATAGTACGAAAGGTTGGCTTCTCCCGCGGCTTAAAAAAAAAAAAAAGCTCCGTTTGCCACGTTCAACTTGTCCCATCGCGTCGTGTAGGGGTTTCCCACTGGAGAGTCCTGGTCATTCCACCGCTTTCCGCAGAATGCAGCCTCCCCCCCCCCCCCTCTGGGTCCTCCGGGGAAATCTCTTTTCAGCGGCGGGAACTCACCCTCACTCGTGTGTGTGTGTGTGTAGGAGGGGGGGTCTTTTGCATCCGAATTACTCGTGGAATGTGGAGTTCTCGGTGGGTGGGGGGTGGAATGTTCCCCGCGACCCGCCCTCCTCTTCTCACCTGCTGCCGGCATTCCGGTCAATTCTTCCTTTTTTATTTCGGAATCCAATTGTGGGCCGTTTCCCGTCTTCCTCTTTTTCCACCTGCACCACCTCTGGGCTGCTTTTTATGCGCTGCGCTGTGTATTGTGTTGGCGTGACTGTTTGGGAACTGTTGCACGGGAGGGTATTTGCATTTTCTCCACTTCTCTCCTTTTCCGTGATTTGTGCTCGGGATGTATGTTTTAGGATACCTACAGTAGGGCACAATCCGCCGCCTCCTGTTTTGTCAGACGGTTGCGGATATTATTATTTTTTAAAATCCAGTTTAAAGGTTGGGGAGATTCTTCCGGATTACGCGTCCATGGAGTGGTTTTTTTTTTTTTAAATAAAGAAGGATTTCCCTAAAACCTGAAGGAATCAATGGAGATGCATCAAGTGTCCGAATGTTGCCTGGAAATACGGTTTCCTTATGAATGAAAATGGCCTGGTGACCTTTCCCTCCACACGACATAATATACGAATTGTCAACCAAGTCTGTAAGAAAATCGTTCTCCGGGTATATATATCCATCCCCCCCCCCCCCCCCCCAGCCCATGGCGGTTTGAAGAGATCTGCTGACTTAACCTGCGGTGCTTAAGACTCTCACGGCCAGGAATGCAGCCTTGCCTGCTTCTCCACCCCGAGACAAACGTTCAGAAACAAAATCTTTGGATTTCTCCCAGGTTTACAATACAGTCTGGAAAAGGGAAATACCCCTGCAACAGTAGCCCGCAGACCAAATGCTTTCCTAATGCCTTCTTTTTTTTCAATCCGCAACCCAGGAGCTGAGTTAAATACTTACGTATTTATTTATGCATATGTGCTTTATTTATTTATGCATGTATGCGCATTGGAAAGAATTGAGAGAAACAATGAGTTTTGGGGGCTTTTGGCAGACAGATTTGTGGTTTTGCACTTCCAGACAGCTTTAGAGTAGTGCCTTCTTGCTTTGGAGTTTGCACTTTGTGCTTTTAAGTAAAATGGGCGATTACCAAACTAACTCATAAATGTTTTTGTTCTGACGTTTAGCTGTTAGCAGTCATCATTTATTTTCTTCAAAATAAAGGGTGCATAAAAATCGTGGAGAGCTTTGGGTGCTCTTAGCATTGTATGCTTTGTTTTTGGAATGCTTGCTTTTTAAAATACCTTTTTAGACAAAAAATAGTTTTCTGTTCCGTAACAGCATTTAAATAGCTTTTTGTATTGAATGTTAAATAGGAATTGAAGTTTCTCTGCCATCCAGGGCGTTGTGGACCAAACGGCTTTTGCATTTCACAGAATGTCAATATAGAATTAAACAGTGGAAGGTTTCTTCTTGGAATTAGGTGATAGAGCATTCTGCCACCTTAAATTCTATTTTGTCATTTGTCCTGGGAGAGGGTTATGTTTGTATGCAAGATTTAAACTTTTGCCCCCTGTTGGACTGGCAGAAGTACTTTAGATGAGAAGGAAAGAACCCTTTTAAAATGCAAATGGTGTAGGCACTTTGTCAACCAGCTCCCACTCAACTTGTTGGTTTCTTTTTAACTGAAGAATGACTAGTAGATTGTATGAAATCCCAAGAGGACTTCTGAATATCAGGAATGAGAGGACTATAATATTTTTAGTGTTTACTTGTTAATTTTAAATTTTTTCCAATACTAGCTTTACATAGGTGTATAAAACTTGGATTACAGAATCATTGTCATGATTTTTTACTTCGCTATTAGGCAAGATTATAATATTGTTTGAATTTATTTAACACAAAGATGCATTCTTATTTTTATCATTTCCATAAAATAATTTATCACCTTGAAAATGCAGTCTGAATATTGATTTTTGAATTCTTAAAGCATTTGAGCAAGGAACTTTTAATACTGCAATTTCCAGTTATTTATATCATTTACTACTGTATTGAAACATTGACAGTGCCTCTTAATTTTTTATATATTGTCTATCAAAATATCCATTTTTCATTTGAATCAGTTTGTAGGAACTATGTTGTTTCTTTTGGAGTACAGATATCTACTACTATAGCTAAGTGAAAATCAGGTCATATGGATGGACACACAAAGAATTGAGGAATCTGTTGTCTCTAAGCTCGCATTTAGTCTAGGACTATATGTGACCATAATCAGATTTGTAGAACTTTTCACTACTGTTCTTTCCTTTCCCTCAGTGTTATTATTGTTAGCTTCAAATTATGGGCCTTTTTTCTTTTGTGCTAATAACCAGAAATTATTCCTAATTGGCACTTGTTCAATATGAAATGATTAGGGTTGAGAAATTAGCTGCTTTAGTATTTGCAGGATTTTGAATATGGCTAACTCATGCTTATAGATAAAAAGTTGAAGAGGTGGATTATTAATTGATGCTCATTCTTTTTGTATTTTTCCATTGCTCTGCTGCCCCCTTACCAAATAGACTTTCAGAAGACAAAAGAAAATGATATTATAGTTTCCATATGTTGGGCTGTGTCTGCTTTCCTATATCTGGAAGAGAAATAAAGACTTTGATTCTCCAATATAGCCCTCAGTTAGCATGTCTAAATGAATAATGGCTTTTGCCCAGAAAGATGTCAATAACTTTTTAAAAGTTGCCTGATTTCTTGGATGCAATTTTTGCTTATTTCAGGTGAAATTACGAGTGCCTACCTAATACACATCTGAGTTAAGACCATCTTGGTAAAGGAATGAACAAATAATGCCTTATTCAACAGGAATGTTTTCCACTGAAGTCTAATTCAAAGGAATAAGAAACTGTTACTTTTTATGTGGAGCTTCTACAAAGATTGATAACCTTTTGTTTACATCAATATCACTATATATGCCATCTCCACAAAGGAGGTGTTTACTGGATTGCCAGTGTTGTTGAATAAAGTTCTCTTTACTTTCCCTTATCAATGGAATCTTGGAGTGTGACTTCATTATAAAAATCATACGAAAATCTACGAATAACTTACTATCTCATTACTTACATCACAAGGGCTGGTTTATTTTGCTGTCAGTGTACTTTAATCTTTGGCTTATTACTTTGCCAAGTTGTCGTATATGTAGATCTTATGTTCAAAAAAGCAATTAACAAACTCATTAAATGTAATATGTCATCACTACAGCCATACTTGTACTTAAAGTAAGTTATAAAATAGTATAGTTACATTTAAATTCTTGCTTGTTTTTAATCCATAAATTTTGAGGGCACTAAGACTTTTTATTAATTTCCAATTCCACATTTGCATGAAAATTCAAGACAGCTTAATCAGTAAAATGAATATAAACCTTACATATAACATTGGGCCTGGAATTAATTATAGAACTAATATCCTAAATCTTTGTAATCAGGACACCGTGCCCTTCAATATAACCTCTAATTTGATACAATAATATTATTTGAAGAGCCTGTAATGTAATGCATGCTAACCCAATATAAAAGCTGTGTTTTGGGCTTGTCATGCAGGCCTGCTAATCTGCATTCCTGTCACATTCAGGATTGTCTTTTGGACATATGGGCTTGGATGCGAGTTGTCTGTTGCTTTGAGATGCAAAGGCCTATTTATTTCTACCTATTCTGAGTTAGATGGAATAATTATGCCAAATTCCCTATGGCATCATACAGAGTGTATACACAGTATACACTGTGTATGTAGAAATCTTTGGGCTGGGCAAGCTGCTATTTATTATAAAAAGGAGTATTAAGGAGTATGTCAGTGTGAATGATTTGAGTTATACCAAATTAATTGCGCCATGCACTACTTTTGGTATTTCAATATAATGTTTATATAGGCTTGCCATGTACTTATTACAAATATAGTTGTTTTTATATCAATTTACTGTTTATCATGAAAGGTAGAGTTCTGCACTTAGAGAAGTATGAGTAATACTGTATTTTTGATTCAAAGGGGAAATGTTGCTAGGAAGAGCATGAGTGTCCCATATAGCATTTACTAGTAACTTCTTAAAACAATCACATCTTTTGTAGGGATCAATGGCTGCCTCCAGCAGCTGCTGAAGAACAATATCAAGAAAATAAAAGGTTGTGTTTGGTTTAAAATATATAATGATATGTTTTAGTTCTATAATTTCAGCTCTGGACATATTAGTGAGGATTGATATCATATTTTTTTGGGTTATACTATGCTTTGAATTTTCATACAAGGTAACCCATGTTATTCCAGAAGCAGCAGTGCTATACTTGGCTAGAATAATTAGATTCCCAATAATATATTGGGCAATGCTGGACACGTATGATTTTTATGATGCAAAGCTAATTGGGATAGAACTTTTCAGATCTGTAATTTTAATTATAGAATAAACTTGATTTATCTTTTCTTGTGCAAAAGTAGTTATTATATTGAATACTGTTGATGTTTATCTTGAAGGACAGAGTGTCGAGATTACACAAATACAATGTGTGTTAGGTCATTGCTTAATTTTAGGTGTAATATTATATAAGATTTATATTTATATTTTATTGACTGAATTACCTTTTGGATTTTCATATGAATAAAGAAAATAAGTGCTTCAGCCTGACTTAGAATATTTGGAAAGCCAATTCCTTTCCTGGAAAACTCTTTCAAAGCAAAATCTTAAAACAACAGTAATGGTCAAAAAATAGCCGTGCAATGTCAATCCTACCTCATGCAGACTTCTCTTGTGGATATACATGTATATGACTGGTATGATCCAAAGGGGATTTTGGGAAGCAAAAGTTCATTACATATTAATTTTGGCCTATTTTATTTAATGGTTTTTATAGTAAAGCTTGGTTAAAAATAATACTTTCCACTTTTCTGCTTTTTATGTGTTGCTTATCTCTGATTTCACTGTGACTTTTGGCAGAAACAGTAAAAGAAATAAAAGCAAATTATTTTCCAAATGTTTTGATAAAAAAAAAAAAGAACAGTTCTGGATTGATGCCCTTGATTCTTACTGAGAGGAGACTTGGGTTATTTTCATCCTTATGTGCTTGTTGTGGCTTTTTAGAATGATAATTGTTGAATTTTCACCTCCAAAGGAGAAAAGTGGTAACAGAAGAAATACTTGGTCTTTAAGCCATTAATATTGTTTGTTTTATTTCATTTATAAAATATTTGATTGTAACTATAGATTTTAGCAAAATTCATATAAAATTACAGCAATACATATCAGTTCAATACATCCTGTCTAATAATAATATGGTTTGTTTCGTCTTGACTTTTTGTAGCGTAGCCATTTATTGCATGAATCACTGTTAAACAAATCATGATTTAAAGCAACTAAACCATTATGTTTTCAGTGTTTGCATAATACTGGTTTATTAGCATAATTGCTTATATAAAAAGATTAAATTCTTCGCCTTTACAAATCCACATACAATATAGCTTTAAGTTATTAATGCCTTAAAGACCAAGTTTTCCATTGTCTTTGGAATATATATGCCTAAATATAGCAAAAATGGAGGTTGCAAATTTTATTTATTTTATTAAATTTATACCCCGCCCTTCCCCTTGTTAGGACCCAGGGCGGCGCACAGGCATTATTAAAACCACAAAATACAATAAATATCAGTTAAAATATATTAAATTAGTTAACCCGTGCTAAAACCCATGTTAAAACCTTCCCAAATTATAATTTATTTTTAAAAAGTCAGAAACGGGGGGCTATCCTAGGCCGGCTTGCTGAAATAAATACGCAAATGGTAAAAAAAATCTACTGTTCTTAGGATATTATTATTATGGTTATGTATGAGTTATCTACTGTTAGAATGGGGCTGCAGTAGCTCACGTGGTCTGATGCTGACCCTGCACTTCGCTGAGGTCGGCAGCTCGGCTAGATTCCCGTGAACTAATAAATCGCGTAGGGAGGGGAAAGGAGCTCCCCCGATTGCCTACTGGCATTCAGGCATCCAGTGAGTAAGGTAACAACCCCCCCCCCCCCAATTCCTGTCACAGAGGCAGCCAGACACCTCAGTGATCACTGGCTAACACATGCCATACGCTTAAAAAAAACCTGATAGAATCACAGTCTAACAGATGGAAAATTAATAAATTAAGTCCTAAACAAAGACTTAAGAGTTATAGATAGTCTTCAAATTACAACAGTTCTTTTAGTGACTCTTTAAAGTTACAATGGCATTGAAAAAAGTAACTGATGGCTGCTTTTTCACACTTCTAACCATCCTCATGGTCATTGCGATCAAAATTTGGACACTTGGCAACTGACTCATATTTATGACAGTTACAGAGTCCCTGGGTCATATGATACCCTTTCGTGACCTTCTGACAAACAAAGTCAATAGGGAAGCCAGGTTCACTTACAACTTACTAACTTAACAACTCAGTGATTCACTTAACAAGTGTGGCAAGCAAGATTTGAAAATGGAGAAAAATCACTTAAATGTTACACTTAGCAACAAATGTTGGACTCAATTGTGGTCATAAATTGAGGATTACCTGTATCAAAGTAGCATCTAAAAATAGAGACAGTTCCAAGTAGGGTAGGGTTTTTTTTTGTTGGTAAAATTAAGAGTGTTTCGATTTGATAAATTTAGTATTTCCATTTATTACATCAACTCTTCACAACAATGTGAAATCACAACTGCCGATTCTTTAGCTAATATTGGCATTCATTTGCATTAGGTTCTTCACAAAAACACTGGGTGTCAAAATATATAGACATAGTTTATGTGCAGATCAAAGCAGACTGACTTTTTGCAATTGACTGATGGAAATTTTGTCAATGCCCAGAATTTCAAGGTGTTGTGCATGCCATAATCCTTTAATTTCAACTTTCAAATCTTGACACTGTGTGATCTTGTCTAATTCTTTGTTTTCTATTCTTCTATCCCCTGGTATTGCCACATAAATTATTTACACCTTCTTCTTTTCTGTCACAGTTACATCTAGTACACAAAGTCCTTATGAGTTTGTATTAGGGAAATCCAACAATTATTAGTCAGTGTGTCTGTCTGTCTGTCTATCTCTCTCTCTGTCACACCCCCCCCCCCCCAAGATATATCCTGGTATACATTTCAATTTTAGTGTTGTTTGTAGGAAATATTTCTAAAAGATTTAATAGAGGTTCTATAAGGAATATTTGATTGTATACATTTCATTGTAATTTTTACAACGACAATAAAGATTATTATTATTATTATTCGACTTATTAACCGCCCCGAGTCCCTTTGGGGAGCCCTCTCCCCAAAGGGACTCGGGGCGGTGCACAGGAAATATAAAAATGCAATACAATATATCACAATAAATACATAAATACTTAAAATTATATTAAATTACACCATGTGCAGATCAAAAACCTTATTTGAGTCTTAAATATATTTAAATGTTCTGTCTTCTGCATTAATGTATGGCGTTAGTCTTTTGGTGAGGTTAACAAATGCAGTGGTTGTTCCTCATAGAAATTGATTCCTCTATTGTTCTTGAAAAATATATTAAAATAGAAAACTGCTCCAATGCAGTGAAATTAATGTGACTGTAGTTTTATAGTTTGTGATTGAACTTTTTATATAGTTTGCATGATTATGAAAAAACTCTGTGTGTACTAACATTTCATATCGTTAATTGGATTGTAAACTTATAAACACATCAAGGTTGTCTTGGACTGCTAAATATCATTGTGCAGTGCTGTTTTGTGCTTGTCAAAACATTATAAGAGTAACTTCTTCCATTCCAGTTTTACAGTGGTTTCTAAAGTGCTTTTTAGAACAGGCTGAGTTAAAACTACTCGATTCCCATTATGCACCTAAAGTAGCAATAAAAAACTTAAATCTAAGCTAGTTAGGGCAGAATGCTGCTGTATAATACTTATTCAACAGAAAAATAAAGTGTTTCTCGTACAATGCAGAATGAGACAATTACATTGAAAAACAAAATAGTTTGACAGCTTAACTTGAAATTATATGTATTTAAAATTGCATATTGAATAATTTATGCACAAGTTCTTAGAAGCCAGTATATTTGTGTAAGGATTCTCAAGCCTAAATTCTGAACCAAAAATTTAATGGCATGATGATTCTGCTATCATCTTCAGATTGTTTTTTTCTTTTTCTTTTACATGGCATGGGAGATTTTTTAAAAACATATTCAGAAGACAAAAAGTTAATGCAGACTGTAATATATTTTAAAATTATTTCAAAGATATTACAAAATTTGCAAGTGTTAAGGAATTAAGCTATTATATTGTATTATTAGTAGAATATTTGAAATAGTGGATAGAGAAGAAATGCAATAGAGAGAGAAATTAAATAGAAAATGCTTTAAGGTTAAATAAATATACATTTGCATTGATAATACTGGTTACCTCTACCTTGTCTCCAAAACAATGTACATTTTTATAACATATTTTAAAATAAAATGCCTTCAATAGTTGTGGCTGGTTTGTTTTTCTGATTAGCACCAATAAAGCATTTATAAAATGGTTTAAAAATTAGCTAAGATGTCATGGGTATTGCTACTTAGAATATTCTAAAGACTCTTTTGGACAAGAACCTCCTGTTATATTACTTGAATCACAAACTGCATCTCAGAGGGAAAAGGGGGATATAATTGTATTTTAAAGAAAGCATAGTTGCATAACTACATTTTAAATCAATGTTCTAAACATCTGAATTATGTTATTATATCTTACACATGGAAGTAGCAGCAAAATGTTGAAGTATTTAATATGCATTTTCAGCTTTCCAACCAAATACACCTAGCAACTTCTAGGATAATACTGGTTCCTCCCACCCCAAGTTCCAATCAGCATTTTGGAGACCCTGAAGGTGGTTAGTCCTGGTAGGGCTGTTGTAAACATTTTCCATAATAGTTCTCCCCCCTCCCTCCCCCGAAATTTCAAAATTGTGAGGTTCCCTCAAGATTGTTGCTATTAATGATGATTTCAGAAACTTCAGTAGTTAGGTATGTGTGGATTATGAAGCCTGGTTCCGAAGTTACTTTTTAGACTGAAACGTTCAAGAGAATGGCAATTCTTCGTATAGACCCTGTTTATTTAATAATTTATTTTTTGTTGATGTTGATGAACAACATTTGCATTTCTTTGGTCTTTCCATTGAAGCAATATTATTTAGGAGGCTCTCCTTAAATTGCAGTTCGATATTTACGATATTTTTATGCCACTGCTGCTACTGATCATATATCCATTGCGGTAACATCTTATAGTGGCTATATTGCCACTTCATTACAACATTATCCTCTTTTTGTTTTCCTTTGGCCTTGAGAGAAGAAAGAAAGGAACAATAATAGGATTTCTACAGACAGCACTATTCATAAGTCTGAAAAGGAGTCCAAGAAAAAGTGAAACATATATTCCCATAAACAAGCAGATGCAATATTGAGACAAATGTAAAGATAGTACAGTTAAAGAAAAAAAGTAGCTAGGATAGCCAGGAGGAAAGATTAACCTCATTCTAAACTACAGATCATGGAGAAAATCACTAGAGGAAAATCACTAGAGGATGAAAACATCTTGGTGCCACATAACACTGGGCAGCAAAGATTTTGCTTCCTGAACAGTCAGATGTATCTTACATATATTTTGCTGCTAATTATGAAAATAACCTGTAATTTAACCTATCATGACGTATTGTAGAAATCTACTGATTTTACATGGTAACAATGTATACCCTTCAGTACCGATTAGCTATTCTTCACAAATGAAAAAACAACATACAAAAACATGGAACTGTTGTTGAAGCACATCCAGTACACCAAGTCTAACTGGAGTACTGGAGATCTAAAATAGTGGTTCTACTGCTTGGAATGGATATATTAAATACTGTTGGCAATGGGACACTTGTGTAAGGGAGTCACATTACCTTAAAGCAGGGGTGTCAAATCTGCATGGTCACAGCATAACATGACATTTTGGGACTTTTTCTCCCCTTCGCTAAGCCGGGCGTGGGCATGGCCAGCGCGTGACGCATCCGGCCTGTGGGCCACGAGTTTCGCAGCCCTGCCTTAAAGAGAAGTAGCTACTCTGAAAGAATTTGGTTCCAGGACAAAATATTTGGCACATGACCTACTTGTTGACTTGACAAATATATTTTTGCCTCCACTTTACATAAAATTTGGACTGATGAACAATTTTGTGAAAGTGATAAACAAATATTTTCGTTATTTGAAACAGAATAAGTGATGCCAAGATGAAAGAAGGCACTTTTGTTGGTTCACATATCAGATATGTCATCAGTGACAAGCAATTCAAAGATCTGTTACTGGAGAAAATTGTGCGAAAAGCATTCAAGGATGTTATCGAGAATTTTTTTGGCAACTGCAGAGCACTAAACTATATTCAGCTGGTTGACCAAACAAACTTCTCTTATATCATACAAGACTATGATGTGCAACATGTCACTGAAGATTCATTTCCTGCATTGACACTTGGATTTCTTTCCTGAAAATCTAGGTGCAGCTCTTGGCAAATATAGTGATGGTTTCACCAGGACATTGCCACAATGGAAAAACATCATCAGGACAACTGGAATCCATCAGTGCTGGCTGACTATTGTTGGGCACTGCAGTGAGATGCATCAGACACTAAGTGCAAATGAAAATCAGCAGCAAAACATTTAGCTCTATTGAATTCATGCAGCATGTTGGAAATATTATATAGTTAAATACATTCTAGTCATTAAAAGTTAATTTCATATTTCAAGATTCAAGTGTGATACAATCATTTATGTGAATATACCATATTTTTCGGAGTATAAGACGCACCGGAGTATAAGACGCACCGGAGTATAAGACGCACCAAGGTTTTGAAGAGGCAAATTACAAAAAAAAGTAGGTAGGTAGGTAGGGAGAGAGAGGGAGGGAGAGAAAGAAAGAGAAATACATAAGGTAGGTAGATAAAGGGATAGAGAGAGAGAGAGAAATAGAGAGAAATACAGTAGGTAGGTAGGGAGAGAGAGAGTAGATAGGTAGGTAAAGGGATATATAGAGAGAGAAATAGAGAGGGAGAGAGAAATACAGTAGGTAGGGAGAGAGAGTGTGTAGGTAGGTAAGTAGGTAGGTAGGTAGATAAAGGGGAAGAGAGAGAAATACAGTAGATATGTAGGGGGAGAGGGAGAATGTGTGTGGGTAGGTAGGTAGAAGGATAGAGAGAAATAGAAAGAGAGAAATACAATAGGTATGTAGGGGGAGAGGGAGATGTGTGTGTGTAGGTAGGTAGAAGGATGAGAGAAAAATAGAAAAATACAGTAGGTAGGATGGAAGAGAGAGAGTGTGTGTAGGTAGGTAGGTAGAAGTATATAGAGAGAGAAATAGAGAGAGAGAAATACAGTAAGTAGGGAGGGAGTGTGTGTGTTTGTGTGTGTAGTTAGGTAGAAGGGTAGAGAGAGAAAGAGAGAAATACAGTAGGTAGGTAAAAAGAGAAAGAGATTAGGTAGGGATGTTGATGTTCTCAGGTGTATTTATCTATGTCTTGCAGAAGGAAATCGCTGACAAACCTTAAAACTTCGTTTCTGCTTGCTCAGAAACAGTTAAAGAGCCTTCCGAAAAGGGGGGGGGGGAGCCTTTGCATGGGACAAACTTCCAAAATAGCCCATTTCTCCGTGAAAATGAGGCCGTTTTTCCCCCCCAAATAAAAAGTATAACTAGCTTTGGGGGGGGGCCTTGCAGAATGCTCCTGGGGGGGTGAAAAATGAGCAAAAAACCCACCCCATTTATCGCCCGTTTGAGGCTAATCCTGCCCTCCCCAGCCCTCAGGAGCTGTCTGGAAGGCTCGGCACAGCCAGTTTGGTGAAGGGGGCGGGGTTCCAGGAGGCAAAAAGGTTTTTTTTTGCGCTTTGCATACTTCCTCCAAACTGCTCTTTCTCCGCGAAAACGGGGCCGATTTTCTTCAAATAAAAAGCATAACTAGCCTTGGGGGGTCTTGCAGAGTTCTCCTGGGGGGGTGGGGGATAAAAAATGAGCAAAAAAACCGTCCCATTTATCGCGAAAACGGACCATTTTTATGTCAAATAAATTGCATGCATAGCCCTATGGAGGCTTATAGAGTGCTGCTGGGGGCTGGGGGAGGGGGAAACGGCCCGTTTGAGGCAAATTTCTGCCCTCCCCAGCCCCCAGGGGTTCTCTGGAAGCCTCCACAAGACTAGGCACAGCCAGTTTAGTGAAGGGGGTGGGGTTCCAGGAGGCAAAAAATACTGTATTCGATGTATAAGACGCACCCAGATTTTCAGCCTGTTTTTAGAGGGGGAAAGGTGCGTCTTATACTCAGAAAAATACGGTACTTATGTGCAGTTTGAATTGATCTATCATTATCACCAAAAGTTTTTCAGGAAGGAAAACTTTTGAAAAAAAAGTTGTCTAGTGTAAACAGTTGTCCAATAATCAGTCAAATTACAGAGAAGGATGAGGACATTTATATAGTTTTATTTATAAAATCCAATTCTCTGGCCTTTCTCTTATGTCTCAAACTTATTTAGGAGGAAGGATTGAGGAATTTTCTTATTATAACTGGTTAATTGACAGTAATAAGAGCATGTGAACATTGTTTTCAGATAAAAGGGCCTGAATGTTAAGAAATGTTCACATTCTTCCTTCACTGTAGTTATGCGTTCTCCATCTAAACAGCCTAAGATCTTCTTGATACCCTTATGCATTAGGATCTTGGAAAGGTTTTTGGGTCTTAGGTCTTAGTTTTTTCATGTTCACTTAATGACTTGTATGAAAAAAAATCATAAAATTGGGTGAGGTGTCCTTCTGAACTACTGCCACACATCTAATTCAAGGCTCAATTACAGTCATGGTTGAAAGTAACCTGATAGTGATTTCTAGTCAACCTTTATTGTAGGTATTGTCTGTTCTCTAAAGAAGTTAGTTTAGTCATCCCTGCAAGTTCCATAATCTTTACCAACCATTTCTTCATTGTGGGTATTGTCAAACCTTTTCACTACAGCACACAATTTTGTTGAACTTCTACAAAAACAAAGTTCCATGACTTTCCTTGTCACCTGTCCAAAGAAGAGGTGTACTCAATTTATTTATTTATTTATTATTTATTTAATTTGATTTGTATACTGCCCTTTCTCCCATAGGGACTCAGGGCGGTGCACAGGGAAAATAAAAGGTACATTTAAATACAGTCAATAGATAAATTTAAAGTTAAATTAAATAAATTTAACCTGAGTTAGAATAAACTTAAGAAACCCTATTAAAATGATAGTAAAATCAAACTATGCCAGGCCAGCCGCATGAAAAAAGTAAGTCTTCAATGCTTTACGGAAGAGGCGAAGGTCCGTGGTAGTGCGAAGGTCGGGGGGCAGGTTGTTCCAGAGGGCTGGACCCGCCACAGAGAAGGCCCTTCCCCTGGGAGCCGCTAGTTGGCATTGTCCAGTGGACGGCACCCTGAGGAGGCTTTCCCCCTGGGAGCGGACAGGTCGGATGGAGGTAGGAGGTAGGAGGCGGTTATGCAAATAACCAGGACCCATGCCATGGGGCGCTTTGAAGATGGTTACCAAAACCTTGAAGCGCACCCGGAAAGCCACAGGCAGCCAGTGCAGCTCGCGCAGGACAGGTATTATATGGGAGTGTCTTGGTGCTCCCAAGATCCCCTGCGCGGCCGCATTCTGCACTAACTGGAGCCTCCGAGTGCACCTCAAGGGAAGCCCCATGTAGAGAGCATTGCAGTAGTCTAGGCAGGAAATGATAAGAGGTTGCGTGACTGCGCAGGGCGTCACGATCCAGAAAGGAGCGCAACTGGTGTATCAGGTAAACCTGATAAAAGGCCCCCCTGGCTACGGCTGTCAGATGGTCATCCAAGGACAGCCGAGAGTCCAGGAGAACGCCCAAGTTGTGAGCCCTCTCTGCAGGGGCCAATGGCTCGCCCCCAATAGCCAGGGATGGAGCCAACTGGCTATGTCGTGGTGCCGGAAGCCACAGCCATTCGGTCTTGGACGGGTTGAGTCGTAGCCCGTTCCTCCCCATCCATTTGTACTCAAATCTGACAAAAGCAATAGATCATCTGTCAGTCCTTTCAACCACATATTTTCATATGGATCCATGTGTATATTGTAACCAGTGTTTCCCCCCATTTTATCATACATTATTTCACATGTTCTTTTTCATACTTCAACATTTTAGCAGTAACATGTTCCATCATTAGTATGTAGTTCTGTTTCAAACTCACTATTACATTGCTCAAAACCATAAAATCTTTTATCCAGTTTAAATCTTATAATTGTACATAAGAAAACTATTGACAAGTATATCCTAAAATATCCTATATTTTCTTGATTTTAACAGAATAACAATAGAGGTGCAAAGGATCTTGTAGGTCTTTTAGTCCAACCCCCTGCTCAAGCAGGAAATCCTATAACTTTTCAGACAAAACGTCATATAGGTTTTCTATAGGCTATTTTTCTCCTTGATTAGTTTCCATCCATTGCTCTGTCTTCAGTTATTTTGGAGAATAGGTTGAGCCCTCCTTCTTTGTGGCAGCACCTTAGATATCAGAATACTGCTACCATGTTACCCCTAGTCCTTCTTTTCATTAAATTAGACATACCCAATTCCTGCAATTGTTTTCATTTGTTTTAGCCTTCAATCCCCCTAAATTGTTTGTTAATAGTTTTCTGCACTTTTCCTAGAGTATCAACATCCTTTTATATCATTATGACCGAAACTAATATTCCAAGTGTGGTCTTATCAAGGCATTATAAAGTGGTACTAACATTTCATGTGATCTTGATTTGTCACTCTGTTAGTGCAGGTTAGGACCACATAGACCCTCTTGGCAGTTGCAGCATACTGCTGGCTCATATTTAAGTGATTGTCCACTAGGAAAAATATTCTTGCAGTTACTAATATGGAGCCAGGTACAACCTGTTCTATACCTGTGCATTTGGTTTTTCTTGCCAATATGTAAATTTCTCACCTCTGAATTTCATTTTGTTAGATAGGGCCCAGTGTTCCAGGTTGTTGAATCTTTCTGTATATTGAGCCTATCTTCTGGAATGTTGGCTGTTAGCTGTCATCTGCAAATTGATGAATTCCTCTGCTATCGTCTAAATCATTGATGAAGATGTTGAAAAGTTGTGGACCTAAGACACAACCTTGGGGTACCCCACTGCATATTTCCCTTCATGTAGACACAGTTCCACTAAAGATTACGTGTTGAGTGCAGTTGGTCAGCCAATTACTAATTCATCTGGTGGTGATGCTGACTAAACCATCCATTTTACAACCCTGTTGTGAAATTTTAGTACATTATGGTATGTTAACAATGTATGCTTACTTATCATTTCTCATCTGTAAAGCACTTCTTGTTCTGAAGGCCACAGAAATACTTTTGTGCATAACCTGAATTTATATTTATTCTATACCCTTTAAGAATAGCTCATCTGACATAATGGTTTTTGAAATCTACATTAACTTTACTTTTGTCATTCCATAGATACCTATGCCACTCAAATCTCAAATCAAGTCCTTCTAACTCCAAAAGCCTTCCATTTCTTAACAATATCCTTTCTTCCATCCATGCTAAACAACAAGCAGCAAAATATAATTTCTATTTGGTAGACTCAGTTGTCCCCTTTCTAAATATTTAACTCATAATGTTTTTATTATGCCATATAAATTTAGATGTATCCTTCTGCTATTGTTTAAATCAGGGGTCCCCAACCTTTTTTGCACCAGGGACCGGTTTCATTTTAAAGAAAATTCTGCGGACCGGCTGCCGTAGAGGAGGAGCGGGGGGGGGAGGGAACAGGCAGCGCATGCGCACGCGGGGGGAGTCTGCTCACTCGGCCCTCTAGGGTCTCCAACGGCGTGAACGGCCACGTCTGCGCTCTCCCGCATCCGGCACGTGCTCTGCCCAGGAGGCTACCCCCTCCTCCCTCCTCCTCCTCTCCGGCCCTGCGGCCCACTTCCTATCAAGCCACGGACCGCCACCGGTCCCCGCCCCGGGGGTTGGGGACCCCTGGTTTAAATAGTTGCTCAATTGTCAAAAGAGGTATTGTCTAAAACAAAAACAATGTTTTAGGTAAAATGTTAATCTTAATCACAGAAATTCTAGCCAACAGTTCCGATTGTACTTTATTCAACCCTGATATTTCTTTAAATTCATCACATATTTAACATAATTATTTTGAAATAACATGCAATTCATATTTAACATAGTTATACCAAGTGTTTACCTTCTTCTCAATCTTAAAATCCATTTATATTCATCAATTTTGTTTGATATTGTATTTTCCCATTTTTGTTAACATCTTTGTCTTCTGTTTATTAATCTTGAAACTTGTTAATGCCTAAATTCTTCTAATTATTCATTAAGTTCAATTCCTTTTAAAGGGCCTGCCAAAACCAGAGCCAATCATTCGCAAAAATTCTTATATGACTCGAGTAATCTTTGCATCCATGATCGTCCCATGTGATCTTATGTCTCTATTCTGTATTTCAAGAACTAAAATAAATAAAAGAGGGGACAGTGGGCAGCCTTGTGCTGTTGTTTTTTGTACCTCAGGTGATTTGGTTAAATATTAACAATTATTAGTGCTGTTGTAGATAGCTATACTGTCATCTCTGTATCTTAAATTGTTACCTACAAATACCTGAATTATCCTATGTCCTGAAATTGAGTCCCTATTACTATTATACCAGTGGCTTCCCTGTTTTGGGTTGCTTGGGAATGTGATGATGAATAAGATTAAAAACTACTCAAGCAGTTGTACACACATATATACTATACAATACATGAGGTGTTGTGGTCTCTGTACCCAACCATTGTATTGCACCACAAACCCAAAACTTTCCTGCTTCATGATGAGACATATTTCTTGATTCTGTGTTCTTGGAAAAGAGTGAGGAGTAGAATTAATCTCTTATGAGTAGGCAATATTTTTCACCTACTCATGAAAAGCTTTTGTTAAAAAAAACTAACATAAAGAAATATTAATAAGGAACAATGTCTAAATAAAGAAGATTTTAAAGAAAACCCTGGTTAAAGGCTCACTTCCTGTTGACTCATCTGACTAGTGTAGGAATAGTTTTCCCTCTTGGAAAATAGGAGGACTTCTCACAGGATACGGACTAAAAAGCATATTTCTTTAAAAGACAGAAGTATTTTCTGTGAGACACAAGAAGTGTAGTGTAACAGGTCAATAGAGTGAGAAAAAGCTGCTTTTTGATAGCTGTAGGCCATCTGTTCCCTTTCCAAAGATTTTCATTCCACTGGGCCAAATTATCCCTTAGCCAATAAGTATTCTGTCTTTTCCCCCTTGGTAATCTACATCCTTTGTTGTCTTTTTTGTTGTTTATGTTGGCACAAGTTTAACAGTACTTGAAAAGAAGATAAGCCTCTTTGAGAGTCAAAAGAATTATTGTGGGACAAATAATAGGAATAATGACATTTTCTTAATTTTATAGCCCATCTATTTAAAGGCTTTTGGTGTGTGTTAACAGAGATACAGTTTTTAAATCATTACCCCGTCAAAAGTAAAAAACAACAACAATCCAATTATTGTTTAGTCCCGTTTCTCCACAAGATACATAAAATTAAATTTGATAATACAGTAACCTGAACTTATCTTAGGAACTATTCAACTATTCCATATACCTTGCAATCTTGATTTGATGCTTGGATAGTGAACAAATAAGGATTTCATATGTGAGCACTATGTAGAGTTAAGTAAGGCATTCCCATTTAAGTATAACCCAAAGTTAAATTAAAACCAACCACGGATTCTGTGAAACTTTGAAACATTAGTTTAGAGAACCGGTACTTGCTGGTTTCAAAGGATTGTAGAAAAAGAAAATAACCTGGCATTGAAGGAATACCTCCCTCCCTCCTAGAGAAAGGGCATCAGTGCGGAGCGCTGCTTGTGATTACTGAGAGTGACCTCGAAGGCATGGACTGACTTGTATTGGAGGAGGAGGTCCTTGAGATATCAGCAACTAGGTCATCTAGATAGCAGGCCAATTCTAGCAGTTTGAGTTGAATCCCAGAGGCATACTGAAAGCAGGTGCAGATAGCTTAAACCTGCCGGTAAGGTAAACTTGTGTTGTTTTCTGACATAAATGCAACTTATGACATAGGCGCATATGTAATATAATTCTTTTCCTTTCAAACCTGAGTTGATCTTCCAAAATCAACCTAAATTACTAAAATATCTGAACATTTTTTTGTGACAAAGTGATTTGAACAGTATCATCAATAAATAACGTATAGCTCTAGTACTGCAACAGACATCAAAGTAAGTTTATATACAGGTAGTTGGATTGTCAAGGGCCGAGTTGTAGCAACTTTTAAAATACTTCAATTTATGAGTTTAATTTTTTTATACTTTTTTGGGTTATTTTACATGAAAATACAACTTATAAATTTGTTCATACTACTGTGTGAAACATTCTTTTCCTGATTTTATGTTTTTCCTCTTTATGTATTGTTAGTTATTAAAATTTATAAAATAACTATTATTAAAACCAATATTTTTAGAGCAGCTGTTTTTATTTTTAAGTGGGTGGTTAACCTCAATCATATGAATCATCTGTAATCATTTTTTTCCTTAGTATTATTTAGTTGGTTTTTTCTTCAGATATTGTTCCAGGGAGTTTTGTAGTGCTAGGTATAAAGACGAATTAAGCCAATAGAAACAAGAATTTCAGCAACTGGAAAAGCTTTTCATTCAGTTTATCAATTTTGTTAAAATGAAAAACATAAATTTATGAAAGAGCATGGTTACCTCGAGAACCAAAACCAGATTTTATAATTTATGATGACTGTTTTTATTTATGGCTTTACAAGACCCTATAGCTACTGCCTTAAAGGCAGGGAAAACCATGTCAACCATCCATATTTCAATTTAGCCATCTTTACCAACATTAACTGGCTTGTTTTTTAATCAAGTTACGTGTCAACTTGCGAAGCATTCCTCACCTGCTCTCGAGTTGCCATATGCAGGGGATGGGAAAACTCACAGCTGCATCGAGGAACTTGCATTTCAGTCAAGATAAAAGCACATTCCAGGGGCAATGTCAAAGTCATCTCCAGGGGGACCCACAGTGACTGGAGGGAGTGACTTCTACTACCCGCAAAATTGATTCATTGGGGAATATGACGGATGACACACCTTGGGGGAAGGGGGAATCAGGATCAGAGCCAAGGTGCAAATTAAGTGAGATCAGAGTTGGCTTTCACTTGGATCATGCTGACATGAAGCTCCTAATAAATAACTGGTTTTCCATAGTGGGGGGAGGCAGCATCTAGTGTGGGTGGTGACTCTTCTCATTGGAGGGCTGAGTCTGGGCAAGATTAAACCCCGCCCTCGTCACCGGGGGCATGCCCAGTTTCGACTCAGCCCTCGAAGGAGAAACAACGTCTTGAAGATCCACATCTAGATACTCAACAAAGAATAAAAAAAGGAAAAGACTTCAAAGAAGAACTGACGGTCTGAAGGCTCTTGACTGCCTCTCCGGAGCAGCACGCCTCAGACCGGGCCTTTAAGCCCTTGAAAGGCAATCAGGCCAGAAGACTACCTCCGGTGCCTCCGCAGGAGCGGAGACTCCCCCAGCAAGGAGGCACACCCGGAACGAGCCGTTTCCACCGCGCTGAAGATCCTGTGAGTACCTGCGGCTGCGGGGGGGATTTAGCCGGGGGTGCGCTCCGCCGCTCCCTAAAGAGGTAGAGCGGCGAACCGCGGCAGCTGGAGCGCGCGTAGCAGCCTCCTCCTTCCAGTCACCATCTTGCTGCCGCGGAGCGACGCGGCGGCCGCAGCCCAGGCACAAAGAGGCCGTTCCCGCAGCTCCTTGCTAGGAAAGGCCGGCAGGAAGATTGTCCCGGCCACGAGGCTGCAGGAAGCCGGAGGCGCCATTAAAAAAAATTATTTTCCAAAGAGTGCGCCTTCTTCCCCAGGCCACAGGAAGTGCGGGGGCGGGGCTTAGAGCGGCGCCATTTTTAAAATAGAAACGCGGCGCAGGAAAGAAGGCCCACAGACCGGGGCCGATCTTAGGAAGCAGCTCGGAACAGCTAGCTTCCTACCGCTCAATGGCGACAATTACAACGCCAGAGGCCTGCTCCATAGAGCAACTGCCTCTCACCAAGCAGATGCCCCTGCCTACTCTCCCTCCGATCACTGAGGCTCCTGGGGAGCCAGGCCTGCAGGCCGTTCCCTCCACAGTTACCACAAGGGGGAAGGGGAAGGCCCAAGCCAAGTCGGGCAAGGCCTCCCAGAAGACGGACAAGGCCAAGAAGCCGGCGGCCTCCACATCCTCGGCCTTTGAGAAGAGGAAGGATAAGGCCCTAGACCGGCGGCATGCCAAGGCAGCCAACAAGGCCATGCCCATCCCGGCCTCTCCTCTTTCACATCAGTCCCAGGTACAGCTGTCCCTGATGATGTCCCCAGCGCAGCATCGGGGGGGGCCTCCCCTCAACCCTCTTTTTCCCATAGATGTTTCAAGCATTTGGGGATCATCCCAGCAGCCTCAGACCATGGGTCCAGTCGCAGGAGAGTTCCTCCCGCCTATGGTGCAGCGCCTGGAGGCTATTCCATCGACCTTCACCACCCTATCCATGCCTCAGCCTATCCTGGGGATGCCTAGCATCCAGGACATTATAGC
Organism: Rhabdophis nuchalis; assembly: GCA_039707465.1. Classification (NCBI taxonomy): domain Eukaryota; kingdom Metazoa; phylum Chordata; class Lepidosauria; order Squamata; family Natricidae; genus Rhabdophis; species Rhabdophis nuchalis. The sequence continues at coordinate 61,905,234 of CM077644.1, forward strand.
GGCTGCCTTCTCCCAGGGGATTACTGCGGGCCTGCAGCAGAAGACCACCATGGTCCAGCTCGTCCCACCAGCACCCCCCATCCCAGTGCCCGCACCAGCAGCACCTCTGACCTCGGAGGAACCCGAGGAAGAGGAACCGGACGATTCAGCGGAGTTGGAGGATGGCGAGATCAGGGAGATGGGTCTCTCTGACGACGAGATGAAGGTACCGGAGAAGAAACCTTCATCGGCCCTCTTTCCCTCGGACCTGTTTATATCATTGCTACACAAGACCATGGCGGCCTCCAAGATGACCCCAGCCACCGCGGCTCCGACAACGGCCCCGCGGACGGCGCTGGTTTCAGTGGAAACCTTGTTTGATGACGAGGATTTACCTGCAGAGACCATCCCAATGCCCAAAAGTTTTGTAGAATTGGTAAAGCGCCAGTGGGCCAACCCCACGTCGGGACCGAGCCCTACCACCTTGGACAAAAGGTTCTTCAACGTCGCCGACGACCTGGGCCAGTTCCTTGCGGTGCCTTCGGTAGATGCACCGGTCATCTCCCTCCACACATCGACCAACATGCCAGGGGCACCCGAGGAGGTACTGAAACCAAAGGAGAGGAAGGCCGACCTCACCCTGCAGAGGAGTTACCAGGCAGCGGCATGGGCAGTCCGAGCCTCCACCACGGCCTCCTTCTTTACCCGTCCGTGCCTCCAACACCTCCAACAGCGCACCCCGGTTACGGACCTGAGAGGGCATCAGGACATCGCAAAGCTGGTAGCTGCGGTCCAGTTCACCTCGGACGCCACCTTGACCTCCGCCAGGTTTGCTTGCAGAGCCATGGCGTCGTCGGTCGCATCGCGAAGGCTATTGTGGCTGAAGCAATGGCAAGCGGATGTCCGCCATAAGTGGCGCCTAGCCTCTGCCCCTTTCAAGGGCATTTCACTGTTCGGGGATGCCTTGGACCCATTCCTGGTGGAGAATAAGGACAAGTGCAAGGGCCTGCCCACGGCTCAAAGGAAGGGGTTTTCCCGTTCTACTCCCTACCCCAGACATCAGTCCTTTCGAGGCCAGGAGACCGGAGCGTCCTTTCGCTCCCAGGATTACGGTTCGTCCTTTCGGGGGGCGGACTATGGGTCTCAGGGTCCCAGACAACAGGGAGGATTCTTTCCCAGGAATAGAGGGGCCCCTGACTGATACCAGAAGAGGAAGCAGCCCAAGCGTTCCTTTCGGGGGGGGGGAATCACAAGTACCGCCGGAATTAACCTTCTGGCCACCTCCTATCCCATAGGAGGTAAACTGGCCCAGTTCGCCGACCGATGGGATCGCACCACGTCGGATAGCTGGGTCAGGGCCACTGTTCGCCACGGGTTACTACTTGAGTTTTCGTCCCCTCCCCCGTTATGTTTTAAGGTTTGCCCGGTTTCTTCCAACCTGGCGCGCAGACGCCACATGCAGGAGGCCATACAGCACCTGCTGGAGATCCGTTCCCCCTGACCAGCAGGACCAAGGGTATTACTCCATTGTATTCATTATTCCCAAGGCCTCGGGAGGTTGGAGAACCATATTAGATTTAAAAAAATTAAACAAGTTCATCCGCTACAGACGTTTTAAGATGCATTATTTACAGATCATCTTAGCTGGCATTCGATATGGGGACTGGCTAACCTCCATTGACCTAACGGAGGCATACCTCCACGTCCCGATCGCCCCCCAACATAGGAAATTTCTTCAGTTCGCCTACTCAGGGAACCATTTCCAGTACACGGCCCTTCCCTTTGGCCTCTCCTCCGCGCCCAGGGTGTTCACCAAAGTATTAGCGGCCTTGCTAGCCAGCCTAAGGGATGTTCCCATCAGACTGAATGCCTATTTAGATGACATCCTCATTCAGTCTTCCTCGCCTAGCAGGGCGCGTCAAGACCTGGCTAGCACCATCCAAGTGCTGCAGAGCCACGGTTTCTCCATCAACATCCCCAAGAGCCATCTCCACCCCACTACCCGTTTGGTGCATTTGGGGGCTCTGATCGACACTACGGAGGGGAGGGTGTTCCTATCCCAAGAATGACAGGTGTCTCTCAGGACGTTAGTTAATCAGGTGTCAGGGGATCCCAGACCCTCCTTAGCCACCCTTTCTAAACTGCTGGGGCCCATGGTATCAGCCATAGGCATTGTACCATGGGCCCGCCTACACTCCAGGGCCCTTCAATGGTTTCTTTTGCCGTTTCAGAAACGGCTCTTAAGCTGCTCCCAGGCCAAGGTTTGCATCCCCTCGGAAGTTTCCAGCTCCCTCAGGTGGTGGACTTCCAGGGCTATCACCGAAGGTCGGCTGTTCAAGGATCAGGACAGACTGACCGTCACTACGGATGCCAGTTTCTTTGGCTGGGGGGGCCATTTCCAGAAACTAATGGCCCAGGGCCAATGGGACTCATCGGATTTGACTCACAGCATCAATTGGCTGGAGCTGCGAGCGATCCATTTGGCCCTGCGCCACTTCCTCCCCTATCTGCGGGAGAGGCATGTCCTGGTACTGACGGACAATGTGTCCTCCAAGGCACACGTAAATCGACAAGGGGGCACTCGATCCCGCGAGGCCAGGAAATTGGGGATTTGGGCCGAGCGACACCTGCTTTCCTTGACAGCAGAACACATCTCGGGAGTGGCCAATGTTCAGGCGGATTGGCTCAGCTGCGAGGTGGTGGACAATGCCGAATGGCGACTACATCCGTCGCTATTCCAGGACATTGTGGACCGCTTCGGCCTACCGGTAATCGACTTATTCGCCACTCCGGCCAACTCCCAGCTCCTGAGGTTCCTATCTCGCTTCCCATCGCCGGGATCGGAGGGTGCGGACGCCCTGCGGTGCAGATGGCCCTCCGGGCTTCTGTATGCGTTCCCTCCACTCCCGCTGCTAACCCGGGTCATCCAGAAGATAGTGGCAGAAAGAGCGGAGGTCGTTCTACTGGCTCCCCACTGGCCTCGCAGGGCCTGGTTCGCAGACTTGCGGGCGCTCTCGGTGGACCGGCCTTGGAGGATTCCACAGGAACGAATCTCCCTCGCCCAGGGATCTCTGGAGCACCCGGACCCTCAGTGGCTCCAACTGACCGCCTGGTGCTTGAGCGGAGCATTCTGAGTCAGGACAACTACTCCTCCAGGGTGATCCAAACCATCCAGGCATCCAGACGTCCCTCCACGAACCGCATCTACAATTCCACCTGGCGGACTTTCTGTACCTGGAGCGCCGGTAAGTCTATTGATCCCCTTAGGGCCACTATCCCGCAGATCCTGGAGTTTCTACAGGCGGGTCTCGACAAAGGACTGGCGCTCAATACCATCCGAAGACAGTTAGCGGCCATTTCGTCCGTATTGACCTACGGGGGATCAACCTCGCTGTCCCAGAAGCCTACGGTACGTCTCTTCCTGAAGGGGGCCTCGAATCTCCCCCCCTCCACAGTGCACAGGTACCCCTCGTGGGATTTGCCCAAGGTTTTAGACTCCCTTACCAGTCCCCCCTTCGAACCCTTGAGGGAGGTCTCCCTGAGATATCTAACCTTGAAAGTTGCCTTTTTAGTAGCCATCACTTCGGCCCGCAGAATCTCTGAACTCCAGGCCCTATCGGTCAGGGAGGACCTTTGTCTGTTCCATCAGGACCGGGTCGTATTGAGATTGGATCCCTCCTTCATCCCCAAGGTATGTTCCTGCTTTCACAGGTCTCAGGACCTAGTACTTCCCAACTTCTGTCCGAACCCTTCGCATCCACTGGAGCGGAAGTAGCACACCCTGGATGTGAGGAGGGCCTTAAAGATCTACATCAAGCGAACTCGACCCTCCCGAGTCTCGGAATCACTCTTCGTGTCATTCCAACCGTCCTCCCAGGGTAAGAAAGTCTCATCAGCGACTATCGGCCGCTGGCTACGGGCATGCATCACCATGGCCTACCAGACAGGTGCTGCAGGAACTCCGGGTCGTCTAACCGCCCATTCCACCAGAAGCGCAGCTACCACAGCTGCTTGGGCAGCACAGGCATCCCTGCAGGAAATTTGCAGAGCGGCCACTTGGGCCACGCCCTCTCCCTTCATCAGTCACTATAAGTTGGACTCTTTCGCCTCGGCGGAGGCGGCGTTCGGTCACAGAGTTCTACTGGGCATGCCCCCGGTGACGAGGGTGGGGTTTAATCTTGCCCAGACTCAGTCCTCCAATGAGAAGAGAGTCACCACCCACACTAAATGCTGCCTCCCCCCCTATGAAAAGATGTGTCTCAGGTAAGAACCAACGCTCTATTTCTTCTGAAGTTTGGCTTGAGGCTCATGATTTAATTAGGGCATCGGTCAGAACTGGGGGCTATTATGAATTGAATTGCTTCCCAGTGGTCCGCTAGCTCTAATTTCACTGATTCAGTCATATGGGCGGTGTAGGCTCCCCCTCAATAGGGACCCATTGACCTGTTCGAATCTGATTGGGTGAGCCAGTCTCTTTGCTCTAATCCCCAGTTTCAGGACTGTGGCTAGGTTAAACAGACATCTAGTGCAGCCTGAGTCTATTAGGACTTGAAAAGTGCCCTGAGTTCCTGATTTTGGGTCTGTTAGGTATATAGGGAGGACGAATGTCAACTCGCAATCTGACATTAAACATATCTGACATTATGTTTCAAGGTAATGTGACTACTGTAATCTAATTTTTTTCAAAGTATAGCTATGCAGTTTTCATAATACCTTTGTCAAGTTTTACATTTCTTATTTACAGTAATTGGCTTCCCTCCCTAGATCATAAGATCATGTGTGCATGCCTAGTATATTAAAATTCAGGAAAGGAGGCTAATAATTGGCTGTCTTTTTCTGACATCCTTTCTTAATATTTAGAAGAGGATTTGCTTTATAGTTTTTCTGGCACAATGTGTAAATTGCCAGAACTAAAGAATTATTTTAGTATGTTTCTTCAGAGGAACTAACAATTCTCTTGGGTAGAAGAAATGCAAGTGAATATAGCTAAAGCTATAGTTTACAAAATTAATAAATGATTACTCTTTTGCTTATATAAGCCCTCAGGGCAGTGTTTCTCATATTTCTTAAATGTTAACCCTTCTAATCCATATTATATATGTCACATTTCCTTTAGTGTGTATAAGTATAGAGTTGTGAGTGTATATAATAATCCTGAAAAAAATGGTTCTTTCATATTTGTTTATTATATTTCCTCCTTGGGCTCAAGAAAGGAATTGTTTTGTTAAATGATCATGAAATGATTTAGATCTGTTTCAGATAGGCTTCAAGCCTGGTTATGCTAATTTATCAAATTACTTGATAAATAGCATAAACTGGAAGGCCATGGAAAAAGTTTCCAGATCTTAAACATTTTCCAAAGTTATTTATTATGTATAGTCAACTTAATGTCTTTCTGAGTTAGAATTTGGGGAAATCATTTATAGTTCTAGTTTTTGAAATCCAATTCTAGACTACTGTACAATTCTGTGATAATATACTTTGTACTTGTACCAATAGACAGCTGTGTAATTTATCATATTTTTGTAATAACTTACAGTGTCCTATCCAGGGGTGTCTGCAAAGTGATGATGTCAAATTAAAATGGTGGGTATGACTGGAGTGATAGAAGCCTCTGCTTTTTTTGATATGTGTGTCCCACACATGAACAAATGGGATAGTCTTTGAATGCCCAGTTAATTCTACATTTTGATGTTTTTAAGTCCTGCTATGTACACTCTTGCAAACCACGTATCTTTACTTAATTCGAAACTAAAGTAGTTACATTTTTGTCATACTCCAGGGAAAGTGGAAGAAAAGGGATTGAAGCAGGGGTGGGTTTCAAAAAATTTTATTACCTATTTTGTGGATGTGGCCTATTTTGTGGATGTGGCTTGGCGGTCATATGACTGGGTAGGCGTGGCCAACGTGTAAAATGTGGTGTAACTCACTTAACAATGCTCTTAAGCAACCAAAATTCCCCCAGATTTTCACTACTTCTTCTGGTGTACAGTACCGGGAGGAACCCATCTCTGGTTTGAGGGTAGTGTGTTCCTTGCAAGCCAATCTACTTTTGCTCACACCAGCCAGGAGGTCCATGCAATGTAACAACACACTTTCAGCATGCTTAGTATTCATAATTGTATGAATGATCATCTTCTGCTGTTAACATACATTGCAGTGTAATAGCTTTTCTTAGAAGCTCTATAATGGATTAGTTTCATCATTGCCTTTTGAGTTGTAGTAGTATAGCTCTTTAAGCTACTGGGAGATATGCTGAGGTTTTTTTAACCATACTAGTATGGTAGCCCAATTTTCTGAGATGAAAAGTGGAGTGATGAGTTTAATTCATTGTCAACTTTTGTGTTCTGAGCTTTTCATTTTACTCAGCTAAATACATAACTCTGTTGTGTATCCATTACATAATGTAATTACTTTATGTTGTGCTTGTGAAATGCATATGAATTCTAATTGAATATTCTGTAAATTCTACTTTGAAGATTGCTATGTATTTCTAAGTTACAGCAGGGCAGTGTTAAAGCTACATTACTATGAACTTTCTTTCATTATTATCATGGGCCACAAAAATTCATGCATTAAGACTAGATTAGAGTAAGAAATAATTTCTAGTTGGACAATATTTTTGGCTTAAAGTTGATTGACTTAATATAATGGTAGCAAACAATGTATCAGTTTTCTAAGGAAAGCTCAGTATTTTGAAATTAATGTTTTTCTCAGTATCCTAAATAATTTAACAGCCTGTTGGATGTAATTATTGAGTGTAATTAAATAACAACATAATGCTAATAATTTTTATATTTTCCCTGTGTCTGTAGTTTTAAATTCAGCATTGTCATAGTACAGTTGAAAAGTTTTCATTATTATTTCTATTATTCTGTAGTTTTTCAGTCCAGTGATATTTTTGAAAAAGTATTACTGCAGTGTCATTCTACTTCTTTCATTATTTAATTGTATATTCTAGTAATAATATAATCATTGCTTTTAGCAAAATCTGCTTGACTTGAGTGCTCAATAATATCAGATTCAGGAAACTGTTGATAAGGGAAATAAATGACAAGTTATGTGTAGATATGAATACTCAACATTAAGTTTAGGAGTGGGTGGGCAGCAGTGTTTCATTTCTGTTCAGTATCTATAATTGAAAACCATAAGCACCATTGCCAGATGTTTTTCTTAACGATGACTCTGCAGAGGTTTTGTTTTTCTGTTAATTTTTTGTGCTTACAGAAAAAAATTCTAGGAAAAACATTTTTATTTTATTATTTGTCTTTGTTAGCTGTTCCTAAAGGAAGGAGGAAAGGAAAAGAAGAGAGGGAAGGGAGGTTGGGAGGGAGGAGAAAGGGAAGGGAGGGAAGGAAGGAAGGACATTAAGAGATAAAACTTTTCCTAGGATTATTGCTTTTTTCCTCTCTTTTGAATGGACTTTTCTCCTGCAACCTGTTTAACTTGCTTTCATGAACAATTGGAACAGCACTCCAAAATTGTCAAAGTTGTACTTCTTGAATTTGCCTCAAAGTTTTGTTTTTGTTTTGCTATCTGAATGTGAATTCAAGATGACAGAACAGCTGCATGCAGCAAAAAAAGTACTGATAACAATCCTACAAATGAAATATCTAAGCTACATGCCTAGCTTTGAATCTCAGTGAGAAGCTTTGGGCAGGTTTGAATTTTACAGGCTAATCTGTTTAATTTCTTGGTTAACTCAAGTTTCTTGTTGGTGCCTGTGGAAGAAGCCTGTGACACAAAATACAACAAATCTACTCTTATTTCTCTTCTGTTTTAAAGATCTATCCACATGACTTAAATCCATGAAAAAATGTTGTCGTGTAAGCCCCCCCCCCCCCCCCCCAATAAAAGTAGGTATCTTGGTATCCTTATTGGCAGATCATTTTGAATTTCTGAAAAAGTCATGGATTTGTTCTCACACATATTCTACATGAAGTTGTCCGCAAACATTTCTTCCATTTTTATTAAAACAGATTCATTTTATTATTGTTTTAGTTCAATTTGGCATTTTTAAGTGGATTTGAGCAGAATCTTTGAATGTAAAGACACAGCCTTTTAACTGTTGAAATTGTCTCTTATAACTTCAGGTTTAAACATGTCTTTTGGTTTGCTTAGTGTGAACAAAATGTTTGGATAAATTAAAACAGTTATTTAAAAGGAAGTAATTACTAGATATAAATGACATAGTAACAAAAAGAGAGTGAAGAAAGTCTAAAGCACGGCTTGATGTCATTCAGGCTTCTAAGCATAAAAACATAAAACAAGTGATTAGGAATCAATTAAAACATCTCATTCAATTAAAACTCAATGCAAGGCCTTCCTTGGATATTATTTATTTAGAAATATGTTTTGGGAAGCTTCAATTACATTGGACAGGTGGATATTAGAAATTATTACAGTTTTTTATTTTTATAAGGAAACTAGCCGTTCCTGGCCATGCATTGCTGTGGCCCAGTCTGGTTAAATGGCCAACCAATCTGTGCGTAGATCTACACCTGCACACACAAACACATATTTCTGTATTTCTCCCTCTCTCCCTTTACCTACCTACCTACCCACCCACCCTCTGTATTTCTCCCTCTCCCTCTTTATCCCTCTACCTACCTAGCTACCTACCTACCTACTTACCTACCTACTGTATTTCTCCCACCTACCTACCTACCTACCTACCTACCTACCTACCTACCTACCTACCGTATTTCTCCCTCTCCCTCTTTATCCCTGTACCTACCTACCTACCTACCTACAGTATTGCTCCCTCTCTCGATCCCTCTACCTACCTACCTACCTACCTACCTACCTACCTACCTACCTACCTACCTACCTACCTACCTACCTACCTACCTACTGTATTTCTCCCTCTCCCTCTCTATCCCTCTACCTATATACCTACCTACCCACCTACCTACCTACTATATTTCTCCCTCTCTATCCCTCTACCTACCTACCTAGTTTTTCTCCCTCTCTCTATCCCTCTACCTACATACCTACCTACCTACCTACCTACTGTATTTCTCCCTCCCCCTGTCTCTATCCTCCTACCTACCTACCTACTGTATTTATCCCGCTCCCTCTTTATCCACCTACCTACCTACTATATTTCCCCCTCTCCCTCTCTATCCTTCTACCTACTTACCTACCTACCTGTATTTTCCCCTCCCTCTCTCTATCCACCTACCTACCTACCTACATACATACCTACCATATTTCTGCCTCTCTCTATCCCTCTACCTACCTACCTACCTACCTACCTACCTACCTACCGCATTTCTCCCTCCCTCTCTCTATCCCTATAGCTGCCTACCTACCTACCTATGTCATAAAGGATGACATAATACATGTGGCCCATTGCTCTCTCTGTATCCATCTAACTACCTTTTTTACAATTTTTTTCATTTCCGTTGCATGTTCCTGGCACAGGTGTGACATCTACACAATCTATATATATCATTGGTGCTGTATTCGAAAGGAATGTTGTGTGAAAATTTGGAAGTGATTTGGAGATTAGCAGTTTTGAACAAACTCTTGCTACATTTTTATTTATATATAGATGGTGTAGAATTAATATGAATCAAATGGAACAATTTGCTAGCAGTGTTGCTTCAAAGACACTTTTGATGCTTTGTTGAAGCTTCTCTCCACCATCCCACTGACTATCCATCATTCTGAAAAGTTTTTTTCCCCCCAAGAAGGGAATATGGATGTTGCTCTCACTCTCTTATTTTTAATAATCCATTTTATTGCTTGACTTCAGTTGTTATGAATCTAGTTATCAGAATACATATGAAGTCATAGATGTTGTTTATTGATTTGCTTATAATTCTCTGCTTCATACGCATTTTATTTAATCAGTTTGTGCAGCTGGATAAACTAATCTCTGTTTAAATTAAAGGTTTGGTGTGTCTAAATAGTTGGATAGTTGTTTGTCTGAGATGCTGTAATTTTGATTCCTGCACTGAGCAGAGGGTTAGACTCAATGACCTAGATAGTGTCTTCCAAATCTACGGTTTTGTAACTCATGATAATTTCTGCTATCATACACATCTGCATACTTTTCAAATCAGGTCAAGTCTCCAATCTTTTTCATTTGGAAAGCACATCTGGAATGTTAATGAGTCCTATCATTAAATGTCAGTGCAGTTAGCAATAACATATCTTCTTCATAGTAAAATACGGCACAATAAATAGTACTATAAAACAAGAAAATTGCTCAAAAACATGCATACCAAGCAAAGAAGGCCCAAAGCATAAATTTGCATCTTGGAATCTAGTTTTTTTGCATGTTTTTAACTTTTTTCTTTCTGCTAACCAGAATTCATAAGATAGAATTATTGTTTTCATTTTGTCTTTTCGATGTCTACTCTCCTTGATTTTTCCCGCAGCACTGGATCATTTTTAGCATTCTCTAGATCATCTCCAGTCCACTTCCAACTCCAAATTTTTCCATTTCAAAGCAATAGCAAAAAGCTATATTCCTTTGTTCCCATCCAAAGTATTAGGAATACCAGGGAGTCCTTTAAAATACCTCTTCCACTGTTACACACACATAATTGTTCCACAACACCCTGTTAGGGTCCCAATTAAGGGAGGAGACACACTGTTTCCTTTTCTGCCTTTCGGCTCATCACCAGAGACCATCTAGACAGAAAGCCATGAATTCCGTTGTGTGATTTTTTTAATATGTGTGCTAGTTTTTATTTATTGATCAGCTCATAAAAACTAACATACATACATACATACATACATACATACATACATACATACATACATACATACATACATTTATATTAATGGAAGATGCATTATTTGTACTAAAATAAAATACTTTTTTTGAAAAAAAAATAATTTCTTAGATTAACTTGTACTGTGATAAATCACAAATCATAGTATGACTGGGTATACAGTAGTCATTTGGGCCAAAGCAAACAGGCCACACTATAGTTAAGACAATCTGTCCACTCATTTGAGATATCTGTTAATATATAGTTGTATATATTAATAACTCTGTGATTTGATACTTTGTTCCCTTATTTTCTTGTTCTGTATACCTAAAGTAGATGAATGTAGTACAGGTCCTAAATTTACATGAGTTCGTTTAGTGACTGTTGGACAGCACTGAAAAAAGTGACTTGTGATCATTTTTCACACTTAACTATTGCAGCATCCTCATGGTCACGTGATCAAAGAGTGTCCCAGAGTCAGGTGATCATCTTTTGCAACCTTCTGACAAGCAAAGTTAGTGGAAAAGGCAGATTGACTTAGCAACTGTGTTACTAACTTAACTGTTGTGATTCACTTAACAGCTAGCTATGGCAAGAAAGTTCATAAATGGGGCAAAGCCCACTTTATTTTATTTATTTATTTTATTTTATTAAATTTATACCCCGCCCTTCTCCTTATTAGGACCCAGGGCCGCGAGTGTCTTGTTTAGTAACATAAATTGTGGCCTCAATTGTGGTCATAAATTGAGGACTAGTTGTATTTTAACAGGGACAAGTGAATTATAGCCATGCTGTGCTTGATAAAGCAGCTCAGTTCTATATTTCCTCCAATTTCAGTTGTTTTGGGAGGTCTTAATCATAACTGAAAATTTGAATCCTGTATTTTGGGTTGCCTATTTCAATAAAAATAAAAACAGACTCAACTTTAGAATGTTTTATAAATAAAACATAGAAGGAGTTACTAGACTATGAATCATACCATATAAATATGATAACTAACTAATTAAATAAATAAAATGAAGTGCTACTGAGATTTCCATCTGTTAGAACAACTTTGCTAAATTTTAATTTTGTGTTTGGAAGGAAGATTTATTTTATCTGAGAATAAAGGAAAAATAGTTTATATAATTATCAAAAAAGATTGTTGAAGGTACTAAGCAAGTAACTTTCTACTTTTCTCTTTAAAACACAGCACACTGATGCAATTTTTGAACTCAGCGCCTTGTTGATGAGTTCCCCTTCTATTGCCTTATCAGTCATTTGTGAGGATATTGAAGAGTACTGGGCCTAAGACTGAACCCCGTGGAACCCCACTGCTTACTTCCCTCCATGTAGATGTAGTATCATTAAGGCCAACTCTTTCAGTATGGTTTGTCAGCCACTTTCAAATCTGTCTGGTGGTGGTGATGTTGTCTATCTCACATTTTTCTAGCTTACCAAGAAGTACATTGTGGTCTACTTTGTCAAATGCCTTGCTGACGTCTAATTATGCTATGTCTACAGTATTTCTCTGATCTACTAATTTATTCACTTTGTCAAAGAATGAAATAAGATTGGATTGGCATGATCTGTTGTTAACAAACTCATGCTGGCTTTAGTTATAATTTTACTTGTTTCTAAGTGTTCACAGATTTTCCAGTATCTTCCCAGGTATTGATGTTAGACTGATGGGTATGTAGTTTCCTGGGTCTATTTTCCTTTTTTGAAGATGAGAACCACATTATCTCTTTTCCAATCCTCAAGTAATTCCCCATTGTTCCATGATTTTTGAAAGATATGGTATATTGGTTCTGTGATTGTTACAATTTACAAGAACACTTACAGAATTGCCTGTAATAAATGTATACATTAAAAGTATTTTTAAGTCCAAGCAAAAGTAGCAATGTATAGAAATTTAGCCACATCCAATTGTATACATATCTCTACAAATTATGTTAATATATTAATATTTTATTAATCTTTGCAACATTGTGGCCCCAGCAGTTTGAAAAAGGCTGATTCCTGGGAAAAAAGTAAACAAAAGCAGTAAAAGTTTTCTGCCTGCAAATTCTATTTTCCAAGGATTGCTTACAGCATAATTCTCCTAGAAAACAATATTTTGCTGGTCTAGATCATGCTGAGTGGAGAAATTGTTTTACTTAGCTATTTCTTCCCTTTCCTTTACATCTCTGTCCTGCTTCTCTATGGCCTTCAAAGGAGATATGGTGTAGTCTGCTTCATACTGTCAATGCACAAAAGTTGTGATCAGCCAAATACAAGTTTTTGAAAGAAACCAAATTTTGGGAGAAAAATAGAATTAGGAGGATATATTGGAGCACCTATTACATGTCGTGATAGTAAAGCTGGTGTCATTGTGATGGAAGACCCATGCGGTTACTTGAAGAAAGACTACTATGGACAGGTTATTTTGCAAAACAACTAGAATTAGAAATAGACTTTTTTTCTCTTAACACCTGCTTTAGTTTCTGGTCTGCATAATTTTTTTCTGCAAGTTACTTCTTAGCTCTAAGTAGTCCTTGACTTATAACAGTTCATTTATTGACTTATGATTGTTTTTCACACTTAAGACTATTGCAGCACCTCTAGCATTGTGTGATGAAAATTCAGATGCTTGGCAATTGACTCATATTTATGATGGTTGCTGTGTCCTAGGGGTCCTGTGATCACCTTATATCAGGGGTGTCAAACTGGTATCTCGCAGGCTGGATGAATCACACGCAGGCCATGGCCACTCCGGCTCCATAAAGGCAAAAAATGTTGCAATATGTGACGTCACGTGATACGATCGAATTTGACACCTGTGCTTTATGCGGTCCTCTGACAAGCAAAGTCAATGGGGAAGCCAGATTCACTTAACCTTGCTACTAAATCAACAACTGTGGTGATTCACGTGACAACTATGGCAAGAAAACTTGTAAAATGGAGCAAAACCCACTTAACAAATGTCTTGCTTAGCAACAGAAATTTTGTGCTCAATTGTGGTCGTACACTTTCATAACTTCCCCAATGCTATCCCTAAATTTTTATAAAAAAGAGGATTCAAATATCTGCTGCTGCTTTAATCTATTATAACCAAAAGACCAGCTAAAAATGGACATTTTACTGTTGCATCCATATTTCAGATAAACTGTTTTGAATTCCAGTCAAGAAAAAGGAAATATTTTGGATAATTCTGTATTAAATTCAGGTTCCCATGCTTTGTGGGTAAATTGGTAGAAGCTTTGTACCATGATCTTATTTGCTCCAAGTTTTAGATAACAGCTCACCCCACTTACCTCAAAATATTTATATAAGCCTTTTACTGCCCATAATGTAGCTAAATATATGAATTAAATGCTGTTTAAACAATGTTATATCAACATTATTTGGTATAATCCTAATGAATTAATGGAGAGAGAACAATTTCAGTAGGACTGCCACATTAGAACTGACAGATAATTGTAGCAATTTTAACAGGCATATTATAGCTAATACTTCAGGACAGGGGATTAAATAAGTTTATCCATATTGAGTCAACAGAATTTTGCATCCTATTGTAAATGAGAGACTGTTCCTGTCATATATATATTTCACTGTTTCCTCAGTTCACCATCTCCCAGATTTATTTATTTATTTATTTTTCAAATTTATATACCACCCTATTCTCCGTGGTAGAACTCAGGGTGGTGCACAGAAAAAGTAAAAACCACAACACATACATATAATATAAAATAGAAATTAAATAGTAAAATCTGTGCTAAAAATAGTTAAGACCACTAAAATATTAACTTTAAAATTAAACCCTTAATCTATGCCAGGCCGGCCAGATGAAAAAAGTGTGTTTTAAGATCGGGGGGCAGGTTGTTCCAGAGGGCCGGACCCACCACAGAGAAGGCCCTTCCCCTGGGAGTCGCCAGCCGGCATTGACCGGCAGACGGCACCCTGAGGAGGCCCTCCCTGTGGGAGCGGACAAGTCGAAGGGAGGTGTGAGGTAGGAGGCGGTCTCGCAAATAGCCAGGACCCGTGCCATGGAGCGCTTTGAAGATGATAATTAACACCTTGAAGCGCACCCAGAAGACCACAGGCAGCCAGTGCAGCTCGCGCAGGAAAGGTGTTACCTGGGAGAACCATGAGGCTCCCAGAATCCCCCGCATGGCCGCATTCTGCACCAGCTGAAGTCTCCTGGTGTATCTCAAGGGAAGCCCCATGTAGAGAGCATTGCAGTAGTCCAGGCGGGATATAACGGGCTTGAGTGACTGTGCGTAGGGCGTCCCGATCTAGAAAGGGGTGCAACAGGCGTATCAGGTAAACCTGATAAAAAGCCCCCCTGGCCATGGCCGTCACATGGTCATCCAGGGACAGCCACGAATCCAGGACGCCCAAGTTGCGGGCCCTTTCTGCGGGGGCTAATGACTTGCCCCCAATAGCCAGAGATGGAACTAACTGGCTATATCGAGATGCCGGAAACCACAGCCACTCGGTCTTGGACGGGTTAAGTTGAAGCTTGTTCCTCCCCATCCAGACCCGTACGGCCTCCAGACACTGGGACATCACTTCAATGGATGGAGATTAAATGAAGTGTGGTTTAAAAAACTAGTAAACTTTTTGTTTTTAATGATAGAGTTTGTTTTGAAGAATTGGACTGACTGTTTGGTTGTACGTGTAACTGAGATTCTTGACTTCTACTCTCTCATTGTAAAATTAGAGATTTATTGCACAGTGTGGTGTAAGAACAAATTAAATGTTAAATGTGCAATATTTTATTTCCAATATTTCTGTTCCGCATTGACAGGTGCATTTATTATATAAAAAGACCAATATAATTCAAAGAACATTTTTAGATTAAAAAATGTGTCCTTTACAAAGTTCTAAAATTTTATGACTGTCTTTCATATTGAAAAAGTTTTATTGAGTTTACATTTTTTGTGGGGTAGGGTAAGGGTTACATAGAAATTTTGAGAGTAGTCACGTCAAAGTCGTCGGCTCCTCCGGTACCTCAAGTTACATTATTAAAAAGAAAGAAAAAAAAACATTTCACATAACACTACAAGCTGGGAGCAAGTACATATTCCTAAATTTTTCAATTATATACTGTCAATCAATTACAAAAATCCAGATTACAAATATCATACAATATTACTCAAAAAAAAAACAAGGGCAAAGTTATTTTTTAGATCTAAGTCTCTTGGCAATTGTATCTTCCCCCTTCTCCCCCGGGCCCCCAGCGGACGGGGCCATGGCTCCCCCTGCCCCCCCTGGATCTTCTCCCAGGACAGAGGAATGTTTTTTAAGAAAGGCTTCCACCTCAGCAACTGTTTTAATCTTCACTCTACCTCCTTCCCAGAACACCAGCATCCCTTCGGGTATCACCCACTTGAACCAGATCCCATGATCAAACAATGTTTTAGACAAGAAGGAAAATTTCCTTCTAGCTTCTCTAATCTTTCTTGGAATCTGCTTCAAGATGGTAACCTCCTTTTGTTGGTAAATCATAGGACTCCCTCTTTGCGCCTTCAAGATCTCCTCTCTGGTTGACCTAACAAATTTTACATGTATCTCTCTGGGTACTTCATTCATCCTGGCATATGCAGAATTTATTCTGTAGACTAGGTCAATGTCCCCTCTGATCTCATCTTTAGGTTTATGTAAATAGTCTGCAATAATTGTACTCATAAGATCAGGGAGACATTCACCATCCATCTCAGAAACATTCTGAAATCTCAAAAAATATGTCATCCTTTCCATATCTATCCTAGTCACGTGCCCATTTATTTCCACAACCTCATTAGAAACATTTTTAATCTCTCCCTTAGCTCCCTCCAGCCCCCCTTTCAATTCTTCATTCTTCTGTGTATTCTCAAGCACTTGTTTTCGAGTGTCCAATAATTCCTTTTTAAAGTTGACATTTTCTGCCCTCTGGGCCTTAATTTCTAATACCAAATTTTGTATAACAGATTCAAGGGCAGTCATTCTTTGTTCAAGGCGTGCCAGCGTTTCTTCTTGTGCCATGTTTAGCTGTTAAAATCCGTGCCAATAAAATGGCGTTTTTAGGGTGGGGCTGGTAGGCAGATCAGGAGTCCAAAGTTCTTAAAGTTGTATAGCTGCAAAATTCAGAAACCAGTAGAGAAACACTTTTCCAACTCCATAGGTATAATAACGAAGGCAATCCAGAAAGGAAAACACAAATCCAAAAAAAGAAAATTCTTCATCAATAATTAGAGGAAGTCCAAATCACAAAGAGACACTGGTAATTTTCCATAGGTCATAGTCAGTCGGGGACAAAGAGAAGCCATTTTCCGCCCAAACTCAGAGCCCGAGGGAGAAAGCGGTTAAAAAGCAAAAAAGAAACTGTTTCAGCCAGACCTAGAAACATAATTGCAACAAGCCGCAAAGTACTTTCCCTTGTTAAAGACCATCCAGATTAAAAGTTTCCGATTCCTCTCAACGAGGCATTTCCGAGTGTCGCTTTTAGTCCAAGGGGGGTTTTTTGGAAACAAACACCCCCCTCCAGTCTCTTTCAGCCCGGCTGACAGTACAGGAAAAAAAAGTTTTAAACGCTCACTCTCCGCTCGCAGCTGAGGTCCCGAAAAGCCTCCCGACTCTTCCGATCGTCTCTCTTCATGGAGTTAAATGGTGCCGCCAACCTTTGGCGAAGGGAAGACCCCCCGCAGCATGTCCTCTTCCGCCTAAGCCGAGGAGCAGGGTCGCTCGCCCCACTGCCGTGGGGGGGGCTTCCCTGTCGAGCCGACTTTACGGGAGAAGCCCCAAACAAGGGGCTTCTCGCCCCCGTGGGGGGGCAGGAAAAGGAACAAAGCGGCGAGCGAACCCTAAGTTCGCCCGTCGCCGCCGGAGCCGGAACCGGAAGCCTTTATGACTGTCTTTAAAAATTCACAGAGACATATTGTTTTGAGTTACAGAAAAAAAGTCAAATCATCTTCAAGTTGAGCTTGACTTTTGGCAGCTACATAGATTTGCTATTGCCTTTTTCTAGGATGTTTGTTTAAGATACATAAAATAACATTTTGACAGAATTATTAGTGAGCACATCTTTAACAATTGTTAGAACATTCCTGAAGGTTGATAAATGAATATCTTGTTCAAATTTTTTGAAATTTCTATCAGCAAACATACGCCAGAGCAATGTTGTAATTTAAACTAAAGCTTGTTTTAGAAAGCAACTTTATGAAAAAAAAAGTTATCCAAATACAGTTATCCAAATACTATAATCTAAAAAGGCAGTAATAATTTGGTAATAATGTTGACATTCTGATCACTGTCCAAGGCTTTGAGGATTCTTTGTGTAATTGGCTTTAAATACCTTGATCAACCCTGGCCAAACAGGAGAGATACGGGACATAGTGTTAAGGAGTATTGAAAGATCACCTTTAAATCTTCATTTGCATAGTCTAGTGCATCATTTGAGTATTCGGACGCATTGTGCAGCACAAAAAGGACTTTAAGAAGAAGCATATTTTTCTCCAGGAAAAATTTCTTTATCATTCACAATGTCCCCATCTAGCAGTGGTGTGCAGCTAGATCTCACAGCCCTAGTCTCTTTCCTTCCTGATGGGACTGCGGTGGAACTCTTTGGACCTCTTTCTCCTTTGTGTGGGATAGCATCAGTGGAGGTACTTCCTTGTGTGGAGCAGGAGACTACTGAAATAAGGCAGCCGATCAGGAGCCTACTGACCAGTGAGGCAGCGGCGAGTGATACAGGTCCCATACAGTAGGACTTGAAACTGGTCCATAGTGGTGATCCCAGCAGAGGGTAGGCAGGCAAAGAAGATAATGAACATCAACTGAGGATGGCAATGGCTTTAGGAGCAATAGTAGGTAGACAGTGGTGCAATATAGTGATCTCTTCATCTCAGCTGTGAGACGTGGCCTAAAGGTCAAAGATGTGAGAGGGTGATAGACAAATGGGGAGTGTTAATGGAGTTAATGCAGGGTAAGAGAAACATGAAGTTCTGGACTAACAACTATACAATCCTTGCCTAATTTGGCAATTGAGACTCCATTACAAAGGGGTGTGGTCATATTTTTTGCTTAATGACCGCTTTGCTTAGCGATGGAAATGCCAGGCCCAATTAACCTGAGGACTACCTCTAATATATAATAAGTAGTTAGTTGCTGTCATGTCAGGTTCAATCTTTGATGACCACTTAACATCTTGACATGCTTCAAGTAATAACTGGTAATGTTTTCAAAATGTATTTTTTAAATTTTACATCCATGTTTGTTGTTATTCCTTTTTATTTCCCTCAACTTTTCCAAGTATAGTAGGTTTTTAAAAAAATCCATCATCATCTGCTCTTATTGCATGACTAAAGTAGGTTAGTACCTGCTTGCTGATCATTGCCTCAGGAGAGCAGTTACTCTTTATTTAGTCCAGGATTGATTAATTGGTTGGTTTTCTTGGTAGCTCTTTCAAACTCATAATTTGAAAGACGGCATTTGTCTACTTTTTACTGAACCTTTTACAAAATCTAACTTTCGTAGCTATACATTTTCCCTGGAGGAGGTGGGGAAACATTGCTTTAGCTATTCTGATCTTTGATATCATAAAATACACTTATTCATTATCTAGTCAAGAGTTTATCATTATTCGCCTTCCTAAAGTTAATCACCTTTTACGTATCTATCTGTATCTGCTCTTAGGTCCAAGAAAACAAAGTTATCTACAACATTTACTTGATGATCATCAAGTGTTTTGTTCTACCACTTTTTGCTATGAAATGTTTTTTAAATGTTTAAAAATAGTTTATAATAAAATAAAAATGGTAACATTTTTTAAAAATCCTTAATAAAGTTCTCTGTGAGTTTATTTTCACTTTACATGTGTAAGGTGAAAAATTGTGCCAAAATTTATGCAAAAAATGAATAATGGATTGAGTTCCCATTTTTACTGTTGGAATACATGAAATAATGCAGGATAAAAAGTCCAATTTTTGTTAAATCTAGGTCAATATGTAATAATGTGAGGCCTGTATTTGTAAGATTAATAAATATATCATACAAGACCTAAAGACCAATTTAAGTTTAGAATCTGTTATAGAGGTGGTGAGGAATCATACTGATCTTTTTATGATAGTTTGTATTGAAATTTAAAAACAAGGGTCAAAAACTACTACAGACTAACTGAAATATAAAAAAGGAAAAGGAAAAAACTAAAAAGAAAGAAAAGGAAATATATAAAGTAAATATATATACAAAGAAATTGCTTTCTCCATCATTTAGCTAAGTACAAATAATTAATTTCAGTGACGTATCACCTCCTTTGACATCTATAGATTACTAAAAATCTTGTTGCCATGACTTTTAACTGGGCAAAGTAATGCATCATAAGGGAACAGTTTTTGAACCAAGGTAGCTCAAATGGGCAAACTTACAGAATGTGTCCAAAATCCAGGTCTAGTGTCTCCGAAGAGAATTAAATTTGGGGACGTTACAGCTGCTTCAGTTCTACAACAACTGCTGTATTGTAGTGCTGTTGCTGCAGTCATGTGATTTTCATTTTCAGTATATTTGGGAATCTGTCCCCCACCTAGTGCAAGTTTCCCATATGCAAAGTAAGTAGGGAAGATGGAACTTGTGTGATGAAACTTGTGGTGAAGGTTCTCAATATCCAAAAGGCTATTTATAAGCCATTGCCAGAAGTTATTAAGAGTGGAAGTGGAAAAACCCAGTGTCCCTCTGAAGACCGTGAACTTCAACTTGGCCAAAACCGACCCTTCCTCACTCCCAGTGCTTTTCACACTACTTTTGATGGTCTTGTTATGGGGGAGCATCTGTATGAGTCCCCATATTCTCAGATCCTCCCCTTTATCAGGAGAGGAATTTCAGAGCACTCATCCATTTGTCAACTCCTTGGCTGTTCTTTGCAATCACCCTGAATTTTGGATTGGAGGAAAATCGGGAAGAATAGATACCAATTTCCTAATCTTTTTTCTACTTATTCGGAGTATAGCCTTCATAGACATCTTTTCTTCTCCAAGCATAGCAAATCATTATTCTAAAATCTGCCAACCCACCTCATATTACCTAATACCTTATCAATTAATGAAGTATCAAATGTACAAGAAAACAGATTATAACCTATCGTCCAACTAATAACATTCTAGGCGCTAGAGTTCATATTACTTTCTCAGCTAAAATGTTGTGGTTATTGTTATTTCACAAAGTAAAGCTTATAACAGTTATTTTACCTTTCATCTTACACTAAAAAAGTATTTATCTTTGCTTTCTATATTACCACACTTTAATAACTGTTATCTTACCCACTATTGAATTCTATTGTAATGATTTTTAGATGGATAGCAGTGTTAATGTGTTTCAGCAAAGGCAAGTAGTTTATTATGGCTTAAGGTTTAGTGCGTTGCAGATGAATAAATCAGATGCATGGGTTGCTTTGCTGAATTAAAATTGTATGCATAATTGTGGGACAGGTGTTTATAAACAGTAACATTAGTACAGATGGCAAGAAGCAACATGTAAGTCACAAATCATAAAATAGTTATTGATATCCAATTAAAAGACATACGTATGTTACGTAAACAAAAAACAAAATTATCTAAAATGATAGAATGATTATTTGAATATTCTCCACTGGTCTTTGAAAATTGTAATTTTTGTCATCAGATTTTTGTCTGTTGTTTTGCATATGGATTAGACTATCTGCCTGATGGAAAATGCACTACATTATTGTTAAATGTTGGCATAATATATTGGAATAAACCTTGCCAGAACAATGAGAAGGAACGAGTTATAATCATAACATATTAAAAGGGTCAGTGAAAGATCTCCATCTAAGAAGTAAAAAAAGTTTAGGTGTTGAGAATTGATTAATTGGCCAGACTTAATTTTGGGAGCCAAGATATAGCATTGGAACTATGGTAGAGCTAAGTGCCACAAATTCTGACCAAATGCTGACCAAATTCTGACATAGAAGAACAGCCTTTGGCTGGAGATTTGAAACACCCTGGTCCTGCTCATCTTCCAAAAGATTGTAAAAACCTCCCCCCCTCCCCCGCCAAATATAAGAGCTGGAATGTTAGTGGAGGCAGATATTGGTGAATTTGCAATTGGAAATTGTAATTGAGATTCCTAAGCTTTGGATTTTGATTTGGTAAAGTGTGTGTGTTTATTGTTTTGTATTCTGAACTTCCCAAGTTATTTGCATAAGAGGAACAGCTATATACTGTATATTTGGTGAATGAACGGGTGAATAAAATAGAAATATGAAAGCCTGAGAGACAAGCTAGATTGGTTTGAAGAGTTCTCTAGGAATAATGGTCTTTTGGGAGCAATATACCAAGATAGAAACGGATATGGTTTCTGCATCAAATTCCAGCAACCCAGTGTCTATGTCTATTCTGACCAACTGGAATTGATTCTAGGTATTGCTGTTTTAGAGCAGAGTTTCCCAACCTTGGTAACTGTAAGATGACTGACTTCAACTCCCAGCTAGCTTTGCTGTCTGGGGAATTTTGAGAGTTTAAGTTCCCACATCCTACAATTGCCAAGGTTGAGAAACATTTCTTTAGAGAATATAAAATGGCTGACATAGTTGTGTACTTGCTGCATTATCCAAAATCTGAAAAATCCCTTAAATGGGAAACAATAACTATTCTTGTGTCCCTATCAATAGGGGAATTCTAGTTCCTGGAAACTTTTGGATAATTTGTTCTCCCTCTTTTCCCCATAATATTAAGTAAAATGACAATCCAGTTGCAAATGTAAAACACATTTTCAGGAAGCCGTTTACATGTACATTCAGCTCTGTTATGGAAAAATTGAAACTGAGCAACCATTGTAGATCAGAGGTGTTAGATAATTTAATTTAAGATGATAAACAGTATTTTACTGTGTAGAAATCACAACTTCGCTGAGTATTAATTAGAGCAGAAAAGGTATTTAATGATAGGGTTAGGCACAAGCTGTGCAGGAATGTACTCTTCTTTCCCTCCCCCCCCCCCCCTCAGTAAAACAAATTTTAAATGGTGAGAAGGAGCTTGAGGTGAAACAATGAAGTTCTTAGATTTTACAGCCCTTGGACAAAAAAGTAATATTAACTACGGAGTTCATAGAGTTCATTCTGACACTTCATCAAGGCAAGATTTCGAGACAGACTTCTTGACTCCCATTGGGTAAACAAGCAAAGTTTTTTTGCAAAACATTTCTTTGTGTTTTTTGAAGCTGTTTAACCGTCATATATTATCCTTATAATGTTTAGAGGAGGAACAAAACTGAAGTTTTGATATTACTACTACCTGCCTCCTCTGAGTAGAAAGGAAAATATGCATTCAAATAGTAACAAAATAGCATTCTTCTCTCCTAAATAGCATTGCATATTCAGACTTGCAAGATTGATGTCAGTCCTAGAAGGCAGATGAGATTAAGAAACTAATGCCGTGAGGTCAGCATTACTTTTATTGTAATAGCTGTAGTAATAGAATCTTACAAATCTGAATGTGTTCCCTCCCTTTATCTTTGTGAACTAGGGAGGGGACTTGTCAGAGATATTTTCCCATGTTACTTTCTGACCTTGCTCTGGCTCCTTTTATCTGACTGTTGCCTTGGCAGCGGTTCTTCCTCCTGTCCTTCAAAGCTATTTCCTTTTTGGGCCACTCTCTTCTAGTCTTAGGAAGATGGCAGTAGCAAGGGACTTCCAAAAATGTTGGCAAGAAATTGCAAGGATTGTCCATACATTATGACTCAAGACTAATTCAAAGATATTCCCCCCCTCCCCCCAAAGAGGGAAATGAGTGAATGAATGAAAACAATAGAGTGGGATTAATTTCTTAATCATCCCTGAGAAGTTGTTTGGCAGAAACCTGATTACCACTTCTCATACCCTTTTAGTGATCAACATTTGGGAAATGCAGTGTTTATTTTGGACAGAGGGTGTGGAGACAATTTACAAAAATCATTGAGAAACATGAACGTTGGTAAGAAAGGTTCGCCTGTTCTTTATTTATTTATTAAACATATTTCTGGGCCACTGCAATGAAAGCAGACTTTTTGTGGCTTAGGTGGTTTCATTTTATCCTTACAACAGTTTTGGCAGGGATGTTAAGACTGTACTGAATCTGTTCTCCCCCTCCGCCAAATAATTTGGTATGGCTTTTTATTAGAAAGTGTTCTATAATGGAACTTCTTTAACAATCACCCATTTTAGCTGGGAAAGAAACTCTGCTTGAGAATTTGAAAGGAAGAATGAATAGCTTTCTTGACCGATAGATTTAGCACTTATGCATAAGAAAGTAAGACATAAACTTTGCTGCATGTTTAAAAGCTCTCTTTTTACAATCCTATCATACTTCCATTTGAAATAGAGTCAGGATGACTGGATGGAGCTGAGCATTTATGTATGTTTAATAATTAATAATTATTGTTTGAGATTTTTTATATGTAATTTTATTAAAAGCTTAAGCAAGAAGATGAACACAAACTAATAGAAAAAAGTAAGAAAGAAAAATGAAATCTCAGAAAAAGCAAAAGATGTAAGAAAAAGAAAAAAAGTTATGGAAAAATAGAAAGGAAATTAAAAAAAAAACACAGCTACCAATATTTTTCACAGCAGTTATCATTACAACTATATTTTAACCCTTCTCTCTAAAGTTACTTCATGGTAATCATCTTTTTTATAATCATCCTAATGCCTAATCATCAAAATGGGCTTGGGTTTTGTAGAAACAGATGATACCATAGTACATTTTTCAAATGTGCAAAGGGCCACTGCTTTTCTTTATGGAGCTACTTTAATTTCAGTTACTGGTGTGAAGTAATGCTAAAACACAGGAAAATGAGGCACTCCTCGGTCTCAGCTTCTCCACTCGAAGTGTTGAAGTGGACAGTTTCACTCTGACAGAAATGTCTTCTATAAATGCACAGAAGACCCTTAAAAGCCAGTAAAGCAGTTTGGTTGGCCTCTCTGCAGTGCCTAGAAACAAGACTTGGCTCTTTAGACATACATTAGGGAGACACTTTGCAGAAATAAAAACAAAATGCCTCTTTGAGGTTTTCACAGTCCGATTACATTTAGCTTGACCTGAAGTATTTTTTGCACTTCCAGTTACTGTAGTAGTATATTCTTGAAGCCATAGAAAGCAGGAAAAAATGGCTGGTTGGAAAGATTTCATTTAGTCATCTTATCAACCTTTCCTTTCACCCTTATCCTCCACATCTGCTATATGGCTGCAGGGCAGAAACAGTGTCTTTAAGCTCTCCCTTGTTCACTGCTCTGTTAGTGTTAATTGGCAGTAATAATCCCTGCCACTATCTCTGCCTTGGCAGTTTAAAGAAGAGAGAAAACAGTTTCTCTCACTTTTGGAAATTGAAAGTTGTTTCATATTTGTCACAATATGTATAATTGTCATGAGTAAGTCACCTTTTTGATTTATGGAATGTGTCACATTTCCAGCAGATTTTCTTCCTCTTTGTTCTGTAATAAGTAATGATTTGTGAGAGGATAACTGTGTATTTTCTGAGTGTAAATGAACTCACTAAGTGAATATTGTACAGACAAGCATCTTCATGAAAGTGAAGCTGAGCAACAGCACAGCTTTCTAGCGGCAGATTTAGATTTCAAAGCATCTGCCCTCTGACCTTGATTGTGTGTAGATCAACTAGGCACAGTGTTGAGAGTTTTTGAATGTCTGCTTCCTTGCTGTGGTTATTAGGGAATTTCATTATTTGTCTAGTAGTTTCTAGCATCTATATCCTCTCCACTGCCTACATTCTGTATTTGAAAGTGTTTTAAACAAGAGGCTAAGATGGAAAGAAATCTTTTGAAGTTGAAAGTGGAACTGCATGATGATGAACTGTTCATCTGTGAAAGAAGTCAAGTGTGAAAGAATAGTATAGTTTCATTAATTGAATCTGATAGTCTGAATAAGACACTGTAGGGAGGTAGAGACAGAGAAATGTAAAGGTCAAAATTGATCATATGATCTGAAAACAAGCATTGGAAATGCCTGAAAAGAACTGAGTGGAATTGCTTTAGTTTATGTTTTTCTCTTGACAGCCCTTTCATGTTAAAAACCTCTAGAAAGATAATTAATGGACGTGGTAAATCTGATTCTTTTCCTCTCTTTCGTTTAACTCTTCTTTAGTTCCAGCTCTTTTGAGATGAATGAGAGACAGTTCTTTATTACATGCAATACATAATTAGAAACATCATTCTAAGTATTCCTCATTTGACAAATCTTCTTCAATTTTTTTTCCAAATTACTAGTTTAAAATATTCTAAATATTTTTGTGTTTTTTTAAAATGCTTAAATAAACACCATGATTTGTATGTTTTTAAACTATAGATATGAATTATTCAAAACAGAAGTAATTTGAGTTATAAAATGTCTTTTGAGTATCAAGTTTTATTTTGATCGTCAATTTCTATACTTAGGGACTTGCATAATCCAGTTTTGGTCCATCATTATTATTAGTATGATTGAGAGTAGCTAATGTGAACCCTTCTGTCTTGATTGATAATATTTCAATCATGTCACATCTAGAACTTCACACAAGACAATTGGAATTGATGACATGTTGTTATTCCTGCAAGGAGCAAGTAAGAAATATCAAATAACAAAATGTTTGGATTTAGATAGAGCTATGTAAACAAGAGGGTGACTGGGTGCTGTTTACATGAACTGCGATTTAAAAACAAAACAAAAGTTCTCCTCTAGGCCAATCTATGTTTTTATATTTATAAAATAAAAATGTACATTTAATAATTCAGAGATAATCTTACCTATGCAGTCTTGTTTAAATAAATCCAGATTAAATAAAGTCCATTTTATTTTAGTATTAGCAAGTAGCAAATAATTACATCACAACCTCCTTTTTTCTGTCTATTGGTATGAAAATCTGAGGGGGAAAAATCTCAAGGAAGTTATAACAACAGTTTAGCCACTTTTTTGTTGTTATGGGAAAGTAATGCTGCTTTTAGAGACATATTCCATTCAGATCAACCATGTTGAATATATCGATGCAAGGATTGTGAAGAATATGCAAAAATAATAAAAGATTATCTTATACAGGTAGTCTTTGGTAAATAAATTTAATTGGGACTGGGAACTCTCTCACTAAGTCATGTTGTAAAACATAGCTTCATGTACACATGCTAACTTACAAGAGTGGTTTCAGCAGTTCAGTTGTGGTTATTAGGTGAATCCTGCACAGTTGTTAAGTGTGATGTCACATGATCACATTTTGCATCTCAATAGCTTTCTGATTCCTGCAGTGAAGATCACAAAAGGCAATCACATGACTCAGAGACCCTGCAACAGTGAACCATGATCCCACAACTTAAGATTTTTCATTTTTCCTCAAATTATTTTATGTTCTAATATAGATGGAATGAGAACCAGTTTGGTCTAATGGGTAAGACACCAGATTAGAAACAGGGAGACTGAGTTGTAATCAGACCTTAGCCATGAAAACTAGCTAGGTGACCTTGAACCAGTCACTCTCTCGACCTAACACATCTCACAAAGTTATTGTTGTGGGGAAAAGAGGAGGAAGAAGGTATGTTGGATATGTTTGCCACCTTGAGTTATTCGTAAAAATAATAAAGGCGGGATATAAACCAATTAAAATAAAATGAAATGAAATAAATCCTAACCTTGAATGAATGGTTAACAAAAGATTACCTGTATATAAAAGCAGCCTCCTTTTCAAAAAAAAAAAAATTAAACTGTATTGCCTTTTCCCAAGTGTATATAATTAGTTATTCAAAAATATATATTTTCTAGTTAAAACGGGTTTTAAGAAGCTTTGCTATTTGAAACCAAGTGACCAAATGCTAAAACATTTTAGAGGACAATTAGACCTGATTATGAATTATAATAATAATAATAATAATAATAATAATAATAATAATAATAATAATAATAATAATAATAATAATAATAATAATAATAATAATAATTTATTTTTATATACCGCGTCCTCTCCCCAAGGGGACTCGGAGCGGTGCACAGGGAAAAATTAAAACACATAAAATATATATACAAAAATAAATACAATAGAGTAAAAACAAATTAAACTTAATTGTCCCTGCACTAAATTCCCATATTAAAACTAGTGTTCCCTAAACCCTAAAGGTAGAGACTAACCTAGGCCGGCCAAGCAGAAAAAGTATGTTTTTAATTTCTGACGGAAGGAGCGGAGGTCCGTGGTTGTTCTAATATCGGGGGGAAGGTCGTTCCAGAGGGCTGGGCCCGCCACAGAGAAGGCCCTTCCCCTGGGCGTCGCCCGCTGACAAAGTCTAGTGGACGGCACCCGGAGAAGCCCCTCTCTGTCGGAGCGAATCGGCCGTGAGGATGTATGGGGCAGGATCCGATCCCGCAGATAGCTAGGTCCCGAGCCATGGAGCGCTTTAAAGATGATAACTAGCACCTTGAAGTGCACCCGAAAGACGACAGGCAGCCAGTGCAGCTCGCGCAAGAGAGGTGTTATATGGGTGTACTTTGCGGTCCCCATTATTGCTCGCACGGCTGCATTCTGGACCAGTTGAAGTCTTCGGGTGCACCTCAAGGGGAGCCCCATGTAGAGAGAGTTACAATAGTCCAGTCGGGATGTCACGAGGGCATGAGTGACTGTGCAAAGGGCATCCCGATCCAATATGGGGCGCAACTGGCGTACCAGGTGGACCTGGTAAAACGCCCTCCTGGCCACGGCTGTCACTTGATCTTCCATGGACAGCCGGGTATCCAGGAGGACACCCAAGTTGCGCGCCCCATCCACAGGGGCAAGGTGTTCGCCCCCTATGGCCAGTGATGGAGTCAACTGGTTGAATCAGGCGGCCGGAAACCACAGCCACTCGGTCTTGGCCAGGTTGAGCCTGAGTCTGTTACTTCCCATCCAGATCTGCACGGCTTCCAGGCATTCTTTGCTCTTTGCTTGATCTTTGCTTCCTATTCCACAACTTTCTTGAGGAGAAAGAGCAATAATACTTGGAAAATAGTGCAGTCAAAATCACCCTACTTTTCTGGGCAGCAAGAAAATGGAAAGTTATGTCCCCTTTTGTGAAATCGTTGTTCAGTATTGCACAATACTGCTCATTGTAATTTATAAGCAGTTGCAGCTGCTGTACTATATACCAGTCTAAGATCTAATCAACCTTCTTTTTTCTCCATTGTCCAACCGTTTGGAAATTGTATGTGCTATGTGAGTTTCACAGTACTTTTGACACTCCCTTTTGTTTCATTTTTCTGAAGAAGTGCAGAAATCGGTATTTTAAAATATAATATATGATTACATGCATGATTATTTTTTTCTGTAATCATTCAGAGTTCAGATGTAATATAGGACCTTGGTAAGCCAACAGTATTCTAGAACCTGATGTGTAAAATAATTTGGTCTGACTGATTTTGTTCTATATTTTATTTATTTTATTTTTTATTTATTTAAATTTATATCCCGCCCTTCTCCACGAAGGACCCAGGGCGGCGCACAGGAAAATTTAAAAACATACAAAATACAATAAATATAATTTAAAAAACTATTAAATAACCTATCCTGCGCTAAAACCAAAATTTAAAAACCCAATTTAAAACTACCTAAAAGTCCCCATGGGAGGTTAGGCTAGGCCGGCTTGTTGAAACAAATATGTCTTAAGACATTGGCGGAAGAGGCGGAGGTCGGTGATGGTACGTAATTCAGGGGGTAGGTCATTCCAAAGGGCTGGGCCCGCCACAGAGAAGGCTCTTCCCCTGGGTGTCGCCAGTCGGCATTGTCCGGCCGACGGCACCCTGAGAAGGCCCTCTCTGTGGGAGCGTATCGGTCTAAGGGATGTATGGGGCAGGAGGCGGTCTCGCATATAACTAGGCCCCGAGCCATGGAGCGCTTTAAAGATATATACAAAGTCAGAACCTAACCTTGCAGTTAAATACAGGGCAAGGACCTACCAGACCTGATTTCAAATCCTCATTGAGTAATGAGGATCGTTGAATGACTCTGAGCTAGTCTCTCTTTTGCATTCTAATGAGCAGGCTTTTTGTGAAGGATAAACAATTACTCTGTCTTCAGCTGCATGGAAGAAAGAAATGAATAAAAATGTAATAAATAGAAGGTCTGGAGATGAAACACATTATTTCATTTTCCATTTGGGATAGGATTTCTGCAGTATACTGGTAATCATTGGTTCCTTTGCTGCTCTATCCAAATTTAGGAACCCATTACTTTAAATTGAAAGATGCTACTATCTGTAACAATATTTTATCAGTTCACAAGTACTTTTTCACTTCTACTTGTCTTCAACTGTTCCTGAACATGGATGTATTTAAATGTATAGTTACAGCATAGTGCAAATATTGGCCCAGGTTTTTCATATTTCTGAAAGCTCCATGTTGTAACTAAGTACAGAATTTTTTTTTATTTCGATTATTGATTGATACTTTACATTTTGAGCTGTTTGAAGTCTGCATTTATTCTTTTAATATTATACCAGTGAATTGAAAATAACTAACTTTATAACTGATATAATAGTAATGCTTCTGTTATCATGCTCTAGAAAACTCACATTATGTTCTGTAAATTTCAGACTTTAAGATTTTTGAAAATGTTCCAACTTCATCTGCCTCATTTAATAAATCAAGATTTTAAAAAAAAATTGTTCGGGATTCAATTACCATAGTTAGAAGGACAAAAGAATGGGCAAGTCTCTACAGATCTTAATTGCTATGACATGAAATCTCCTTTCCCTGCTATCAAGTTGGAAGATGTCTTACGCTGAGCCAAGGCTACTGTTCCTGAAAACCAGCTTTTGCTATATTGTTGAAGAAAAGAGATTTCTTTAGTCTTATTACATGAAAGCATAGAGGAATTTGTCTGTGAGAGAGATTAATGAAAGTTGCTAATTAGGCACAAGAAAACTTGTGGATCTCTTGAGCATAATCTTCCTTTTCGCACGCAAGCTGAGTTCTAATGTAGTACATGCATACTTAACTATTTGGAGAGTAATTGATCTTAAATCTTTTTTTTTTTGTCCTAAAGGCAATTTGGAGAATGTTGGTAGTTCTTCTGTATTCTGTGACACCTCCCTAGCACTACTTCCATTTTTCATTCTCCACTGATTTGTCCAAATTATTACCACCCTTCTAGTGTCCTGGAGACTACCCCTATCTTAGTGAAATAAAACTGAGATAAGTAGTTGATTTCACCCTTGATATAAAATCCATTAATGTCAAAAAGGTATACTTTATAATAGATGTAAGTTCTCTTGGTTCATGTACCTGTGCTGAGAAAATTTAATGTGCACAGTTGTTTTACACAGATAGCTATAAGTTTTTCTCTGTGACCTGGAACTTTATGATATACCCATAATTGTAGCTGCCTCATGCCCAAGTTTCTTTATGCATTTTTGTGCTAGATATGGGATTGTAGAAGGAATTCAAGGGTTATGTTGATGGTTAATAGGCTGTAGAAGAAACCTCTGAAAGTGGTCTTATCTCTGTTTGGCAAATAAATACTGTTAAAAAAAGTAATTGATTTCTAAACAAGAAATCTGTATCCTTTTTATCTTGGAGAAATTACCCAATCTGTATCTTCCCCAAAGTCTTCTAATACATTGTTTAGGTAACAGTACAGGGAGTCCTTGATTTAGGAAATTTGAGCCCAAAATTTCTGATGCTAAATAAGACAATTGTGAAGTGAGCTTTGCCTCATTTTACGACTTTTCCTGCCAAGTGAATCACTGCAGTTGTTAAGTGAGTAACTCAGTTGTGAAATTTGGCTTCCTTTTTGACTTTGCTTGTCAGAAGGTTGCAAAATGTGTTTGCATGAACCTGGAACACTGCAACCCATCATAAATATGACTCAGTTTGCCAAGTGTCTGAATTTTGATCACATGACCATGGCGATGCTGCAGTGATCCTAAGTGTGAAAAACAGTCAAGTCACTTGTTCAGTGCTGTTGTAATTTTGAATAGTTGCTAAACAAACTGTTGTAAGTTGAACTAACAGTATTTTTGGACAAATTTGACCTACTGGGAATTGCATTCAAATATTATTCTTTTAACCTTTTAGCAAAATCTTGCCGAATAATTACAATAATTTCCCTATTTCCCCCTACAGTCTTGTTAACAACTTCAAGATTTTTCCTCATGAGGAAGCATCGGTCTTGCCAATGTGGGTACATCATTTTGTCACATAGACCATTAGTTTGTAATACATCCCATAGGACAAGGTATTATATATGCCAAGAGCCATTGGAGAAAAGCTGTGGAAGTCCATGACTTGAATTCATTGTAGCCTGAATGAGAAGCTGAGGTGGGAAAACAAGCTATGAATAACATGCCCTAACTAGTATACTAGAGAGACAAAGACATTTGCTATTTAGAGTCTAGACTAGAAACTGTTTCATCTTGTTCCTACAACATCAGTAACTGGAAACTGGCCCTACTGCTTTTTGCAGCTCTTTAATAGAGTTCATTCTACTGTTTTGACCATTTCGTAGGATAGACAATATCTTGCTCTTTCTTTGTTATTAATCATTTGAATGTCTTCTTTTGATTTATTAATATTTATGTATAAGTTAATAACTGTCTTGATCTTTTTTATTGATAGCTGTAAACCAAAATTAAATCATATTACTAATGTAACTTAAAATTTTATTTCCATGCCTTTTTAAAATAAATCTTGTGACTTTAACTGCTACAGAAAAGCAAATATAGGGAATATGATGTGTTGATGTGTAGTAATTTGAGAAGATAAAGAAATGCATTTTGTAATAAACTGGAACACAAGTAATCCTCGATTTACAACTATTCATTTAGTGATTGTTTGAAGTTACAAGGTGCATAAAATATTGATTTATGATCATTTTTCACACTTAGACTGTTGCAGTATACCCATGGTCATGTGATCAAAATTCAGATGCTTGGCAAATGGCATATATTTATGACAGTTGCAGTGTCCCAGGGCCATATACTCCGCTTTTGCGACCCTCTGACATGCAAAGTCAATGAGGAAGCCAGATTCACCGAACAACCATGTTATTAACACCTGAAGTGGTTTACTTTAGCTACTGTGGCAAGAAAAATCATAAAATGGGATAAAGCCCATTTAATTTTGTTTTACAACCGAAATTTTGGGCTCAATTGTGGTAATACGTTGAGGACAACCTGTAATGAACTTTTGAATTGGGTTCACATTAAGCTGAATCTGGTAGAGAATACATGCTGAAACTTGTTTTTGTTAGATTGAAATCTTCACAGTTGAATTTCATCCAATCTTTTTGGCCTAACTACAGTTGTAAACAAGGTCTATTAAAAATGTTCTAAAGTTTAAAAGGTGCCTTATGCATATTAAGGGCAAATAATTTGGGGACTTCTAAAATTGTTGAACTACAACTTAGACTACCATCACAATTGGCCAACTTGTCTGAGGCTGTGGAAAATTGTGACATAGGTGCCCAGTTCAGCGTTATACAGATAATTGCGAAGTGGCATGGTCATCAAGTGCAATGTCACATGACTGCATTACTTAGTTGATGGCAATCCTAGTAATCTGGGATTCCATTGTATCCGCAAAACTTTGTGGATCATTAAGTGAGAACCTTCCATGACCGTAATATGGGTCTTGGTGGAAGATGTAGGCAAGCAAGCCAATATGGGGGTGCAGGGGGGGGGAGGCAGGTGCCAACACAGATGAGGTGCCATGGGTGGGCACTAGGGAGCGCAGATGGGCACCTCTGTGGATGGGGGGCTTTGCTGCTGCTTTGCTGGGGCTATGAGTCCCTTGTACTCCAAACCACTGCCAGCCAGGGAGATCCTCTCATTTGCATGGTGTTTTCTCATGGGTAGCTAGAATGCCTATCAGTAATTCTACTGAGTCGAGGTGGCCTGGTGGTGAGGGCAGGGGTGCCCTGCACAGGATAGCCAAGAGAGCATCCATGCTGTAGAGTTTGAGATTAGCCAGTCTTTGCAAACCTGGCATAATAAAAAACAGGAAATCTGAGCAGAGGATTCTGAATCCTGAATTGTATATTGACAATGTGGTAGTCATTGAATGCATGTATTGGTATTGTTCTGTTGTTTCAAATTTTATTTATTTTTGCTTGAAAACATATTAAATCATTCTATGTTGAGAATCATGCATCCATATATTATATTAAGCAGGTTTGCATCATGTAATATATTTGTATTTGTAAAGTAGTGTTTGGAATGCCACAGGCCTTCATCAAATTAAATTAAAAATAATAGAGGAAGTGAAGTTGGAGTTTTTGTCTGCTTTTTAAATAAAAGATAGCTACAGTCATGTAGAAATCCTTCCCATCCCTACTTCCCTTGTACAGTTCACACATTCATACACAATTTTACTCAGCATCTAAGCCAGTGTTGCAGCTGCCTCTGATAATTGAGCCACACCCTGCGTACTGACATCCAGAAGCAGCCTCATCCCACCCAAGCTCTTAGCTTAGAAAAGCAGATATTAAGACAGAGTAGAAAATGGGTGTGTATAGGAGGACAAATGGCATACAGATGGGTGACACGTGGAGATTGGCAGCTATTCCAAACAGGCAAGAAGATTGTCATTTAATTTCCAGGACCACAAGCTATAGTGAGCAGCATATCTGGGTGAAAGTACTGTCGGGAGTTCTCAGATCTTTGCCAGGAGCTTGATAGCAACCAGAAAAGGAAACGCAACTTAATGGCACTTCATCCCAACCAGTGTAAGAACTTTTGGAAAAAGGCAAAGGATTTACTCTGTGCTACCTTATAGACTTGAGAAATACAGTAGGTAGGTAGGGAGAGGGTAGGTAAGTAGGTAGATAAAGTAATAGAGAGAGAGAAATAGAGAGAAATGCAGTATGTAGGTAGGGAGAGAGTGTGTAGGTAGGTTGGTAGGTAGGTAAAGGGGGGAAAGAGAGAGAAATACAGTAGGTATGTAGGGAGAGAGTGTGTGTGTGTGTAGATAGGTAGGTAGAGGGATAGAGAGAGTAATAGAAAGAGAGAAATACAGTAGGTAAGGAGGGAGAGAGAGTATGTGTATGTATGTATGTAGGTAGATAAAGGAATAGAGAGAGAGAAGAGAGAGAGAGAGAAATACAGTAAATAGGTGGGGGGAGGGTAGGTAGGTAGATAAAGGAATAGAGAGAAATATAGTAGGTAGGTAGGGAGAGAGAGAGAGAGAGTGTGTGTGTAGGTAGGTAGATAGTTTCTCAGCGAAAACGGGGCCTTTTTTCTTCAAATAAAAAGCATGACTAGCCTTTGGGGAGCTTGCGGAGTGCTCCTTGGGGGTGTGTGTGAAAAATGAGCAAAAAACCCGCCCCATTTATCGTGAAAACGGGCCATTTTTGTGTCAAATAAATTGCATGCATTGCCCTATGGAGGCTTATAGAGTGCTGCTGGGGGCTGGGGAGGCAAACAACGGCCCGACTTAGGCTAATTTCTGCCCTCCCCAGCCCCCAGGAGCTCTCTGGAAGCCTCTATAACGCTAGGCACAGCCAGTTTGGTGAAGGGGGTGGGGTTCCAGGCAATTTTTTTTGCTGTATTTGATGTATAAGACGCACCCAGATTTTCAGCCTCTTTTTAGAGGAAAAAAGGTATTCTGAAAAATACGGTAATGAGTCTCACAATATCATCCAATGTCTAAAGAGTCGATTTGCATTCTGTATGTAAAAGTAAGCAGACGTGCTGATCAGTTTTACTATATAACACTTATATTGTGACATATAATCAACTAATGTACACAATTTAATAACTTCGTGTCATTCTAAGTTGTACTAAGCTACTTTTTTATTTTTTTATTTTTTATTTTGGCACATATATCAGCCTCTCTCTTTTAACTTGACCCTTAAGAAAATAAATTGCCAAACCGATCCATCCTCCTATTAAAGCACCAGGGTGACTGTAACCTTATGAGCTTGTCATGCTTACATCCTGTTGTGTATTGGCAAGACTGCCCTGAGCAACTTAGCTACTTTAGCTTTTCTTGCGCCTTCATTCTGTGTCACGGAAGGAAAATATTGCATACTTTTCTCTCTCCCAGGCACCAGACCTAATTAGCTGGTTGCTACTGGTGACCAGGGTACTGCAGTGTTCCATCCCTGAAGATGGGCTAGGATTAATGGGCTCTTGGCAGGCAAATGGTATTTCTATCAAAATTGGGGAATGTGGGGGTTGAAGGCATCGCAGAAAAATCATCAGGGGAGCAAAGGACAGAACGTTTGCTTATATATCACTAACACCTTTGAGATTCTGAATCTTTATTTGCTTTTATAAAGCTTTCGTGCTGCCATATATGCCACAGGTTATCTGTTACCTAAAAACCATCCTCTGATTATAAGGGTTCAACGGAATACTACAGCTTTTGTACTTAAAGCCATTTGAAAAAGTTTTCAGCTAATCAGATACATATACATTCATCTCCAACCTCAATCTAATATGAGTTTGTCTTACCCAGCTCCTGTTTATTGCTGAGCTGTTTGCAAAAGTATTATTTACACACACATACAAACACAGACATCAAGAGGTACTCTGTGACTTTAAGAAATCTTCCTATAAATAGTGGTCATAGATACAAAAATGTGGCAATATATTTGTAGTTTTTAAGTGTTGCTTTACAATACACTACTTTTGTTTTTTAACATATTCAATTATAGTTGAAGCAATTTAGCATTAATTGTTCCAGCAACATGGAGCAAGATGTAAAATGCATTAATGAGATCACGTATGCTAATCCTGATCCATTATTTTTATACAATATTGTAATCACAACTCCAAGGAGCAGATACTTTTGTTAGAGAAACTACAAATTTTTTTGCATAATTTTCAATTCTAATTACTGTTCAAAGGCCAATAAATTATTGCTATCTTTATAAATAATTTGGGGCTGTAAGAATTCTACATTCTCAGGTGTACTGCTACGAGTGTCCATGCAAAGGGTTAACATCAGCTCCGCTGCCCTCGACTGAATTGAATTTGTTTAAACACGCCTTCCTTCCCATCATCCTCCAGTTCTTTCAATTCAGTCCAAGCCCTAAGACGGATTTTCAGGCAGCTTAGCTAAATATTAATTCCTTTTACACAATTACTGCCTGTTTTCTATTGATTCCTTCCTTCCCTTGTATAGTTTAAGTTAGATGAGTTTAGGATTTGTTATTTTGGTTATTTTAATTTCCTCATCTGCCGGCCGGGAGACATTACCTCGCCCAGGGGGGGGGCCAGACGCTCCTGGGAGCGGCGCGCCTCTTCAATTTCCGCGAGGGGGAAAGTGAAGCAGCATCGGAAGCGTCGTCTTTCCTCCTCCTCTTCACCGGTGGGCCTGTCCTTAACGGCGGTCCGCCGGCTGCGGAATCTTCAACGAAGCCTCGCCGCCCAGGAACAGCAGGTCGGTTCGCCACGATCGCGCCGCGTGGAGCTCGCTGGGCGCCGCCATTTTGGGTCGCGCCGGCCAGCCTATCAGGGTGCGGGAATTTCCCGCCGGCGCCGAGAAGCCGCGTTTTTTGCCGCATTCTCTCCCCGGCTGCAGCGGCGAGTGGTAGCTTCTGCAGCGACTCCCCAGGGCTAGTGCGGGCCTCTCGTTTTTAGAAACCAGGCCGTTTCTCTTGTGGGCTCCGTATAAACGCCTCTTCCGGCTCCTTTCTCCAGCGATTCCCTCCAGCCTTCCTGCGTGGGCAAGTGTTTCCCTCCATCTCTCCCGCGGTTTCCCCTGCTCCAGCCTCATGGCCACCGGAGCTGAAGATGCCATTACAGCTCTCCCCGATCAGGGGGCCCCAGCTTGGGAGGACAGGCCCCTGGTGAGAAGGGCGGGGAGGGCGGCCCGTGAGGCGATCAGAGATATTAGCAGGGGGCCCTATGCTAGGAGAGATGACTTGACTCAGGAAAGGGTGGAGGCCAGGCGCCAGAAGGCGTTAGAGCGCCAATTTGATAAGGCGCAGAGGCAAGTTGTGGCTGTAGCCCAGGTCCATCGAGCCCGGTCCCCAGTGTTGGAGGATAGGGGCCGCTCCACCCAGCTTCAGGCCCACCTTTTGAACAGGGGGGATAGGGAGATATCTCTTGATAGATCTTCCTTAGCTTCCAGATCTATCTCTCCCTCCATGGGTGGGGGCACGGATCTCTTTGAATGTACCATGGAGGAGGACCAGAGGTCCTCAGTTTCTGCCCCACCAGTCCTTTCCGAGGTTCCCCCAGCACCTTCCTTGGAGTCAGGGGGGAGGCCAGTGGAAGACCAGGGCCCATCTCTCTCGGCTGAGATGAGACAGATTATCAATTCCGCAATCTCGCAAGGCATTGCCCAGGGGCTGAAGGAGCGTGACAGGGGGGCCGCGCAAGAACGGGAGCCTAGGCCCCGTCGCACCAGATCGGCTTCTCCTCGCCCTTCAGTGGTTAGTGCAGAGTCGGTTTCGGAGGTCGATGACCTGGCGGAACCTGAATTGTCAGATGATGAGGGTGTGGCTCCGGATAGGCCTGCTTTCTCCGGGCTGTTCCAGCCTTCGTACTTTAAATCTATTCTTCACAAGGCTAAAGTCATCACTCACATGAATGTGGCTTCTGCTCCCGCCCTTCAGACGTCTGAACCCCCCATTGTCACGGATCCCGAGGATCCTAGTGGGGGCCTCTTTGATGAGTCAGAGCAGCCTCAGGATTTAGTCCCTGCTCCCAAATTGTTCCAAAATGTGATCCAACGCCAATGGGTCCAGCCTGCCACCTGGAATACCCCGGGGAATAATGATAAGAAGCTGTATGCAGTAGCCCCGGACATGGAGGAGTTGTTGAAACTCCCGGAGGTTGACCCACCTATTGCGGCTCTAACCTCAAATTCCATTCTTCCACCTGACCTACTGGACGGTCTTAAGGCCGAGGACAAGCGGGCAGAGCGGGCCTGCCACAAGGCCCACCACGCTGCTGCCTGGGCCATTAAGGCTTCTACTTCGGCCTCCTTTTTTGGTAGGGCCTCCATTGCCTGGCTTCGCCAGCTCCTTAAGAAAGTGCCCCAGGGAGATGCTAGGCAACGCCAGGACATTAATAAAATCATGTTGGCAATGGAGTACACCGCGGACGCTTCCCTGAACGCGGCAAAGTTTGCTTCCAGGGCCATGGCGGCCAACGTTACATCTCGCCGCCTCTTGTGGCTCCGACATTGGAATGCCGACATGCGGTCCAAATGGAAGCTTGCTTCGGCTCCCTTTAAGGCAGTGGTTCTCAATTATTTTCTGTCAGGCCCCCCCCTAGGAAGAAGAAAACATTTCGCGCCCCCCGCGCGACTGTAAATAGTATCATTTGTCTATAAAATTGTTAGTACACCTCTGCATAACACTGTATCCTTATTAACGTATAAGAGAATAAAAAAAAAGAAAGAAATGTGGATCAATTTACAACAAAGAATAGCTTTATTAACTGTAGCAGAAAAGATTTAAAGTGCATTAAATCCTTAATTAAACTATAAACATTTTTTGATTGGACATATCAAACCATGTGACCGGGTGGGAGTGGCCAATTTGGAAAATGTGAAACTCACTTAACAATGGTCTTGGTTAGCAACCAAACTTTTGGGCTTAATTGTGGTCATAAGTTCTCTCTCTCTCTCTCTCTCTCTCTCTTTTTCTTTCTTTCCTTCTGTCTTTCTTTCTCTCTTTCTCTCTCTGTCTCTTTATTTCCTTCCCTCTTTCTTTCTCTCTCTCTCTTTATTTCTTTCTCTTTCTCTTTCTTTCTTTCTTTCTCTCTTTCTTTCTCTTTCTCTCTTTCTTTCTCTCTCATTTTTTCTTTCTTTCCCTCTTTCTCTCTCTCTTTATTTCTTTCTCTTTCTTTCTTTCCCTCTTTCTCTCTCCCTCTTTCTCTCTCTCTTTCTTTCTTTCCCTCTCTCTCTTTCTCTTTCTTTCCTTTGTCTCTTTCTTTCTCTTTTTCTCTGTCTGTCTTTCTTTCTCTCTCTCCCACTTTCTTTCTCTTTCTTTCTCTTTCTCTCTCTTTCTTTCTCTTTCTTTCTTTTTCTTTTTCTTTCTCTTTCTTTCCCTCTTTTCCCCCCTCTCTTTCCCTATTTCTCTCTCTCTCTCTTTCTTTCTTTCCCTCTTTCTCTCTCCTTCTCTTTCTTTCTTTCTCTCTCTTTCTCTTTCTTTGTCTCTTTTCTTTCTCTCTTTCTCTCTCTTTTTCTCTTTCTTTCCTTTCTGTCTCTCTTTCTTTTCTCTCTCTTTCTCTCTGTCTGTCTTTCTTTCTCTTTCTTTCTCTCCCACCTTCTTTTTTTTCTTTCTCTCTCTGTCTCTCTCTCCTTTGTTTGCCCATCTGTTACTCTGTGTGTGTGTGTGTCTGTCTCACATTCAGGCACTTAAATCACTCATTCTGTGTCTCTGTCTATCTTTCTCTCCCTCCCTCCCACTCTCTGTCTCTGTGTGTGTGTGTGTCACTCTCTGGTTCCCCCCTCCCTCCCTGTCTCTCTGTGTGTCTGTGCCTCTCTCTGTCTGTTGTCTCTCCCCCCGCCCCCCAAACCTCCTCAGCTCCTGGAAGTAGTAGCCTGACCGGCCCGCCAGCCCGCTGGCTGTATTTACTCGCTCGCTCGCTCGCTCTCTCACCCATCCACCGGACGAAGGAACCTGGCGTCCGATGGGTGAGCAAGCGAGCGAGCAACCGCGGCCAGCGGGGCAGCGGATTGTTGGGCGCTGCCGCAACTTTCCTTACCCGCCCACCGTGAGGTCCCTCCTTCGACCTCACCTTTCCACGCTGATTGGCCCGAAGCGCATCCCCTTCCTTATCCCCGCGTCCGCTTTCTGCCTCGTCCAGCCTAGCGGTGCTCAAGAGGCACGGCTTCCGGCTGCTCCTTCTCTGACGCCTTTCGGGCTTTACCTACAGCCGCTGCCGCCGCCGCAGAGTGGGCCTGGGATGCCAAGACGGCGGCGGCGGCAGTATTGGTCTTTCCGGGTGTGCGGCTCCTGACTATCAAACGCGCCCCCCTTTACGGAGCCTCGCGCCCCCCTGGGGGGGCGCGCCCCACTATTTGAGAAACGCTGCTTTAAGGGGACGAAATTGTTTGGGGAGGCCTTGGATTCGGTGTTAGTTGAGAATAAGGATATGAAAAAGGTCATGCTGTCAGTGTCTCGCAAAACGGACCGCAGGCCTTTCTCCTTTCGTCGCCAGAATTCCAAACCAGCTGAGACTCCATCCTCTTCTGCCCCCCCTCCTCCGGCTTACCAGAGGGGCTACAACCGGGGCACTGATCGTCCTCAGGACAGACAGCCCTTCAGAGACAGGAACAGGTATCAGCCCTATGCCAAACGGCCCTTTCGAGGGGGTCACTCCAACCGACCCTTTCGGCGCAACAAGTGACCATCACATGGTCGCTCCCATAGGGGGCCGACTCCAACTGTTTGCAGACCGCTGGGAGGCGACCACGTCAGATGCGTGGGTCCTGCAAACGGTTCGACTCGGTCTCACCTTAGAGTTCACTTCGCCCCCTCCCCGTCGGTTTGTTTCCTGTCCCGTCCCCAGAAGTCCATCCAAACGGGGGCTCATGGAGGAGGAGATCCAGCACCTTCTAGACATCAGGGCAATAGAGTCAGTTCCCAAAGGTCGGGAGGGGACAGGGTTCTATTCCATCTTGTTCCTTGTCCCCAAGAGTACGGGAGGGGTCAGGGCCATCTTAGATTTAAAGGCCCTAAACTACCACATAGCCTACAAAAAATTCAAAATGCAGTCCCTGCAATCCATCCTGGGCTGCCTTCGGCCCGGAGACCTGATGTCGTCCATCGACCTGAAGGAGGCCTACCTTCATGTGCCCATTCGTCTCGCCCACCGACGATTCCTACGCTTCTCTTACGCCGGCCGCCACTTCCAGTATCGCGCGCTACCCTTCGGCCTGTCATCCGCCCCGAGGGTCTTTACCAAATTACTGGCTGCGGTCGTCGCCGACCTCAGAAGGCGACCAATCAGACTTCAAAGTTACCTGGACGACATCTTGCTTCAAGCCTCGTCGCGACGACAAGCTCTACAGGAACTTCAAATCACCCTGGACTCTCTTCACTACCACGGGTTCACAGTCAACACCGACAAAAGTCACCTCTCTCCCTCACCTCGAGTGTTGCACCTGGGGGCAGTGATCGACACCTCGTCTTGCCTCGTCTACCTCTCCCCGGAACGAGTGATCAGCCTTCGGGCGTTGGTTCGCCAGGTGTTGGCCTCCTCGATGGTCCCCGTCGTTGTGTTATCGCGATTACTGGGGAAGATGATTTCGTGCCTTGCCATCGTTCCCTGGGCACGACTGCATGCGAGGGAGTTGCAGTGGTTCCTCCTTCCCGTTCAGAGGGCCAACGACAGCAATTCCACGGCCAGAGTTCGGGTACCCGTGAGGGTGCTGAGATCCCTCCGTTGGTGGCTGACCCCGGCCCTACAGAAGGGCTCGCTATTTCGGGAACCGAATCGACTAATTCTCACGACCGACGCGAGCCTCTTCGGCTGGGGCGCACACCTCAGCGACTCCATGACACAGGGAAAATGGACCCGCAGAGATCTCCAGCACAACATCAACTGGCTGGAATTGCGAGCGGTCCGCCTCGCCTTACGCCGCCTCCGGCCGGAGGTCCAGGGCCACCACGTGTTAGTCCGGACGGACAATGTGGCAGCAAAGGCGCACATCAACCACCAGGGCGGCACCAGATCCTCGGCACTAATGACGGAGGCCGAGGCATTGGGCAGGTGGGCCGAACGTCACCTAGGCTCCATCCGAGCAGAGCACATCTCGGGTGTGGACAACACCAGAGCCGACTGGTTGAGCAGGACCACCCTCGACCCATCAGAGTGGAAGCTGAACCCGGACGTCTTCCATCAGATTTGCAGCCGGTTCGGAGTTCCCCTGGTCGACATGTTTGCCTCGCCATGCAACGCCCAGCTTCCCCGCTACTTCACCCGGTACCGGTCCCCACTGGCGGAGGGGATGGATGCGCTCAACTCCCCATGGCCCGGGGGGCTGCTATACCTGTTTCCGCCGACACCCCTGCTACCGCGGGTGATCAGGAGGATTCTTGTGGAACGTGCAGACGTAGTCCTCGTAGCTCCTTATTGGCCACGTCGAACCTGGTTCGCGGACCTGTGCAGCCTATCCATCGAACCGCCGTGGAGAATCCCGGCGGGAATAATCTCCCTCAGCCAGGGAGCGGTATTCCATCCGGAGCCCCAGTGGCTCAATCTGACCGCCTGGCGCTTGAGAGGGAACTCCTGAGCCAAGCACGTTTCTCCGACCAGGTCATCGCCACCATCCAGGCCGCACGACGCCCTTCTACCACTAGAATTTACGGGGCCACCTGGGTGACCTTTTCGGCCTGGTGCACCCGACACCGAATTACTCCTCTCTCGGCTTCCCTCTATCACATCCTGGACTTCCTACAGGAAGGGCTGAACAAAGGACTGGCTCCGGCTACCCTCCGTCGTCAGGTAGCAGCCCTGTCTACAGTCCTTTCGGCGAAGGATTTCCAACCTCTCAGTCGCCATCCCAGCGTGCGGGCTTTCCTGAAGGGGGCCTCGAACCTTTGCCCCCCCGTTATCCATCGCTACCCTTCGTGGGATCTGCCCACAGTCCTCCGCGCCTTGTCGGAACCACCATTCGAACCCCAGCGTTCAGCATCTCTTCGGCACCTGTCATTCAAGGCCGCCTTCCTGGTCGCTATCACCTCTGCTCGCAGGGTGTCTGAACTAGCGGCTCTCTCAGTTCGCGAAGACCTGTGCCGTTTTCACACTGACAGGGTGGTTCTCAGACTCGACCCTTTGTTCC
Organism: Rhabdophis nuchalis; assembly: GCA_039707465.1. Classification (NCBI taxonomy): domain Eukaryota; kingdom Metazoa; phylum Chordata; class Lepidosauria; order Squamata; family Natricidae; genus Rhabdophis; species Rhabdophis nuchalis. Next base: position 61,948,618 of record CM077644.1, read on the forward strand.
TACCAAAGGTCAATTCCCTTTTCCACCGCACACAGGAAATTGTTCTACCAAACTTCTGTCCCCGTCCCACCCACCCTAAAGAAAGGCGCTGGCACTCGTTGGATGTCCGTCGAGTGCTCAAACATTACCTCTCACGTACGTCCTCCTTCCGGCGTTCGGAAACATTATTCATTTCCTTTCAACCGGCTTCGATGGGACGGGGAGTGTCGTCGTCCACCATTGCTAGATGGATTAAGGCCTGCATCTCACTCGCTTATGAGCACCAAGGTCGACCGAAACCTTCCGGCCTAACAGCGCACTCCACCAGAAGCGCCGCCACCACGGCCGCCTGGGCCTCCCAGGCGCCCATAGAGGAGATCTGCAGAGCGGCCACTTGGACGTCACCCTCCTTGTTTGTGCGACACTACAAGCTTGATAAATACGCCTCGGCGGATGCCGCTTTTGGCCGTCGAGTTTTGCAGAGTGTTGTTTCCCGTGACTCTCAATGATCCTGGGTTGCCCGCCCTAGGACATTTTTGCTTGGGCATGTCCCTTTGCATGGACACTCGTAGCAGTACACCTGAGAATGACCATTGGTCTTACCTGAAGGGTCGTTCTAGGTGTACTGCGTAGAGTGTCCATCCCCACCCCTTGTTAACTGTTTCTGTTTTTTCCTCCAGTGAGGGTTTGTTAGACATTTACTGGTTGTTTATCCTTCTACGGCCGAACTTCATTGAAAGAACTGGAGGATGATGGGAAGGAAGGCGTGTTTAAACAAATTCAATTCAGTCGAGGGCAGCGGAGCTGATGTTAACCCTTTGCATGGACACTCTACGCAGTACACCTAGAACGACCCTTCAGGTAAGACCAATGGTCATTTCTCTGCTCTTCTGATTTAAGAGGTGGAAGTCTCTGTGCAGGTCTTATAGAAACTGATTCTGAAGTTATGATAGTTTTACTGGTGTTATTCTAAAGTTGTGATATATTTTGATCTGTAACTTTTAGTTGTATACTTACATAAAGAACAGTACATAAATAGGCTCTAAAGCAGAAGGATTATTTTAGTAGATGTTACTTTCTATAGCAAATGGAAAAATAATAAATATAATTATTCAATTTTTGCTCCACTGCTTTAAAATATAAATCTAAGGTGACAAATGTACCTAATACGCCTGCTTTGTATTTCCTCTGGAGCAACAACCCTGTGGTTTGGGGTGGGGTAGGTTGAGAGAGAGGGAGAGACTGGTTCAAAGTTATCCAACTAGCTTTCACGCCTAAAGGAAGCCTTGAATTTTCAGTTTTCTAGTTTCTAGGCTAGAGAGCCATTATTTTAAACTCGGTATCTAATTGAAATTTCTGAGCAGATCAAACAAGAGTGTGACCTCACAACAACAAAAGCAAAAACAACAACATAATCTCCAAATGCAGTGGATAAGGTGATCGTTCTCAAATATAAAAGTTCCAAGAGACATGACAACAGTACCTATTTTGGTCTAGCCAAGCCTTGTTGGAGGGGATATGATGTTTTAGAACCATTACATAGAATGAGGTACAATGCATGGTAGATACATTCTCAAATAGCCTTGAGCTGACTAACTATGCATGGAGTGTGATTTGACATTTTTTGTTCAGGTAGTGAATTAATGATGTAAACAAGCAATGGTTCCTACATATCTTGAGTCTTTGGATAAATAAAAATACCAAATAATACTGGAAGGCTTATAAAGATTCACTTTATGACTTGCCAGGTGACACTGGAGAACTCTGGAACCCAGTGTGATGGTTGTTATTGATCTACCTTTTTTCTGATTCAGTTTTGTGTACTAGTAGCCTTTGTCTTTCTGTCTAATAAAAAAGAGTTTGATATAATTTTGCTGTTTAGAGCAAAAAATAAAAATAAACTAACTGCAAACTCAGCAACCTTTGACCTTCCCATCCTAATTTACTTTATTGTGTGGATAACTTGATGGAAAAAGGGCATTTTTTATATTGCACCAAAGGCTGATTCTAGCTATAACTGTTTTATTTTAAAATAGTTCCCATTATCTGTTAATAGGTGCTTTAAACAATATTCTCGGCGTATGAATAAATTTTGGATGTAATTCTAATGAGGCCATCTATTGGGTTGTTGCTGGAATGGAAGATGAGTTTATGAGGCTGTTGCTACTTCATCTGTTTTATTTTGAGGCCAGTTCCATTTGGATCTGTCTCTCCCTGAACTGTAATTTATACTTCAGCTGTTCATTAGGGGGAAAACGTACCATTGTTGGAGTTTCAGTGTTCTTTCCTGCTATCACAAAATGGCTGCATGATCGGGAATAAAATACGAATTCTCTAGATCAGGGGAGAGTGAGGTCTTGTCTATCATCCTCTCTAGTACATTTTCAAACTATTACATTGAGCCAACTTGACAATTTGTGCTTGTTTTCTTAAAATACTTAATGTGGATGCAAAAGCATTTTTGGAAAAAAAAAAGGATTATGTTTAAGGTTACAAGTTTACTTTATAATGTATACTGACTTCCCATTTTAAAAATTAAACTGAAGCAGCATGCAGCCTTCCTGGGAGCAATTACAGCCACAGTGGTTGGGACTAAGGCAATATAATGTTGTTTGCCTTTCTTAATCTTTACATTTCCATAAATTGTATCCTAGCAAGCATCCATAAATTATGCCCAGACTGAACAGCAACCTATTTTACCAACCCATGGGACCATGGTGAAAGTGCTTCTGATTACATGCAGGGCATTTTTTACCTTTCTAACATGAGTTAGAGGAATTACCAAAATCACATTGCTCCCTCTAAGCTGGCTATACTGCAGATTTATCTCAGAAAATTAAACATTGCCCTGTTTCCTTGTCACACTCCAGTATAGTTCAGAAAACATCTCTCTATAAAACCAGCCTTAAAATGCATAAGAGATAGCATAGTTATTTCTCATTAAAATAAGCCTCTCTTGACATTTTTTTCCTCTCTTGTAATTTTCTCCATGCATAATCTTTTAATCAGCTTTCAGGGGACAAAACAAAGGAAATTGGCCTCCAATTTGTCACTTCTTGCTGATGTGGAAATGATAATGGTGTTGCAACAAGCAATAATGCTGAAAGAATCACATGTTATGATGTCATCATAGAAATGGTTGCATCTGAATGTCATTATGGCACATCATGTTTTAGCATGATTTGACCACTTGTAAGACACCCATGAACTGCAAGCTAGTTACAACTGCAGAATGAAGAAAAGTCGCAGAAGTGAAAGAAAGAATGATCAAGAATTTATCAAACTGCTGTTTAATAAATCCTTGATCATTCAGCGGAGATAAATTCAGAGACCATTTCGATTTTATGACTAAATTTATTACCAAAGAAGGCTTTAAGCTTTATGGGAAGCATGATTGGTAATAATAATGGCATCTACAATGCATGCATTAACTTTAAATGCCAAATAATAACAAATTAGAAAATATTTTAGGTAAAAATCTCCTTCAATTAGTATATAGTCCATATGGTATATAATTGCTGAAAGAAATTACATGTTCACTCTGGTTGGACCAAATTTAATAATGTTAAGTGTCGCTACTCTAACAGCTCCTCTAACTTCCTTGGATGATATTTCTTCTTTGACAATCAATTAAGATAATTAAAACAGCAACATTCTTTGTAAATTTAGGATTAACATTTCCATTCATCTCCCCAGTGGTGAAATTCAATTTCAGGCGGAGACTGAGAGGACCACAGATAGGTGTCCTCTCATGTGCCAGCTCTGCCTATTGATTCCTGCACTGCAGAAAAGACACAGAAGAGGCGAGCAATGACAAAGACAGAAGAGGCGGGGTTCAGTACTGTAAAAGGACCCCGTGGGTCACAACCTGGCTGTCCATCTTTTTTTTGGGGGGGGGGGAGTGTATGGAGCGAAAAATGTGGTAAATCTAGTGTATCAAATGAACATCTTATTCCAACATAGTTTGGAAATTCTTAGCATATCTGCGGGTATAAATGTTTAGGAGATTATACTGAAGAAAGTCTCATTTTTACAATATGCAATGTAAACATGCACAGGATTATTAGAAACATTTTAACAGATTATATCACATTTAAATTCTTCCATCAATAATGTAATGTAAAAAATTAGGATAGAACTCACACCCCATATTATGAAGCCCTGGTAGTTTAATTCTAAAAATTTCATTGCTTTCTCCTTATTCTGTTAATGAAGTTCTTAAATAACTTTTAGACGATTGTTATGGCACTTTGCCAGTGACATAGGCTGCAGTTTCATTTATTGATTGCACAGTATGACCCCAGGATAGTTTATTTTGAATGAATTTTTTGAGTCATTATTTTTATACTTTTGTTAGCACTGTATATTTATTGAATTATTTGCATTTGAAAAATAATTCTTTTTCCCTTACTATAAACATATTTTATTAAATATACAGTAATTGTGTCATTTGTCATAAGTGAACACAAATTCCAATTTCTGTTAACAGTTTATTAAGCGGTAGCTCGGAAGTTATTTACTCATCGCAATTTATTAGGAGGCATATCAGATTTCTCTGTGTTTGGAAACTCTGTAATGTGTTTTTAGAAATTTAAAATAGAACTGATAGCATATTTACAGTTTCATGAACATAGAGCTAGTAGTTATTTTTTGAAGGTCAGGAGGAGGAGGAGGGGTTATCTCTAAATCTGCTCAAGGGCTTTTGTTTGGTTTTAAGTGATACAATAAGGATATATACAGTGTAAACTTCAGTCTTTATTCTTGGATAGGTTTGCATTGTTATGTAACTGTGTTTCTCAACTGCAGCAATTTTAAGATGTATGGACTGGATGGCATTAAGATTGTGAAGGTTGAGAAATGCTATTATATACAGGTAGTCCTCTTTCATTTAGTGAATGTTCAACGTTACGTTGGCACTGGAAAAAATGGCATGTCCATTTTTCATGCTTATGACCATTGTAGCATCCCCATGGTCACATGATCGAAATTCAGCTGCTTGACAACCGATTTATATTTATGACAATTTCAGTGTCCTGGGTGATGTGATTAGCTTTTGCAACCTTTGGAAAAGCTAAGTCAATGGGGAAGCCAGATTCATTTAACAACCGCTGCACTAACTTAACAACTGATGATTTAATTAACAACTGTGGCAAGGAGGGTCATAAAATAGGACAAAACTCATTTTACAAATGTCTCACTAAGCAACATAAATTTTGGGCTCAATTGTGGTCGTAAGTCAAGGACTATCTGTAATGTATGTATTCACTGCAGTTGAAAGTTTTGAAGTAAAGTGTCAAATTTACAACATTATCTTTCTAGATTTGCCTTTGTAGATGAGTTTATAAAATTACTGATAATAGCAATAGCAATACCACTTAGACTTATGGTATTTTTTGGAGTGTAAGACGCACCATTTTCCCTCAAAAAAGAGGCTGAAAATCTGGGTCATTTTATTTCATTCATTTCATTTATTCGATTTCTATACCGCCCTATCTCCCAAGATGGGACTCAGGGCAGTGCACAGGAAATATAAAATATTAAATATTAAATACAAATAAATACAAACAGTCACAATGGTTAAAACGAGAATTAAATAAATTTGGCCCGTGCTAAGAACATTAATTAAAACCCAGCTAAAATAATAAAATAGCTATACCAGCTATGCCAGGTATGGGTGTGTCTTATACACTGAATACAGCATTTTTTGCCTCCTGAAACCCTGCGCCCTTCACCAAAATGGCTGTGCAGAGCCTGTAGGAGGCTTCCAGAGTATTCCAGGGGGCTGGGAAGGGCAGAAATGAGCGAAAAGTGGACCATTTTGTTTAATTTTGCCTCCCCCCTAGCACCCAGGAGCACTCCATAAGCCTCCTAAAGGCTATTCATGCCTTTTTTTTGGGAAAAAAAGTGGGGACTCTTTTGGGAGGTCTGCAGAGTGCAAAAACTTTTTTTTATTTGCCTCTTCAAAACCTTGGTTCATCTTATACTCTGGTACGTCTTATACTCTGAAAAATACAGTATATACCGTTCCATAGCTCTCTCTAAGCATATTGCCCCCAACAATCTGGGTCCTTGTTTTACCGATCTCAGAAGGATGGAAGGCTGAGTCAACCTTGAACCAGTGAGGATCAAACTCCTAGCAGTGAACTGAATTAGCCTGAAATACTGCATTCTAACCACTGCGCCACCCCAGTTCATAATGGTTTTATGATAATTTGCATGGAGCTGAGATCCAAAGCATGTTTGAGGAAAGTGAAATAACGGTGTAGTCTTTGCTTAACGAAAACACATTACAGATTAAGACAGATAAAATATGAAAGTAACAATTCCATTGTACATAGATGTGGAAGGACATATGGGTATTGGGTAATGTTTTTCAGTAAAGTTTTTAGTTGTATATTATACAGTGAGACATACACATTTAAAATTGTATTTATTTAAGCAGTATAATATTGAAAAAGTGTTGACCGTTTAAAATATTTTCTTAGCACAATAGTTTCTTTTTATACACCTCCTGACATCTTTGTGGGTATTGCTATCTGTCCCCTTATGAATGAAAACAAAGAAAATCCTGACTATCTGCATAACCTGCTGAACATCATTTTCTTTATTCCCACTGCTGTTGCCATAGCCACCCTCTAGTTAAGCTTTATACTCTCAACTTTGCAGGAAGAGATGTCATCAAAACCTTGATGCATTTTAAATATAACTGCACATACCATAAATGTAAAGTCTCCTTTGAAACACTTTACAATGGCAGCAAATGAACCTATTACTAAAAACCTTTTTCCTGTACAAAGCTCTGTATATTATTTAATTTGTTCCCTATAGAGCAATAAATAAATCTGTGCTAATTTAATATTTAAACAACCTATTGTATTATAGAAATAGCTATGCATGATTAAGTACAATCCTCTGTTGAAAATGATTTGTGATAGAATGGTTTCCTGATGAGAATCGTAAGGTATATATGCATATTTTGTAATTATTAATCTGTTTTATAAGTGAGAGGATTTCTTATAATGGGAAACTAGATTATTTGCTTTTCAACAAAATTTTACAACAAAATACTTTGCATATTTTATCACTCTGGTATAAAACAATTTTAATATAAAAGGCTCAGTTTATTTTCTCTTTTGATTTATCATGTAGCTCTGTCCAGGGTTTTTATGAACATATATTTTTACTCAGCTACACTGACATGTTTGTTTGTACTGTATATTAAGCAAGAAGAGTTATCCTGTAGTCAGAATTCTTTAGACCAGGGGTCTCCAACCTTTGCAACTTTAAGTCTGAAGGACTTCAGCTCCCAGAATTCCTGAAGTCCTTTAGACTTAAAGTTGCAAAGGTTGGAGACCCCTGCTTTAGACCATTAAAAAGGGTTGAGCAAAATATATTAAGAAAACTATATAGAAACTGATGATCAAGGTGGCCATATGGGAACATTACAAAAATAAAACAAAACAGGACACTAAAATGGCCTTTTCACATTTGGGAAGTGCAGTAAAAATACATGTACAATAATGTACAAAACCACAGCTAAGATGAGCCAACATATGACAACCTAGAGAATATTGTATGTCTCACTTTGTAATAATTCTTTACTGTAGGATATAGAACTTTCTTATTTTAACTTTTTAAATAATAACATATCAAAAGTAGCATCATTATGCATCTACTATGGCTTCAAATCCTTTGAAAGGTATGCTTCGGTATGTATGAAAGCCTCTGGAAGTACTTTTTTTTAACCTTTAAAGCATCTGTGTCATTTTCTTTCTTAATTTTTATTTAAAAAATGTATAAAGTAAAAATATAAATTTAAAGAAAAAAATAAAAGTGATAAATAAATAGAAAGAAAAAAGAAAAAGATATAAAGAAGCGACTTTCAGTATACTTTACAGCAGTTATAAATGCATTGTATTTTATCTCCCTTTTCTAAAGTTATATTGTAACTCCTTTATATTCTACCCTTTCTGATAGTCAAACCTATAAATCACAAGTTCGTTTTTTGATTCTCAGCAAAAACTCCATAAATTGTTTCAGTATCTGGGTCATTTACCATGAACTTGTGACTGCTTCAGAAGCTGCACCTATGCACTCATGCTGAGACAGCTGGGAGCAGTGTGCAAAGCACCCTCAGGAGTCTGGAAGAAATTGCAGCTGCTTTAACTTATTCGAAAAGAGGTGGATTATACATGCTCCCTCATGTTCCAAAGTCTTTTGAGGACTTTGTTCATTTTTAATGCATTTATGTTTTTTTTATTCTGGTAGCAGTTAAGATTGAATTGAAAGATTTGAACTATGTTTGGATTCCAAGGGTTACTTTAGCAATAATTCCTCCTGGGAAAACTTGTAGGTTCCAGTGGAGGAGGAGGAGGAGGAGGAGGAGGAGGAGGAGGAGGAGGAGGAGGAGGAGGAGGAGGAGGAGATGACGACAACTAGAGAGCATAATTGGTGGTATTCAGATTTAAAGGCAAAATATACTTTTGGAAAGGTTCTTAACTTCAAGAATCCAGTACTACCTGGTTCAAGCAACATCAGTGGCCTCCGTGCATCAAGATCTGCATTTGACAATCCAGACTTTGCAAGTCCGTGGGTTCTCAGTGAATTTCCCAAAAAATAATCTGCAACCCACTGCATGGCTCCAACATCTGGGGACAATTATAGACTCCAAACTGGAGAAGGTCTTTCTGTCTCCAGATCGTCGGGACAGTCTCACGAAGCTGATACTCCCGGTTCGCAAGGCTTAGTTGGTGCCCATAGTTCTGCTCTCCAATCTCTTAGGGAAAATGATTTCCTGTATCAGCATAGTGTCTTGGGCTCATCTACATGCAGGACGTTGCAGTGGAATCTGATTCCTCACCAGCGACAGGAAACCAGCACATTCAGGGCCACTGATTGTGTATCACCTCAGGTGTTTCTCTCGCTACATTGGCGGCTGTCCATGGCTCTGAAGAAGGGATGCAAGATTTAGGACCCGGCATATTTCACTGTTACGATGGACACAAGTCTCTATGGCTGGGGGTCCTTCCTAGAAGCACAGTTGGCTCAGGGTCAGTGGACGGAGTCAGAACATCAACTGGCTGGAGCTCAAGGTGGCCCGGCTGGCCCTCAGACACTTTAAAGATCATCTCCTGAGGAAGCACGTGCTCCTCTTGACTGACAACATAGCTCCAAAGCTCACATCAACTGTCAGGGTGGGACCCACTCGAGAGCTTTGTGGATCAAGTTACAGAAGCTGGGTGCATGGGCAGAACGTAATCTGACATCAATCGTGGTGGAGCACATCTCGGGGTCAGGAAATCACCAGGCTGATTGGCTCAGCAGGGTCACAATGGACCATGGTGAGTGGCAACTACATCCCGGGCTATTCAAACAGATATATCAACAGTTTGGGATGCTGGAGATGGACCTCTTCGTGACACCGATAAATGCCCAGCTATCACAGTTCTTCTCACACTTCCCAACTCGAGGGGCAGAAGCCTCTGATGCTCTCTGCAGCCACTGGCCCCCAGGACTTCTCTACGCTTCCCCTCCCTCTCATTCCTGGGGTCTTTATATTGAAAAAGTTTTATTGAGTTTTACAAATTTTTATAACAAAAAGGGTAGGGTAAGGTGAGTTGAAAAGATATTTTGAGAACTTTCATGTCGGGAACGTTGGCCCCTCCCGGGCTTCTTCATAAGACATTGTTAATACATTTTTCAGTAGTACAACAAGGTGAAAATAAATGCATACATGTAAATTCTAAATTCTACACTGGCAGTCGTATACAAACATCCAGATAAAAAATTATACTGTATTAATAAAAATAAAGATAAAAGTCATTTTTTAGATCTAAGTCTCTTAGCAATTGTGTCTTCTTGTTCTCCCTCCTGGCCCCCAGCGGGTGGGGCCGCGGCCCCCTCCGTCCCACCTGAATCTTCCCCCAGGATAGAGGAATGTTTTTTAAGAAAGGCTTCCGCCTCAGCAACTGTTTTAATCCTAACTCTTCCTCCTTCCCAGAACACCAGCATCCCTTCTGGCATCGCCCACTTAAACCAAGTCCCGTGGTTAAACAATTTTTTAGATAAGAAGGAATATTTCCTCCTCACCTCTCTAATTTTTTTTGGGATTTGCTTCAAGATAGCGATTTGCTTTTGTTGGTAAATTAACGGACCCTCCCTCTGCGCCTTCAAGATTCCCTCCCTCGTCGACCTAACAAATTTAATATGTATCTCTCTGGGTACTTCATTCATCCTGGCATATGCTGAATTTATTCTGTAGACTAGGTCAATGTCCCCCCTGATCTCCTCTTTGGGTTTACGTAAATAGTCTGATAAAATTGTACTCATGAGATCAGGAAGGCATTCACCAGATTCCTCAGAAATATTCTGAAATCTTAAAAAATATGACATCCTCACAAAATCCATCCTAGACACATGACCAGACAAATCTCCAATTTCCGTATTAATATTTTTAAGATCCCCCTTTGCCCCAGCCAGCCCCACCTCCAACTCCTCGGTCTTCTGTGTGTTCTCCATCAATTTTTTCTGTGTCTCCAAAAGTTCAAGTTTAGTGCTAGTGTGATCTTTTCTAAATTCTCTGATTTCCAGCACCAAGGAGTTTAACACTGTTTCCATAGCTGTCATTCTCTCTTCCAATCCTAGCTTTCCTGGTTGTTTTTTTGAAGCCATGGTGAGCTGTTTAAGTCAGTGCCACTAAGATGGCGTTTTTTGGGTGCGGCCGCTGGAGCAAATCCCGGGAAAAAGTTCAGAAAAGTTTTTAAAAAGTTATCCTGTCCAGAGAGCAAAACACTTTCCACTATCAATTATTAAGACAAAGAAGGCACACCAGGGAAGGAATCAATTAATCCAGAAAATCATCCGTTGATAGAGGGAGGCAGTCCATATCACAAAGGAATGTTGGAAATTTTCCATGAAGAAATAAACATTCAGGAACAAAGGGCAGCCATCTTCCGCCACCCACTCTGGCAGCCAGCCAGAGAAAATAGCAAAGAAAAATGTTTCAGTAAAGCCAGGCTTAGATACATTGTATGAAAACAAGCCGCGGTTGACTTTCACTTGTTCCGCAAAAGTCGGGATGCGAAATATCCGCTCCCTGCATTCCAGGAGCCATTTCTGCACGCCACTGTTGTAAATCCGAGGGGGGGTTTAGCAAACAAACACCCCCCTCCACGTTTCTCTCATCCAAAGCCGCCAGCAATAAAGTTAAAGACACTTACTCTCCACCTCGCAGCTCAAGCCCCGGCAAAGCCATCCGACCCGAGCGCTCTGTTCTCTCCGAATTCATTGTTCGTTACCGTCCTCCGTTGGCGAAGGGAACCAAGCCCCCCGCAGCATGTCTCCTTCCACCTAGACCGAAGACAAGGACTGTTACCCAGCCGCCGCCAGGCTGAACCAGTCCAGACAAGCCAGTCCTACGGAGGGACCCCAAAAAGAAGGGGTACCCCGCCCCGTTTGGGGCAGAAAAAAGAACAAAACGGCGGACGAACCCCAAGGTTCGTCCGTCGCCGCCAGAAGCCGGAACAGGAAGCCATTCCTGGGGTCTTGAGGAAGTTGGAGATGGAAGGGGTAGAGATCATCTTAGGAGCTCTGCACTGGCCTAGGAAAGCCTGGTTCGTGGATCTGGTTTATCTCTGTTTCCCCTCCGTGGAGAATCCCTCGAGATAAGATCCCACTGTGCCAGGGGGCCTTGTCCATCCGGAGCCCCAGTGGCTCTAGCTGATTGCCTGGCACTTGAGAGGAGTCTCTTAAGGGCTGCCAACTTCTCCAATAGAGTAATTGGAGGCCTTCAACCATGCGAACATATTCATTTCATTCATTTATTCGACTTATTAACCGCCCCCTCTCCCCAAAGGGACTCGGGGTGGTGCACAGGCAAATATAAAAATACAATACATCACAATAAATACATAAATACATTAAAACTATATTAAATTACACCCTGTGCTAAAAACTACCCCATTAAAATCCCTAAAGCCCAATTTAAAATTTCTCTACTAAACAACTAAGGTTAAAAACGGTAGGTTAGGCCAGGCCGGCCTGTTGGAAAAAGTAGGTTTTTAGTTGCTGATGGAAGGAGCGGAGGTCTGGGATAGATTTAAGTTCGGGGGGTAGGTCGTTCCAGAGGGTCGGACCTGCCACAGAGAAGGCCCTTCCCCTGGGCGTCACCCGCTGGCATTGCCTAGTGGATGGCACCCGGAGAAGCCCCTCTCTCTGGGAGCGAATCGGCCGAAGGGATGTATGGGGTAGGATGCAATCCCGCAGATAACTAGGTCCCATGCCATGGAGCGCTTTGAAGATGGTAACCAGCACCTTGAAGCGCACCCGAAAGACCACAGGCAGCCAGTGCAGCTCGCGCAGGAGCGGTGTTACGTGGGAATACCTAGAGGTACCCAATATTGCCCGCGCGGCTGCATTCTGAACTAGCTGTAGTCTAGTCATATAAGCTGTAGTCTAGTCATATAACTCAATGTGGTACGGTGAGGCATTGATCCAACAGGAGTGCTCCTGCTTCAAGTCCTTGAATTTCTACAGGACGGTCTGGAAAAGGGCTTATCCCACAATATAATCTGTTGACAGGTGGCAGCTCTAGCCACGGTCATGGGAGGTGAGGGACTTCTGTCCCTAGCCCACCATCTGATTATTAAATGGTTTTTGAAGGGGGTGTCCAATCTCCGTCCTCCAGTAGTCCACAGGTTCCTCAGCTGGGACCTCCCCATGGTTCTCCAGGCGCTGGTTGGAGAACCTTTCAAACCACTCAGAACGTTTACACTACAGTTCCTAACACTCTCGGTGCTTCTTGGTGGCTGTCACCTTGGCCAGACGCATTTCGGAACTAGGGCCCCTGACTTCTAAGGTGGACCTATGCACATTTCTCGACAATAGGATAGTTCTTTGGCTTGACCCAATATTCCTGCTGAAGGTAAATTATCTGTTCCATAGGTCACAGGAGGTAGTTCTTCTGGATTTCTGTCTGAGCCATCCCATGACAGGGAATGCCAGTGGCACAGGCTGGGTGTATAGAGGGCCCTTAAGGTGTACCTGAAACATACGGCCTTCATCAGAAGGATGGAGGCACTTTTTGTCTCCTTCCAGCCTGCTATTCTGGGGGCTAAGGTTTCTCCTGCCATGATTGGGAGATGGTTAGGGCAGTGAATACGCAGGCTTATGAAGCCTGGGGACTTATGGTACCATCAGGTATCATGGCCCATTCCACTAGGAGCGCCGTCACTTCGGCAGCTTGGAGCACTAGGGCTCCCATAGAGGATATCTGCAGGGCAGCCGCTTGGGCGTCGCCCTCTCCATTCATAAGACATTACTGCCTGGACGCATCCGCAGAGGCATCCTTCGGCTGAAGTGCTTCAACAGATAGTTCATCCATCAGGAACTCTGGGCCAGGCAGTGCTCCACCCTTAGGATGATAGCTTTGGTACATCCCATTCCTGAACCCTTCTGCAGTATCCCTGGTCTCACCTGAACATTGTTTCTCAGGATACTGCAGGGGGTTCAGATCCCTCCCGATTAAGGAGTCCGTAGTTCCTAGATCTGGGTGGAAAGTGGCCTGGTTGTCTTATTCCTTTCCAGAACCCTCATGAAGCTGCGACCTCATTGAAACTGGGCCAAGGAAGAAGAGAGTCAGAGGTGTGGCTTAATAATTATGACTCAATCCCTGGACCAATCAAGGCATGATAATAACCATTCCTGAAACCTCCTGCAGTATCCTGAGAAAAATGTTCAGGTCGGACCAACATGTCTTCTGTCAATTATTTGAGAGGGTGCTATGATAATTAAATCAATATAAATAAATATTGGAATAAAATCAATATAAATTAGGTACCACTATCACACCGATATGGTTAGTTTTACCAAATTTTGCTTAAAAATGACTCATACTATAAATGCCCTTATATCTTCTCTACTAAGTCAAGAAAATTAAGGAGGTGGGTATTAGTGAATAGTAAATAGTTTTCAATATATTACATATAGAAGCAATTGTCAGGATAAAATTGTGCTTCTGCATTGTGATATTTCCAGAAGGTCTCTAGTTTTATGTAAAAGAAAGTTGGAACTGTGTGAACTTTGCTCTTTTTTCCACTTTGTGAAAACAGACAGCTGGACTATCACTAAGGTTTATTGGTGTTGTTGAATACATTATGCACAAAAATATATATAATTGAAATATATAAAAGCAAAGACATTTGGGGGGATGCTAACTTACAATTCTCCAGTGTGCTGAGCAGAGAATCTAAAGCATGGGTTAACTCAGCCTTCTGCTCTAGCGACGGAATCCTTTTAAATTTTGTAACCATGCCTCTCTTGTCTGTATTCCAGTTTTGACTCAGTCTAATTGTGAGCTATGATGCAACTTTGCTTAGTTCTAATAACATCTATTCAGAACAGTAGGGATGATATGCCACTTGTTTAATTACTTTTAAAATGTCAATTATAAGGTGTGTATATCAATGATGATCTGCTGTTGCTGGTTCTATTTCAATTTATTCTAAATTGATCATCAACAGACTAAGGAAAATCGTAATAAGGCTTCAGTCAATAATAATGATAGCTACTGATATTCTTTCATCTATAATTAACTATTGATAATAATTTTGGTTAGAGCAATAGTTAAATTGTATAGAGTGAACTCCACAAAAATTTGTAGGCTCTTAAAGTTGGAAACATCCTTATTAACCATCCTCTAATTAATATGTGATATAATATATCAGGAGGATATTGATGATTATACTATGCTTAATGATCATTAGAAAATCAGCAAGATTTTCAAAGTACATATTTTTAAAATCTTCTGTAAAAGTAGTAAAACAATATTGTCTTTTCAGTTCATGTTTTTGCAAATATGAACTGTTGAAGGGATATTAATAGCAATGGTCACATAGAAATGGTAATCCCAGGCGCCTCAAATTACAATTAGAATGAAAGTATAAGAACTGATCACTTATGCTTGTTTGGATAATATTTTAATAATGCAATGACGCATCAATTTTCAGGTAACAAAATATTGATAAACAAGTATTTATGAATCTTATTTGGGTAAAATTAAGTACATTATTAGGTGAATGCTAATGACGTAGGATGGATGACCATCCTGAAGTCCTATTATGGTAAGTGCAGAGTTTTTCTTTTCCAACTTTAAACTTACTCCCTACCCATGACAAATGGTATTCCTTATTCTGAATTTATAGTTCTGAATAAAATAGTTAAGTTGCATTTCGTTCCAGATTTAGTGAAGATGCAAAAGAGTGGAGCAGAATCAACAAATATATCCAGATATTTAAGCGCTGCAAATTGCTCCTTGAGTAGAGAAAAAAATGATTAAGCAGGAGCATGCAAGCACTCACCTGTCATTTTGCTCTAGAGAATCTGTTTAGGTAACAGAAATCATAATTGTAAACCCTTATTGATAATCAAACAAATCCTGCAAGTTAGCCTTTTTTGACTTACCCCACTGCCTTGGCTATGGGAAGAGTGCCCCCCAGAGTTTTGAAAAGGTGGTATTTTGACATCCACAATTCATCTTAAAGAAATGTGCTATCAAGTTCCCATTTCCTTTTGCATTTGTATCTTACATCTTTATTACTTTGCATCTTTGACAGCTATTTTAAAGGTACCGTCATAATATAGTTTTAATCTGTGATTGCTATTTCAGATGAATCAGAGCAGTGTTTTTGTTCAGGTCCTCCTGTTTGGTTACAATATGGAGATAGAATTGTCAGCACGTCCACTTTTCTCTATGTGCTAACCCGATTTTGCATTATACTTTTAAGTGCAATTTGGAAGAAGTACATCAAATATATTTAACAAACAAAACAAAATATTATTATTTAAACCTTCAAAGTCCAGAGCTAAATATACTGTAAGGTTGGTATCATTATCAACACATGTGAAAACACATCTGAAAAAAAATTCTGTTTAAATTTGTATTCATAATAATTTTCTGCACTGTTTTCATTATCTAGAAATAAATTTGATGCAGAAATTATATAGTGTGCTTTTGCTGTGTTATTCTTTATCTGATTTCAGAGTCTTGTGGGACCCAGCTTTTTTTAAAGACTGTGTGAAGTATTGATCAGGGCATAGTATCTTCACTCTGGTGCTTGCTGAGAATTTCACTTCACTGTAAAGGGCTTCACTGTGCTAATCCTCCTTACACTGCAGTACTTGTCACCTGCCTGATAGGTGTTAAATACTGCATTGGAAGGGGATTATCACCAGCTCTTTTTGCTTTGGCACTGTAAAGAAAAAAAGAAAGCTTGCTTGCTGTTCTCTCAGGGTTGAGTAAGAGATTCCCAATAGCATGATTATGTATGATGTAGCAATAGTTTCCAAAATGCTATATTAAGCATGTGTTGCCCCTTCAATGTTGGCAAGAAGGATAAATCCAAAAAAAGTAATGTATTTTTCAAAATGTGAATGTTCCAAATAGGCTTTTTATTTGCAGTATGTAAAATGCAAAAGTTCAAAAGAGAGGGAAAATTTGCCAGGCATAAGCTTGATTCTCACATTATGAAATTACAGTTTGCAAACAATTACTTCTGCAGGCTGTATTAGTGCTCTTTTAAGATTTCCCCTCTAAAGTAGAAATAGAGCACTCTTGGAAGTAGGATCAAAATGTTGAAGAATTTGAGCTGCCTTCATTAAATATGCTTAATGATTCTATTTTTTGTTGCTAACCAGTTTTTAAACATTTCCATACCTGTTAAATAAATTCAATGATTAGTCAGTTGAAAAGAACAAATGCTTATTATTTTTCATTCTTTCTTTTTATTAAGAATGTGCTTGGGATCAAGGAACTATTAGTGGCATCCAATGTTAACAAAGAATTCTTGTAATTTTTGCTGAAGCTGGCACTCAAAATTTAACAGATGTGTGTGTACAAGAAGAGTGGAGTGATCTATAAGCCAGTAGGCAGATTTGTTATATGGAAAGAGAGCTGTTAGATGTGAAGTGGAATGTGCAAGGTACCATAAATGAATAGCTGATAATATTAGGCTTCTGGTATTTTAATATTATTTTTCTTCAGTTTTCTAAACAATTCCAGATGGTCTATATTGTTCATTCTCCAAAAGCAGCCCAAGGTAGTATATAATTCAGAATATGCAGAATCAAGTACCATTAATACATAATAGGCATAGGCATGCTTCAAAAGGGATTTTAAAAAGCTGCTTCAGAAGACATAGGAATACAAGTTCAGAATTACTTAACAAACCTGAAAAAAGGCTGTTTTAATGAATTGACTGATTTCTCAATCCTCGTATTTAGATGCATTTCTCCATTTTTCTACTTCTGATTGTACCTCTGGAAATTGCTTTTGGAGAGGTATGGCAAATTGAAGACTGAACTGAGAACTGTGGCAAAGAACCAAAGAACTGGTGAATACACTGATTCCTTGGAACCTCTTTGGATAAGGAGAAGACAGGGCAGAACATCACATACATATGCTCTGAATGGTGCTTTCTGTGAGGAGACTGCACAGCAGCAGTTTTCTATGGGTGTGAGTGACAGGAGATGGCAGAATTAGCCATCTTACAACCAGTGGGGAGACTTTTAAAGGACACTAAGTTTTCAAAGCTTACCTTCTAATCCCTTTTGGAAATTGCTCATTAGCTACTTCTGAGATATTAGAGACCTTTGGAATGACAAGTCTGAAAATGCTGGGTGAAACTGCCTTTAATCCTGAACAAAAGAAAACTCTAATTATAAGCTTAAGAATTTAAAGAATTTGAAGTAAACAGCAAAAAGTTAAATAAGATTTTGATCTTAGAAAGTTTTAAATGGACTAAAGGTCTAGATAAAATTGGAATATTGAAACTGTTACAATAAAATTTTGGAATTAATTATACAAAGAGCTTCATATTGGAAATAGATCCTGGTTTAGTTTTTTACAAGACACAACACAGAGAAATAATTTCATGATTTCAAAAACTGGACACTAGAAGGGACTAAAGATTTTAGATAAAGAAATGATATATAGGCGTGCAAGATGTTTATGACAATAAAAATACTGAAGGAGATTTCATTTGAAGAATGAAATCAGAAAATAGTAGCCACAATATCAACAAAGTAATGATGTTTGTTTCTATGGATAGTCTATCTCCAAAGATGTTATTGAAGAATTGTCAGATGTGTAACAAATTTTATCTGACAAGATAAAGATGGCATCGAAATTGGATTTACAACTGACAGGTCAAAAGAATGATTTAGAAAAGGATATTTCACTGGATGACAAAAGAAATTGGCTAAGGTTTTGAAATGTAAGAAAGAAATACAAATGCATACGAAGGGACAAAGAAGAAGTGAAGAGAAATAAAATCCTACTTGAGCAAACTAAAGATTAAGATTTTTAGAAGTAACAAATAAAATGAAATATAAGGTTGGTTTATTTGGTCAAGGTTAAAGTAAGTGACCCCCCTTTCTGGACTTTCAGCTGACACCAGGACCGAAAGATGATGTTTTATGGATTTGTTTAGAGGTGAGATATGGGATGAAAAGATAAATGTTTATAACATTAAGAAGGGGTGAAGAGTTACTAAATTTGTTTATATTTCTGATGAAGGTTGGAAGTATCTTTTTTCTTTATTATATTCCTACTTTCTTCTCCTTTTCTTTTTATTTCTTTTTCCCTGCACTGTTTATTCCTTTCTATTTTCTTTTCTTTTTTTAAATTTAGTTTGAATTAGATGGAGAGAGAGAGAGAGAGAGAGAGAGAATGAATGAGAGAGAGAGAGAGAGAGATACTTGTGAAGAGCTAAGCAGTGTTACTGAATCTTAGAATTGGACAACATCATTTAAGCCATCACGTTTAACATCCCGCTCAATGCAGGAAGCCAATTATAGAATATGAGACTGAGAACTATCTAGTCTCCACTTGAACATATCCCATCTAGGGGAGCCAGGCCAGCATCTCTTAGATAATTGATTCCTCCCCTCTAATATTCAATTGCAATATCCTTTTCTGTAATTTAAATCTATTATGCTGTGTTCAGCACTCTGGAAAGAAAGAACTGGTTTTGACAGTCTTCTGTGTTATCTAGTTCTGATAAAAAAATATCTGCTGGAAAATCTGTCAAGCTGTATTTTTCAATAAATCTGTAGCTTTACAAAACAAGCAGATACAAATTATGTGTGATATAAAGCTAAATACTATCTGCAAATTGTATTGTTTTCATATTTTGAATCTGTAAACAATTATACATAAATGATGACCATGCATTTATATTTATTTGGTACTATGTGGAGGTTGTATTAGCTTTTGTTTAAGCATATGGAGATTCTTAGAAAATAGTTAAGTTTTGGACATTTTTGCATAAATATTACCTAAAATGTGATCTTATCTGTACAGAAGATCTTAATTTAGGTAAAGAGAGCCCAATTTAAAAAATACCATATTTTTCAGAGTATAAGACACACCGGAGTATAAGATGCACCAAGGTTTTGAAGACGCAAATTAAAAAAAAAAGGTAGGTGATAGAGGGAGAGAGAGGGAGAGAAAGAGAGAGAAATACAGTAGGTAGGTAGGGAGAGAGAGAGAGAGTAGGTAGGTAGGTGTCCATGTGTATTTATCCATGTACTGGAGAAGGAAATAGCTGACAACCTGTAGCACTAAAACTTTGTTTCTGCTGGCACAGCACTTGATTAATGTAATTCTCATCAACCACTCTAAGTAAACAGCTTTCCAAAAGGGGGGAGGAAAGTTTTTGCACTCTTCAAACCTCTCCCAAACGGCCCCTTTTTTGTGAAAACAGGGCCTTTTTGTCAAAGAAAAGGCATGAATGGGGGGGGGGCTTGTAGAGTGATCCTGGGGGTAGGGCCCCAAAATGAGCAAAAAACAGCCCGTTTTTCACAAAAAAGGCTGTTTTTTGTCAAAAAAAACCCTGCATGCATAGCTTTATGGAGGCTTATAGAGTGCTGCTGGGGGCTGGGGGGGAGGCAAAAATGCCCCATTTTTTCCTTATTTCTATCTTCCCCAGGCCCCAGGAGCTCTCTAAAAGCCTCCATAAGGCTATGCACGGCCATTTTAGTGAAGGAGGGGGGCTTCAGGAGGTAAAAAATGCTGTATTCGGTGTATAAGATGCATCCAGATTTTCAGCCTCTTTTTAGAGGAAAAAAGGTGCATGTTATACTCCGAAAAATACGGTAAGTCACAACATTGTACCTGCTCATTTATGTATTGGGAAAAATGATTGAAAGCTAAAGAAGCATATGAACCTTTAGGATTATGAATTCATATACGCGGAAAATTAGGGCCAGGTGTTTCAATAAATGGAAAGATAAGTGTGAATGTTGGAGTACTTGCCTTACTAAAAAAACAAATTTCTGGGTATAGATGATCAAAGCCTGATCTTCACAACACGGTGCCTACTTGATTGCCAGAATATTATTCTCTTCATTATCAGATTGGGATTCACCCATCATTGATTGGACTTTCCTAGGTCAGTTATCCATCATAACAAAGATAATGCTGTGTGCGCGACCCCCTGGTTTTGGTGCACTTTTTCCGCCCTCCCCAGGCTCCAGAGGTTTTCGAGGAGCCTGGAGAGGATGAAAACAACCTCCCCCCCCCCACCTCCAGAGGCTTCAGGAGCTTCCCTGAAGCCTCCAGAGGGCGAAAAACGGTCTCAAAAGAAGGCCTAAATCAGCTGGCCAGCGTGCAGGGCAATGTCTCAAGTGCCCTAAGAAATGGTTCTGTGTGCCACCTATGGCACCCGTGCCATAGGTTCGCCATCACGGCTCTAGTGAATTTGCCCATCTTTGATGTAACACAGAGGTGGGATGCCAATTTCTTTAATACCGGTTTGGGCGAGCTCCTGCGCTTGCACGTAACACTTCTGCACAGATGGGTGGAACCTCCCGCCACTGCTCCTACCGATTCAGCCGATCCAGGCCAAACCAGCAGCAACCTAATTCTGATGTAGCAGTATTTTATAAATATGTGGGGCTATGATGAATACAATCTACATTGTCAGAATGTTTTTATTAGACCAATTCAAGATCACAGAAAAGCGTAATAGCTAGCATTCTCCCCTCCCCTCCAAATGACCAGCCTGAAGTGTGTGTCATGGGTAATTACTGGTAGCAGTCAAGACTTTAAAGATTGCTATTATGTCAAAATCACTGTTTTCTAAAACATATTGCTCTGAGAACAAAAAAAGGGTATCCAAAATAATGTCTTGTTTCTCTAGCAGAAATATGTGTATTAAAAAAGGGAAATGACCTTCCCCTATCCTTCATTGTTTTGATTATCTTTGGTAACTCTTTCATCTCCTTCAGCAAGATGAAGGGTGTAGATCTTTCAAAATGTTTTCCCATATATAAGCCTCTCTAGGCTTCTAATTGCCCTTGGAACCTTTTGTATGTTTACTGTATCAGAGACAGGGTTTCTCAAAAGCAACTTTTAAAAAGCTCTCATGCTATTTGTATACCTCTGCATCACATGCTATGAGAGCAGATGTCTAGACCTCCATTCTGCTCTTGTTTCTGGCTGGGTTGGTATGAATAACTAAAAGAAAATTAGTTTAATGCAGCAATTGCCAAATGACAGATAGCTCTGATTGAAAGATTATAGGACAGAGTTAAGAAATACTATGAGTAAGAGGCAGGGGTGAGATAAAATTGCGGTTTGTTAATTGATGCTAAATCAGTAGTTTTAATGAAATGTTGATGGGCTTTTAAATTAAACAAAAAGCTATTACCATCTAGTTAGTATTTTGCAAATGGCTGTGAAAGGAATATAGTATCTGTCCTTGAGAGAGCAGGTCAACTTTTGTGAGGGAAAATGCTTTCCTCTCAGAGTTGACCAACTTGATAGATTAATATGATTAGCTAGAGGACACTGAGAATTAGAAAAACTTAAGTGAAATTCTACATTCACAACAATTTGGATCACCTGACAGATTTGAGTAGCGTGCATTTATGTCCCTTCCTCCCTGCATATTAATTATAATTTAAAAAATTCCTAGAATACAATAATTTATTTGACACCTGATGAGCGAATGGAAGAAAGAATGTTGCTGCTTGACCTTCAGTATAAAATTTCCATGATAATTTTCATCTGAGTTTTTGCTTCTCCCCTCTTTGATTTAGACTATTCTTATATCAATATATCTGAATAAGACTTTGGCTAATTTGACCAAAACAGAAATGTATTTAGAATGAATACGGTTCTAGGGCTTGTGGAAAAATATTAGTGAAAGAAAAATATTTTACACTTTAGGAAAAAAAAAAATCTTTTTGTATCCTTCTAACATCCCAAAAATTGAGTAGATGTTGATTTTTTTATTATACAAAGGTTTCAATAACTTCTGTATTTATATGCACAAACAGGACCTTCCGCTGACACCATGGCTGGGCATATGGTATATAAAGGGTAGACAATTGGATAACCTTTTTAGTAGCCATGCAAGCCATCCAAAGAACATGGATTCTTTAAGATCTTATATAAATTCTGATATTTAAAGGAAATACTATCAATAAAAGAAAGAAAAACATGGTCAGGGAAAGAGATTAACAAAGATCACAAGTAAACAGGCAGTTTTATTGCTAAGTATGCTTCATTGAATGTCTCGAATTTGACTTCAAAACTGGAAAAGTAAAGAGAATGGTGGTTTAGGTTTATTGGTCAAATTTATACCATTGTAATAATTACTTCAGTCTAGCTAAAGGAATATTTTTGCCATCATTAATTTCATCTTTAATTTAAAAAAAAACCCTTGTTTATTTGAATAGGATTTCTGATTTATTATGTTAAATAACTTATAGCTAAAGTGAAATATTTTGAGCTATAATTAAAAAAAGCTATTAAGTGATTATTCCTAGGAAAAATGCAACAGCTGATCTGGTATGTCTCTGAAACAATGCCACTAACATGCGGATATTACTTGGTGTTCCAATGTAGCAAATATACCACTGAAATTACTGTAACCTTATTCTTATATATTTCCAGCAATGTTGCTACTTGTTATACTTGATTAATAGGGGACAGACTTTTGTGTTGTTCTTTATTGAAATTAAAGTTTGTAAGTTTGACATCCTTAAACTTTTAGTATGAAATCTTTATCACCATTTGGTAACGGTACATAAAAGACCTCTCAACAGCTTGGAATTGGAGTGGGCTCAGTCAGAAACTAAGAATCTGAATTGTAGCTGTGATAATGAATTCACTAGGAGAACAAAAGCCAATTCAGAAAACTATTTCCTTTATGTCCTCCCACTGAGATTAACTCTGCTGAATAATCATGCATAAGACTGATCAGAAATAGATGGTTCTGCTTTTCGCCCCATCTTGCACTCCAAAGAGTTTTGGCATAGAGTGGGATGAAACCACTTACTGTAGTTCTAATAAATATTGGAATGGATTATGAAAGCCATTTACTCATTTTTGGAAGGGAAGGGTTTCAAGATCTAAAGCAGCATAGTTATAGCAATGCAATATTTAATGTATCCCGATTACCCTCCAATATAACAAAGAGGATATTATTTTATAACACTCCAGTGAAAAGTAGATTGTCAATTCTGCATCCAGTTGATTTCCTTCCTAAAGGAGCATGGGCATGGGATTGAAAGTGATGATGGTTTGATATAGTGCTTACTGGAAGTTGTGACTTTGGATGGATGGATTTTATAATTGCACCTTAGTGCCATCATCATCATCATCATCATCATCATCATCATCATCATCATCATCATCATCATCATCATCGTTGTAGAGAAGTCTTAAGTTTAATCCATTTATTTAGACTTACTTTTATATATCCTTGGATGGGAGAGACTTCTGTCAGACTATTGATTTTTGCATACTTAGGGATGGTTTAGAAATCCTTCTAATGTGTGAACATTTCAAAGAGGGAAACATTCCCTCTCCCCAAAAATCTCCTAATGGTTATCACACATTTTTGAACATTTACTGAAATGTTCCATTCATGATAAATGTCAGTTCTGTTCTGCTGAAAATAATTTTGCTTTACTAAATATTAAAAATGAAGACACATAAAAACTATATAGAGAAGTTAATTTAATTATGATGAGTCACCATCACTACAGTCTGGAAGATCTGCAATGTAGAAGTGTGAATGCAGAAATAACTGGTCTATGTTGATCTTTAACATTTTGAATGTTTATTTGTTACTGCATTTTATATAGTCACTTTCATAATATTCTATCATTATCATAAATTACTTAGGTAGTATCTATATATTACAGAATTTATGGCGCTGATGCTCTTTTCCATTACATTGCCATTGATTCTGTATTCTTGTTCTTCAGTGTTAAATTTTATGACATACTACTTTAAAAGAGTATAGCAAGGATAATTTATGGAAGCAAGTAAAATAATCTACTAAACTCTGTTTTCATATGACAACACAGTTACATTTATTGCACAGTTTAATTACCTGAAATTGCTATTCAATTTTTGAGTTGGGTTTGTACCAACAGTTTTGTAACTATTTTTTTAAAATCTCAGTTTAGACCTCAGTGTGCCAGTAATTTTTATTGTTTTTATAATTTGTTTTGGGTAGAGATATTAGAGGCAGGAATGCAAAATATCGTTTCTTTTTTGGTGTTTTGACTTTAAAAAAATCTAAAAGGCTAAAAATAAAAGGAGACAACAGATGCTAACTATAAAATATTTAAGCTTGTAGCTTGATGCATAATCTTAGCATTTTCATTTATCAGTACAATTAAGAACTGATTTTAGTCATCTATTAAAATATATTATTATAATGAGAATTGAAGGCTATATTTAGTGTATCAATATTTTAATGTAAAGCATTTGGCATCTATCAGCATAATATTCTGCCGTTATCACCTCATTGAATTTGCTAGAGGAATGTTGATAGAATTTGCACAGCTTCATTTAATCTCCTTTGTCAAATTATGAAGTTGTTATTGATTTCAAACTGTTGGTTAGCTTCACATAGTTCTTTGCATCTTCACCTTTTTCATAGGGATTCTCTTGTTATTTTACTTGTGCTGGAATTTCCAATTAGGAATAGATGTCTTGAAGGGGTGATGGTGGTGGGAGTACAACAAATACATTATCTCTGCAGGTCATGATCTGCACTTCATTTTAAACAGATATTTTCCTAACCCACGGTTATAATTAAATAGTGCCTAAAATGGGTAAATTAAAGCATAATAAAATCTCACAGCTTGTTTGTAGATTTGGGGAAAAGAGTAGGGTAGCCTAAAATAATTGATTTCAAGGATGAAATCATGTTTTCTGAGATCCATTATTCATTCACTTGCATTTAATTTTAGTATCATGTGTTGCTTCCTTGTAATCAAAATCAAATCAAATCAAATTTTTATTTGTATACCGCATCCTCTCCCCAAGGGGACTCGGAGCGGTGCACAGGGAAAAATTTAAAATACTATAAAAAATACATACATAGAATAAATACGATAGATAAAAACAAATTAAATTAAGATTATCCCTGCGCTAAAATCCCCAAATTATAAAGTTAAAATTCCCTAACCCTAAAGGTAAAGACTAACCTAAGCCGGCCAAGCAGAAAAAGTGTGTTTTAAGTTTTTGACGGAAGGAGCGGAGGTCCGTAGTTGTTCTGATTTCGGGGGGAAGGTCGTTCCAGAGGGCTGGGCCCGCCACAGAGAAGGCCCTTCCCCTGGGCGTCGCCCGCTAACATAGTCTAGTGGACGGCACCTGGAGAAGTCCCTCTCTGTGGGAGCGAATCGGCCGTGAGGATGTGTGAGGCAGGATCCGATCCCGCAGATAACTAGGTTATGGAGCGCTTTAAAGATGACAACTAGCACCTTGAAGCGCACCCGAAAGACGACAGGCAGCCAGTGCAGCTCGCGCAAAATCACAGATACATGTGTATGATCGTTTGTGTTATTGTTTTTAATCTTGATCACATAGCCACATTACATTTGATAAACCCACTTAAGTAGAATAACTGAATAAAGCAATATGAAGTCATATTTAAAATGGCCTGCATTTTAGTTACAATATTTCTTACATGATTGCTTTCATCTTTTGTTGTAGCAGCCCAGAAAACTCATATTTACTTATATGAACTTATATGAAGTATAAATAATACTTTGAACTAAAGTTTATCAAAACTATTTTTTTTTCTCAGAAAAAATAATAATTAACCGTACAACTGAATGATACATTATTTTTGTGATCATTCAACCTGACTATAAGAATTGAGAATTGGCCATAGATTCCAGGCATCTTTCACCTTTTCCTTTCTTTCTTTGGTCCCACTTTTCAGGATGAATTGTGATAGCATGTCTCTTCTTAACTTGCATTATTTTGGCCTGCATTATTTTTATTAATAACAGTGAAGTTCAGCTATGATTTCATAAAGCAACAGAATCTTGTTATTTCTTATAGAAACCTTAGTTTCAAAAAGTCATTGGTCATTTATTTGGCTGAAGAATGTGCTAAAATGTTCTCCCTTCAAAAAACACTAGACTTTGTTCAAATTAATCAATAGATGGCATCTGTTTTAACTATATTATTGATGATAGCCATATTAATAGTAAATATCTCTCTTGTTCTGAAAAAGTTGCAATAAAGTCAGGAGAGGATTGAGTTTCCTGTACTGATCCAAAAATATTATATCAGACATAATGAGAGATTTCAGATGTTAATTTTAAAACATGGTTTTAGCAGAGCATGGATGAACCTCCTCTTCCCATGCTTTCCTCTTAATTAATTACAAGGAGGATATTACAAGTATTTGTTTCAATTATGCTTTATAGCTGACTTGGGAACCTTAGTTGTATGTAGCTCATAAATCATGATTTCTGAGAATTTTATTTTGGTTTAAATTAATAAAATATTTTTGGAGAAGGTGGTAATGCATTGAGTTAGACACGGAAAAAGAACATTTTAATGTGATGTTTAAATATAATTTTAATGAATATTTATTATGCAGTATGTAAAAGTTAATGCTCATGCATTTTAACAACTTTTAGAGAGAACCTGAAAAATATCGAAGCATGAAACATGTATTGGTATTACACCAGTTCCTTTCTAAAGGAAGAGTTTTTATCAATTCCTAAACCACCATTTTACCAAATAACAAAAATAGATGGTTCGCAAGTATCATATAAAGTATATGCTTACTGAAATTTCAGTCTTGTTCTAGACAGTTTGTAGAAAAATAGTTTTGAGTTTCTTAAAATACTTTAATCAGCAACAAAAATATATGCTTTAGCCCTGAAAATATAACATCTTCGAATGAATCATATGGAGAAGAATTGAATAAATCTAGATAAGATCATAAGTAATTCTTGCTATTAAGTCTAGATCTCATTTTCTTCAGAGACAATAAATATAGGAAGTAATTGATTAGAGTCCCTGTTGATGCAGATTCAGGACTACAAATATAGGTAACAGTTTCCTTTTGCTGAAATTAATATATTACGTTATGAAGTTCTACCATAATTCTTGCAAAGATTTCCAAATAAAATTGTGTTTTGAATTCTCAACAAATGAGAAAAGTACATATTATAAATAAAATATGACTAAAATAATGTTATAAACACTAACATACTGGGGTGAAAAGAATCTTATTCACTCTGAATCCCAAATTGTAACAAATTATATTTTGAAACTTTAGTTCTAGTCCCCTCCTTGGCTGCTTATGGCGATTGAAGACTGTGAGTCCCTGTGCAACTGTTATAAGACTGCTGTATTAAGTATCTTAATTTGTTGGAAGAAATGGAAATTATTGCTATGTGGCAATTGTATTATTGTTGCTTACTATTTTAATGTAGGTTTTGTAGGTATTATACATACAATACAATAGCAGAGTTGGAAGGGACCTTGGAGGTCTTCTAGTCCAACCCCATGCCTAGGCAGGAAGCCCTATACTGTTTCAGACAAATGGCTATCCAACATCTTCTTAAAGACTTGCAGTGTTGGGGCATTCACAACTTCTGGAGGCAAGCTGTTCCTCTGATTAATTGTTCTAACTGTCAGGAAATTTCTCCTCAGTTTTAAGTTGCTTCTCTCCTTGATTAGTTTCCAGCCATTGCTTCTTGTTCTGCCCTCAGGTGCCCTGGAGAATAGTTTGACTCCCTCTTCTTTATGGCAGCTTCGAGATATTGGAACACTGCTATCATGTCTCCCCTGGTCCTTCTTTTCATTAAACTAGACATACCCAGTTCCTGCAACCATTCTTCATATGTTTTAGCCTCCAGTCCCCTAATCATCTTTGTTGCTCTTCTCTGCACTCTTTCTAGAGTCTCCACATCTTTTCTGCATCGTGGTGACCAAAACTGAATGCAGTATTCCAAGTGTGGCCTTACCAAGTTATAAAGTGTGGCCAAGTGTGGCCTTACCACTTATAAAGTGGTATTAACACTTCACGTGATCTTGATTCTATCCCTCTGTTTATGCAGCCTAGAACTGTGTTGGCTTTTTTGGCAGCTGCTGTACACTGCTGGCTCATATTTAAATGGTTGTCCACTAGGACTCCAAGATCCCTTTCACAGTTACTGCCATTGAGCAAGGTACCACCTATACTGTACCTGTGCATTTCATTTTTGTTGCCTAAATGTAGAACCTTACTCTTTTCGCCATGGAATTTCATTTTATTAGATAGTGCCCAATGTTCAAGATCCTTCTGTATCTTAAGCCTATCTTCTGGAGTGTTGGCTATTCCTGCCAGCTTGGTGTCATCTGCAAATTTGATGTTCCCCATTTATTCCCTCATCCAAATCATTAATGAAGCTGTTGAAGAGTACTGGGCCTAAAACAGAGCCTTGGGGTACTCTACTGCATACTTCCCTCCATGTAGATGCAGTTCCATTGAGGAATACATGTTGAGTGCAGTTGGTCAGCCAGTTACGAATCCATCTGGTGATGATGCTGTCTAACCCACATGCTTCTACTTTATCTAGTAGTAGGTTATGGTCTACCTTGTCAAATGCCTTACTGAAGTCCAAGTAAACTATATCGACGGCATTCCTCTGGTCCACTAATTTTGTCACATTATCAAATAATGCAATAAGATTAATATTATTCAAGCTATTTTTTAAAAATGATGCTTTAATTGTAAATGTAATGAATTTGAATGAAATCTGTGACATACAGCTTGTTAAATAATCAAGTGTTGAATAAAACAGTTATATGCTAATTCTAGTCCAAATTGATGACATTTATTAATGTTCCTTGGATCTTTTCTTTGAATACAGCGAGATAGGTAGCATACGAGATACAATATATGAGTTGATTAAGTTTCAGTTTTTCTTTTCTGGAGTCTTTCAATTATTGGTTCTAAATAATTATGAGCTGATATTAAATATAACGGAAAACGTACAGCTGTGTCTCCTTTCAGCTATTGCTATATTACTGGCATGGTGGGAATCTTGTAAATTTTAGAATCAGCAATAAAAAAGAGCAATGTTGGGTTTTTGAATATACTTCAAGAAATGCCAGTGGATCAATTGGTGAATTTAGGCAGTGTTTTTTTTTCACATTTGAGAATATAACTATTTTCTGCTGTTGCACAGCTCATCATTTTTCAGTGGGCCCCAAAAGTAAGGTTTATTGCTATGAAACTTGTTTTTTTTTGTTTTGTTTCTGGAAATGTTTGTTCAAGTGAGATCCCCATTGGTATACTACAATTAGACTAGTTTCTAATTTGTGCTTCACTTATTTCTCTTCCTACCTACATCCTATCATTCTGAAAACCTCCAAGAAAGCTTGTAGCCATAAAAGCAAGTCTATGTTTAGTATTCCTTTGGCGGATATGTGCTAATTGTGCATGTGGAGCTGTAACTGACTTAAGTAATGCTCTCCTGCAGATGGGTTGAATATATAATTTTATGATGGTTTTACATACATACTAAGATCTTTTTCTCTTTTTTATTTTATAGGGTACCACTTGAATGGGCTGATCAGTGTGAAAGGGACCTAGAACATTTGTTTGCAAAAGGTGCGAAGAGTTTTGCTGCACACAGGTGAGTATTATCTTACGATAGGCAGACGATCATGTTTTTGGGGTTGCTAATTAAAGATGTCTTTGTATATAAACTATTTTCAAGTACTCTTAAATTTTTTAAGTAAATGATGTACAGTTCTCAAGAAGGAAAAATCATGGCAGAAAAATAGAGCAAGTATGGAAAAATTGCAACAAAAAATAAATTAACTTCTTCCATTTTGATTTAATCTTCAATTTAACCATTGAAAATTGTAAACTGTGGTTTATCTCTTATAATAGTTAGAAGAGGGAACACTAGTTCAGTGTGTTATTTTAAAAAGAAAACTTGGTTTAGTATAAAATACATATTAAGGAAACAGAAAATTAAAAGTTTTGAATTGTACTAAGAATGTTTTCTAGTTAATAAAAACAAATAAAAACACAGTGAAATAACCTTTATGTCCTGATTTATATTAATGATTTTCCTATTGTTTTATAAGAAGGGGATAGCTTTCTATTGGGAAAAAAATCTCTATACTGGTAGAAGAGAATGGGAGGTTTATTCTATATAGCTGGATTCTAGTCTTAAGAGTAGATAATTTTGCTTGCCAGGTATCTCTTGATAATTTCTCAATGAATGTAATTTGTGAGCAGGCCAGTTGAGGAATGTATGCATTTGTTTTTAACTGAATTACTTAGGATAGCTTAAAGTATTATTCAAAATAAAGAAGTGGAAAGGATTTTAAATAAGTACATAAGATGTTAAAAGGTAGAAGCACACAGATGAGTATTAACAACAAGGAGAAAAAAAGAAATTAGAAAACTTCCAGGAATTCTTTAATCAGACAAGATGGTAAAAATAATCCAAGAAAAATGAAGAGTGATAAGAATAAGTAGCTGATATTTTAGTCATGTCTGTACTGCAAGCTTGAGAATAGACTTTTGAAGTCTATTCTGAATACTTTTAAATCAAAGTCATATCAGATGTAGTAAGGAATCTTTCAAAGATTGCTAAATAGAATAAACAAGCAGATAATTATTGGCCATCTATTTCTGAAAATATAAATTAAATAATTTAAATCAAGCTTTGTCCATCCCTTTGTTCTCTCCCAAGGTGGTAATCAGGAAGAAATTAAATGTTGAATGTCTCTATTTTGGGAGAACTTGGATGGATTTTTGAAGATTTTGTTTCCTGTAATATTTGACTGCTCTGATTGCAGTGGTAGCTTTGGAACACTGTAGAGTGACAATGTGGAAAAATTGAGAAATGTGTCTATAGCAGTGATGGCGAACCTTTTTGGCACTGAGTGCCCAAACTTGAATGCATGCGCGCATGCGTGCTGGAGTACTGGAAACCCGAGGACCATCTGGCGCATTCAGGCACTGGCCAGCTGGTCTTCGGGTTTCCAGCATGCACAAGCGCACCACCCAGATGGTGTTTGAGTTTCCGGCATGCACGAAGACCAACTGGCTGGTGCACATGCATGTCCTGGAAACCAGAAGAGCAGCTGGTGAAGGCATGTGTGGCCACATAGAGGGCTCTGCGTGCCACCTCTGGCACTGTGCCATAGGTTCACCATCACGGTTCTACAGTGTCTCGGTGCAAACTACTAATATTTGTGTAGGTGTCTTGGCCACATAGTATGTTTCTCTCCATGTCAGGGAGGAAAGCGCTCATTTATCCAAATGTTGGTGACCAGCTAAAAATCCTGCTGCTTTTAGTTACATAACCAATTGGGAGGTGATGTGGTAGCTGGCAAGTTGCTTCTTTAGTGAGCAGAGACTCTTTGAGGTCAAGGTGAAAAATGGGCAGCAGGAACCAGAGTGGAGAGGCTGTGAGTATTGAATTCACCTGAAACTTGCAGCTGCCTGCGCATTGATTTTCTAAATGTCGATTATGATCTCTGTTTCTTGCCATCATTCCAAGGATACTTTTCATTTGACTGTTTGTGTTGCTTTACTTGCAGAATCGTTTCTGGGATTAATCATGTGATTGATTACTGAAGATTTAAAATCTTGAATTGCTTTTGTATTGGAGATCTGAGTATGAGGTTTTAGTATTATATCAGCAGCTAACCCCATTGGCTTTGGAGTACTATAGCTATGAATGAGTTGGGTGGGAGGTGTTACTTGGGCAGCCTGCAATAGAACTTAATTTCGCTGTGTCTACTGAACTTTCCACTTGGAACCTTCAGTGGCCCACCTGCCACAGCCATCTCGCCACAGGACGGACAATTCCACATGGGATAACTCAACACGATAAATGTTATCCATCACTGTTTCTTCAACATGATTTCCATTGACAAAAATGTCCTGTGATTAGTTGGCCGCAGTGAGTTGTCCCATTCTGGAGCTAGAATTGAAAATTGAGAGGCTGGAATGCAAAATCAGAATCTAATATCAACCATACCTTCCCCATGCATAGCCCATTCCCATGGCACTAGAAATAACCAGATGTGAGATCTGTAGGCACTAGGGAGAAGTTGTGTTTGTTTTTACTATATTGATTTCCCTGGTGTATAGGCTATCGCCCTGACTGAGCTGCTTGATTCATTCTCTACGTTGGAAGCGGAGCGTCTGAGTCTCATAGCTTTTGGAGAGTTTAACCTATCCCCATGCATGTAGAGTGTAGTTTGGCTCAGGATGGTAATCTTGATCCACATTATTTAGGATCCAATATGTTTCATCTGGCTTTTGTCTTGGTTCAGATTACTATCAGTCTTTTGTCATAGTCAGATCTCAGAGCGGTGATTCACATTTTTATCAGATCTGGAAAGTTATGTTAACAGTAATAGCTTCTTTCGATAAATGTAATAGATTGAATGTTGAAATATTGTTGTGGTTTGCATTCTTGTTTCTTTCTTGCCTTACAGAATATTAAAAGTGTAAAATAAAATTATATCAGTTTTAATTGTACCCCCACCCAGAATCAATGCAGAATGGAACAACTTTTCTAAATCTAATAAATACATAAAAAATAAGTAGCATTTATTTTAAAAAAGCTGGAGGCAATTTACAATGTATAAGATTTACAGTCAATAGAAACCAAAACAGATAGGATTACCTAGTGTTGAGGAATCACGCACTCTAGAGAAGGCTATTTCAACATCTATTGTCCAGGATGGTGTCATGCTGGGGAAAAGCTACATTTGTGGTGTTCCAGGTCACAAAAAGTTTTCTTTGAGGAAAGAAATTTTGATTCAGAGTGTCTGCTTCATTTTACGAAGCTTGAACTTGAAGAAAAATTAGCTGAGGAAAATAGATAATTCAATCTATTGAATTGTTAGAGAGAATTAAAATCACTGCATGTTTATTAACATGCTGTTTTTAAAAAAACCAAATATAGACACATGTGAATTTTTTAAAGCCATTGGGTCTGTTTGAAATGTTTGAATGAACTAGACTATGATTCATTTAAAATTTTTCTTGTTATCTCTGACCTGGTTTATACTAGCTGTATGAATTATACTGTGTCACCTTTAATCTCTGATACTTATCTTTAAGCCTGATTTCCTTAGATAGTGCTTAATTGCAAGTTAGAAAAGTTGTCTTAATCTTAAATCCATTTACTTCTTTAGTTAGCTTTATTCTATTTTATATTCTCCCAATTTGGGAGCTTGCAATTATGTCAGTGGAAGCATTGAAAGAAATTTTGTTAATCTGTTTTTATTGTACTGCTGGATTTAAATGGCATCATCACATTGATAGTTATACATTCCATTTTTAAACAATTAAAAAAAGAACACTTCACTCTGAATGAGAGGATCAAGGAGAACTTATGAACATAATAGATAGTCACATCATGTAATCTGTGAATCTGCACACCTAGAACTCTTGACTCCGAAAGGAAAAGAACATTTGAAAAAGAATGGAATTTGTTTTGTTGTAAGTGATAGTGAGGCTAAAGCATAAGCTGTACTGAACATCTCAGGGGCTAGGAAGGGAAGGTGTGGTTTTTAAAATATTACAGGGCTTGGAACATCTGTACATTCTTTCTGTATCGAACTATATACAGTAACTTCCCCATTTCTTCAAAAGGAAATCAGCAAGCGGATCAAAGAAATTCAATTTTCCAGAGTTTGCAGGATGGTCCAGAGATGGTTTTATCACAGCCAATTGGCCTCGAGACTGGGTTGAAACTGAAGCCATGCCTCTGAGCTCCTCCCTTCTGACTCCAGTTTCAATCCAGTCTGGCCAGAGAAGAGACTACAATTTTTTGACTCCTGATTGATTTCCATTTCTGAACCCTCAGCTCATCCCTGCTTCCTTCCTCACTGAGACCCTATCTCCACCGTCTTGTAAGTCCCTGGCAGTGGCTGTAGCTTTTCCAGCTATCTGGGGTTTTGAATTCAGGGCTTGGAGTTGCCGGTGGCTTGGTCGCTGTTCCGGTGGCCATTTTTAGCTGGTGGCCACATGGAGCCTTGATCTTTCCGATTGGTGCTTTTGGGGGCTAATGGGCCTTGGTTTCCATCAAAGCCCCCATCACTCCAACAGACCATTTTCTTGCATGCTGAGGGCCTATGAGAGCGTAGAGAAGAGCGTGAAGGCTATGGCACTCTGAGGAGCTGCGAAAGTGGCTGGGAAGGCGTGTGGCAGCAGCCAACTCCCTGGAAAGCCACGGCAGCCCTGGAGCGCACCAATCGTGGCATTTTTCAAATTGGGGCATGCTGCGAGGGAAGTGAAGACCTTCTCGTGCTGCTGAGGTGGAGGTGAGGGGCGGATCGTGATGGAAGAGCGAGGTATGGTCGTAAGTACAAATTGCATGTAGCAAGATGGAGGACGGGTCTCCTTTTCCTCCAATGACCCCTGGGGAGGGACTTCTTCTAGGCAGCGGCCTACTGCCTCCTCCAGGAGGCTTAAAGCCTCAGCTGCCACTCGCCCTTCCCGTGCCACTCAGAAGGACGAGCAAAGGAGGCATAAAGCCTAAATCAAGGGCCGAGAGGTTTCAGGCCCTGCAGGACAAAATCAGCCCCTTCCTGTCCAGGTCCAGGTCACCCTCGGGGGGTGCTTTGAGGGAAGATTCCCCTCCTGGTTCCCTAGACTCTTTGAGGGAGTATTTTGGGGGGCTTTTCCTTCGTCTCCTCTCTCCATGGAGGACCAAGACCAGGCAAATGTTCAGGCTGATTTAGATTTGCAAGAGGCCCAGTTGGGGGAGAGGGCTTCTTCCAGGCCAGCTTGGCACCTCTGCCCATTCTAGTCAGGCTTCAGAGGGCCCTAGCTGGGATTCATTGGATATGGAGGATCTGCCTGTTGGGTCTTCAGAATCTTATTGAAAGGGCGATTGCCTCTGGTGTTGCTGCAGGC
Source organism: Rhabdophis nuchalis (assembly GCA_039707465.1). Taxonomy (NCBI): domain Eukaryota; kingdom Metazoa; phylum Chordata; class Lepidosauria; order Squamata; family Natricidae; genus Rhabdophis; species Rhabdophis nuchalis. Next base: position 61,983,813 of record CM077644.1, read on the forward strand.
CTGCAGCGGCAGGTGCCACACCCTGCATTTCAGGGTGAGGTCACAGCTCCCAGGACCACTTCATCTCTGGCACAGGCCCCTGCCCAGCTGATCAGCTGCCCTGTGTCACCATCCCTAGCTAGTGAGGGGTCGGTCATGGGGGATAAGGTTCAGCGGGATCCAGATCTTTATGAAGATGAGGAGGCTTCGGCTCCTGACCCCACCCTGGTTTTACGGGGTTGTTGCCTCCAAATTTATTCCAATCCCTTCTGTGCAAGGTTCATGCTACTACCCAGCTTGGGGGGGGGGGCGAGGTGGCCAAGGAAGTGGAGCCAGCGAAGAAGCCCCAGGGCCCAGTTTTTTCTGAGCCTAAGACTGCTAAAGAGGAGATCCCTGCACTCCATTTATTCTTGGAGGTGGTAAAGAAACAATGGGAGACTCCTGGGGCCTTCCCAATACCAGGCAGTAATGACAGACAGTTCTATAACATCGAACCAGATTTCTCTCAAGCATTGCAGATGCCCTCCGTGGATCCGCCTGTGTTGGCCTTGACTGCTTCAGCTTCGCTTGTGCCCAAGGATGTGGTGGACAACCTGAAGGCAGATGAGGAAGGTGGAAATGACCTTCAGGAGGAACTTCCAATCATCGGCTTGGGCTATTAAGGCAGTGGCCTCTGCATCGTTCTTCAATCACATGGCTATTCTTTGGATGGAGCAGATCCAGGCGTGTATCCCACAGGAGGACTTTCATTTACACCAGGATCTAAATAAGTTAGTAGCAGTTGCTCAGTTTTCCGCCGATGCAACCTTAAATGCTATGAAGCTTACTTCCAGGGCTATTGCATTGTCCGTCATGTCTCGTCGCCTCCTGTGGCTCTGGGGCTGGCAGGTGGACAACAAGGCGAAGTGGCAGCTGGCTTCAGGGCCTATGCAGGGTGTTCCCTTTTTGGGGCTTCCCTTGACCACATCCTGGTTGAGGACAAAAACAAGAAAACAAATGCTGCTTACCTCAGCAAAGAAGGTGGAGCAGAAGACCACACCTTATTATCGCAAGTCTTCACATCGCCCACAGGAGCAGGAGACACACCAGAGCAGGTACCCTCCTGCCAGGTTGGATAGGCAGACAGGGAGTACAATGGGGACAGATCATGCTACCAGCCCCAGAGTAAAGTCAATTTTGGCAGGGATTTGTGAGGGGGATTCTATGGCGTCCATTGACCTCACGGAGCCCTACCTGCACATCCCCATTCTCCCTGAGCATAGGCGTTTCCTATGCTTCCCCTATTTAGGGGTATACTATCTATACAAGGCCCTGCCATTTGGGTTGTCTTCAGCTCCCAAGTCCTTCACCAAGGTATTAGTGATAATTGCTGCCCACCTGAGGGAGGTTCCCATTAGACTTCATTGCTACCTGGATGATATCCTCGTCCAGAGGCATCATCTTCCCAGACAAGAGCAGATCTTCAGCAGGTCATTGACACTCCAGAATTTGGGGCTCTTGGTTAACTTTGAGAAGAGTATCCTTACCTCAGCCACTCAGATTCTCCATCTGGGGACAGTTATAGATTCCCATTCGGGTTGAGTTTTTCTTTCCCCGGATCGTAGGTCCACGATGCTGCGAGTTCTTAAGGCCGAGCCCTTTGAACCGTTGTGGATGGTCAGCCGGAAGCTACTCACTTGTAGGGTTGTGTTCTTGATGGCGGTTACTTTGGCTAGGCACGTGTCTGAACTGAGAAACCTTTCTTCCAGGGAGGATTTATGTGTGTTTCACAGCAACAGGGTTGTGCTTCACCTTGATCCAGCATTCCTGGCTAAGGTTAATTCTGTTTTTCACCGTTCACAGGAAGTTGTTTTACCGGACTTCTGTCCAGGCCTGGTCAGAGAGCAGGAGCCTAGGTGGCATTGCCTAGACGTAAGACAGGCATCATGGATTTATTGAAAGCAGACAGCTGAGTCCCAGAGGTCTGAGGCTTTGTTTATATTGTTCCAACCCGTGTCGTTAGGGAAAAGGGCCTCATCTTCCACCATTAGTCATTGGATTCGTTTGGCTATCACCCTCGCATATGACGTGCAGAAGTTGTCAGTGCTAGTTGGTATCAATGCACATTCAACGAGGATCGTGACCACGTCAGCAGCCTGGGCCACTCAGGCACCTATAGAAGATATCTGCAGGGCGACATTGACCTCCCCGTCGCCATTTATCTGGCACTACAGGTTGGATGCCTTCACATCTTCTGACGCAGCATTCGGCCGCAGGGTTTTGCAGCAGGTTCTGTCTGATCAGTGACTGCCCACTCTCTGGGACAGTAACTTGGGTATGTCCCATCTCTGGACCATCCTGCAAACTCACTCTGGAAAATGACAGTTGGTCTTACCTGAACTGTGATTTTAAGAGTTGTTTGCAGGATGGTCCAGTTCCCGCCCTAGGTTTAGGTAGACTGTGGGTGAAGGTGTCTCCTTTGTAACTTGTTTTCAGGATCTCGGGAGTGCACACTGCATTGAAACTGGAGTCAGAAGGGAGGAGCTCAGAGGCATGGCTTCAGCTTCAACCCAACCTCGAGGCCAATTGGCTGTGATAATACCATCTCTGGATTATCCTGCAAACAACTCTTAAAATCACAGTTCAGGTAAGACCAACTGTCATTTTAATGAACTTACTGATAAATGTAAGGTATTATAAAGCCAGCGGTGGGATTCCAAATCTTTTCCTACCGGTTCTATGAGAGTGTGCTTCTCATGCGCAAGCATGCTACGTGTGCACACTTTGCCCAAACGTGCAGCACTCAAAGACTGCTTTCAATGTCAGTGCTGGTGAGCTGAGCTGGCATGACAATCTGCTCTGCTGCGCGAATCAGCTGAGCTAAAAAACAAGGGAATATAGGACTGGAAGGGTGGGGCGCACCAGAGGTGGTATTTGCCGGTTCTCCAAACTACTCAAAATTTCTGCTACCGGTTTGCCAGAACCGGCCACAACTGGCTGAATCCATATCTGTACAAAACCCTTCCTTTTTTAAAATACAATTTTTATTGAAGAAGTTTTTAGAGGGAATAAAAACAATAGAAACATTATAAAAGAAACAAAGACTAGTGAATAAGCAAGAAAGGAAATAAAAATAGAAAATAAAAAATAAAGCTTACAAAGAAGCAGCTTCTGATCTTTTTGACAACAGTTATGAATGGCATTTTTTTAATTTTTAGCTACCATTTTTAATCTTCAAACCCATAAATCACAGGTTCATTTTTTTCCCTTTTTCAGCAAAAGATCCACAAGATACTGTTTACCAAACCCCTGGGTTATGAACCTATTATCCAATCACAATGTGATAGAATACTCAGTTTTGTGTAATGAAGGAAAAGTTTTGGGAAGCATTGCCACAAGAGGTTTCCAGGCATTAATAAATGTCGTTTTTTATTTTTCTCTAATCAAACAAATTAACGTTGCAGTTTCTGCTAGTTCTTTCAACTTTCCCAATCATTCTGCTATTGTAGGGTCTTTAGTCTTTCCATTTTTGTGCATATAATTTTGCAGCAGTAATTGTATATAAAAATTGGCTCTTTTCTAATTGATTGCCACTAATCCCAAAAAGAAAATTTCTGGTTTCATTTGAATGTTGATCTTTATACTAATGGTGCATCATTTTATAAAAATTCTAATTTAAGATATAACATAAAGTAAATTTCAATCCTTTTAATGAGGTGTTTTCCTACTGTTTCATCAGTATATTAGGTCCAAAGTTCTTAGCCCTTTTTATTATATGATCCTTTACTATTTCTTTTTCATTTCAAATTTCAATAAAAGTCTTTCCTTTCTAGCAATTACATGTTCATCCTTTGTACATAGTTCAATTTCAAATTCTGTCTTCTTTTGCTCAATTCCAAATGTTCTATTATCTGTCTTAAATCTTTCCTACTTTTACTGTGACAGTTAACAGTTATATTTGTATTACTAAATTTTTTTTCCCATTAGCAATGATAAAAGACTTAGATATTGGGTATTGTAACCTTTGAATCTGTCCTGAGCTGTAAGAAGAAGAAGAAGACCTTGTCCTGTTTCAGACAATTTTTGTTAATGGCTTTTCAGATTGCTAGCCAATGATATTAAAAGAATTGTATGAACAGGAATGCTTAAAGAAACTGTAAGTGCTGTGTTAGTTACTCCTCGACTGGTACTGGAACTACAGTTTCCAAAACAAGGAACAAATGGAAACAGTCCATCCAAAAGAGAGTGGCTTTGTGTCCTTTACATCAGGGGTCTCCAACCTTTGTAACTTTAAGTCTGAAGGACTTCAGCTCCCAGACTTCTCCAGCCAGCTTTGCTGACTGGAGAAGTCTGGGAGCTGAAGTCCTTCAGACTTAAAGTTGCAAAGGTTGGAGACCCCTGCTTTACATAATATGGTGAAGAAATAAATGCAAAAATTTGAACAATGTCTACAGAATAAATAGAATTCACAGTTGATATACAATAGTTGCTGGAATTCTTTTCTATTTTTTGGGGTTTTTTTTTTATTTTTTATTAATTTTAAAACACTACAACAAAAACTACATACACCATACAATACAATATTTCACCCTGTGCTATACATGGGAAAGGAAGACTTGGTCCTTCGGATATATCTTCACGATCTCCAAAATCCGCGTTCTCTGGGTACAGGTGTTGAAGCATCCAAATTTCCAAGCGCATACTCCACAAATGGCTCCCAAGTTTTCCAAAAAGTGTCCCTTTTATAAACACCCTTTCTAAATTTAATATCACATGTCATTTTATCATTTAAAGCTAATTTCCACATTTCACAGTACCACTCTTCTATTCTAAAATTCACCTCTAATTTCCAATATCTAGCTATTATAATTCTTCCCATTATAATCATAATTCTAATCAATTCTTTCTCATAATTTGTTAGTTCTGATTCCTTAATTAACAACAATAATATAGTTTCTGGTCTCAGTATTATTTTTTTCTTCATCATTTCAGATATCGTTTTCTCCAATTGTTGCCAAAACTTTTTGACTTTTCCACATTTATACCACATATGTTCATAAGTCCCCAATTCCATGTTACATCTCCAACATTTATTACTGATTTTTTTATCCATCAACGATAACCTTAATGGAGTCAAATACCATTTCCAGACAACCTTAAAATTATGTTCTTTGATCCTTGTTGATAAAGTCCTCATAATTCGACTCTTCCAATTCACATTCCAGTCCATATCTGATATTTTAATATTGAATTCTTCCTCCCAATTCATCTTCATCGTCATTTGTGGTTTTCCATCAAAATTTATAATCCTATATATCTTACTAACGAGTCCCTTTAACCCAATTTCGTCTTTGATAATTTGAGATACTAGGTTTTCAAATTCAGTTTTGTTTCTACTTGTCTTACAATTTCCCCTTACCTTCATGGTCCATTTTTCTATCTGTATTTTTTCAAACCAGTTTAGCCCCAATTTTTCAATTATTCCATTTTTCCTTCTTTCATTTCCTAAAGCTTTTAACCAATCTATTATAATTTCTATGTTTTCATCTTCGATTACTTTATCACGACTTATATTGGTTTTGATCGGCCAATTTCCAATTGTCTTCCCCAAAAAGGTTATATCCAGAATTAGAATTTTAACAAATTTATTCCAAATTTTACTCAATCCTTTTAACCAATAACTGTTAATTACCTTTTTTGTTTTTGCTTTATCTAAAAACCATGCAGGGCCAAATCTCTTAATATCTTTTAATTCTAAATCTCCCCAATGACCATCTCCGCCTTTGAGTATTTTTACCACAGTTGGAATTCTTTTCTAATGAAAAGATTCTTAATTCTACAATCAGAATTTTGAATGACTGTTATCTGTTCTTATCCAGCTAGTCTCAAGTAGAAGCTTGACAAATTCTGCATATTAGCAAGAAAATATAAATAGCTTTATCATTGAGGGGTGTCTTTTCAATTTTATCTATTTGTCTGGATTTGAAAATCAAGTGGTTGGTGTTTTACCTATTTTTACAAATAAAAAAGTAATTTTGAACACTTTCCAAACACGGTATCTTTTGTAGTTCATTATTTTAAATTCATAGTAAACATGGTAGATGCAATAAGATCCTCTTAAATACAAAATCCATGTAGCAGATGACAGAACATAATGAAAACATAAACTGTTACAGAAATAAACCTGTCAGATGCATAACACTATATTGTTATTGAATTTGCATGCTCTTGAGTTTGTTTGCATGCTAGATTAAGATGCTATGGGGGGGGGGGGGCGGAGATCGAGTGAATTGCCTGGTGAAATCTGTAGAAATAACAACTGTTTCAGAAAATGGTTTCTAGGTTAAGGACAGGTGTTTTAATGAGTAATTGTAAAAATGGCTGAAGCAGATTTATACCATATTTTATTTATTTATACTGACTTCATGTTTTATTTGGCAAGTTGCAGCTTCAGTCTAGGACTCGTGCACCCCACGAGTATTTTTAAAAAGGCAATAAATTCACCACCACTTTGTAGAAAGATGTGCTGTCAAGCACCTTCGAGCTTTGCTGCCATCACTCTGCTAGCTCTGGAATAGCTAATCAGTGTATGAGGTATTATTTTGCAGGCTGTGCTGATTTTTAATTTATCAGTACAGTATATCCCTTTTCCCTCTACAGCTTTTGCAGGCATCCTCTAGAACATTTTATTGAATTGTTTTTATTTTTTGCTTTATTGAGCAGAGTAATAGAAGATAAAGATAATAAAAAGTTTGGCCTGGGGATCAAGATGGGAGAGTTCGACACTAGAGGTGGCTGCTAGATTGATGGTAGACTCCACTCCCCTTCCATCTTTTTTGTTTATCATATTGATGTATTTATTCTCTTTGTGTTCCTGTTATTGTTTATTTTATTGTTCTATTATTTTGCTTCTGTTTTGCTTACACACCTTTAGTTTTTCTTCCTTTTTATTGTTATTAGCTGCCAAGAGTAGCCTTGTAGAGAAATAGGCGGAAAATAAATTTAACCAATAATAAAATAAGTAAATAAAAATAACATGTTTATATGTCTTTTACATTTCTAGATAAGTTGGCAATAAGAGTACTGATGTTTTGCCCTACAGAATTTACCCTAACCAAACCAAAGGTGCATCATCTGTGACAGACATCTGTGTTATATATTAAATGAAAGCACTTTATTCATTTTGTAGAATATCTAAAATGTATTGCAATATCTTCAGTTACCTACATAATTCAAACAAGGTAATTTCACTTCAGTGAGGTCACACAATGTAAAACGTCAAGTAATTTGGATGACTTCTTAATACATGTACGTATTTTGCATAATGCTGAGTTTTCAGGTCACTTACTTTGTGACCTATTATTCTCTTTCCCTAGCAGTTTTGTAATAGTAGGGCATGTTGTACTCTACTTCTAGCATTTTCGTGCAAAGGATTTTCAGCCCGTTTTATTACATCTTTACTGACAAGGCTGTTTCCTCTGTATTTGCGGTGAGACCATCTAAAATGTTTAAGAGAAATCAAGTTGAAGAGAGCAAATTCAGTGGGTCTGTTGCAAAAGAAAAAAGAAAAAGATTTCCTTGGAAGAGATGCAGCATTGATTTTCTTTCCCTGAGGAAAATAAATGTGTGTATAAAATTGCTCACTCTTCCTTTTGAAAAATAATCTTGATAGAATATGTCTCTGCCTCATTTGTACAACACATATCCAGTTCTGAATAATTTGGGTCCAGTGCTATTTGAGCCAAGGGAAGAATAAATGGGAAAACTCCATAAAATAAACAATTTGTATGAGACTATGCAGTGGTTAGTGCTTTCTTGTTTTCAAAATGTGATGGTAGCTCTGATTTCTCAAGATACCATGATTCTTTTGAACAGGATGTCCTGTCTTAGGCTTTATTTGGGAAGTTTATGAAACAAATAAGTGGTAAAGGAAATGTGAGTAAAATGCACATGAGCATACAAAAAATAAATCAAGTCCCCCAAAGTCCAGCAAACTTGCCTTGAGAAATGCCAGATCCAACATAGCAAGCACAAGAGTGGTCAAGTGAAGTCCAAGCCCAAGCATCATAAAAGGACCATCAACCAGTTCAAGTCCAGTGTCACAGTTAGAATAATTCTTTTCTTGCAAGGAGCATCTTTGCTCTGCTTTCCTCTCCACATGGAATGCTCAAGCACTGGGAGACAATGGCAGCTCAGCCTCCTCATTTTCAAGAGACCTGTGTCTCTTGTTTACCAGGCAGCGCAGCCGCCTCTGCCTGCATCTCCTCAGGAAGCGATTCACTGGGCAACTCTGAAAAATAGCTGTTTACTGTTAGTTTCCTCCTCAAAGTGTGAACTGACCATGATATTGAAAGTAGATAAGGAAAATGGAGATTTGAAGTACCATGAGTCATGGACAATGCTCCTCAAACTGATAACATCATATTCCTGTGATTGGACTGCACAGCTTTTGGCACACTTGTGCATAAGTATGCAGACAAATATGCTAGAGATTGTCTTTTGAAACTGCATTAAAATGAAAGCCAAGAGATCTTTCTGTTCTCCATCTGCAGGAATAAGATATAGCATCAAAGATTGAAGGGAGTGCTATTGGGCATGGACAAAATGGAAAGGATTTGTGCGCAGGATAATTTCTTTAGTGTTTTGTTCACTGTGCCATTATTTATTTAGCTATTATTGAATTTTTAGGACTATCTTAATCCTCAAACCATTGAACAAGCTCATCAAAAATTTAACCTTAAGATTAGGGATAAAGAAATGAATGGGAAAAACCATTATACTAAACAATCTTGGTAGGCTTGTTGGAAGCTAGTCTGCACATTCCTAGCAGACCAGAACATCAGAGGTTCCTCAGATTCATGTATGAAAAGGAGCAATTCCAGTTCAAATCACTCCTCTTTGGATTGCTCTCAATACCCAAAGTGAAGAGATACTGGTTGTGGTAGAATTCTTTGGCAACATGTTCTTCAGGGCTCCCTTACATGAGAGAGTAGTGAACCCCATTAGCCTTATTCTCATGTATGAGATAAAAGGACAAAGTTACAATAGAAGCCTATATCCAGCATAGAATGAGGCTTAAGCACCTTTAGAAGGACCCCCATACGTGATAAATGTGGACAAGTACTTTCTTGGATATCTCAGGGATGTGGGGTAAGCCCTCTTTTCAACTTCCCTGGAATACTGCTGTACTTTATCTCTTTTCTGTTGGCACCATTGATGGTGACAGAAAATAATACTTGAACTTATCATGAAGTACCATTCTGGTCACCAACAGTCATACCCAACAACAGGGTTTATTATTTCTGACTGTATAAAAGACTTAAGAATTAAAACACCCACTCGTGAATATGGCTTGTTTCTATAGCTGTTTTTTCATCATTCCGTTGTATTTCATTTTTCCATATGTCAGTACCTATTTACAGAAACTGGTTGATAAATGCTGGTAAATTATTCTCAGATGAAATCAATGCATGCAAAAAGGAAGAGAGGTTTCTTCTGCTAAATGATACATGTGTAAGCCTGCCTTTTTACTAGAAGAGGTGGGATTAACATACCAGTCTAGTAATTCTTGCAGATAGATGGGAGAGTAAAGATAAACATTCATTAGTTGTTTTTCACTGTACAGAGGATTCTTCTTAACCTTGAGCTCACTAGATTACTTTGGGTCATTTCTCTTCCACCTCAGCCTATCCCACAGTGGCCAATTGTTATTTTGTGGAAAAATAATTATTTATGCTATCTGAAAGAAAGTTGAAATATAACTTTTAACAACCAACAAAACCACCTTTCTTAGTTATATACAATGTTTGGACATTTAAGTTTGGAACTTACCGTATACATCATTCTTGAATTTTTTTATGAAAGAATATATTTGTATGTGTGCATTATAAAGATTGAAAGATAAGACAAGAAATAGTAAAATATTTTTATTTATCTTGTCTAGATCACAGCCTCTTTATGTACCTTTTTAAAGAAGTGTATATTTTAGAACTTGAATCCACCAAGAGAGCAAATTCTAAACAGCCTTTTATGGGGCATTGATGGCCATTTTATATAACAAAAGTCTGCCAAGAAGAATTTTTGAATACTGCTAACAATATTCAGTTTTCAAACAATGTTCTGACAATCATATGAGGAATGTTGAAGTTCACTTAACCAATACGCAAAGCAATGTTTAACTTAATTCTTAATACTATTTAAAAATCTATACCAGCAGAAGAGAACACTAAGAATTTTGATTTTGATAAGAAAAATTCACTGACTTGGCAGACTATTCTAAAGTGGTATGCAGTTTGAATGAAGTTAAATGTTTCAAAAGCACTATGTTTGAAGGTTATGTAGTGATTATTAACACAAAATGCTATGGATCCTTGGCCTTGTTTATTTATTATGGTCCCTTGAAATGAAGGTTTCGTTTATTAGGCCAGGGACATTTTACTGTCTCTAGTCCTTTTCTTCTCTGTTCTATATATTTATTTTAGCTACAGGAAAACCAATGATATTCATGTATTAATACTGGGAGAAAATAATAATATAATACCCTAATTCAAATTTTCAGGCATGAGAACTACTGCTTATAAACCTCCACAGCTTGAAGTTTGTTGAAATATAAAACTAAGACTTTTCAAAACCAAGAAAAATCAAGGCCAATGAGAATCTTATAAAATTTTAATAGTCAGAACTGATAAGGGTTATTGAATTAAGTGTTCAGATAGGGGAATGTAATGGAATATCTTGGGGTAGTAGGCAATGGTATTTGGTTATGCTAGAAAATTCTGTTGCTGTTTAAAATATTTGTATTTCAAATTTATATGAAAAAAGCATCAGTAAGAAACTGCTTCTGAATAGCTGTGGGAGAAGTAAATTACACAGTTTGCTTATGTTTATATGATCATAGCCTCAGAAAAGAGAAATAAGACCTCAAAATAAAAATTGTCCTGTGTTCTTTAAAGCAGGGGTCCCCAACCCCCGGGCCGCGGACCGGTGCCGGTCCGTGGTTGGATGGGAGCCTGGCCGCAGGGCTAGAGAGGAGGAGGAGGGAGGAGGAGGCAGCCCCCTGAGCACAGCGCGTGGGAGAACGCAGGCGCGGCTGTTCGCGCCGTTGGAGTGTGCCTCTTCCTCCACCCTCGTCGACGGAAGGATTCCTGGACGCCGCCGGACCGGCCACCGATTCCCTCCCCTGCTGGCATGCCGGCCACTCATTTTCTTCCAGGGACTGCGGAGGCTCTGCGGGCTGGGGAGGGAACTGGCGGGTTGCTCCGGCGGCGCACAGGAGTCCCTCCGTCGACGAGGGTGGAGGAAGAGCCCCCACCATCCTCCTGCGTTCTCCTGTGCGCTCTGCCCAATGGGCTGCCCCCCTCCCTCCTCCTCCTCTCCAGCCCGGCACCTATCCAGCCACGGAGCCTGAACGAGCGAACGAGCGACCAAGCGTGGCAGGCGGGATGAGGAGGCTGGGGGTGGGGGGACGGGACGACGATGACGACGACAGACACACATAGAGAGACAGAGGGAGGGAGGGAGAGAAAGATAGACAGAGACACAGAAGGAGTGATTGAATGAATGCAAGACAGACAGACACACGCACACACACACACACACACAGAGTGACAGAAATGGGCGGATGAAGGAGAGACACAAAGAGAGAGAGAAAGAAAAAAGTGGGAGAGAGAAAGACAGACAGAGAGAAAGAGACAGAAAGGAAAGAAAGAGACAGGAAAAGATACAGAAAGAGGGAAAGAGAAAGAAATAGAGAGAAAGGGAAAGAGAGAAAGAAAGAAATAGCGAGAGAAAAAAAGAGAGACAGAGACAAAGTAAGAGAAAGAAAGAGAGAGAGAGAAAGAAAGAAAGAACTTATGACCACAGTTGAGGCCAAAAGTTTGGTTGCTAACCAAGATAATTGTTAAGTGAGTTTCACATTTTCAAAGTTGGCCACGCCCACCCAGTCACATGACTCCTGAGCCCCATAGCCGGTCCGCAGAATTTTCTTTAAAATGAAACCGGTCCCTGGTGAAAAAAAGGTTGGGGACCCCTGCTTTAAAGCACGAAACAGCTGCAGTGTATTGGAGATTCTTCAGGGGAAAATCCTTTTACAATTCCTTTTCTTCCCCTTTTGTTTAGTAATTTGTGGATTTTCACTTTATTCAAAAAGGAGATAATAGTCTCTGAAGCATCTAGTAGTAAGAAGGTAGTTATGAATTATTAAAATCAGTGTCAGCAATCATTTGCAAAGATAATACAAGTATTTTTATCAGTTACAGGGAAATACTTGGTGCATATTAATTTTAACAGTGATTTTGTCTTGAAAGTATTCAAAAAGATAATTTAGAGCAAATAAAACGCATGAAAGTATATTTACTCTTATTGATAGAGGTGATAGTTTAGAGATTTAGAAGAAATAGAAATCTGACAATTAGAAGTGTAGCAACTAATGCCTTTAAAAATGTATAGCTTGAATATAATTAGTTTGCTTTTTAGGTAGTGAATTGAAATGAAAATAGATTTTTTTCCTTAATTTTTTCATTTTCAATTATAGGTGTTTTACATTTTGTGCATTGGGTTAGTTTGATATTTGCTTCTGAATTTGTAATTAAGAAGTAGCTCTAGTCATCTCTGAAAATGCCCATATTATACAACAATTAATTGAATTGTTTTGGCCTTAGAAGCATTGTTAGGAAAAAAATTGGAAGAATGATTCAAAGCTGGAAAAGGATTGTTAATAGTAATATAGATTTGATTTAGTTTTCAGAATTTGCCAAATGAATTGATGACTTAATAAAAAATAACCAGAACTGGCAAAAGCAGAGGAGGCTAGTACAGCTTGTATTGTGCTTCAAACATATATATATTCAAACATATATATTTATATATTCTGTTTAAACATAGTACTTGAGAATTTAAAGAGCAACTTTAACTAACAGAAAAACTATTGATAAACAATAGGGTTTCTAAGAAAACCTAAGTTTAGACATTGCATTTTCTAATTAATTAATATTAGCCATGATACAGCTTGAGATATTTAAAAATCTTACTCTCTTGTAACTAAAACTGCCCTTTTAATCTTTGTTATTTTAGATCCTGTTTTCTCTAGGTTTTTTATATAATTATAAGGTATCAATAGAAGCAAAATGGATAGTTCAGCATTGAACTGTGGAGTCATTGGTGCTCTCTAAGCTTGGTTGTTGCTTACTAGGTAGCATCATCAAGCACCAAGAATTCCACATACCGTATTTTTCAGAGTATAAGACGCACCAGAGTATAAGACACACCAAGGTTTTGAATTTTAAAAAAAGTAGGTAGGTAGATAGAGGGATAGAGAGGGAGAGAAATAAAGAGAAATACTGTAGGTAGGTAGGTAGGTAAGTAGGGTAGTTAGGTGGGTAGGTAGATAAAGGGATAGAGAGACAGAGAAATAGAGATAGAGAAATACAGTAGGTAGGTAGGGGGAAAGTGTGTGGGTTGGTAGATAGGTAGGTAGAGGGATAGAGAGAGAGAAATAGAAAGAAAGATAGGGAAATACAGTAGATAGGTAGGGAGAGATAGTAGGTAGGTAGGTAGATAAAGGGATAGAGAGAGAGAGAGAAATACAGGAGGGAGGGAGGGAGGGAGAGAGAGTGTGTATAGGTAGGTAGGTGGGTAGGTAGAAGGATAGAGAGAGAGAAAGAGAGAGAGAGAAATACAGCAGGGAGAGAGAGAGAGAGAGAGAGAGAGAAGGTAGGTGGGTAGATGTTTCCAGGTGTATTTATCCATGTCCTGGAGAAGGAAATCGCTGACAAACCTTAAGACTTTGTTTCTGCTGGCACAGCACTTGATCAATGTAATTCTCATCAGTTAAAGAGCTTTCCAAAAGAAAAAGAAAAAATTGCACTCTGCATAACGGCCTGTTTTTCACGGAAACGACCCTGTTTTTTTCCAAAGAAAAGGCATGAATAACCTGGGGGGGGGGCTTGCAGAGTGCTCCAGGGGGGTGCAAAAAAGAGGACAAAACGGCCCGTTTTTCACGAAAACGGCCCTGTTTTTCACGAAAACGGCCCTGTTTTTCGTCAAAAAAAATTGCATGCATAGCCTTATGGAGGCTTATAAAGTGCTTGGGGGGGGTCCATTTTTTGCTCATTTCTGCCCTCACCAGCCCCCCCAGAGCTCTCTGAAAACCTTCATAAGGCTAGGCACGGCCATTTTGGTGAAGGGACGGGGCTTCTGGAGGCAAAAAATGCTGTATTCGATATATAAGACGCACCCAGATTTTCAGCCTCTTTTTAGAGAAAAGGTGCGTCTTATACGCCAAAAAATACAGTAGGTAAACTCTGAGCTACATATTTTATCTTTATTAATACGCTATCATTATATATAAAAAGCTAGATAAAACAGTTGGGTAGCAAAAGAATTAAGATACATGGATAGCTTGAACGAATAGTTTCTCATTAAAGTGGGAACAAGTAGTAACTCGGGTGCCACAGGTATAGTTCTGATGCTTCTTTTCTATTTGTTGTAATAACTTCAATGAAGAGTATATGCTAATCATATCTGAAAATCATTTAAAAAATTGGATGGGAAAATCCTGAATTCTTGAGTCTTGCGGAACAATAAAACCTTTTTATCATAAATGTATTCTACTTAGATTTCACTTACATATTTATGAGCTAGATTCTAAGTAGGAAATATTGCATTTCTTCCTATTCTCCAAATAATGTATATAGCAGCAAATGAGGTAAAGTAGAAATGCTATGGAAATCTATGTCAATATTATAGGAAACAAAATAGCTGTGATATTATATAAGTCTTTACTAAATTTCTGATTAATGGGAAAGTATAATTACTCATCCTAAGTTCTATTTATTGGCAGACCAAACCCTTGGATCAGAAATTTCTTTAAGGTTAAATGTAAGAAACCATGGGTGAATCATTGACTTCAGATAAGCAAATACTAACATTTAGCAGAACTTTTATCATTATTACCTCAATGAAGAAAAATGTCTCTCTTGCTATTAGCAACAGTAACCTTTAGAGTTGTAATCACATCAGGTATTTCCAGTTTAAATATTAAGTTGCTTAAATAAAATGGGAAGAAAACACTTTTAGAACTATTTGAAGAAAACAATGTTTAAAAAAAAAAAGAAATATTGAAACCTAGTATGTTCTGACTTAATTAAATATAAATTAGGTATTTGTGGATTTTAAACTAATTCAGGTGTTTAGTTGCTAGCATTTTTCAGTTTAGGTCAGCAGAAAGTTCATTAATCAATTAATCATTAATTAATTAATCAATGAAATTGGCAAGGAAGAATAAAAACATCCTTGCATGCTAGCAAAGTACCTTGAAAGACTTATGTTAACATGTACAGATCCCTGTGAGTTTGGACAGTTGGTGACATGTACTTGCTGATATTTACATTCTGTGATATAAATGCTCAACTATCTGTATTTTTGTGTGGTACAAAAGTATAGCACATCTTTAAATCAGTCTGCATCTGGAGTAGTTACTGGCAAAGGATAAAAGCCTATTCAAATAGCCACAGCTACAGAGTTTAATGCTAATGTTTTCACAGGGCACGTAAAGTCATTATATATATTTCATCAGAAGACATAAATCATTAGGGGTTGAGAGCACAGCTGGAGATGGATTGTCAGAAATTCCAATTAAATGTCTGCTCTGAAAGTGGATAATGATGTAATGCATAGCCCACAAGTTATGAGAATATTTGTGGCCTAGAAATAAGACATAGCTAATTTTCAGCAATTAGAAAATGACTTTCATCTTAAGAACAAGATGCAGCATCATAAATAACTGTTAAAGTTTTCCCTGGCTATGCAGGACTAATTCTTCACTGAACAAAGTTGATTGCAAGTATTAGGGACAAGTTAATGAGAATCCTCTGCTGATTTTTCTTCTTCTTCATTTTGTTATTTGGTTTAGAGTTTTTAATTAGTTCAGATTAGAGTTCAATTTGTAGACAAGGTTAAGAGTTAATTTGTGTTGATCTGAACAATATGCCATTGTTTCAAATTTTAAAGGGACAGCGATAGGCTTATATTTCTGGGTCTTGCTTTATCAGTTCATAATGCAGCGTGGAAGCTTTTGTGGTTAAATGGTCTTCCTTATATTATTAAATAGATTTCTTTCTCTTTCTTCTGCCCAATATGCTGGAAATGACAAGCTTAATTCTCCCCAGTGAAATTCTTACGGTTGTGGAGTATATGTGAGTGCTTTATTAAAATTGTGCTACTGGCGACTGTCTGTTTCCAGGCACAATTCATTATGATACAATGCATAAACCAGAAGCTACATTGAACCATGTCTTATTTTTATTTAATTATATTTCATATTTTTTATCTGCCCATCTCTCAGAGTGCTAATGCAGGTAAGTATGCTGTTCCAAAATCTCCTTAGATTTCAGGAACTGTGGGTAAGAATTCCCTTTTTTTGGCAGTTCCAGCATCCATGCTTAGACAGAAATGAGAAAGGAGCTTTTGAGCTTTGGAACTCCCTGCAAACCAACTAATTCTTCCAGTACTAGATACATGTTTTATTTGTTCAGGCAAATTTTCATTATGTGAACAGGTTTGGCTTTTGAGTAAGGTGACCATCCGTCCCGCTTCTGGCGGGACAGACTCGCTTCTCCATTAGATATCCCGCCACCCGCCTTTTCTTCAAAATGTCCCGCTTCGGGCGTGCTGTACACGCTGAGAGGCAGGCACCTCTGAGCGCCCGCTCGGGTGGGGAGGGCCTCAGAGGGGGGGCACATGCGCTCCGGCGCATCAAGCACCTGCAGAGGGCATCGGGACACGCTCCCACCCACCCCCGCGGGGCACTCTTTAAAGGCAGCAGCGGTGGCTCTCAGCGCGTGAGGGACGGCCTTTGGCCCAATGGTCAGGCGCACGGCTGCTGGGTCTGGCAGCGGCACAGGAGGTGCCGGGCGAGCAGTGCAATGGCTCTGAGTGCGGAAGGCGAGAGCGACACGCTGGGACGCAGGGCTTGCAAGGGCCTGGCCCGCTCACCTGAGTGCCCTTCCCTGCACCGGGCAGCCCCAGGATCAGGGCCCAGACGCACTTGCGGGCCCCGCGTCTCAGCGTCACTCTCGCATTCCACGCTCGGAGCCATCGCGCTGCTCGGCCGGCACCTCCTGCGCCGCCGCCAGACCCAGCAGCCGCCCCGAAGGCCGTCCCTCACGCACTGAGAGCTGCTGGATTGGTCCGCCGCAGCTGCCTTTAAAGTGGCCCCCACGGTGGCTGTTGGGAGCGCGGCCCTGCCCCGACGCCCTCTGCGCAGGCGCGTGATGTGCCGGAGTGTGTGCGTGCTCACGCATGCTCCCCCCCTCATCAACGGTGTACCGCTATGGGATTTTGAAAATCCGGTCACCTTACTTTTGAGTTGAGTAACTACTATCTGTTGGGCATGATTTTAAGATATGCAAAATTAAATTTTACTCTGCCAAAATAGGAATTATAATTGCTCTGATAATTTTCAGAAGGTAATAAATGCATTGATAAATAAAAGACATATTACATATTAGTGGTGATGATGTAAGAAGATGATGTATATATTTGTGAGTTACTGCACCCTGAAGAAAATATTCATTTATTAAATTATAATCTTAAATCTCAAATACCAAATATATTTAGCTGTCATAAGGGCTATAAAACTTCCTTTTCCAAATGCATAAGTAAAGGCAAATTCACTTCTTCAATAAACTGAATACAAGGCAGAGACTGACTCTGAGATGAGGAAATAAAATTTTTGACCCAATATCAGAGATATGACCTAGAATTTTCTCCATTTTAGGTGAACCTACTTCTTTCAGGTTATACTTTTGAAAAACTGAAATACAGGGATTCATTTGACTCTTTTCATTCATCTTAAATAACCAAAATATTTGTATAAATTGTTGAGATGGAAATAATTAGAATCATTTGCATAAAAAAAAAATTCATATAAAATGCATAAAATATCAACTTTACAGAAAAAAATAGTGATCCCTTTTTCAGATATGCAATTCTCAACACTTTTGTTATTTTTACCCCTAATGTTTATTTCCCAATTTTAGTTGAATTTCAGATTATGTTTTGCAACTTTAGTTAAAGTGGATTTGCAGTCAAGATTAAAACAAGATGGTACAAACATGACTCTAAGAAAGGAAGCAAGTGGGAAAAGAAAATGTTGGCATTGAAACCTCTTGGGACTCACCTTTTGGCTTTGAGGAGATTTGTACAAGATTTTAAATATAAGTACAAGGGTAACAATTCTGAACGTAACTTTGTCTTTCGGTCCAACCCATCTTGCTTAATCCCTAAAAGTTTTGAAAATTGTATGCTAATCTTCAAAATTGCTATCTGCACAAACATCGAAATGAATAATTCAAAGAACTGAAATTCTTTATCAAGAATATGTGATATCCAGGATCAGTAATGGACACAGGAGAATAACAAATTTTCCTCATTTTCATACTGTATATGCTAATTTTTGTCAGTATGAATGTGCTGAAGGGGTCTGATCCAAAAGATAAATTACCTTCTTCTCCATTGATTTCTGTGCTTGATACATGTGTTTTCTTTAATTCATTGCTACAAGATGTCCTGTGTGAATGCGTTTTTTAAACATAAAATCTGAATTCCCTATTGACTTTGCTTGTCAGAAGGTTACTAGAGTTGAGCACATGACCTCAGGACACTGCAGCTGTCATAAACATGAACCAGTTGCCAAGCATCTGAATTTTGAATATGTGATCATAGGGATGCTACAACTGTTATAAGTGTGAAAAGCAGTCATAAGTCACGTTTTTCAGAGCCGTTGAAACTTTGAATGGTCACTAAATGAACTGTTGTAAGTCGATGGCTACCTATATATTATATAGTTCTTCTAGAAATGTATGGTTGGCTACAGAATATTCAGGTAAATTTGATTGGTTCCCAAAACCTAATTTCTTGTATTAGATGCAGTAAAATAATTCAAAATCCAAAGTTGGATTGCTCGTTCAGGAGAATTTCCCCCACAGCACTGTGTTACAGATGGTGTTTATATGTAATTTTTATCTTTCTTTTTTCCTGCTTCTGCCACTATAAATTTGTCACTGTTTTCCTAGGTTGCTCATTATTTATTATTTGAAACAAAATGTGTTAATACAAGAATATAGTGTGCAAATAAATGCCTTTCTTTGTTTTGGGCATATGTTACAGTTTCCAGTAAAAGATAAATAATTAATTTGGAATCATTGATTATTATGATCAGATTCTGTATTATGTTTATTAGTTCTCTATAGTCTCTATAGAATGGTCTCTATAGAATGACAAACAAAAATACTTTAGCTTCTTTCTAAAGCAGACCAGAGTCCAGTATGTTTAATGAATTTGCTATTCCGGTTTTCATCAAGCCATGGAAGGAGAAGGAAAGTGTTATGATTAGGATTTAACATAACTTTGTCCTTTGTGTTTCCCTAATCTACAGTAGGTCTGATTGTATGGAACAAGCAAAAAAACACAAACAAACACAAAATTGTGCGTCAAATGAACTTAAGGTACTAATTTCTACAATCTTCGCTATATGAAATAGTTTTACTATTTTAACTTTTCACATTGCCTATTTCAGATAGCTTATTTTATGCAAATCAAATGAAAATTTCACTCTTAAGTATTCCACAGGCAAATTTGCAAACATTATTAGATAGGTGCTGAACTACATCCCTCCCAAGATGGATTAAGAAATTTAAATAAGTAAATAAATATCATTTCTACTTTTAACATATCTTTTGCTACTTGAAAGCTTTTTATTTTTTATAAACATTTGATTTTAATGATACTTTATGAGATTAATCAGTTTTTTAAAGGGGGAGCTGATTTCCCTAGTTACGTGCCTAAGAAGGACCAGAAGATAGTGCTGTAGAACTTTTTCTCTTTTATTAATTTATTTCATCCTTTTACTTGTCAGTCAGGAAAATAGGGTGTGGGGCATATCTCTCTCACATGCCAGCATTCGGAGAGGACCAGAGGTGGTATTCTACTGGTTCAGACCGGTTCGCCTGAACCTGTTGCGGAAATAGCGGGTGGCCCCACCCACCCACCCTGCCTCTATCCCATTTAGGCCCTTTTTAAAGCCAAAAGTGCATATGTGGAAGGCTGAGCGCATGCATGCGTGCTCACATTTGTGAACCGGTAGGGAAGATAAGTGAATACCACCCTGGAGAGGACATCAGAAAAAGTTACCCTCTGTCCATAGATGGTGGTAGCTCTAATTGCCAAGTTGCTACACCAAGCCAATTGGCAGAGAGAGTGTGTGTAGACAAGAATCTCTTTTACATTGTGGGCTTATTCTGCCACTACAACTTCATACTGTAAATTTATCAAGTGTATAGGGTTCAAAATTAAGGTTTCATTCCAGTGTAATATTTTTAACTAGATTGCTAGTGTTTCATAAAGATGTAGAAGGCAAACTGTATACTCAGCAGTAAAAAAAAAGGATAGAAGATTCATTATTGTTTTTAGACATGTACTACAGTATTGTTTTTTTAAAGTAGTTCCTCTTGTTTATACAATATCCTTGCTGCGTCATTTTTTTCTTGTATCTGAAATGACAAAGTATGCTGATGCTGTGGAGATATTTTAAACTTATCATAATGGATCTCATTTAATTAAATTTAGGAAGGGGACAGTTGATTTTGGTCTTGCCTACATTATGTTTTTAATAATAATTTGCTAATTTATGCTTTTCGTCTAATAGCAATTATATTTGTAACGCTCAGCTTAAAATTGGAGACTGTATTATTGAGTTCTATGTTCAAACATTTCAGGCTGGAGTTAGTAAATATATATTTTGTATGAGAAGCAACTAAATGACACAACTAACAATGTCAATGACTTGTAAATGTCCTTGTGTTCATTGTTCTACTATAAACATTGTATCTCCAGGCCAATTATTTCTAGAGGAAACAAAAAACTGATATCAATTAACTCCTGAAGACATAAAATAGCAAGCAAATGACTTTATTATGGTCTTAGACCAGTGTATGACATAACATAGTATTATAGTTGAATCACTTGTAACATACTTAATAATTGCAAAGTACTCGTGTCCGTAGTCTTTTACAAATTTGATTAGAACTAGACATTGGCTAAGACTAAAATGCTCCAGCAAATCATGAAAAAGGAGTTAAAAGCAATTCCCATTCTCAACAGCTAATGTATTTATTGGTGCTAATTCTGCATAACACATCTCAAAGGGAAGTCTGCACCCTTCCAATATTGTTGGATTATAACAGTTATCATTCTTTATCCTAAATGCTAGTCAATAATAGGTACTACAGGTAGTCCTCTACTCTACCTGGGCATAGTTGAGCCCAATATTTCTGTTGCTAAGCGAGACAGTTGAGTTTTGTCCCATTTTACAAACTTTCTTGCCACAGTTGTTAAATGAATCACTGCAATTTGTCAGTTAGTAAAACGATTGTTAAGTGACTCTGGCTTTCCCATTGACTTTACTTGTCAGAAGGTTGCAAAAGGTGATCACATGGTCCCAGGACACTGCAACTGCCATAAATATGAACCAAGTGTTTGAATTTGTTCTGGCCTAGGCTTCCCAAGAACATGAAGCAAACTCCTGGTCTCAGCAAAAAACCCTGTGTCTCCGACACAGAACCCTCATCAGAGCCTTCCACAGACTCCAGGACTGGCCCACATTGCTTCCCAACCTTCTCACTGTCTGAATCGACTGCTAGCTCTGCTGGTCGCTGGCAGGCCACAACAGAATTTTAATCATGTGATCATGTGGATACTGCAGTGGTTGTAGGTCAGTGATGGCGAACCTTTTTCGCCTTGGGTGCCTAAAGCACACACGCTCGCGCTATTGTGCACGCTCGTGTGCCCACCCCCATAATTTAATGCCTCCCATGCCATCCCCCCTGAGAATACATGTGTGACACCTCCTGCTGTCCAGCGCATGTACACATGACTTTTTTGGAGCCTGGGGAGGGCAAAAATGGCCTCCCCCAGAGGCTGGAAATAGCCCGCTTTCTGACTTCCGGTGGGCCTGGTAGGTCCATTTTTCACCCTCCCAAGGCTCCAGAAGCTTTCTAGGAGCCTGGGGAGGGCGTAAAAAGGCCCAACACACAAACTGGAAGTTCGGGAATGGACTTCCAGGTTGTCCGTTGGGCCATTTCCCCCCCCCCCCCCCCCCTGGAGGCTTCAGGAGGGCAAAAAATGGCTGAAAATCAAGGGCGAAAATCAGATGGCCAGCACGCTCATGTGCGCTGGAGCTGACAGGGCAACGCCTCGCGTGCCCTCAGAAATGGCCTTGCGTGCCACCTGTGGTACCCGTGCCATAGGTTCGCCATCATGGTTGTAGGTGATTAAAATGGTTATAAGTCCCTTTTTTCATTGCCGTTTTAACTTCAGTCACTAAACAGATGGTTGTAAGTCGAGGATAACCTGTATATATACCTCTAAGCTGTGGGAAGGAGGCAACAGTAGAAATTCTGGTTACTATAGAATAGAGTTATGGTTGTTAAATATGTCCTGAAGACAGACTCACAGGGGAACCGCAGCAAACGTATAAGGGTATTGCAGAATATTAAATTTTGCAAACTCCATTTACAAAGTCCATTTTTAAAATAGTTTTTTTATCCAGCCTTTATTAGTTTTAGAAATTACTCAAGATGGTAAAATATCCTTCTTGCTCCTTTCCCCTCACAATGACAACCCTGTCTTTCATACTTAAGATGGGACTAAAAGACTATGAACCCATAAAATTTGGGAATCTCTGGAATAGGGTGAGTATGATTGGAATAAAATTTGGCTTTAACTATGATTGTAATGTACTGGACAAAATATGCCAAAACTGATTAGTACTGTCCTTAAACAAAGCCTTGATGAAACAATGATCGCAGATTCTTCACGAAGTTTATGTTCTGTAACGGTGGCACCATCATTATCTCTTGGGAATATACAAGGGCAACTGCAAGAATTGAAATGAAGAAGCGGAGAGCACCACCCCTACCAGTTATTCCATCCTTTTCTATTGGGAAAGCTGAGAGAGAAGAAAAAATGCCAAGTGCGATTCCTCAAAGTTCATTGCAACAAGAAACAAAAAAGAAAAAGAGACGTGCTCCTCTTCCACCAACTCCTAAAATGCCAAACAGATTTGAAGAAATGGATAATAAAAGACAAAGTACAATTGATCCTTTTCAACTGTCATTTGTCGGCCATTTTATTTCAACTGTCATTTGTCGGCCTTTTTATTTGCCTGGAGAGAGATTCCTATTGTGGCTATCACTGCTTTCTGTATTCCACCTGGCGCTCAAACCAATTTCATTGTAATTTTATTATTACAATGACAATAAAGATTATTATTATTATTATTATTATTATTATTATTATTATTATTATTATTATTATTATTATTATTATTATTATTATTATTATTATTATTATTATTATTAACCGTAGCAGAAAATATAAAAAATGTTATGAGACTTAGATCAAGTGAAGATCAATAGTTGTGGGTCTGTCTGGTAACTATCCATGGTATATAGAGTGTGACTTGGAATTTAAGAGGAATAAATTAGCCTACAGAACGTGTCTCTGAACTACTATCCACTAATACCCCCTCCACTGAAATGGATAGGGAGGCCAATATGGACAAGTGGGTAGGAGCTTTTATAGTCTGTCCTGCTAGATATGTTTTCACAAAAGGAAGAGAGGGAGGAATATCTAGTCACAATAGTCCTTAAACTTGCTTGATTATCAGATTCCTGGTCCTGATGCATGCCAAGCTTATTGATACAGTCCTATGATACTGATTCATTTATTTATTTTATTTAATTTATTTTTCGAATTTATACCCCGCCCTTCTCCTTATTAGGACTCAGGGCGGCGCACAGGCATTATTAAAAACCATTACAAAACAATATATACTATTAAAAGCATATTAAATTAAATTAAAACCCGTGCTAAAAACCCTTTAAAACCCTAAAAAATTAAAATTTATAAATATAGATAATAAAGAGGGTATTTTTTTGCTTCCAAAATACTCTTCTGCATGAATTCCTGTGCGGCTGGACTTTGCCTGGCATCCAGCCTGCTAGCTTGTTGGCTGGCAATCAGTAGTACCAGCATAGAAAAGGAGGACTGGACTAAGACCAAGTGGCAATGGGGGAAAAACTGGTCACATTTTTAGTGTGACTGGGATCTACAGATGAAAAACAGTGTGATTGACCTATTCAGGTCAATAGAAAACAGGCCAATAAACTTGGCATCCAGCTTCTTTGGGAGTCATATTGAGGAGGGAAGCGTGGCTGAAAGCCAGATGTGATTTCAAACAGCAGTGGGGAAACGTTCCTAGCAATAATTGTCAGTACTGTACTTGTAGGAGATCTTGGCATAATCCAATTGCTCCTTGAGGAGAGGTTGGGTGTGATTGTGATTCTTGGAGAACATGAACCCCTCAGGAATGAGAAATGCTTAGGAAGTGTCGGGAAATGTTTGTAGCCTTAATGTAGCCTGGAAGAGTGACATTTGAGTAGAAAAATTGAATTATTATAAATAAACTTGACCATTCATAGGGATAAGCTCAGGCTTGATCATAGTGAGGTACTGCTTCAAAGTATGATTTATCCTCTCTCCTTTCATTACTGGATTAATTTGCAAAGGAGAAGTGAACTTTTAAGATTCAACAATTGAAAAGGGCTATTAAAAAAAAAATCCCATGAGCCGTGGGCCTCATTCTGAAAAGAGATGATTGTTTCAGATTTGGAAAACGTGCAGTAGATAAATGAGCTTTCTTGAATGGTTTGATTTTAGAGAAAAGGTCAAATGCAACCAAAACCAGGTTGTAATACTTAAAAGAATTTGCCTCTAATAATTTTTGTAGGGGTGGTGGTGTATATACAACAATCCACCTGAATTGGCAGTGAATAATTTGATCTTGCAAAATGTGTGAAAAAGTTGTTAAGTTTTACATATTCCAAAATCTCCTTCCCAAAGGCTGTCATGGCACAACTGCAGGATGTTGTGGTGTAATTATCCCCATTCCCACAAAAAGCAGATAGTGGAGATGAAGGTTCTACCTGAAGCGTATCTGTTTAAGACATATTTATTGAAATTCAGTTAAAATTGAGAGAAAATAAATAGAAAAGTGTGTTTAGGCACGTTTTCACTTCTCTGGGAGTGAGTAAAGCGTAATTAGAGAAATATGTGATCAGATTTATTATAATTGCCAATCGGTCCCAGAAAAAAGGAAGAAGGCAGTGGCAAAACATCAAGCAAGCAAGCAATAAATATAGAGCTAAATATAGAGCCGTGCCCTTGAAGGTCTCCTAGTCCAGCCCCCTGCTCA
The DNA here is from genome assembly GCA_039707465.1 of Rhabdophis nuchalis. Taxonomy (NCBI): domain Eukaryota; kingdom Metazoa; phylum Chordata; class Lepidosauria; order Squamata; family Natricidae; genus Rhabdophis; species Rhabdophis nuchalis. The sequence goes on from CM077644.1 coordinate 62,009,083, forward strand.
ATCAGGAGACCATATACCAGGGATGCCAACTGGTGGCTCGCAGGCCGGATGGGTCATGCGCAGGCCGTGCCCACCCCAGCTCCCAAAGGGGGAAAATGTCGTGATATGTCATGTGACAGCAATGTGACGGCACAACTTTGACACCTATGTCATATACCATTTCAGACAAATGGCTTTCCATTATCTTCTTAAAAACCTCCAATGATGAAGCATCCACAACTTCTGAAGGCAAGCTCTTCCATTGATAATTGTTTTCACTATCGGAACTTACTCTTTAATTTCAGATTTGGTACAAAGTTGTAAAGTATAATCTGATTTTTCAACACTATTGATCATAGTGAGGTACGTTGTTAAAGAGCAATAAGATTAAAACATGTTCTATGTCTCTAATATTCAGGATGAGAGTTTTATTTCCTAACTGTTTAGTTGCTTAGCTAATCTTATTAAAAAGAATTGTAGTTGCTTTAAACAACGAGTATCTGAAATGTGTAATTTCCATGCATTCACAAATTATGTAGTATTCAGAGTCTAAAACAAGGCCGTCCACTATCTCCTTGTAATTAGGTGCCTTTGGCAACAGCTGTTTGAAAAAATGGATCACAAAAAAGCATGACTATGGGAAATGAACAGAAAGCATGCCATTGTAGTTGGTATAAAGCTGTAATTTCTTTAAATATTATGTATCTAAAGTCACTTTAGTGCTTAAAATGAGAACTTCAAATCATTTTATGCATAAAATTAACTGTAGTATAATATTGTATATTCATCTGCAGAAATTATGTTGTTCTCTTTTTAAAAATATATCATAGCTCACATTTCAATGACATTTTTCCAGTGGAGATAAAGCAAAACAAAACCAGATATAAAAGAAAATATCAATAAAACTCCCTGAAATGATAGTACAATGAGAAAAATAATCAATAAAGGACCTCGAAAATCTACATTAAAGATTGTTTAATTAAAGCTATCTTGCATAATTGGGTCTTCTGCTGTTCTGCATTTGATTCCCTATGGATAAAATGAAACAATAACTTCCTCTAAGATAACATTATATACATAAGACATATATCATAATCCAAAACTTCCCAAAAATTTTTAAATGTGTTTAGAAAAGTTTTTCTAACAGTTATATACTGAGTTGTATTTTGTTTTCTTGAGGATTAGATCAAACAGTATTTTTGATGAAATATTTCTGGGGAAATTAAAAAAAAAGAAATGCAGAATGTCTTATACATGTAAATATTTCAGATGCTAAAGCATCCAAACTATGTTGTATCTTTACACATCTTAATTGTAATTGTAAGACACTTATAGATACAATTCTAAATTTTTGCCATATATTTTGCAGATGATATAGACTTACACAGGTCAAACTGAAATGAAAAAAGTATGATCTCTTTTCTAACTGATTTCTACCAGGGTTAGAGAGAAAAGAAAATGTAAAAGCAATACACCATGAATTGTTAAAAATTTTGCATTTTGACTTTCTCATAAAACAACCTGTACTTAATTTTACAATATACATTCACCCTGAACAAATATATATGCTTACATTGTGAAGCCTACTGTATAATAAGCAAAAGTTAATGCTCCAGTTGATTGATATGTTTCTAAAGCTAACACAGGATAAAAATAGAATTGCTTCTATATTCACTTGAGTTGTGTTAACATAATTTTAAACTGTAATATTCTTATTCAGTCAATATTATACAATTTTATCTACACACCAATAGTTATTTAGCAATATCAAAGCAATGCTCCTGCTAATATAATATATTCTTTAAATAGAAATGTAGGATTTCATCCTGAATAATGAATAATTAATGCTTAATCATTATGTTTTGATTTTATGCATCATAGATCTAAATTTCTTTGCAATATAGTCTGGCCAAATTAAACTTATTTCCAAAAGTCTTACTGTAAATCAGTGCCATACATCTGTGAGAGTATAGAGCCGGGATGGTAAGCCTATGGCACGTGTACCACAGGTGGCACGTGGAGCCATTTGTCAGGCCACGGAAGGCGTTGCCCTGTCAGCTGGCCAGCATGTATATGCATGCTGGCCAGCTGACTTTAGCCTTTTTTTGAGGCTATTTTTCGCAGTCCCCAGGCTTCAGAGGCTTTATAGGAACGAGGGGAGGGCGAAAACAGCCTTCCACCCCCCACCCCCTCCGGAGGCCCTCCGGAGGCTTCAGGAGCTTCCTTGAAGCCTCCGGAGTGCAAAAAACCAGTCCTTGCCTTCATAAAGTAATAAAAATTGTGAGTGTATTTGTTACATGTATCTGTTGTTACATAAACATAAACATCTTTCATTGAGTTGCTGGGAAAAAAATTACATTCAAGATATTAATACAAGATTTGCCAGCTGGTCTGAAAGCATGAAGGTTTTATGATGGAGTAATATAGAATTCTTTCCTCTGATTTGACCTTTACATTTTGAAAAAAGCCTTTTCTTTCTCTGTTTTAAAAATCAATCAGCGGTCTACATATTGTGGACTACTTTAAAGAAATGTACTGAATGAAAAAGGACATCATTTGATAATTTGAATCTTAGAGCCAAGAAAACAAATATAGAGACATTCAATGCATGGGCTAAACTTGTTAGGTTAACAAATAACCTAAAACATGAATCCAGTTTCCCCCAAGTTTAACAAAAGTTACAGTTAAGAAATAAGACTGCCAAATTAATAGTAGTACATAGTTATGAAAATGCAGACAATGTGCTGGAGAAAGTATTAATTCTAGCATTAGAAAAGTAAACCTGACATGCTAAACACTAAATATAACAATGTTACATGCAGTTTGAAAAACTGAGAAAAATTAACTGTATTTTATCTACTATTTGATTTTAGGTCCTAACATGATTTTGTGTTAAGTTTATTTTGTCTTATGAAAAGAGCTGTGTAATAATGAGTTCTGCTAACATAAAGAAGTTCTGCTAAAGATAAATAAGGTAGCACTTGATTTACTAGGTGATACTGAAAGTAGTATTATTTGCATGCCTTTAAAAGATTATATCCAGTGTTTTTCAGTGTAGTACACTAGAAATGAAGTACAGATGAGTTGCCAGATAAGATGCACTTCTGTAACTTAGAGCTGTTATTTGCAGAATTCCAGTAGAGGGTGAATTGAGAAGCACATGTTCTCTCCTGTGGCTTTCAGATTTTCAATAAAATCACTTTTTCAAGTGTTGATAATCTTCTTGCAAATTATTCCTATAACTGATGCATCAGTGTGAGGTTCCATGATTTATAGGGTTTGTGTGTGTCAGAGGTGGGTTGCTCCCGGTTCAGCTGAACCGGTAATGGCAGTGGCTCCAACCACCGCCTGAATGCTTCTATGCATGCGAATGCGAGCATGAGCGAACTGGTAGTAAGCCAGTTAACAACTCATTACAGGTGTGTGTGTGTGCGTGTGTTTTGCTGGAAAATAAAGCTTTAACCAACATACAAACATATGAGTCAGTTTGGTCTAGTGATTAAGGTAGAAACCAGGAGACTCTTGAGTTCTAGTCGCACCTTAAACATCAAAGCCAGAGGGTGACTTTGGGCCATAGGATTATTGTTGTGGGGAAAATAGGAGGAAGGAGTATTATGTCTGTTCACTGCTTGAGTTATTTATAAAAATAATAAAGGTGGGATATTAAACAAATAAATGAGGCAGTTCTCCAGCATATTTCCCCCCTCTGATTTCTTTAGAAGATGTAATATATTGAAATCACTTTAATAAAAATTGTTCCTAACAATGGAAGAATGCCTACTTTTAAACTGTTTTGCATGCAAGTAAAATGGCTTAGTGGTTCCAGAGAGTGATTTTGCAATTAAACTAATCTTGTAATGAGTGTATTTTTCTCAGTATTTTGCCAGCAAATAGTATATATTGACTAGTGCCTGGGTCTGCAAAGTTGGCTCTTTTAAGACGAGTGGACTTCAACTCCCAGAATTCTGGAGTTGAAGTCCACCCGTCTTAAAAGAGCCAACTTTGCAGACCCCTGGACTAGTGGAACACTGTAATGAGATAGAAAATCTCCGTGCTGGAATACTCAAGTTACTAGCATATCATGGTTAAAACTGGGTATTCACTATGACTGTCAAGTTTTATATAGGTGCTAGATTAAATTTGATGCATCAGACTTAAAATAATGGTTTTGTACATTTATTTTCAGTGTGTTTGGTGGGAAATTATCAGAGGAATAATTTAGTAAAATGGGCACTCTGCTATAAACAAACCTTAAAATTCTAGAATAGGAAAATGATGGTGAATTGTAATATATTTCTACTATAAAGCCAATTCCTACTATCTATTCAGAATATATATTGTGCAAAATTTAGATATTGTTTTACTGGTATTCCTTAGTGAGGCTGAATGAAAAAGCTGTTTATGTAATATCATGACTATTCTGATAATACACGGCTAACAAGATTTCATACTTGTGAACATATAATAAGATAGATATCTAGCCAGCCTGCCAGCCAGCCATTTACAGTATTGGTGTAACTCGCCCTGTATGCTATCAAGAGTAGATAGAAACAGGTACTCCTTGATTTACAACTGTTGGTTTAACGACAGTCCTGAATTGCAATGGATTTTAATAATGTGCTTTATGGCCTGTTGCAAAACATTGTATCCCCACTCCCATGATCACATGATGATGCTCTAGGCTTGGCAGCCTGTTCACACTTACAACCACAGTACTAGATAGATAGATAGATAGATTTTATTTTTCTATACCACGTCCTCTCCCCAGGGGGACTCGGAGCGGTGCACAGGGAAAATTAAAACAGCATAAAATATATACATAAATAAATACAATAAAAACAAATTAAATCAACTGTCCCTGTACTAAAATCCCCATTTTAAAATTAACATTCCCTAACCCCTGAGGTAGAGATTAACCTAGGCCGGCCAAGCAGAAAAAGTGAGTTTTTAATTTCTGACGGAAGGAGCGGAGGTCCGTAGTTGTTCTAATGTCGGGGGGAAGGTCGTTCCAGAGGGCTGGGCCCGCCACAGAGAAGGCCCTTCCCCTGGGCGTCGCCGACAAAGTCTAGTGGACGGCACCCAGAGAAGTCCCTCTCTGTGGGAGCGAATCGGCCGGGAAGATGTATGGGGCAGAATCCGATCCCGCAGATAGCTAGGTCCCGAGCCATGGAGCGCTTTAAAGATGAGAACTAACACCTTGAAGCGCACCCGAAAGACGACAGGTAGCCAGTGCAGCTCGCGCAAGAGCGGTGTTACATGGGTATACCTTGCGGTACCCATTATTGCTCGCGCGGCTGCATTCTGGACCAGCTGAAGTCTTCGGGTGCACCTCAAGGGGAGCCCCATGTAGAGAGAGTTACAATAGTCCAGTCGGGATGTCACGAGAGCATGAGTGACTGTGCAAAGGGCGTCCCGATCCAATAGGGGGCGCAACTGGCGAACCAGGCGAACCTGGTAAAACGCCCTCCTGGCCACGGCTGTCACTTGATCTTCCATGGACAGCCGGGCATCCAGGAGGACACCCAAGTTGCGCACCCCATCCACAGGGGCAAGATGTTCGCCCCCTATGGCCAGCGATGGAGTCAGCTGGTTGAATCGGGCAGCCGGAAACCACAGCCACTCGGTCTTGGTCGGGCTGAGTCTGAGTCCGTTACTTCCCATCCAGATCCGTACGGCTTCCAGGCACTGGCACATCACCGCTACGGCATCGTTGGGGTGGCTTGGGGTAGATATATACAGCTGAGTATCATCAGCGTAGAGATGGTACTCTACCCCAAAGCCACGGATGATCTCACCCAGCGGCTTCATATATGTGTTGAACAGGAGAGGCGAGAGGACCGACCCCTGAGGAACCCCACATGTGAGGGGTCTCGAGGTCGACCTCTGCTCTCCTGCCAACACAAATTGCGATCGGCCAGAGAGGTAGGAGGAGAACCACCGTAAAACAGTGCCTCCCACCCCCAACCCCTCCAGCCGATGCAATAGGATACCATGGTCGATGGTATCGAAAGCCGCCGAGAGGTCTAATAGGACCAGGATGGAGGAGCAACCCCCATCTCTGGCCCTCCAGAGATCATCGACCAACACGACCAATGCCGTCTCGGTGCTATGCCCGGGCCGAAAGCCGGACTGGCGCGGGTCTAGATAATCAACTTCCTCCAGGTGACGGGGAAACTGTTGTGCCACCACACTCTCAACAACCTTCGCCAAAAAGGGAAGGTTGGAGACTGGACGATAGTTGGTTAATAAAGCTGGATCCAAAGAGGGCTTCTTAAGGAGGGGCCTCACCATGGCCTCTTTTAGGGAAGCAGGTAAGGCACCCTCACTTAAGGATGCGTTGACAACCTCTTGGAGCCAGCCTCGTGTCACCTCCCAGGATGCCAGTACAAGCCAGGAGGGACACAGGTCCAATAAACATGTGGTGGCTCGCAGTCGCCCACGTAACCTGTCCATATCCTCGGAAGTAACGGAGTCAAACTCCTCCCAAACAAGATCTGTCTCGTGGCATCCCACTGGGCCATCAATGGAGGCTAACTCATTCTGTATCTGAGCGATTTTCTCCTGCAGAAAAATCACAAATTCCTCTGCTCTACCCTGTAGCGGGGCTTCCCGCACCCTCTGTTGAAGGAGGGAGCGGGTCACCCTAAACAGGGCGGCAGGGCGGTTTTCTGCGGATGCTATGAGAGTGGCACAATGATGACGTTTGGCCACTCTCAGTGCCACAATGTAAGTCCGTAAATGGGCTCTTACCTGTGTCCGGTCAGATTCAGAACGGGTAGCCCTCCATCTTCTCTCTAGGCATCTCTTGTGGCGTTTCATCACCCTCAGCTCCTCGGTAAACCAAGGAGCCAGGGTGTTTCGGCGCCACAAGAGAGGCCGCAAGGGCGCGACCCGATCCAAGGCTCCCGTGGTCGCAATATTCCATGCGGCCACGAGGTCCTCCATCGGGGCGCGGGTCAGGGGTACAGGAAGTGGCCCAAGCGCCGTCTGGAACCCATCAGGGTCCATCAGGCGCCTGGGGCGGAACCAAATAGGTGACTCAGGTTGCGCCTCCCCGCGGTGAGGGGCAGCGGTTGGAAAGTCGAGCCGGAGAAGTGAGTGGTCTGTCCATGACAAGGGCGTGATGACTATATCCCCTATACCCAGATCACTCTTCCATTGGCCTGAGACAAAGATGAGATCCGGTGTATGTCCAGCCTCGTGAGTGGGGCCTTGAATTAGTTGGGTCAGGTCCATGGCCGTCATGGAAGCCATGAACTCCCGAGCTACCCCGGATGATTCGCCCGCCGATGGCAGATTAAAGTCCCCCATGACTAAAAGTCTGGGGGTCTCAACTGCCATCGTAGCGATCACCTCGAGGAGCTCGGGCAGGGCTGCTGTTACATAGCGGGGGGCCAGGTATACAACTAGCAAGCCCAACTGCCTCCTTAGGCCCTTCCTTCACGCAGAGGGACTCACAACCGGTAGTCTGTGGCACAATGGTCTCTCTCGGCTCTAGACCTTCCCTAATAATAACCGCTACCCCACCACCCCTGCCTAGGGCCCGAGGCTGATGAAAAGCGCGGTAACCTGGTGGGCACATTTCAACGAGGGGGAGTCCTCCCTCGTGGCCCAACCAGGTCTCCGCAATTCCTACCAGGTCCGGCTCCCCCTCTGACACAAGGTCATGGATGAGGGGGGCTTTGTTGACCACGGACCTGGCATTGCAGAACATCAGCCGTAGGCCCTGGCTCTGTACTCCCTGACCACCTAGCCTGCGGGGGTTGTGGCACTTGACCGTTTGTAGCCATCGGCCTCGTGCCCCCAACCGGGAGGATAGAACTTGTCTCCCATCGGATCTGCCTCTTCCTGCCACCCTCTCAATGGGTAGGCCCTCCATGGAAACGACCCCTGTATCCCCCCTCTTAGCGGAACCATCCGCCTCCCTCCGTCGTCTGCTGGCTCGGCCCGTTCCCTTCTTGCTAGTCTCAACCTGACTATACCCTCCCCCCTCCCTGGTACCCCCTAAAACAGACAACAGCTTTTTTACTAAAAAACCCCTACACCTGCGCTTTCGCCACTTCTCCTGACTTACTAGTCCCTCATCAAAGTGTGCCCTTGATAACACAGCGGGCCATACCTGCGAGAGGGGGGACTCTCGCAGCGAGAGAAGGCAGGCCCTTGAGTACATGCTAGGTAATACAGAGACCACGCTGGATAAAAGGTTAAGATATTAAATATGGTGCTCTCTCTCCCTCTGAAGAAACCAATAGACTCTACTCCCCTTCAGCTTTTTTCAATTTCCCTCTTCCTTTCTTCACTCTGGGCTATTGGGGCTTATACTTCTACTCTCCAGCACTTTGATTCTACCGTCCCTTTTGAAGATTACATTTCTCAGAAATCCACTGCCTGTTTAGAGTTCAAGGGGCAAAGTGATAGACAGACAGACAGACAGATAGACAGACCATTAAGGAACATTCACTGACTGGTCTATTGGAGATCAGCTGCTTGCAACTGGTCCCAGAGATTTTTCCCTATATAGAAATACTGGAAAGCTCAATCAGAAATCAACAGTAGGAATTGTAAAATCTATTTTGTGAATCTGTGAGATGGGGAAAAGATTGCTGATAGGGCAAGGCTACACTAATACTGCCTTCCAACTAAAGAGAGGATGTGTAAATATAATAGCTTCCAATGTAAATTACAGATTTTTTCTAATAAACATGAAGTAATAGTGATGTGAGATTTAAATTGTCCCAAAGTATGTTGGGAGACAAACACTATCAAACATGATCTTGCCAAGAAATATTTGTTGCTGATATTTTTCTTCAGTTGATGGAAAAAGAGATCAGCAATTATCAATATCTAACAAAGAGGACATTAGTCAAGAAAGTGGAGTAACAGAGCATTGGGGGGAAATGACCATGAAATCCTAGACTTGATTAAGAGGAAAATTAAAACCAAGTGTCAGTCCCCAGAACCAGAAGTTTTGTCTTCCAAGCTTTTGGATTCATGCTGGAGTCCATCTTCAGGGAACTTCTCTCTAGCCAGAAGCTAGAGAAAAGTTCCCTGAAGATGATCTTCAGCACGAGTCCGAAAGCTCAGGGTTTTTTTATTTATTTATTTAAGTCCCAATCCAGGCTTAAAAATCTGGAATTCTTTAGTGGTTTTCCATTGAAAGACTAATTATGACCAACTCTGCTTATCTTTTTTGCAAGATCCGCTAAGGTCTTGTTAAATTTCTTGTTAAGAGAAGCGTCCTAACAGCAAGCTTTTGACAGTGTAACTAATTAGTGATGGTTCTCATACTGATGTGTTCAAGCAGAGATGCACATAGCTAAGAATGCTTCACTTTTCATTACTGCACTGAGCAGAAGGTTGAATTCAGTAGTCTAAATGGCTCTTCAATCTCCTATGACTCAAGGTACTTAAAGTGAATAGATAAAGTAGGTGTGCTCTCCAGCAGAAAGAAAGGCAGAAGAAAGCTTAGTTCAAGAAATTCAGATTGGACTGATGCTCGGTATTCAGATAGTACTTGTTCAATAACAACTTGTTTGACAACTGAAGTTACAACAGCACTGAATATGTGCTACTTATAACCAATCCAGGAAGTTCCAGCTGCCCAACACCCCTCTGTTTGTGTGATCACAATCCTGGGCACTTGACAACTGGCTTGCACTCACAATGGTTGCAGTGTCCTGCAGCCATAAGATTGCAATTTGCATCCTTAAACAAAGTCAGTGGGCAAGGTTACAAATTGCTCTGATCTGTTGCCTGCACTCACCCCCACCTAGCAGCATTTACCCTTGCCATGTTTGCTTTGCATCTTGCAGGCCACCTGTCCATCCTGCCATCCACCCACCCCCTTCTGGTAGCAGCCACTTCCCAGCTTTTGTTCTTATGACTCTCCACCACCCACACCCCCTGTAGCAGCCACTTGCCTGCCTGCCAGACCGCTTGCTAGCCACCCGAGGGTCACTTAATGACCTGTAATCCTCACTTAATAAGACAACAAGGGCTGCTGGGAATTCCATCACTAAGCAATGCAGTTCCTATTACTATTGTTAAGCAAAAACTACTTGTAAGAACTGATTCGCAAACACTTTCTTTTGCTCGTTTTAGGCCATAAGAAGGATGAAGAACCAGGTGTTTCCTTAGCATCATTCCTGATTTCTCGTGACTCTTAAATCTGAGTTTGGAGCCCTTTAATCTTAATGGAGCTGAAGATTTTTGTGTTTTAAAAAAATTATAGAAATTATAGAAAGAATTTGTATTTTAGGTCTTGTATCCTAAAGGCTGCATCCTAAACCCAGGAAATCATAGCAGGTGATGCTAAAGTGTTCTTCTGAATTAACATATTTAATTTAGGGAAACCACTTGCTCCTAGTCAAGATCTTACTGATCTCTTGACACCAACTTTATTTGTTCTCTGATCAGAAAATTCTCTGATTAGAAGGAAGGTATGTCAGTCACTCATGTCTCCTCTTCTCTCTCTCCATCCTGTTGCCTTTGATATATAGAAAACAGCTAGCAAAATAACATGCTACCCAAGCAGTGCCTTTCAGGCCTAATTGCTTCATAAAGAATTATCCTTTCCTTAATATAGCCATAGGTTCTCCCTCAAACTGTTCCAACTAACATGGAATCAGTACAATATGTACATCATATCTCCCAAATAAAATATCATCATTGTAGAAGCATGCTAAGTTAAAACAATTGATATGTTTCAATCCTGCTATTAACCAAGCACATAAGCAGACACACACAAACACAAAATTATATCACCTGCCCATTTCTGCTTTCTTTTTTCATTCTATATTCAGTACTGTATTCTATTCAACAATAGAAATCTTTGAAAAGCACAGGCATTTTTAAACCTCCTCACCAGTAATCAGAAACCCTGACATGTTGATCTATGAGGTAGTAATTACATGGCTGTAATAAAATAAAAGGGGGGGGGGAGGAAAACCATGCCTAATCCGTTACCTGAATTTCGAACAAATTTAGAATAATTTAGAGAAGTACTTAACAGAATAGCTGAGCCTTTTGTCTTGAAGCTTCCCCTTGTGGAAGAAGGAAGCAAAGTAATGTCAATATTTTTAAAAGTTTAAAGCCAGTTTTCCTAGAGAAACACATATTAAAAAATATGCACAACATTAAAAAATTGAGAAAGATATAGCAGTGTTCTGTTTTTCTTCTCTTTTTTTTTTTTTTTTTAAAAAGGTAGTTTATTGTCTCCATTTTACATTGTGGAGAGAGATTGGCTGTCCATGGCCAACTCATGCCTACAACATATCTCTCTTACAGCAGTGTTAGTAGTAGTTTTCAGGATTGCTTTCCAATACTAAATACTAAAAATCCCTCCTTTGTACAGAAATGGTTACAACTCTAAAAGAACGAATGTGCTGGTGATAATGATTTTTTTTAAATAGAAGTCATGCTAAAAACTATGTTCAGGATAGCTAAAGATCTAAGCTTTTTTCCTGCCTTTTTCTGGGGTTGGGGATAGGGTAGGGTGGGGTGGGATGAGGCAATCCTTTTCTTAATTTGGAAGACTATGACACTTGGTGCTCAGTCACTACTTCTGGGCTCTCTCGCTTAATGGTTCTACTGGCCTGTGTTTGATTTTGTTACAATAAATAAATCCTTGAAAAAGCAGTAAACCGTTTACAAAATGAAATGCTTTTATTCTGTTACCTGCAGTTTGTGGAAGCTTTGGGGAAATTAATTCATGCAAGTATGAAGCAAGAGTCACGGTGAATAGCCGAGCTTTCTCATTCCCATTTCCTACCTCCTGTGTGTTTCCTCGCTGTTTCTTGAAAATAGAACACTTTTAGTTCCCAAATGACCACTGGAATAATAAAAAACAAGCCACACAAATTGTCCTTCTGTTTAAATGGTGGTGTCATTTTTATTTTAACTAGAAGCTACAGTACAAAAATGACACAACTAATTAATGCAGGGTTTTTCCCATGTAATATATAATATGCAAAGCTTTGGTAACATGCACTCGGTGTATTTCATTTACAAGGACAGGATAATTGGAAAGTGAATTTTCTTGTTGTCATGGACAGTAATTGATTTTTCTTTTTAAAGAAAAAAGTTATTTAACATTCATTTCATTAGCTTCCTTAACAGTGGAATTAATGAAATTTTGAGAATCAGATGCCTATTCTGGAAATAAATGTTAAAATTAGCTATAGTTAATGAGCATCCAGATGCTATCCTTTTATATTCAGCAAGAATTTTTTATTTAATAGATTTATAGGTATATATATATATATATATGATGTCATGTTGAAATGTCATATATATATATATATATATATATATATATATGACATATATATATATATGATATATATCTATATATCTATATATGATATATATATATATATATATATATATATATATATATGATACTATATATATATATATATATATAGTATCTTCATCATGCTTGCCATGCTTTGGATAGAAAATCCAAAGAGGAAAACAACAAAGGAATATATACTTTAGCAGTGCTTATTACTTCACTTGAAGAAAAAAAATAATACAATCCATTTCTTCATTTAGTTTTGTATCAGCACATTACAGGTTTTCATGACTTAAAGTAAGCAATATACTGATGTTTAAAATCATTCCAGTATAAAGACAGTATGGTAGCTTTCTACCAGGGGAGGTCAAAATTGAAATCTTCTTAAGTCTTGAAATGGCAATTTGAAGAATTTTAGTGAGAGATTGTTTCTGTGCCCCCTTGTTCTAAGGAGGTATTGCAGTGGTGCAAATCAGCCGGTTTTATCTGGTTCGGGTGAATCGGTAGCGGTGGTGGTGGGAGGCTCCACCCACCCGCACGGACGTCATCACATCCCGTTTTTGATGCTCTGTGCACGCACGCAGGCGCTCGCAGTTGCAAACTGGTAGTGAAGGTAAGTTGATTTCACCCCTGAGGTACTGCAAATGATCAAAGAAACTTCTTCCTAAGTTATCCCAGTAAAATTGCTCAACTCAGGGTTATTGTTTGATTTTAATAGCTATGAGACTTCTACCTTTTTCTTATCTCCCCCTCCCCAGATACTTATCAACTCTTGCCTGATGTTCTTCCTGCCTTTCCCAAAATCAATCTAACACATTGCTATATTTAGATTAATTTTGAAGGGAGAAATATATATATAGAAAGAGAGATATAAAATCTGAGCTATTTTTCTTGGGTATGCAATTGGGAGTTGCTGTCTATTTGAACACCAGTAGATGTTCAACAGGCAGTATAGAATCTTCTGTGTTTCATGAGAAATGTGTCATAACTGCAAGCATTAAATGAACAGCAGAGGTTCATTTAGCGGACACAGACTTTGCAGCTGCTATAGGTGCTCGTTCTGCAAATTTAACATAGCAAATAGCAATAGCTATTAATTGTAGTGAGACACAGGCTATATTTAGATTAATACATGGCATATACATCAAATTATTATTCTCTGTGCAACCATGGCTACATTTCGGCTAACCCTTGGAAAATTGCCCTTTTATAGATTGTTTTTAAACCTTTGTGAGACAGTAAAATAGTCATTTCTGTTGTTACAATTGGCTAATAAGTTCACAAGTCACACTAAAGTAAAAAGCACTCAAATGATCAGGCGTATCAACCTGAAAGATGCATTGACTTATCTGCCAAGAACAATTCCCTTCTGGTTTTCATGCAGTAAGCAAAATATTCAGCTGTGTTGTTAATTAGGAATCATTAGCAATCTGAACAAGCAGATGTAATTTTAGCTATTAGGTCTCAAATTACCTTCTTTTAATCAGCTTGTACACTGATGTTCAGGTTAGACTAAGAAGTGTCTCTTGCATACGTTAAGTTGTATTACTGCTTAAAATATGTTAAGTTTTGATGCAAAGTTGAATTCTGTTTTCTATAGGATTCCTGCTCCTACAGTCTGAATAGTTTGCTTTAAAAATAGTGAAATTAATCCATCATATACTCTACACTGTGCTAGATAACCATCAAATCCCACTGCTTGGACTAAGCAATTGTGATAAGAGAGCAATATGGGTAGGGGTGGATCCTACCGGTTTAATAACTGGTTCCCTGAGTGTGTGCGTGCGTAGTTTAGCGAATACTTAACTTCTGGATTGCTGCTTGGGAAGGAAAAGAGCTGAGGCATGGCAATCCACTCTGCTGTGTGACTCAGCTGAGTAGATAAAGGTAGGTAAAGTGAAGGGCCGGGCCGGTGGGCACACTTGCTCGTGGAAGTGAACCAGCTGATCTTCGGAGCTACAGTTTGCCCAAACCAGTAGAATCCCACTCCTGAATATATGTCAAGGGCAGAATAAAAGACAAACAATTTGATATCGCTAACAGTTGGTGGCAGTTATAGAGGACATGTACAGTAGATAGAGTCCTGAGGATTCTTTCTTTGATGCCAGTCAGAAGTCCTGATCCATCTAACCATGAAAACCTTGGGATGTTAGCATTAAAGCATCAATCTCTATCAGATACCTTAAAAACAACCACCATGGACCCCTTTGTTCAAAAGAAGTACTGCAAAAGATGGGGGGGGGGGCATTCAGTTTATGTATGTAACATACATACATAAGAGAGAGATGGTCAGCCAGTGTTTCCTTAATAGATCATTGCCCCCTTTCCAAGTCTCAGATTTTGATGAGCTCAGTGTGGTATAGTTTTGCTTGTAAATTCTTCACAATGTCACAGGACAATTGGAATAGAGAAAAGTTGCTGGTATATTGCATCTTCTCAGATCCCTGAGGATTCGGGATCTTCAAGAATGGGGTATTAGTTTCTTTTCACTTCTGCTTCTTGAGTGAATGTAATAGTTTTCAATTTAAGACCAACATTGGGACTGGAATCTTGGTCATTGAACAAAGTGATTGTTAAGCAAGATACTCTCATGACTGCGTTGCTCAATCTCAGCACTCTCAATTGGGGTCATTAAGCAATCTCTTAGGTTGCTAGTAGATGGAATGAAAGAGCTGCCTGTCAAGTTCAGCTCTCCTCCATATACAGAAGGGAACTGCTTTGGTGGGCTGCACGAATGAAGCTTGGATCTTTGGATCTGAACTCTGTTTCTACTCCCCACCAGAAAACTTCAGCTTTGCTCCAGTGACCTGCAGAGATCTTCAGGATCTGAGCTCTGTTTCTGCATCCTGATGGAGGAATTCATTTTCCCCTCCACGGAAGAGAACTGCAGGCTGCAAGAACAGAGCTCCTTCAGCCAGCCCCATAGTCAAATGGGGCTTCTGTCTCTGGAAATGGAAATCACATGATCATGGGGCTCTGGCAACTGGTCGTACATGTAAACAGATTGCTAAGCACCCAGAACTTATTTTCAAGATCACTTTGAATATTCCAGTGTGTATACTATCAGCCTTTTTAACTTGGGTTAACAATTACAATAATATGTACTAGATTGCTTGTATTTCTATTTAAAATGTCTCTTTCAACAACAGGCAGATTTATGCTTCTGGAAATGATGCAATGATGTTGTATGCTCACATCCCAAACATAGTTAAATATTACTTGTGAATATTTTGATTTATGATCCTGTAAAGGATGTAATTTTTTCAGTCGGGTTAAATGCAATTGTTATTATTTGATCTCTGATATTAAGCAGTTTTACTAAGAAGAAGAAGAAATAATTTCCTACTTCTGTTCTTGGTTCCAAGGCTGCCTGCCGTTGTCACCATTAGTCACTTTTGTTTGGTGATCATTTTAAGTATACTGTTCAGAAGTGTTTTAAATTCCAAAAGTGAGCCTTGACCAAGCTGTTTGAAAGTATTTATGGGAGACTTACATGATAAATTATACCATGAGACTTTAGATAAAATATCTCCTTTGTAAGAAAGGTAAATAAGTCAAACCAAAAGGTAGCTTTCAGAAAAATTGAGTTATAAACAGCAATTTTAACATGTATTTTATTGACATGATTTAGTACTGTCCTTTGCCCACATTTGTATCACATATCAACAGATATTATATGCATCTCTTCATTGAGGCAGTATACAGGTAGTCCTCGATTTACAACAATTTGCTTATTAACCGTTTACGATGGCACTGAAAAAAGTGACATGATGATTTTTCTCACTTACGACCATTGCAGCACCCTGTGGTCATGTGATTTGCATTTGGATGCTGGACAATTGTCTTCCGTTTATGATGTTTGCAGTGTCCTGGTATCGTGATCACTTTTTACAACCTTCTGACAAGCAAAGTCAAGGGGGAAACCTTTTCCAGCAAGCCGGCCTGGCCTAAACAAAATGACGTATTAATTTTAATTCCAATTTTAAATTATTTTATAATGTCTATTAATTTATTGCTTGTTGGATTTTTTATTTAATATTTTTCTAACTTTTGTATTATATGTCTCTTATGTTGTATGCCGCCCTGAGTCCTTTGGGAGGAGGGCGGCATATAAATCCAATAAATCTGAATCAGATACACTTAACAACCATGCCACTAATTTAACAACTGCAGTGATTCACAAGAAATTGTCGTAAAATGGGGCAAAACTCACTTAAGAAAATTTCTCACTTAACAACATACATTTTGGGCTCAATTGTGGTTGTAAGTTGAGGACTCCCTGTATTATGATTTGCCCAATTTGAAATCTTAGCTGAGAAATTATTATAATTATATATCTTCATAATGTAATTCATTTTTCTGTTTTCTGTTCACCAGTGCATTGATTATTTAAATGCAAATAGTAGCTTTTCTTCATTATTATTATTATTATTATTATTATTATTATTATTATTATTATTATTATTATTATTATTATTATTATTATTTATTTAATTTGTATACCGCCCTTCTCCCTCTCAGGACTCAGGGCGGTGAACAGCCACAATAAAAAGAAGAGATACAAAAATTAAAATAGCAGATTAATAAATATTAAATAGTTTGGCCTCTTAATTATAACACCCAATGCTAAAACCCAATTAAAAGACTATACGAGACTGGCTGCACAAAATAGATGTGTCTTCAGGGCCCGACGGAAGAGTCGTAAGTCTGTGATCGTGCGTAATTCAGGGGGGAGGTCATTCCAGAGGGCAGGAGCTGCCACAGAGAAGGCTCTTCCCCTGGAGGTCGCCAGCTGACATTGTCTGGCCGACGGCACCGTGAAGAGGCCCACTCTGGGGGCGGACTGGTCGGTGGGAGGTATTTGGCAGAAGGAGGTGGTCTTGTAGGTAACCAGGTCCCTTGCCATGGAGCGCTTTAAAGATGATCACTAGAATCTTGAAGTCTTGAATCTAGAATCACTAGAATCTAGAATCTTAGTCTTGGCTTGTGTACACCATTCACTTTTTAATATTCAGGTCAGGCAGTAGAACATGAGCAGTCAAGTTTGAATTAAGAGAATGTATCTTTTAGAGAAAAGTGCTTTTCTAAATGCTATAGAAGTTGTTTTCTGACATAAACAATAAACCAGTTGACTTGGCAAAAAATAAAAGGAAAAAAAAGGAGTGGGAAAAAAATGAGGGTAGAATGGTTACCAATATTTTTTTCTGGATGTAGAATTACTTGTCTCTGTTCAGCTTCCAGCCTTTTAGGTGCTATTTTTCAATTCTATGACAATTCCCTGCAGCCACCTCGCCACAACCAATTCACCATGGACAACTTGCCACAAAGACCATTTGCCATGGCTAACTTGCTGTGGGACAACTCCCTGTGGGACAAGAGTTAAACAAATATCAAAGATGTGGTGGAATAGAATCATTAAAAACAGGATGCAAAAAGAGGGACAAAATGAAATGTGAATGATAAAAATTAAAATATTTTTTATTTATTTTAATAATTAAAGTGAATTGTTAAATTGTCCTGTAGTGAGTTGTTGCATGGCGAATTGGCCATGATGAGTTGTCCTGTGGTGAGTGCCTCTCTTCTGAACTCCTCTTTGGCTGGTAGAGGGCTGCAGCAGGCCATCATGCCAAAAATGGGGCTCGGGAGCCCGTTTTTGCTGATAGAGCACTCGGGTCACCACAGGCACTCCCGACACAAATAATGTCAAGATGGCCATGCCCACCCTGGACACTCCCATCCCAGCTCCCCCCCCCCCCCAAGTCAAACCCTGATGCGTCCCTCAGTGAAATTGAGTTTGATACTCCTGCTTTAGTGACTGCAGTTAACTGTTGCCTCAGCATAGTATCCCTCAGGATTATACTGTAAAATGCAAGTTGATTGGGCTTGGGGATGCATACTTGGTTAAAGCTGCTTTATTGTGTCTTCAACAACCTGTCGCTGCGATAATATCAGGAAAAACAGGAAAAGGCCTATTTTGAAGAACTGTATTATCTATATAATTTTTTTTTCAATGAAGTAAATATGGAGGCCTACCATATTCATTTAGTTTGCAGGTATCCTAATTATTTTAGTAACTGTTAATTGGCTGTACAGTTTTGAAATATTCTAAAACCCTTTTGTTACACCTAAGAAATGACTTTTATTTTGTTTTTTATCTGATAACCTCTTCCCCTTGCCTTATCCTCATTCAATTTTATCGTTCCATTTCCCATCTTTTCCTTTGCAGTTAACCCTTCCTCTTATACTCATCTCTATTGACTTCAGAACTCATTTTTTAAAATTACAGTTTAAATTCATTTCAATTGAATTCCTTCAATTCAGAGCCAATTACGATGGTTTAATATTGATTTAATACTTAGCATCTGACTTAGGTACTGTATCATATTACATTGATATCTCTATTACACTAATAATCCTCTCATCATAATGCGCTGTTAAGTGCCAAAAATAAACAAACTAAAATGTGTTACAGTTGACAATTGAGTTGATTTGGATCCCATGTTTATCCACAAATTCATCTTTTCAGTAATACTAGTGTTATGCTAGTAAAATAATGGATATATTAATTTGTAATTGGAAATGATTCAGATAGGTTTCTACATATTGTATAGAATCTTTGTAATCTGAAAAAGTAAATTCATTTATGATGGCATGCCAAAAACTCAAAAATGAAGTAAGAAATGTGAGCATAGCCAATAACTGAAAGATACAATGTCATCAACAACAGATCAGATAATGTACATTATCATACATTGCAATCTTTTCAAGAGATTAGTCTCTCATTTTATTGAACACTAGCTTTACCCAGCCATGCGTTGCTGTGGCCCAGCCTGGTTAAATGGTCAACCAATCTGTGTGTAGATCTACACCTGCGCACGAACACACAACCACCGTATAACCCCCAACCTACTTTATTTCTTGCTTTCTCCCTCTATGGGCCACCTGGGAGTGTGCTATCCTCTATGCCTTGTTTTGGCCCTAGTAGGCCTCCATACAGTGTTGAACTTTGGAGGCTTATTCGATTGCTAAAGAAACGACCGTTGGAAATGTGAGGGGTGTGTGCGTGAAGCATCATAAGAAGGAGCTGGGTGGGAGGAGCTACAGTGCGTACCTTTTACATTTGTGCTGCTTGCACATGACACACGTGTGCCAGCAACACAAAATGTACGTATGATTGCATCGGAAGTCCTTGGGAACGTGTGAAAATTTGGTGTCGATCGGTGCAGTATTTTCTGCGATTAGTGGTTTTACACAAACTATTTTACATTTTTATTTATATAGATTACATGAAAACATGGCTAGAAATCAACTGAATAGTTGAGTTAAGATACATAGCACCCTCACATATATTTGGCCTTGAAAAAGAAGGCACTTTTGGAATACATGATGATGAAATTTGGTGTTTAAATTTGGTGTCTTTGGTTAGATGGAAAGGTTGCTTTGAGGCACCTTGACTTCTGTTAGTTTCATTTTATTTTTATTTATTTTATTAAATTTATATCCCGCCCTTCTCCAAACGGACCCAGGGCGGCGCACAGGAATGTTAAAATACATACAAAACATATAAAATTTAAAAAACTTATTCTAGTAAAACCTGTGCTAAAAACCGAATTAAAATCCCAAATTTAAAACTGTCTAATGGTCAATACAGGGGGTTACGCTAGGCCGGCTAGATGGAATAAATGTGTCTTCAG
Organism: Rhabdophis nuchalis; assembly: GCA_039707465.1. NCBI lineage: Eukaryota > Metazoa > Chordata > Lepidosauria > Squamata > Natricidae > Rhabdophis > Rhabdophis nuchalis. The sequence continues at coordinate 62,029,051 of CM077644.1, forward strand.
ACACTTGCGGAAGAGGCGGAGGTCAGAGATGGTGCGGAGTTCAGGGGGTAGGTCGTTCCAGAGGGCTGGCCCAGCCACAGAGAAGGCTCTTCCCCTGGGTGTCGCCAGTCGGCATTGTCCAGCCGACGGCACCCTGAGGAGGCCCTCTCTGTGGGAGCGTATCGGTCTGAGGGATGTATGGGGCAGGAGGCGGTCTCTCATGAACACATCCATATAATTTTCTTGAAACACTGCAAGTTTACAGCCTAGAAATATTCTAAAAATAAGTTGCTTTTATACTCTTTCTAGTGTCATCAGTCACTGGTTGAGTAAAAGCATAAAGCTAGATTTACACATTGCTTTGCTGTATCTTCTCTTAATATCTCTGCATCAATGACATTGTATCATGTGAGAGCCTCAGAAAACAACTCTGAAGTAACAAGATGCATCTCCTGCTAGGAAATGATTGTGTAAGAAATCCTGTAGTACCAAGTCTCTGGATCACTAATTTTTTAATTATAATTACCAAAAAGAAAAGCTAGAGCTTCCCTCCAGGTAATTTTGTTCACAATAATCCAGACGTCCTCTCAGGATGAAATAAAAATCTTTATTTATTTGGAAAGATGTGTATCTTTTATATATAAAAAATTACCTATTTTTTTCCCCCTGGGCTTTGGCAGATACGTAGACATTTGAACTTCTTATTCTAAGCTTGACAATATCTTTCATATTTCCAATTATTAATCAGTATTGCAAAATGAAGTAAAGGTAGTCCTCGACTTACAACATTTAATTTAGTGACAGTTCAAAATTACAACAGCAATGAAAAAGGTGACTTATGACCATTTTTCACAGTTATGACCTTTGCAGCATCTCCATGGTGATGTGATCAAAATTCAGATGTGTAGCAGCTGATTCATATTTATGACAGTTGCAGTAACCCTAGTATCATTCATGATTCGGTTTTGCGACCTTCTGACAAGCAGTCAACGAGGAAGCAAATTCACTTAACATTCAGATTACTAACTTTTCTTTTTTTTATATTGAAAAAGTTTTATTGGTTTTACATTTTTCTATAGGGTAGGGTAAGGGATACAAAGAAATTTTGAGAGCATTCACGTCAGAGTCGTCGGCCCTTCCGAGACCTCAAAATACACAATAAAAATATAACCAAAAAAAAAGCATTTTTCATAACACTACAAGGTAAAAGCAAGTACATATACCTAAATTTTCAATTCCATGCTGTCAGACATTTACAAAAAATCCAGATACAGATATTATGCAAAATTGTTCAGAAAAATCAAGGCAAAGTTATTTTTTCGATCTAAGTCTCTTGGCTATTGTATCTTCTTTTTCTCCTCCCTGGCCCCGAGCGGGCGGGGCCGTGGCCCCCTCCGTCCCCCCTGGATCTTCCCCCAGGGCAGAGGAATATTTTTTAAGAAAGGCTTCCGCCTCAGCAACTGTTTTAATCCTCACTCTTCCTCCTTCCCAGAACACCAGCATCCCTTCGGGTGTCACCCACTTGAACCAAATCCCATGATCAAATAAAATTTTAGACAACAAGGAAAATTTCCTCCTTGCTTCTCGAATCTTTCTAGGAATCTGCTTCAAGATAGTGACCGTTTTTTGTTGGTAAATTAAAGGGTTCTCTCTCTGCGCCCTCAGGATTTCCTCTCTGGTTGACCTTCTAACAAATTTCACATGTATCTCTCTAGGCACTTCATTTATCCTGGCATATGCTGAGTTAATTCTATAGGCTAGGTCAATGTCCCCCCTGATCTCATCTTTAGGTTTAGGTTACTAACTTTTCAATTGCAGTGATTCTCCTAACAACTGTGGCACGAAAGGTTGTAAAATGGGGACAACAAATGTTTCACTTAACAACAGAAAATTTGTGCTCAATTGTGGTCGTAAGTCAAGGACTACCTATACTACACACTGTTTTGTATTGATTGTTCTTGCTCATTTCATGCAATCTTGCTTTGTATGCAAGGATGATTTGAGCCAAAGCTATGATGTACTCCAAGAAGCATACTAACACATTGTTTTTGTTTAAGATAATAAACTGCTGTAAATACAACATTTTATAGGCATATATAGCTAGTGTAAATTTGTAGCTAACTTAGCTTTGCGATAACTACATCATTCCCTGAACTGTTGTTAAGAGAGATTGCTGCCTGCATGTGTGTGCAGTTAAATTAGTTCTGTAATGGATTGCTTCATCCTTGAGAATCTGCAGTGAAGGAAGCCAGTGTTTGATTGCTGAAGCATTTACACTATGTAGTTTTATAGTAAGAAATAAAAGTTATTGGAACTGATTGGCTTTGGACCGTATTACGACATTTTGTTTCACATCACTGGACAATACATTTTATCTGTGCTTTGGAGAATGGAGAATGATTATGCCAATAAAGTATTGAAAATGTTGGTGAGTTCTTTGTTTTTAAAATTATGTCATATATCAATTTACAGTTTCCTGCATTAAAACTCTGTGGATTCTTGTTTAAATATAGACATTTCTCTTACTTGTTAATGTAAATTTATTGAACGGCGTTGGTGAGACCATTTCTATGGAAGTGTATTTGTTTTGAACTAATTGGAATAATTTCCTGACCTTGAATCTAAATTCAGATTGCAATGGCAACCAGGAATTCTTTCCATGGAATCTCATACATGGATGTATTTTTGTGTGTGCATAAATTATTACTATTTCATCTTAAATATTGTAATGCCATCTACATGGTTTAGGTTTTAAAAATATGAAAAATACAACTGGTACAGACAGTGATGTCTTACAAGCTGAATGAGCCATTGAGAACACATTGTGTAGTTAGTTCAGGATTTCATGGAATTCACTTATTATTTTAAGTACAGTTCAGAATTTTAATTTTGACCTATGAAAACTTGAATATTTTTGCAATGAAGAAGTGAATTTTCTGTTCATTAAAAATTAATTCTATGGTCTGTTAATATCCTTTGTATAAAACAGATGCTGCTACACTAATAGAATTTATTTCTCTAAAACGAGTCTACCTTTTGAACAAAAGCAGTTGGTTTCAGATAAATTCATTGATTTTTAATGTATGGATAATGCAAAACATAAATAAATAACTTTTTCCGAGAGCAGTATACAATACTAATTGCTTGGTGGTCACATGTTCTTTGTGTGGTGGTTCAATATGTAAGTCCTGAAATATTACTTCCCACTGACTTAGTGTATATGTATTTTAATGTTCTACATGTGGTGTTCTCACATTTGTTTTCAATTCTATGTAAAATCATTTTTTAAGCAGCAGCAGTGTTTTTATGTCCCTCTCAATTTGGGTCAGTCACATTTCAAGAAGAAAAAACTATACTTGTGATTAATTATATAATAAAGCAATAGATGTGCACGCATCATTTTTTGTTTATACAAAAGTATCAGCTCAAAGTATGTATAATACAATTAAAAACTAGTTAGATTACTTTTTTAATGGTAGCCATTAACATTTGTAAACAAAGCAAAGTAAATGAGAATATAAACTAAAAACAGAAATAGAGATCTAGCAACTATTTCCCCCCCTTTAAATAAAACGTATGTGTTAATAATTAGGAAAAAGTAATATACAAAAATACATTACTACACTTAAGACACTGGACAAAAATGCTGTGGAAGTTGAACATAATAAAATGTTACCGTGTTTCCCCGAAAATAAGACAGGGTCTTATTTTCTTTTTACCCCCGAAATAAGCACTTGGCCTTATTTTTGGAGAGGTCTTATTTTTGAGGTGCAGGAGGCAGCAAGCATGGTCACCTCATGGCTGCTGCTGTGTTGTAATATTTTCGGGGAGGGGTTATTTTCAGGGGCGGGATTGTTTTAGCACATGGCTCAAAAGCCCGATTGGGCTTAATATCCGGGGAGTTTTATTTTCAGGAGAACAGGGTACTTATGAGCAGTCGGATTTCCCAATGAGAAAGCAGATCAAGATGGCAAAAAGTTAATTTTGGATTTCAAAAACAGACAGGGAGGACAAGGAACAGACTGCAGCTGGTAAAGAGAACAAGAAGAATGCAAGAGTAGAAGCAGTGTGTGGAAAATTTGTGATAAGGAGAGGAGGGGCTTTGTAATGTTGAAAGGAGGATGTATATTTTAATAAAACCCATACTTGGGATATGTGTTCAAAAAGGGAAAATCCCTGATTGATTTCAACAAACTAGAAAGTCTATAAGAAGAATTAAGGTAACTTGTCATTCAAACAGATATATTTGCATGATGTATGCATATTAACATGCTGGAAGGTAAATGACATCAGCCCCTTCATGTATAAAGTGAGTCTTCTATAAAATAATTGCATCATATAGATGGATGGACAAAGAGTTGGGGAAGAAATAAAACTGGGGCTGTTATTCCATTTTCCATAAATGTTTATATCCGTTGTGATGAGTAGAAAATGTTTTGAAGCCCTAATACAACTTGCTTTTCTTTATTTCTCTTGCTTATTTTTAAACAAGCAATTTTATAACATACTTTAAATTTTATCCATAACTTGGAATAATTCATAATTGTGAATATATAATGATTTAATTTATTTTGTTTGCAAGTTCAGAACTAGTTAGCTGATTAAATTTGATGCAGAGTTCATTTCAAAATGTCATGTCAATACTGTACTAAGTTAATTTAATTTCTGAGATGATATTTTAAAGCATAGAATCATGAGAGTAATAAGACAGAATAACCAAAGGTTGCATAGACAATAGTATCTTCTGAATGAAATAGAGAATTCATCATCTTTCTAAACTTTTTGTGCCTGTTTTTCCATTGGGCAAAATCTGCTGTCAACCAAGATTCACTAATATGTAGTCCTTGATTTGGCATTCAAATAAGAATGGGCAAGTTGCAATTGGGAAAATGTGGGAGGAATAATGTTCAGTGAGTCCTGGTTTGATTTTGGGTTATGTGATTGGCTGGCTGTAGTTTTTGAGTCATAGTCCTTGGTTTTAAGTACTGTCTGTGTGATGTAAATAGGTGTTGTTGTTATTGCTTGGATGTCTTCTGATGATGTCATGTTCTAGTTTTGGGTTTATTTGATCAGCTATGTATGATGTGGCTTGGAGCTCAAACCAACAACATAATTACTAAACCTAGCTACTAATATTCAAAGACATTTCAATTAAAAACAAAGAACCAATACATTAAAAACAAGATAAAATGCAGGATCCAATCTGGGTCGGTCACTGGGACCAGCAGTTTTGTCTTCCTAGCAGAGAAAAGTATATATTTATTTATGGCCCATCAACTCTCTCCCAAAACTGAGGTATGTTACAATCCATAGAATACTAAACAGTAAAATAGAAAAAAATGTTCAAAATATTAGAACAATAATTATCATAACACAAACAGTAGAGGCAAGAAAAAAGGGGCAAGAAAAGGCCAGACTTTATATTTAAGCTAAATCTGGCCTTCATTTGGTATCAAACTGTTTTCCAGATCTGAATTTTGGGATGTACAACATCAAGGATGTGCTTTCGCATGGTTTGGGGATCCCCAAATACTTTTACTATCTTAAACAGTATTAAATCATTAAAGTCCAGCTTGTACAGTGGTGGGTTCCTACCAGTTTGGACCGGTTCGGTAATGGTATGGTGGCCTAAGTTGCTGGAAATCTACAATGATAGTATCTGATCACAGGGTCTAGATGACCAATCTACATAATTCAACAATGTTCTTATTGTTCTCATCTGGTGTTACTTTCAGATTACCATTTCCATTTGTAATGATGAATTGCTTTTTACATCTTCTTTTGACATATTATACCTGAAGGTTCCTTGGTGGAAAATAGATTTATATCACCACCTGATAAAGGCAGAGGTCTTCCAGAAATGTTTTCAGAATCAGCATTTCTTTTTTTGTATTGAAAAAGTTTTTTCTTTTTAAGTGGGTAATATTTTAGCAGAAAGTTTCTGTTTATATGAAACATTTTTCTGTTCTGCTTTCCTGTAGTGACTTACCAGTTGAGAACTAAGGAGAGATAGTGGCTTTTGAAATGAAATTACTCTTATTTATTGGGAAGTGATTGAAATATCAACTTGGAAGTCTCAAGAACCATTCACAAATATATAACATTTTTGTGGATGCAAAAGTTGGTGGCTTTTAGCAGAGATGGCTAAATTGACTGCTTTGATTAAAGAAAACAGAATTCATTTTTTTTCTGCTTTGAAACACCTTTTGGACTTTGTGCGTGAGGTGGAAAAAAAATGAAACTTTGATTTTGGATTTTGCTGTTTAAATAGGTTTAGTATTATAGAAATGACTAGTATATACTATTACATAAAAGTAAAAATAGACAGTTTCATGTTATTATCTTCTACTACACCAAAAAGAGTAGGAAGCCAATACTTTTTTTCTTTCTTTTTCTGTCTACCCCATACTTTTCTCTCTTCCCTTTTCCACCATTATTTTACCTTTGCCTTTCTTTATAGTTGTGTATTTTATGCTTTGCTAAAACCAATAAATTTTTGAACAGTGAAAATGTGTAACACTTAATTTTTTACAATGTAATGTGTAAAATTATTCCATTAAAAAGAACTGTTTTATGTTGTCATATTTGATCTGTAATCAATCTCAATAAGTCTTGATTCAATATATTTTTAACTAGTTAAGAGAAGATAGCTCTTTTGTTTATTTTCAATAATTGCAAATTATTGCAATTATTGGCTCTGGAATAAAATTTGCATTAAGAAAGATTGGTTTGCTGAAAGTTATTAGAATTTTTGTTTGAAGTACTCTGTTGAATCTGCTGATAGGTGTTACTAAATGAGGCATCTTAAGGAGCAGTTATATTACAATAAACTTAACCCTGCAAGATGCTTTGACCAAAGCCCGTCACTCCTAGCTATCTGAATAGCACACAATTGAGGCAGGCTTCCCTAATGGTTGGATGTTCTGAATTTACCAGCAGTTGTAGATTTGTATTGTTTTTAATTTTTACCTGTGCACCGCCCTGAGTCCCTTCGGGGAGATAGGGCGGTATACAAATCCAAGAATGAATGAATGAATGAATAAACAAATAAACAAACAAATAAACAAACAAACAAACAAACAAACAAATAAATGCCTTTGGAGTGAGCTTCTGGATGAGTGTCTCTTGGCTTCTAGGAATAAATACATTTTAAGGTATAAAATCATATTGTGTTTCAGGTATAAGTGGATGAATATACCTATTAAAAGTGGTTTCCTAAGCAGGCCCAGTGTTTTTTAATGCATGCAATGCTGCTTTGCTGAAGGGAATGCTTTCACTTATCCATGTTTTTACCACTACTCTGCAGCGAGCTTTACTATTGTATACACAAGTGATCACACTTTGACATTATGTTTAGTTTCTGTAAAGGAATAATCAGTTGTATGAATGCAAACTATTCAAACTATATGATAATTTCCAGAGCCTGCCCACTTGCACTTCATTATTGTGGATAGAGTAGGCAAATGATACATTGCTTGGAAATCAGGAATTGTTCATCTTCTCGAACGGCTTAGTGGAAGGAAATGATGGGAAGGCAGAGGCTGAATGTGCTTTTTAATAACATCTGTAGTCTGCAGCATGGTAAAAAGCAACGTTTTGTACACATCCTGTAAAAATGATCATGTTAAAAAATACCACCATGAAAATAATTAAAATTAGAACTTCCTTATCTTCTGTGCAGTATTCTGAAACAAAAGCAACCTAATTAAATTACCATGCTGCTAAATTTCAGCTATTGATATGTTTGAAAGAATATTGTATAACATTTATGGCAATTTTGTGGCTGTATTATATTAGCACTTCTGGAAAATATTTTTAAATCTTCTTGAAGCTTATCCATTAAGAAGACAGATTGTGGTAACTTGAATATCTGAATAATAAATTTTTCACTCCATTAATAAGGAAATGCAAGGAATATTATCAGAATTTTCTGTCTGACATGCAAAAAACACTACATTTTTATTGCATCCAACAAAAATAAACTCAATTACTGCTACAGAAAAAGGATTATACTCTGTGTTTGCCTGTTATAAATTTGATTTATTTTTTATTGTAATTATAGTAGTTGATTTGGGGTAAGTTGAAAACATTTCTTTCTTCAAACATAATGAGGCTCTTGTGTTTTCTTTGTTACTGCATTGCAACATTTCAAACTGGCTCAGCACACACGACAAAGGGTTTAATTAAAATACTAGGAAGATGAAAAATATGTTTATCTGCATTAACTTCATAAATTTCCATTCTTTAATTCTAATAATAGAAGAAAAATAGTGTTGCTGAGAGAAGAGATTTTTCTTTATTTTAGACTGTGTCTTTTCCTAAACGCTTATGTAAACAATAGAGTAATTCTGTTGGATGGCTTGGGAATTCTGCTTCTGCTACATAGCAGAAGTACCATTTTATTCTTAGATGTAGGCAAATAAATAAGAAAACGAATAAGTAGGCTTCAGTGCCCAGCATCACAGTAAAACATAGTTATGTGAAAGGAATTCTCTTTTGATGCAAATATAAATGTGAATAATGATATCTACAGGTATGGTGCTCCCTCTGTTTCCACCTCTAGTGTTCATTTAAGCAGAAAGGCAAAGCATAAACATAATTTAAATGCTGCTTCAATCTACTATATTCTAGTTCCTTAATACGTATTTTGTTAAAAAATACTTCAGAGAAGTGTACCAAATTATATTAATCTGATTATGTTAGAAACAATTTCAGAACACATTAAATTTTACATAAAAAGCAACAGGAAAGCTAAATATTTTGATTAAGTTGGGGGGGGGATTTTATTTATTTATTACTTACTGGGTTTATATACTGCATTTTCTTGAGAAGTTGAAAGCAATTGAAATGCTACTTATTTCATTTTATTATGAGATTAATATTCTACCTTTCATCCAAGAGCTCCTGATAGCAAACATAGCATATCCTTTTCCAATATTTTACTACAGCTTGGAATCCTAGTAAAGGCACCTATTGAAGCTCAGCAAACCTGGCCATAGTTTCCAGCTGCTCTTTCAGCACAAGCTGAAACTTCAGGAAGGCCTCCCTGTTAATGAACAAATCTGGCTGTTGGGATCGATGCTACTGGATTGCCCGTTATTTACTAGCACATCCATCTATGAAAGGTCTAATCTGAGTGAGTTTTCCCAGTGTAGTACCTTATAGCTTCCAGGCACTAGAATGAGTATGTGCTATCAGCATTTTGAAAGCGTCTCATTCCAAATCAAGCTATCACTTCCATGTAAATGTAAAATAACACAGTATAAAGCCCTGGAAAGCTCTACCTTGAAGTTCCCAGAGGTTCAAATTTTCTACTGACTGTTCAGGCTGGAATCTGATCAGAAGTTATCAAACATAGCTGGATCTAGGAAGGATATTTGTGGGAGAAGGTACACTTTTTTCTTTTAGAAAGCAAATGGCACTAACATTGACAGAGTCCTAGATTCAATGGCTCTTGTCCTATTGGCTTCCAGACCTTAGTGAATATGATTTGTCTTTACCCACTAAGAAGCTTACAGTTTCATCTACTGTGTCGGCAGAAATTTTCTCTCACCCATTCTTTTTTAAAAAAAATTGGTTTATTCTCAGTAGAGTCACAAAACAATCTTTAGATGCAGGAAGAATAGAGGAAATATTAATGCTTCACCATTCCTGTCACCACAGTTCTACCTGAACTTCTTCCAATTTTCAATTGCATCCAGTTTTAGTTTTATGCCTCTCTTTCCAGTCATTTCATTTCCCTCAGTCCTCAGTAAACTGCGAAGCCTCCCAGGATCAGTGGTGACAGAACCACACTGGAACAGTCTCATTCAGTGGTCTGGTCATCTCTGATTTCTACAGGTTGATACGATATAAGAGAGACGTGCTTGCCAAATTGTCAGCATTCTCCCAGGATTCTTCCAGTTCTCTGGAAATCGTCTAGATCTATTAAGCACTTTGGACAAATCAACCAATATTGACCCAAGCTTCTGTTGCCCAATGGTTTAACAAGGAAGGAAGTGATCTGACAATGGTAGTGAAATATGTTAATGTGCTCCATTTTCAGATCACACCTCATCTGCACCAGATCTAGCATGTATCTCTCAAAGTGTATTTGGAGCAAATTTGTGGGTTGGCATGGAGGACATGAACTCACTAACCTTTTTTCCCAGAGCTTGAGGATTCAAGTAGACTAAACTTATGAACTCCAACACCAGCAATGAGAAAAGATCTAGAAGTTTATGGATGAGCAGCAGTCATTCCTTGTCAATGTGACTCTGTTTCATGCACAGACACTAGTATCCCATCAGTTCAGGCAATGCCCATCACTTCAAGTATCACCCAGATAATCCTGACAAGGCTTTCTTCCTCAGCTTTGATGTTTTAACTGCTGCAGGGCCTGAAACCACATCCTCTAAGCTGTGCGTATATGTGGCTGTGCAATGAGACATAACTTCTTGATAAAGCTGACCCAGAAAATTTGCAAATATGAACAAATGAGGGAAGGTAGTGAGTCAATGAGAAAATGGATACTAATGGAATTTGGTGACCTCTGAATTGTCAAAGGGTGGTGATGGTCAGATGCATCAGGATGCATCTCCACTTCCTGTGAGAAATGGAATCTAAAAGCACACTGCCTCATATGCAACCAGGCTTTTTGAAGTTTGTCTCTTTGATTTTCCTGGGATTAATTCCCAGTTCATCAGTCCCAGGTCTAGAGGAAGAAACCAGTAATCTTCCTTTCCTGTGGCTTTTAAAGTTTGGGGACTGGAAAGAAATACTAGAGCTATGGTCTTTCTGAATTGCCCCCTTGACCCATGTTTGTCCACATCAGTACGAATGCTGCTCAGAGGACCTCGTGATTTGTCCTTTTGCCTGGCTTAAAGAGAAGCATACAAATTGTATGAATGTTGACTGAAATCAAATGAATGTTGCCTGAAAAGTGTGCAGATTTCTGATTACACTACATCCCTTGCAGTTCAGCCGGCTTTCACTGGTAACTTCATCCTGATTTTCTGTAAATTTCTAATAAACTATGGTGGGGCCAAACTTGGAAATAACTTCTGAGAAACAACTACCAGCCATCAAATACTAGCATCTCAGATTCCTTGACTTGACCACTAAGTCAGATATTCTGAACACCCAAAATAAAATCCAGAAATCTATTAAAACCAAGGGAGAGGCTACAAAAACAAAAACAGAGCGTAATTCAGATATAAATGACAATGTGTTCAGTCATGTAATTTGAGAAATAAGATATAATAGGTAATTATTACAGGTTGTATTACTATAGATCTACTTTGAATTATAACTTTTCTTCAAGAAGGAAATACAATCCATAAATGGCAGCATTAACAAACATAGTGCTAAACAGTTTTGCCAATGTGAATATACAATAGTTTCAGTATACTGTGTCAGACAGTTGCTTAAGCAGTATTATGGTGAGACTCTCTACTCCTCCATAAACATATAATTGGAAGGAAAAAGAATTTGCTTGCTTATAATTTCTGTTCAAATTTACGTCTCTTATAAATCTATTCTTACACAATATTTGCATTTTCCATATTTTACTTGGAAGAGACATTTAATCTATATAGAACTAACATTCCCATGTCTGAAGCCTTCAACTGGACGAAATGCTAGAACAATTTTTTGAACCAAGATACTCATATGAGCTAAATTTCAGGATGCCAGAATTCATTACTCATGAGAGAATGCAGTTTGGAAAACTTTTGGCTGCCTCAGATCTGCTGAGTCATGTGATCCTTATTTAGTACTATTAATATAGTAATGATCAGCTCAGTCCCAACTTCAGGGTTACTTCTTCCAGCAGCTTCATGTAAATATTAAACAGTATATGGTAGGAAGACCAGATCCTGGGGTACTGACCCAGGAGTGGCCACTGGGTTGACCTTTCTTCTCTGTCTGCTGCTGACTAGAACTGCTCCCAGTGAGGAATAAGTAAAATCTCAGTATGTCAAGTGCTTTGATCATTGGGGTGTGTTGTTTTTGCATTTAGATTAAGGTGACCAGACGTCCCGCTTCTGGTGGGACAGTCCCGGTTCACCAGCAGATGTCCCGCGCCCCACCGCCTCTTCAAAATGTCCCGCTTTTTGCGGGCAGGAGGTGGGCACGGATAGCTGAGAGCACCGGCTAGGGCGGGGAGGGCATTGGGGCCAAGGAGAAGGGGGTCACACGCTCTGGTGCGGCATGCACAGAGGGCGTCGGGGCTGAGGAGAGGGGGCACGCCCGGCGGTGCTGAGAGCCGCTGGTTCAGGCGGGAAGGGGAAAGGAGGCCCGAGGCAGCCGCTTTCAGCTCGGGCGATCACGCCCGCATGATGGGCTAACAGCGGCCGGCTTGGGCCGCCTTCCCCCTCCCCAGCCGGCGGCTCTCAGCGCTGCCAAGCCAGGCCGCTGCCGCTGCCTTTAAAGAGGGCCCCGCGGGGGTGGGTAGGAGCATGCCCCTGCCCCAACGCCCTATACGCAGGCGCATGCTGCGCTGGAGCGTGCCCCCCCCCCCCCCCGTCGACGGTGTCCCGCTTTGGGAGTTTGAAAATCTGGTCACCTTAATTTAGATATACATAGATCACTCTGCTCACATCCCCTCCCTGTGTTTTCTGAAAATTCATTTAGGAGAATGTCTGGCTTGTAGCATAAAAATATTGCAAGCTTCTTAATACCAATCAGTAAGGACCTCAGTAAGGTCCTCAACAAGTTTTGTAGCTTTTCTACAGTTTGTATAATTTGTTGGATTGAAATACCATGTACAAAATTCTCTGCTTTGTTCTGATTTCTTTCTTCTGTTAGTATATGCTTTGTCACTTTTTATTTTTTCATTGTCAAATCCTAAATTAATTCAGGTATCTGAAGCTTATGTAATAAAATCAAATTTATTATATCTGTTAAATTAACTTTGATACCATCTAACATTTTGCCAGCTGTTTAATGGTCATGGATTTACATTTTTCATCCATGGTATATTTATGTCAGGTGTGGGATTCGGTGAATGTTAAATATAAGATGTTTAAACATCTGTATGGAAAGTTGATAGTAAAGAAAATCTTTCACTTTATGGACTCTTTATGGTAGTTTTCAGGGTGGAAACAAAAGATTCAAGAATTCACATGCATTCAGTATAATTTGTTGTGCTGCACTTGAACAATTCTGCAGTTCCCAATAAATAATATGAAAGAAGAAAAGTACAAAACTGTATAAGGTTCCTGCCTAGGCAGGGGTTTGGACTAGAAGACTTCCAAGGTCCCTTCCAACTCTGCTATTGTATTATAAACATTTGTAACAAAAGCAAATATTTAAATATGTGAAATGTAAAAAATAGGGTTATCTGTAGCCTCTCTAAGAATTTGTCAGTGGTTAATTTTGTGTGGCTGTATTTTAATTATTCCAATTGGAATAGCAAAATAGAAAGTGAGATACTATCATGATTTCCCATGTGCCAGGATCCCATTTCAAACCTGGTAATTTGGAGTTTTAAATAACAGATGTCAGTAAAGATTCTGTCTGAAATTGAAAATAACACCAAGAGCGAAGAAACTGTTGGTCAGAGTAGACTGTTATTTGTTTATTTATTTTTTATTTAATTAAATTTATACCCCGCCCTTCTCCGGAGAGGACCCAGGGCGGCGCACAGGAATTTAAAAAACATACAAAATAACACAATACAAAATTTAAAAGACATATTATCATCCTATGCTAAAATCCAATTAAAATCCCCAAATTAAAACTGTCTAAAATAGTCCCAGCGGAAGGTTACGCTAGGCCAGCTTGGTGAAAGAGATGTGTCTTTAGACACTGGCGGAAGAGGCGGAGGTCCGAGATGGTGCGAAGTTCAGGGGGTAGGTTGTTCCAAAGGGCGGGGCCCGCCACAGAGAAGGCCCTTCCCCTAGATGTTGCCAGTCGGCATTGCCCGGCCAACGGCACCCTGAGAAGGCCCTCTGTGGTAGCGGATTGGACGAAGGGATGTATGGGGCAGGAGACGGTCTCGCATATAACTAGGTCCCGTGCCATGGAGCGCTTTGAAGATGGTCGTCAAAACCTTGAAGTGCACCCGAAAGACTACAGGAAGCCAGTGCAGCTCGCGCAGGATCGGTGTTATATGGGATTTGTTGTAAAAATAATGTTCAAAAGACAAATAAATGGTTTGTGTTAAGTGTTTAAATGTTAATTTTTTTAGGTTGTATTATGTATGAGGACATACTACAGAATTGTATTGAATTGAAAGATTATTCCTTTTTTATTAATATTTTTTGCAAATTCGAGTGTCAATATTCAAAGAGAGAACAAACTTACTATAGTAATTCTAAGATGCTGTTAGGTGTTTCAAATTTGCTACATCTTCCAAGGTACATGTTTTTTAAAGACAAATTGTTGTGGTATAGTGTTAAAGTATTGGCCTTGACACCTGAAGATTGAGTTCTGAGTCTGTCTTAGATATGAAGGGAATTAGGTGACTTTGGACCACTTACGCTTGCTTGGCCCAACCCATATCACAGGGTTGTTAGGAGAAAAATAGGAGGCAGGATTATTAGTTATGTTTGCCGCTTAGAATTCAATATAAAAAGGAAGGCAAAATAAAAATGTAAAGGAAATTGTCCAAACAGTAGAGGGACAAAAGATCAACACCTAAAAGACAAGATGATTTTGGAAAACTGGAAGAGAATGAAGACCAACAGCCAAGATACTGTAATGGAGTTTGGACTTAGAGAAATGACAATCAACTGGGGAATAACAGTGAAAACTGAAGAAATAAAGATGCCTATAAAAATAACATTAAGAGTCTGCATGAGGATGAACACCACAAATACCTTGGGATCCTTCAAGTTCACAACAACAAGCCGTAAGAGCAAATGCATACAAAGCTAGTATTGAGAATAGAACAACAAACAGCAAATGCTGTCTCTGCACCTTGGTTGCAATCCTAAAAGAAATGGAGCATCATTTGAACGCCATCAGCCTTGACAAAATCACTATCAGTCAATTGCAAAATACAACTGTATTTGGAACATCCTACAACAGGGGTGTCCAAACTTGGGAACTTTAAGACTTGTGGACTTCAACTCCCAGAATTCCCCAGCCGGCAAAGCTCTGGAAGTTGAAGTCCACAAGTCTTAAAGTTCCCAAGTTTGGACACCCCTGTCCTACAATCTCCCTTTTTATGATTTTGTAATCCCTTAATTCAGGATAGAATCTGAGCAACTGGATTGAATTGATGGAACTTCCTGACGCCACACGGAGTTTACAGCAAACAATTTTCTTCGTGCCCGAGAAGAGAAACTTCTGCCACTACTTAGGATTGAACTTTTAATGTTAGGTCACTATGCCTCTCATTTGGAACATCCTGCAACAATACCTTTAATATTATTAAACAATTACCTATTCCAGGTCATGGGAAGGACTCAGTAGGTGGACAAAAATACCAAATCCAATCTAAACATCTCTCTGTGTGACTAGCTGTAATAATAATAATGATGATGATTATAATGATATTTGATATGGATAAATGTAATTATGATTACAGAATAGTTTAATAGATTACTGGGCACACAAGTCTAATTCATGTGTTATTAGAAAGAAAAAGCATTTAAAGATGCGATGCTTTGTTGAAGAATAAATTATAATTTTAGCACAAAAGAACGTAATGTGATAATAGATAATAGCATGATTAAATAAAAAAATTGAATTAATTTTCTCTTTGATATTTTTTTAAGTCAGAGACCAATGTGTTCAATGTTTATTATTTTCATGTTATTTTTCCAATATGGAAATATGAATGCATGTGAATAAACAGAAATATACACGTGAACTCAATATATGAATTCAATATAATAAAACATATACTGGTAAATGTATATAGTACTAAAGACTACCAAAACAAGACATAATACACGTTAAATTAGACAGATCAGCTGTCTTTTAGCTGAGCATGATTTGAAAATGATCTGAATTTTGAACCTCTGAGCAGTATAATATCTGTTTATTAGAGCAGGCTGGCTGCTCCAGATTTCCATGAGTAATGTATTTGGAAATAAATACTGCTGCTTTATTTGTAATCTTTGTTTTAAAATTAATCATCATTATTCAATTTTTATCCCATCTTTATTTTACGCGTAGATGTATATTTGAGAGTTTTGTCTTTCAAGTCATCATTGGCTGTCTGATTGATGGACAGAAATATTTGTGCCTTAATTTTCAGGCAAAAAAAAAAAAGCAGTTGGAGGGGGAGGGTGTTTCTTAAGCAGCTTCTGGTAAAATTAAGTATTTGTCATATTTATATCTGTGAGATATTTTTTTTAATGTATAGACTTTCAACAAAGGTACTGTTGTTAATTTCCCTGTCTTTCCAAGGAGGCTTTTGTAATATACTAGACAACTTGTGCCCTGTTGAGTCATTGTTTCAGAAAGATTTCTTTCCAGGTTCCTCAATGCCTTCAACAGTGACAGAGCTTCTAATGCACTGCTTTTGCTGGGAAAAATGGGATACATTCAGAGATGTATCTACCTTGAAAATAGTCCGTATTCAACTGTATAGCAAAAACATCACTTTAGGAAATGTTTTATGACTATTTGTATTATATCATAAACTTGCTTTATGATAATGTATGTTATAAAATGTTTTATAAAATTGCCAAATTTCAGTTCTGTGTGAGTCATGGGATTTTTGATGCATTCTTAAATTAGCCATTTGAGGTACCATAGTTCAAAAACGTTGCCTTTAGGGCACCATCTTGCCAGTTAAAGTTTATAGAAACTCAAGAGTTCAGTGATAGATAGATAGATAGATAGATAGATAGATAGATAGATAGATAGATAGATAGATAGATAGATAGATAGATAGATAGATAGATAGATATGTTTAATAAGCTTATTTTCCTAACCTCTATTTTAACACTTAACACCTGGTCTATGTTGTATTATTTTATACTTACACTAAATTTTATGTTTGTGTATTTAATTTCTGAACAGTCCTATGAACAATTTTGATCTCCTTTGCTGCCTGAGTCTATAATAAAGTCTTTAGCCAGATAAAGGCCAAACAATACTGCTAGAGATGTAAGATAATCAGCTGCTTTCTTCCTCCCCATTCATTAGTCTAAGGTGTCAAACACATCGTCATGGCGGCATCATGTATCACAACTTCCCCCCTTTGCTAAACTGGGCATGGGCATGGCCAGTGTGTTAGACATCCGCCCCTTTGGCTGCAAGTTTGACAGTCCTGGTGTAAGGTAACAACACATTTTAGAGAGCAGGAGATGCATCTGCGAGCATTACTTTACCTTCAAGCAATTATTCCTAAATCATTTCTTCTGGGCCCTATTCCAGTGAAATTGTCTCCTCTCCTCATCCAAGAATTCATCCAAGGCAGACCTGATATCCTTTGGTAAAATTAGTTGATTAAATTGCCTAAATAAGTAAAATATAGGTAGTCTTCGATTTACAATAATTCATTTAGAAAACATTAATCAAAACATAATTGGTAAGATGGAGGGGCATGAAAGCACACTTTAACAAAGGTGAGCTTTTTTTAAAAGAATTAAAATGGATAAGTAATTTTTCACATGACTGGCTAACAAATATTTTAAGTATTCTTCCTTAAAAATTAAGCAGTTTAAAAACAACAACAACATATTAGGCATCAGTTTTCCAGTGCTTTTTCAAGAATTCGTTTTGTCCACTTTCTAGGATGAAACAAAATGCTGATTACTAATGGAGATCATTTGTAATTTGGAATAAATATTGATCAGAATAATTTGTTTTAAGTATGGAATTCCTTTTTTGAACTATTTTAGTTTGCAATCAATGGCAATAACTGAAAAAAGCAATAATCACAACCGCAAAGTTCTCCAGTGCATTACCCTATGTACTACCCCATACTTTTAAAAGTTATTTAGGGTTATGGAAATATTGACTGTATCTCCTTTTAGTAATTTGGGATCTTCGGGCAATACTGTATTGTACCATCTTTTGTTCTTATGTGAGCTGCGTATGCTATACATACTGAAGTGCTAGAATCTTCTGCAATTTGTTTTTGTGCATAGTCTACAACAGACCATGCAGTAAACATAAGGTTCTGTATAAATGGAGCTCAATAAATCTTTCAGTTGAACATATCAGTTGCAAGAGAGAGTATCTAGCCAAAGTAATGGCTTGTAATGGATGCAGTGAAACACAATACATTATGTGTGGTGGTTAAATATTAATATGCATAGGGAATGTTTAAAGCTCAAGAATGAATCTTACAGATGATGAAATTTCAAAGCTCTTTTGAAAGTTTCATAATGAGGATTCTTGATGCAGTAAGTTCTTATTTTCAAAGGCAGTCACTCTTTCATGAACTGTATAAACAATTAAATGAAAATGTGTTTCTTGAAAGGTTTTTTTTTACTCAAAATATTGAAGAATTTAGTGTAAAGGGTCTTCTTGGAATTTTTTTAATTTCCTAAAAATATTAACTCTGCTACTTACCAGGGGACCAATTTGGCCACTGTGAAAGAGCAATTGTGTGCTTCACTCATTTGTCTGGTGCATGAATTAAATCACATAGCTGCCCTTTTTTCAGTCAGTTCCATTAAACTAATGAGGGTGTCTGACTGAGAAGAGTGCTTATTTTTAAGATAGCCTACCTTTATAGCTACAAACATTGTAGGAGCCAATTTCTAAAGCTAATAATTGAAAAGTGACTTAAAAGACTTATAACTATCTATATAGTCTTGCTTAACTATAGTTTGTAAATTCCCTTGCTCCAAATATATGTCGAATTTATAGATCAGTTCTTGACTTTTTAGTATCAAGCTGGTGCTGAATCTTAGCAAACACCTAGATTGATCTTTTTCAGGTCTTCCAGTTGTGTGCCCATTATTGTTGTAATGAAGTCTAACCAACTTGCTGATGATCATTCTTCCCTTTCCTTTAACCTTTTCCAGCATTATAAACTTCTCAGGGGAGCTGGGTATTGTTCAAAATATAATAATTTGAGCCTAGTCATTTATGCCTTGAATAAAAACTGAATTGATTTGTTCTATGATAGATTTGTTTGTTTTCTTAGCAGTCCACGGTATTTTCCAGAGTCATCTCCAAGACCAGAGTTCAATAGTGTCAGTTTCATTCTGCTTCTTCACAGAGAACTTCCATTTCTATAAAGTGCCAGAGGGAAAACCATTGCCTGCCCTACTTTGAACTTTATAGGTATAGACGTCTCATAAAATCTGAATATCTATTCCAAGGGCTTCCTTGCTACTCCGCCAAGTCCTAGTTTGAAGATATTTCTCAACTGCTTGTTTCTTTACTGTTACTGGTCAGTCATAAAAGACAGCATTTGAATCAATATCTCATTATCAATTCCAAGGTTGGTTGCTATATGTGCTATGTGCCGCCCTGGGTCCTTTTTTAGGAGAAGGTGCGGGGTATAAATTTGAATAAATTAAATTAAATTAAATGTTCTTTTTTTATACTTAGTTGCATTTTTTCACCGTTTCTTGATTTTTATTACTAGATTTCCTGTTGATTTGCATTTGTAGTATCAGAATAGTGTTATTAATGGGGTATCAATGTTTCCTTTTCCAGTTTTTAAAACTATTCATCTTCCAATCCAACTCCTTTCAGTTTATATATTCAGTATATTGGTTGAGTAAAACTGGAGGAAGTATATAGTCCTATCTAAATTATTAACTCACCTAGAGCTACATTCCATTAGAACTGTGTCATCCTATGCTGTGGAATATTTTGCATGAGGTCAATGAAATGTTCTGGGGTTTTCATTTTCCTTTGCTCATTGCGCAATCTGACATGGTGAACACAATCAAAGGCTTCCCATATGCTCAGTTGCCCACTATCTCAGGGGTCCCCAACCTTTGCAACTTTAAGTCTGAAGGACTTCAGCTCCCAGAATTCTCCAGCCAGCAAAGTTGCAAAGGTTGGGGACCCCTGCACTATCTATCAATATTCTTTGTTTATTGGCCTTTTCTAAAGCCAGCTTGAACTTCTGGCATCTTCATTTCCATGTGGTGCTCTCCTGTTGTGAATGATCCTAAGAATTATTTTGCTAATAATCCATGATAGTTTGTACACTGGGAGCTTCTCTGAAAATAACTAAATCTAATGATATATATATATTAAAGGCAATGCAACCTATCCAGAAAGAGTGGTAGCATTAATATAATGCTTCCATTTTCTGGGTCCCTTCAAAATGGCTCAGCCTTCTCTGTAAATATGATAATTTACCTTGGGGGGGGATGCCATTTCTTGCAAAGCCTCTACTTCAGCCCCCTTAAAATAGCATATATGCATGTACTAACATACTAATGACAAGGTGGTCATAACCAAGTCAAGGACCAGTCATATCCCTGGACAAAGTGAGGGAAGTTTGCTTCGGTAAATGTCTATTTCCCTACATTTTTTCAGACTATTTTAAGCAAGCCTGTAGTTCTCAGGTATATAAACTTTCCCCCCATTTCTGTGTTGAATTAAAGATTAACTGCCTAACTTTAGGATTCTCCTTGTAACATAAGTGGTGAAAGTCATTGTTTCCTTTGCTTCAAGCAGCAAAATGTCTTGTGTTACTCTTGGGGACAACTAATATTAATATAACCATAAAATCTAAACAACATTTTTGTTGATCTAATTTGGAACAGTTTTAAGAAAAAAAAGTTGTTGTTGTTGTTGTTATATTATTGTTGTTGTTGTTGTTGTTGTAAATCACACAGTCAACTAGATATTTAGATTGAATTTAGCATTTTTATCCACCTATCAAGAACTTTTCAAGAACCTGGGACACACAGATATGGATTTTTGATGGTGTTAAAGGTATCAGAATGTAAGCTGTTCCAAGTAAAGCTGCTATTATTATTATGGTTCATCTCAAAACAGGCCAGATGTTTAACTAGATTTGTCATTTTTATCCACCTATCAAGTGGGTAAACCTAATGGATTGGATCTGGCCTGTCACCTAAAATCATCTGTCCCTCAATCCCAAAATGAACTATATCCACGTGAGAGAGTGGCTGTCTGCTATTTATCAACTTTTATGCCCCTTGGTGACTAACACAGCATACAGACTCATTAATAAAAATATGGCTTTTAATTGTAGTGAGAATTTGAGGGATATTGTAGTCTTGATTTTTGTCTGCTTGTTTTCAGTTTCCCCCCCTCTTGTGCATAAGACAAGATACAAATAGTATAAACCATGAAACATTTGCTGAGTACATAAAACAGTTTTTGTCTTTAAGGAAATGTGGACATATTTACACATTTAATGTACTGTTTAAAATGCTGGGATTGATTGCACAATGTGGCAACAATAGTAATTAAATAATCTGGTAATGGCAGCCGCACTGATTTCCGGCACGGATGGGTGACACTGACTGCCTGAAATAGAGAGCCCCATTATATTAGCACTTATTTTAAATTCAGACCCAAGGGTAAAATATACTATTCGTCAATGATGCAGGAGTGGGGTTCTTGGTACTCTGTGAAATCCATTACTGGCTTCCCCCCAGCAGGTGTAAATTGGTCAATTAATGAAAAGCTGCTGGGCACAATAATAAATGCTGTCCACCAACCAGGGAACCCCACACCTCTGGTACTTTTTTGTCCATTTTTCTCTGTCTAGAGCAGTAAATCTTTACTCATGAATTTAGAGTTGCGGAAGTTTGGTGCCAATATCAGGGAAGAGCTGCCCTAAACTCTTATATCCACCTCAAAAATTCAGAGTGCAATGCTTTAGTTACGTGATGCTGGACAGAATTCTGGACCGATTGAAAAGCAATGTATAGGATTGTCAGAATTAAGCTGAGTACAGGTACTCCTCAATTTACAACCATAATTGAGCCCAACATTTCTGTTGTTAAGTGAGACATTTGTTAAGTAGATTTCATGACTTTTCTTGCACGGTTTATTAAGTGAATCACTGCAGTTGTTAAGTTAGGTACACGGTTGTTAAGTGAATCTGGCTTCCCCATTGTCTTTGCTTGTCAGTAGGTCACAAAAGGTGATCACATGACCTTGGGACACAGCAACCATCATAAATATGAGTCAGTTGCCAAGTGTCCGAACTTGGTGAGGTTGCAGTTATGAAACATGTTTATAAGTCACTTTTTTCAGTGCCATTGTAACTTCGAACAATCACTTAATGAACTGTTATAAGTCAAGGACTACCTGCAGTAGTTATTAATAACTATTTCTCTTAGGGGCATCTTAACAGCATGCGCATAGAATAAATGGCTAGAAATGGGACCACGGTGGCAACTGTTTCTATTGACTATATAGTCTCTGTCCCATTTTGCTTCACAGTTTTGTCACCTCCAGATTGTAGTGTTGATATTAGCTGAGCCTTCTGAAAAGAGTTAAGTTTTTCTATTTATGAAAGTCTTTCAGTCCAGCAGGTATGGCAGACAAGAGAGCATATTCCCTTGCAAACGAGGCAGTGGTGTTATTCAGTAGGTTCTGACCAGTTCTGGAGAACCGGTAGCGGAAATTTTGAGTAGTTTGGAGAACCGGTAAATACCACCTCTGACTGGCCCTGCCCCATTTATTCTCTGCCTCCCGAATCCCAGCTGATTGGGAGGGAATGGAGATTTTACAGTATCCTTCCCCTGCCACGCCTACCAAGCCATGCCCACTAAGCCACACCACACTCACAAAGCCATGCCCACAGATCTGGTAGTAAAAATTTTTGGGTCCCACCACTGAAACCAGGGCACATTAGTGAAACAAGAAAGAGTTAATTAAAACTACCTATCCCTTAATGAGCATGCATAGAAAGTTGTGGATCTTGAAATAGGTTTCATCTAGTTGTCCAGGGAAGATTACAGAGATTTGGAAATGCATGCATAATTTGCACTTGTGGAATGGTCAGATGGATTATAAGAATGGAAGCCAGCAATTAGTTTGTGAAGCTTGGCAATGTAGCTAAGCGAGGAAGAATATGTATTGGGGTTCCAGTATGTTGAAACCTTCTGAAGGTTTTTATCTCAATTGCAACAATTGTTTATCAGCAGTATTTTCACTTTCGATTGCAACAAATGAGCAGGTACGTTAGGAAAATTACTGTTCTGCTACATAACAGTTTGAGGGCCTAAAAGCAAGCAAGTATGCTAAGCAGGGGGGGGGGGGAAGCAAAAATGATGTCAAGCGTGCCTCCTTCAATAACCAAGAAAGAAAACTCCCAACTCCATTTGCGTAGAGATAAAAGTACTTTTACTGGTTATGAAAAGAAAGCAGTGAAAGAAAAGCAAGATCTGAGCCAAAAAGGCGTGAATGTGTACATATCAAACATTTACCCAGCACCCTTCCTCCAATGACCCCAAACCAATGTCCAATCTGCAACTCCCTAAGGTGTCACGTGGGGTGCATCTCCAAAAGGTCTCATTCAGTTGGTATGCAGAGACGGTTAACCTTGACCAAGCCCAAATGCGAGCCATCAGCATGCCCACAGAAGATGGTGAGAACAAAAACCCTTCTTGATAACTCCTCCAGCACCAGTAATTCCCCCCTCAAATACAATAAGCCCCCATCCTCCCCGTTTCTATGGTAGCCAATAGCAAGCAAGCAAAGTAGAGGCTGACAAATGAGTTTGAAAGAAATAACCTAGTATGATGATGCACTATTCAAATGCTGCATTAAGAAAATTGTACATAGTAAAACCAGGCTCCTTTAACACCAGCAGTTACATTTTATTTTACCAATCAGGTACTATATTCTGCCTTTATTTCATTTTTCTAATATTGTCTATGGTAGATTCTGTATTTCAAGGCTGATTCTGGGCAGGAGATAAGGGTCAAATAGATCCTATTACTGCTATTTTGTAAGCAATGATTGGTTAGCTGTGGAATTCTGGGAGTTGAAGTCCACCCATCTTAAAGGTAACAAGTTTGAAAAATACTGATTTAAATTAAATGATGGTTTTAGAAATCAAACTAGGTTCCTTTATTCAAGAACGATTCTGAGATGCTCAGAAGCAATATACTGCCACTTGAGGGTCTATAAGAGAGATAACAAGATAGTATTCCTAATTCCTATTCCCAAAGCCTGTATGTATATATTTAATAGGATCCGACAAAGGAGATTAGACAGCTGTGAAAAAAAATACTGTAGGAAACAAACAGTAGCAGCATAATTCTCAGTGTGTTTGCTACAGCAATCATTCTCCTTAGAAAATTTGTTTCATGAGCCTCAGGATAGACATCTAAATATTTGTAACCTTACAAAGAACAAATAAATCATTTGTATGTTTAAAAAATTATTGTTTCTTTTGAGAGTATGTGGAAGTGTTGACACATGTATATATTTAATGGAAAAATATGAATAGTAATTGTTATGTTTTGAGATGTTTCAAGCAGTATTTCCCTGCGGAAAGACAATGGTGAAATATATATCAGTGATACCTCTTTGTTTATATTTCTGATATATTCTGATATATCATGCATGCTTGATACTTCCTTACGTTTGTGAGAACCCCTGATTATGTTGCCTAATTCAAGAAGAGATAACAGGAAACAATAGAAGCATATGTTGAATATGTTTAAAAATTATTACTCTCCAGAATAGATAAATGATGTATAATCTGAGGGTTACTTTTCTTTAAAAAGGGGGGTGGGAGGGGAGAACCATGCTTTTATGTTATTTGTGAAACCTGTAGAGAGACAAGAACATGTAGACAAACAAACATAAATGGAGGGAGTTAATTTCTGCAGAAGGAAAGGTGGCAGTATCAGCAGGAAGGGGGAAGGTTAGCAAACTATGAGAATAGTATAAAATCATATTTATATGATGGTGTAGAAAAGATGGTCAGAACATTTTTCTCCATCCTTTAAAATTAAATGTGGAAAGATTTAGTATTAACGAAAGGAAGCACTTCTTAATACAATATATACGGTAATCAGATTTTGAAGAAACTGGAAATAGACTTTTAAAAGCAACAATCTGCCATTCCTACCATACATCTCTGACTTTTTCAAGGAGTGGAATCATAGAGAACATAATATAAGCATTTTTAAATTCACACCCTGTACTTCATGTATTTTAATGAGTTACAGATATTTCCTCCAAGAGGAGAAGGGGCTGAAAATGATAGGTTTGGAATTATGCCCAGAAAAGGGAACCACAGTTTATTTCCAAGCTTTATGTTTTCAGTTTAACACTGTTCTGTGCCTGAACTCATCTCAGCAGGCATGGCTTATTTTGGACTTCTATCCCATCTTGCATCCAAACTTTAATTATTCTGCCCACTTTGTCTTCTACCTTTTTAAGAAGCCATGATGTAATAATGTTACAAAATAATGTTAAGCCCTTTCTATGTTAAGTCCAGATGCTATGTTAACCCCAAATGCTGGGGGTTCTCAGGGGTTCGGGGGAACCTCTAGCTAAGATTCTGTGCACCCCCAAATCCCATTCCTGGTTGGTGCAGGAAACCGACCAGGCCACACCCACCACGGCCATGCCCACCAGCAACCAGAGAGAGAACCCCTTGCTACAATTTTTGAAGCCCACCCCTGGTTAAGCCCTTATATGGCAGGATTCTGTTAATAATAATAATAATAATAATAATTTTAATTTCTATCCCGCTCTCTCTCCCCAAGGGGACTCGAGGCGGGGCACAGGCAATTAAAAATACAAATAGACCACAAACAAATACAAAATACAAAGTTAAAAATAAATTAAATAAATCCTGCGCTAAAACCCATAACTAAACTAAAAATTACCCCTAAAAAACCCTGACCTAAAAAGAGACTACCCAAGGCCGGCCAGACGAAAAAAGTGCGTCTTTAATTTTAAGCGGAAGGAGCGGAGGTCCGTGGTTGTCCTGATATGTTACCCTTATTACAGAAGCGCCATCCTGATTTTTCTTGCCTTACCCCATCAACTCCATTACAATTTGGTGTACATAAAATTGTGAGAAAATATTTGTATGGGGTTATTTTTAGTCTTTTGTCTTTTGCTCATGTTGATAACTGGTAAACAGCATGTGAGATGAAGTTCACTATTTGCTTGTGTTGGCATTAAAGTTTAAATGTTTATAATAAAATTACATTCAATCTTCATGTCTTCTTCTTTGCTGTTAAATATTCTACTATGACCATGATGGCGAACCTATGGCACGGGTGCCACAGGTGGCACGCGAAGCCATTTCTGAGGGCACGCCAGGCGTTGCCCTGTCAGCTCCAGTGCATATGAGCGTGCTGGCCAGCTGATTTTTGGCCTTGATTTTCAGCCATTTTTTGCCCTCCTGAACCCTCCAAAAGGAAAAAAATGGCCGAACGGGCAACCTGGAAGTCCATTCCTGAACTTCCGGTTTGTGTGTTGGGCCTTTTTTTTGCCCTCCCTAGGCTCCTAGAAAGTTTCTGGAGCCTTGGGAGGGCGAAAAATGGACCTACCGGGCTCACCGGAAGTCAGAAAACGGGCTGTTTCTGGCCTCCCCAGGCTCCAAAAAAGCCATGTGTACATGTGCTGGACAGCAGGGGGTGTCACACATGTATTCTCAGGGAGCATGGCATGGGAGGCATTAAATTATGGGGGTGGGCACCTGAGCATGCACAATAGCGTGAGCGTGAGTGCTTTAGGCACCCGAGGCGAAAAAGGTTCGCCATCACTGTACTATGACCTTGCTTCCATTTACGGTATGGCTTTGGACTTTTTATTCAAAGACTAGATAGTCTTCACTCCAACAAAGATTGTGCCCTCTGATATAGTTTTATAGAAAACAGAAGATGAGGCATACTGCATTTGATTATTGTAGTATGTTCAATCCTCCTGGTCTATAAAGTGGAAATGGAAAGATGTTTAAATCTTTTTATGTAGACGGCAAGTAGTTCACACATTGTTATATAAATGTACAGGAAGCTCAGAGATGCTAGCATTCTTAATGTTCCACTGTTATATTATTATTAATGGTGGACAATCCAGGCAATAAATGCAATCTTAAATTGAATTGATCGAAACTTAGCACTTGAATTCCTTCTTAGTTTGACTTGCTGCCTTCTCTTATCTCCCAGGTCTTAGGTGTTCGGATTGTTGCCAAAACATTTCAGCTAATCTTTCTGAGATATTTTTCATTTTTCCTACTTATTCCTTACCTACAATTAATTCTGTTTCATTTCCAAGAAATTCTGTTATATTTGAACTGACCCTTCATGCTGTGTTTTGTAGTCACTTGTAATTTACCACTGCAGTTCTACATTGTTACTATAGTAGAAGACTTGTTAAGTTTGACATGTTTGATCTAATTCAGAGGCCCCATACCAGACTTGTTAAGTCATATTTGAACAGCCAGGAATAAGCGCAACAGAACTGAATATTCTCTTTTTATCTGTTCATGTAAGTCCACAGTCTAGTTATTAAGGCACTTTGAATTTGATAGGATAAATGTATCTTAGAGAATGCTTAGGTACAGACGTATCACTTCTTGGCCACTCTTTAAACCAAACAAGGATCATAAGGCAGCAGCTGCAGATGGTAGCCACATGTTGCTGGGGAAGGATGCAGTAACATAAAGGGGTTTAAATCTGTTTTCTGTTTTGAGTACCATAGCTACCCATAGATTAAACTGGGGAAGGAATGCCGAGGAAGAAAAAGGGAATTGAGGAGAAGGACCAAAATGACTAAATGGAACAAATAAAAGGAATGATACATTCAGCCTGGGATTTTATTTTTCTGTTTCTGGGGGCTAAGCAACTGGTTGTGAATTGGGATGGCTTGTCATTTCAGTATGTGGGGAGGCTCTTATGTGTTGATTGATATTTACTAAATGATAATATACGTGGCACATGATTCCAGAAAAATAGTACTTAAAAACAAATGTTTTAGTAGAATATGCTATGTAAAAATATATATATATTTACCATATTTTTTGGAGTATAAGATGCACCAAGGTTTTTTGGTTTTTTTTGAAAAGTATTTTATTCGTTTTCAAAATGTTTACAAGGGAAAAGGTATAGGGTAAAGGTAACATTTTGGTAGCTTCCCTGCCGTTGGTGGTGGCCCTCCCAAAACTTCATAAATTTACAATTTTAAAAGTAAAGGATAAACATATAAAGATTTACGTTGTATAGTCTATATATTCAATCATCTTTTTTTTGCCATTTTATCTTGTATCAACAATTACAATAGTATTTCAAATAAAATAATTTTTGTGATCTAAGTCTTTTTGCAATTGACTCCTCTTCCCTGTCCCTGGGTGGGGCCGTCGCTCCCTCCGTTCCCCCGTCTTCATCTCCCAACTGGGGATAATGTTTTTTTAATAAAAGCCTCCACCTCACTTAGATTTTTACTCTACCTCCATCCCAGAAGATCAGCATTCCCTCTGGTAATAACCACTTGAACCATATTCCCTTTTTATATAATTTCTTAGACAAGAAGGAATACTTCCTCCTTATTTCTCTAATTTTTTTCGGAATCTGTTTCAAAATGATTATTTCTTTATCCTGGTATTTTAAAATTCCATCCCATTGAGCCCTCAATATCTCATCCCTTGTGGATCTCCTAAGAAATTTAACATGAACTTCTCTTGGTACGTTATTTATCCTAGCATAAGTTGAATTAATTCTATAAACCAGGTCCATATCCCATCAGAGTTGATCTTTCTCTCTTTTAAGGTATTCTGCTAATATTGTACTTATAACATTTTTAAGATCTTCATCTTCTGACTCTGGTATATTCTGGAACCTGAGAAAAAAGACATTATTTCAAATTCAATTTTAGTCATGTTTGCTCCTAATTCTAAACCCTCCCTCCAAATCCCTTTCACCTCTTCCTCTATCTCAGCCGCCCCTTTCTCTAGCTTCTCAATTTTTTGTTTATTTTCCGTTGTGCTTCGTTGCGCTTCCCTGAGCTCTAATGTTAAATCTGACATTTCTTTCCGCATTTCATTCATATTTTCATTCATGCTATTCATACTTTTCATTATTTCCTGAAACATTTCTACAACCAACGGATCCTTTGAGCCCTCTCCAGCAGGTTCTTTCTGTAAAAGTGTAGAAATCTTCGACTGAAGCTGACTTTCCCGTTGGTGGCTTTCTGAAAGCCATTGTGTCAGTTCTAGTTTCTTAGTTGACAAAGAAATGGCGCCAGAGAAACGGATGACCAAGACAGTCCGAGGTATCAGAGAGTCCGAGTGAGAGTTCAGTCTTAAGAGTCCTAAGAGTTCACTTTAGAAAAAGGAAATCTTATAATCCACAGCCAGGAATCCACATATTGGGAGAGACTTGGGAGCCTCTGGGAGGAATGTCTGAAGTAAAAAGTTTATAATCCTTCTTTGGTAATTATGGAGGGAAAAGCTTCACCACTGTAGAGGAGTTATGAGCGGAGAACAAAGAGAAGCCATCTTGCCCCGCCTTCTGACAGGAAGAAAAGTGAAAGTTCCATTTACTTTCTTTTTAAAAGAGCTCCACAGAAAACTGTTGCAAATGCGATACGATACAATTCTTTTCCATAGTTTGTTCAAATAGCAAGTTAATCCTTTCCTCTCTCCATTTCAATGGAGAGGGATCACCTAATTGCCGCTTCGCCTGAGGGGGGGTTGAAAACTCCCCCCTCCAATCTCCATTCTAAGTTGATTGAACTAGCACTTACAGTGATTTATTGCTTATCCTTCATCTGCAATTCAAGAGATTAGGGAGCGCCTTTCACCTCCGGCATTTCAGCTACTCTTCTCATTCTGCTCATTGCTCCCGGGTTCCATCCGGCAAAGAGGCAAAGTTTATCCCCCCTTTTTGCTCGCCTAGAGCGAGGCAGCTCCTAGAGCGAGGCTGGGGGCTCCCAGCGAGCCGCTCTTATGGGAGAAGCCCCCCCTCGGGGTCTTCCGTGCTTCCGAAGAAGCCCACCGGTACAGCAAACAGCCGACGAATCACAAGGTACGTCCATCGCCTTCAGAAACCGGAAACGAAGTCCAAGATGCACCAAGGTTTTGAAGAGGCAAATTACAAAAAAAATAGGTAGGTAGATAGAGAGATACAGAGGGAGAGAAAGAAAGAGAAATAAGTAGGTAGGTAAGGAGAGAGAGAGTAGGTAGGTAGGTAGGTAGGTAGGTAGATAAAGGAATAGAGAGAGAGAAATAGAGAGAGAGAGAGAAATACAGTAGGTATGTAGGGAGACTGTGTGTGAGTAGATAGGTAAGTAGGTAAAGGGGGAGACAGAGAGAGAGAGAAATATAGTAGGTGTGTATCGAAAGAGAATGCGTGTGTAGGTAGGTAGAGTGATAGAGAAAGAGAAATAGAAAGAGAAATACAGTGAGTAGGTAGGGAGAGAGAGTGTGTGTGCGTAGGTGGGTAGATAAAGGAATAGAGAGAGAGAGAGAATAGAGAGAGAAGTACAGTAGATAGGTAGAGGGGGGGGGAGGTAGGTAGATAAAGCATTAGAGAGAGAGAAATAGAGAGAGAGAAATACAGTAGGGAGGGAGGGGGTGTGTGTGTGTGAGAGAGAGTAGGTAGGTAGGCTGATGTTTCCAGGTGTATTTATCCATATCCTGGAGAAGGAAATCGTTGACAAACCTTAGGACTTTGTTTCTGCTGGCACAGAAACAGTTAAAGAACCTTCTGAAAGGTGTGGGGGGGAAGCCTTTGCACTCTGCAAACCTCTCCAGCCTTGGGGGGACTTGCAGAGTGCTCCTAGGGTGGTCAAAAATGAGCAAAACAACGGCCCATTTATCGTGAAAACGGACCATTTTGTGTCAAATAAATTGTATGCATAGCCCTATGGAGGTTTATAGAGTGCTGCTGGGGCAAAAACAGCCCATTTTAGGCTAATTCCTGCTCTCCCCAGCCCCTAGGAGTTCTCGGGAAGCCTTCATAAGGCTAGGCAAAGCCAGTTTGGTGAAGGGGGCGGGGTTCCAGGAGGTTAAAAATGCTGTATTCGATGTATAAAACGCACCCAGATTTTCAGCCTCTTTTTAGAGGAAAAAAAGGTGCATCTTATACTCCAAAAAATACGGCAATAGCACCCAAAGGTGACTAAGCAAACCACATAGGGTATTAAGAAACACTCTCGCATGTTGCCTTGGTTGAAGTTCTTCTTTCTATGATAGGTTTTCAGAACTCAGTTCTCACTTTGATGGTCTCCCAGTCCAAGAACTGTTTAATCCTGTTTAATCCTGAATGCCATAGCTATCCTGAATCAGTTCTGTATATAAAATATGTTGATTGGTGACTTCTTTTGGCTTCTTTTTTGTATGTGTATATGTAATGTTAGTGCAGTATTTGATGGCGATCAGTCAAATTCCCACCTACTTCCTATTTAAATGTCAAGGATAATATTATATTTCTTAGTTCTGGTTTGTATATTACTACAATAGATTGACATTATAGAAAGAATAGAACATTATAAGCAGAGAAAATAAATCAGATTTCATAGAAATAGGATAGGTTTTTCAATTAGAGTACAATTAATGTGTAATGTTATACAATTTTCAGATAATTTTACATAAAATATGAATTTTATATAAACCATAAATTTAATATTTGTTTTTGTAATCTTCTTAGGCCCATAATCTGTTGCTGTTCATCAGAACTAGATTAAATTTACAATATTACAGGATTTTTATTGAGAAAAAAGCACGGTGATGTAGTGGTTAAAATGCAGGATTGCAGGGCTAACTGCTTGGTGCCAGGAGTTGGATCTTGATCAGTTCAAGGTTGAGTCAGACTTCCATCCGTCCGAGGCTGGTAAAATGAAGACTCAGATTGTTGGGGGCAATATACCCACACTGTTAACTGCTTAGAGAGGGCTGTTAAGTGTTATTGTTATTGTGTTTCAGGAGAACCTTGTGTGGAGGATATCAACCTACACTGCCTTAAATTCAGATGTCCTAAAACAGTTATATTTTTCTAAGAATGTAGTAAGATTTCCACTGTATATGGATCACATATTGAGGGATATATGTTGCAAATTTTGGGCAAGGTGCACTGATACTCATTCTTGAATGTGGAAAGCAGACCATGTGGAGCGTGGGCCAGAGAAGTATAAGGTAATAATTTCCTTAAAAGAAATATAGTCGTTAAGCTGGTCTGGTGATAGATAAGACTGCTACAGGACTCTTTGTTCTTATAGAGATAGGAGATGTAAAAGGGTGATTGATTGATTGATTGATTGAATGATAGATTGATTAAGATCCATCAAGCTCTTAGGTCTCACAGAACAGCATTCATTGTGCTGTAATCAGATCCATCCATCTTGCTGCTGCAGTCTTTTTCCTCTTTTTCCTTCCACTATTTATTCAACTCAGTTGTTAATATTTTAAATTCTAGTTCACTCTAGTGAAGCCAAATACCATTAAGAGCAGAGCTTCGTGGTAGAACCCTTCCAAAGTAACTGCCTGTCATGCCCTTTCCAGGGCAAGATTTTATTTTTGTCTCCTTCCTTGTGCAGTATAGTGTCATTTACATCGTATTGTCATTTTGCCATCCTCTAGTTTGGCAGAAATAGATCCCCTATTAGTTGGTCTACCACCATCTATTTTGTTGTCATTTTAAAGGCAATTAAGGGCTAAAATATAATATATGCTAATATTTTAGTTGGACTGTATGAAGCTGCATTATATTGAGATAGTAGGAACTTCTTCCTATTAGGCTCAAGTCATAGCAGTCATAGGACAAATTCACATCATTTCTTTTGATAAAAATAGTTTGCCATTGCTGTCTTCTGAGAGGTTTTTTCTATATAAGTCTATAAGTTTCCTGTTGATCTTCTGTCCCAGGAATAACCAGTTCCAATTCTGCTTATGTATTTTTTCCAGATCAGTCAAGGATTGCTAGATTCCTGTCTAATGTCGATACCGTATTCTAGGCAGTTGGTTGCCTTTAAGGAGAGTGAAATGAATGGGCAAACCTCACACATTTACAGAAGCCAGATAGTATCTGAGTTTAATGCACTTCTTGCAAGGATGTTTGTACTGATGTATTAGGAGTCCGGTAGCACTTTTTCCGGCTAACACGTTTCATAAAGAGGCATAACCCTTTGTGAACGACAGTTTTGTAAAAAGAAATATTTCATTTTCCTCTATTTTAAAATAATAGATTAGGCTTTTTTGATCCAATTCTCACCAGAGGGGCATTTCCCCCCCCTATTCGCACACCTCAAAACTTCAAGGACCAAGAGGTGATGTCACATTCCTTCTCCCTCCCTTCTTTGTAAGGCCATAAGTGTATGGGTTATTATTTTTCTCATGGGCTACTATTAAGGGCAAAGATGTCTGGTAAAGTAATCACCCCAAGAAAATAGGCGATGACAGCCAAAACAACTAAGCATAACACCAAGGCAGGAATTTGAGTCAAGGTGTGGGCAGAAAATAGTAGACTTCTGTTGGAGGTTGTTGAGACCACTACAAAAGGAGAATATGCCTGCAGGGCAGATCCATGTCTCAGAGCAATGTGTGATCTTGTCTTTTGCTCTGTTCTTTTCTCTTGCCAAGGCCAAACACTTAATCTAGGTGAGCGTTAAATGTGATATGCTTTTTGAGTACATTGGCAGGAGATGTCAGGAATCAATCCTGGGATTTTCTATAGGCAAGTCATTTGTTCTGCAGTGCAGATTTTAAATGTTCTGTTAAGAGTCATTTTGAAAATTGCAATCAAGCATTATATAACTTACCATTATATAATGATAAAAAGATTACTGTTCTATAGATTTATCACATACTGTGATTCTTTCTATATCGTTCAAACATTTGAGGCTGTGGAAAGGCTTCCTTCCTGTGCTTCCATCAGTCACTTTGTCTCAAACTATTCCTATAAATGTAGTATGATAAATCTAGCTATAGCACTGAGTGAAAAGTCTACTGAAAGAATGGAACAGACAGATCAACATAGTTTTCTAATAACCAGTTAATCTAATAGGTACAAGTAGAAGATTTAGCTTTCAATCTTACAATTCAGATTTGCATGAAAAATAGTATGCAGTGCATTTTGAGAGCTCATACACAGTACTGGAATGGTCAACACTGGCATGAAAACTGATATTTTAGCCTAGTGTTTACATTAGCTTCTGTACTGAAAGAATGAGACAATTCAGAATATCTGAAAAGCCTAATTTTACTCATCCTATAATCCTAGGGAAGCAGTGGCTCAGTGGCTAAGATAGTGAGCTTGTCGATCAGAAAGGTCGGTGGTTCAGATCCCTAGGTCCGTGTAACGGAGTGAGCTCCCATTACTTGTCCCAGCTTCTGCCAACCTAGCAGTTTGAAAGCATGTAAAAATGCAAGTAGAAAAATAGGGACCACTTTTGGTGGGAAGGCAATAGCGTTCCATGTGCCTTCGGTGTTTAGTCATGCTGGCCACATGACCACAGAGATGTCTTCAGACAGCACGGGCTCTTTGGCTTTGAAACAGAGATGAGCACCCCTTCCTAGATTCGGGAACAACTAACACATATGTGCGAGATGAACCTTTACCTTATAATCCTGCTGGTTTGTCAGGTGTAGAGACAAAAGTCATTGGAACCATACCTTACTAAGTAAGCTTTTCTTTTCTGGGAAACATTTACCAGACCCCACTTTTTTCTCTGAAACAATTTTTTTTAAATTGTTCAAAGATTGAAGTGCAAAGTGTCTGATAATTCTCTAGAGTTTAATTTGTGGGCAAGGCCAGTGCCAGGATAAAGTCCTTTTCAGGAGGAAGGGAGAGGCATCTGTCGCTGCTGTTTTATGTTACTTTTGCAGTGCTTTTGAGGGAAAGGAAGGGAAGGAATCTGGGAATTGTCCGCTTTAAGCAGAATCAGTTGTGCTTAGGATAGAAAAATGGATTAGAATAGAAGGATATTAATATTTTGTATTGTCCTAGGAATACATAGAATGGGTTCTTACTTCAGTCCGTATTTTTTCTGATTTGTACTCATTCATTTTTATGATATCCATTTAAATTTAGCACTGTGATCATACAATTGCTTTTAAAAAAAAACTAATTTCGAAGACTTGGTTTAGCAATGTGCCATTAGGTAAGCAATTTGCCTAAATAGCAGTTTTAATCAAGTTTAATGCTATCTTTCTGCATACAACTGTCAATACGATATGTAAGTCTAAACACTAAAGGTCTGTTATAATCAGCTAGGTTATTAGATTTGTTTACGGATCATACCTTATAGCTTTTCTTTGATAACAGTATATGTCTGGCCTTTATTCCTAGTTAAATGTTAATTAGTAAATATAGAGTAAAGTTGTCTCCATTGCTAACAAGAATGTGTTGCACTGTTTGTATAGTGGAATGCATGCATTAAATGCTGACTAGTCATTTGTTGCATATTATTCAATTACAAAACTATACATCTCTTATTTGATGAGAATGCTTTTAAGTAGAGCATGTGACACTAAACATAATATTTGGAAGAATTTCATTTTTTTTAAAAAAATACAGGCATAAGGTGGAGAGATATTTCATCTTAGCTTGAAGTCTGATTTTGAAGAGTGGCATACTGTTTGAGAAATAAAATAAAGCACAGACAGATATGTTTAAACTTTCTCTCCCAAGCTGTGCTCTGAACAGCTGTTTCTAACTTTGCAACTCTTTAGAATTTCTTTTTCGAAAGATATTGGTAGCATAGGTACAATTTTAATTGGGATCAAGGCTAGGAAGGGAAGATTAAACCAGCTGTCATGTTGTAATTCCAAAGAAAATTGTGATGTGATGGGTTTGGGATTAAAAAATTAAACATTTATATGTTTACAAGAGTCATTTTTGGTTTAGCTTTCACAAGACTGCCTGGTATAAAAGTAGAGTTACTTATGACAATGCAGATATTTCAGCTAGGGTCTTGTTGATACATAGCTTACTCTTTTAACTTTTCAGCAACATCAGTGTAAAAATTTGAATCTTTGCCTAATGACCACAATGGTCCCACATTGGGACCAGAATCTTAATTGTTGAGTGAAGAAATTATTAAGTGAAAGTCACGTGATTGCTTTCCTCAATCTTAGCACTGCAGGGGTTAAGCAATCTTATGGATCTTTAAGCAGATACTGTGTCCTGTAAGGAGTGCAGAGTGCCGGGGGAGACTTGGGAGGCTTGGTGCAGGCTACATATGACTCTCCATTCAATCCAAGATTTTTTAGCCCTGATTAGGGAGACACTCATGTATAGTTATGTTGGGCCTCCACAGGCCTCCTCCAACCTTCCTGAGGCACCTTCACTCCTTAATTTACAGTACCTCACTGTCTCTCCACTTTTATTGGGTGGCAGCAGCTTGTGACCTTCCTGCTGGCTTCGCCATTGACTTTCTGAGGAAGGCAACAGGAAATATTGCAAATGAATGAGGGGCACTTGGCAGCCAACAATTAGTGGAGACAAGTTGATTGCGGGGCCACTGTAACAGCCATGGCAAGAACAGGTTAAAAAATTCATTTTTTTCAGTGCCATCATAACTTCAAATGATTGAGTGAATGGTCATTAAGTGAGGACTACCTACAGAATAAATGGAGAAGAAGCATATGAACTCATTTGTTTATAAGCATAGCATCAGTGTGCCTTCTTTATAGCAATTAAAGCAATTTAGAAAATGTGAGAATAACAAAAAAAATGGTAAGAATCTTTCTCTTTTCAAAAGGAGCACCTTATGGAGATTCAATTTGAATTCTAAATGTATATGATATGCCATCTTTCAAACTTAAGGGTAGGTGTGTGTGTGTGTGTGTATTTAGTAGCAAAAGCAGGTAGCTTAGCAAATTTTGTGTGGATGATACTGGTTTTAAAAAGATACATTTTTCTTTTTTGTAGCTTTTAAATTCTCATAAGGCTAAAGAAATCTGAAATTTTATTTCTAAGCCTTATATTTGAGACATGCAAATACACTTTGCCACATGTGAATCGATTTTTCTTGTTTGTTGGTAAACAACTTCTATCAGAGTTTTCCAATAATAGTACTTGAACTAGAAAGCTCATAGACTGGAATTCAAGTACATAGCTCTTGATAAAGTAGTTTGTAATAGGTGGTTAAAAAAACCCCGCCTAGTATAAAGAAAATCAGCATCTTTACTTACAACCATATATATATCTTGACTCTCTCACCCATGAATCCTAATGAGATTTTTTTTAGAAGATTGTAATAAACGTGTCTCAGATCCTTTATTTTGGATCTTTCTCAACTAGCCTTTATAATGCAAAGATATGTAGAATATCTAGACCTATTTCTAGGAATTCATGACAATCTTGACATTAATTAAACATTAATTATTGTATGCAGTCATCACACTACCTGGTATGTTCACAGAGGGGATTTAATTAAGGTTTAATAGCATACTGTACTGTGCTGGAAACAATGGAATGACCTCTTTCTGCAGTGCTAAGTAATAATCATTTGAATAATTGCATATTTTTCAGATATGAAACTGCTTTTAAACTAGAAAATCTGCCTTTGCGTGTCATTTTTACTGCCTTTCAATCTAAGATTGAAGAATTAAACATAGTTGTTTAGGTATTATATTAAGAAAATAAGAAATTAAATAAGAAAAGTCGAAATAAAGCATTAACAAGAAAGATTCTCAGTTTCCAAACACTATACATGCAGTTTGGATCCCCAAATACTAAAATATATGGAATTTTGGAACTATATCAAATTAGATTAAATTAAATGATATAATGTATTAAGTTTATATGGTGCCTCTGATTTCCAGTTGACTCTGGGAGGCTCAAAATAAAAAATTACAATCAAATTAATAAAACAAAAGAGATAAAGATAAAAGATGGGAAATGTGATGAAGGGAGGGGTCTCAGTCTCCCTCATCAAAGGCCTGAATGAAGACCCAGATCTTCGCGGTTCTTGCAAACAACAGCAGAGTGGGGGCCTTCTGGATCTTGGTGGGAAACTCATTCTTGATCCCTTGAGGGAGGGCTGTTCAATTTTAACATAGATGGTCTCTTTGACCCATCTTTCAAACTAGTGATCTTCTCTGTAGAGAATGTTATTATTGGGGTGTTTAAATCTATTTGTATTATAGTTTTGGTTAAATGATTTGAAAGGGATGCTTTGCAAAGTTAGCATAAGCAAAACATCTCTAGTATCTAGTATTAAAACAGCCATGTCCTCTCAAAGCATTCATGGCTCCTCCCTCCCTCCCTCCCTCCCTCCCTACTTACTTACTTACACAAATCAGCTACATCTTTAGACTGGCTTTGGCATTTTTAGCCACTTATCAAATCCATCCCAAGGATTTGGGATAGGAAGATGTTGTTTGATGGCGTTAAAGATGTTGTCACAAAATGCTATTCCAAGTAAAGCTGCCTTTTGCAATTAACTGGTGGTGATTTGGTCAATACTGATGATGTTCATGTTGTGCCCCAAGGCACCTATTAACATTGGTACCATCTTTGCTTTCTTTTGCCACAGTTGTTTACAACCACAATTAAGACCAGAATTTCTGTTGTAAAGCAAGGTGGTTGTTAAGCGAATTGCATGCAATTGTACAACCTTTTTGCCATGATTGTTAAGCGATTCGCTGCAGTTGTTAAGTGAATCATGAGATTGTTAAGCAAATCTGGCTTTCCCCTTTGACTTTGGTTTGCTGGGAAGGTCACAAATGGCTATCCGTTGACCCTGAGATGCTGCAGCCACTGTAAAGACATGCTGGTTGCCAAGTACTAAAATTATAACTACGTGTAGATGCTGCTCAATTATGAGTGCAAAGACTGGTAATATGTCACCTTTTTCAATGCTGTTGTAACTTTTAACAGTCATCAAATGAATGGTTGTAAGTTGATGACTACTTGCATATTTGGTTATTTTCTCCAGTTCATTCTCGTCTATTCTTCTGTCTCCAGGTACAGAAAAACATGTCTGGATAGTGGACACTTTTTCTTTCATATCAACAATTGTTAAGTCTGTAGTGTTGAGTGGCAGGTGCTTGTCTGTTTGTATTCTAAAGTCCCAAACCATTAAGAATGCAGAAGCCTTTTCAGTTTGTATTAATTTGTCTCTTTTGTTATCCCACCAGTTCTTCCTCACAGGCAACTCATATTTCTCGCAGACAATGCACCATTGTTGCTACTTGTCCGTGCCATTGTTTGTAGTTTGTATCTGTGTAATCTTCTTGCAGCAGCTAACTAGCAGTCTTCACCTTCTTTGCAGTCTTTCTATTGCTATCTTTTAAATTCTGACTTTGGACCTTAAGGCTTGGTCTTGTGCAGCCAGAGTTAGCTTCTCTGTCTCTTTTTTCAACTTTTAGCCATTTCCAGGTCTCCTTGTTATCTGCTTTGCCTCAGTAAGCTTGGATGGTATAATAGCTTTAGTACATCTTCTTCACTGTGCTTCAGATATTCATACAATGACCGTTTTTCTTCTTCTTCAGCTGTCTAGTGTACTTTCCACACCTACCTATTTTTCTTGGTAAAAAGTGTCTGTCAGCATCCCTACATGGATGAAGGGCATAATTCATTGTCATTATATTTCTAACCTTACTATCCAGGGCTCTTAGTTCTGCTTGAGCCCAGTCCACTATTCCAACTATGTATCTAATGACTGGAATGGCCCAGGTTTTACCGTATTTTTCGGAGTATAAGAAGAGGCTGAAAATCTGGGTGAGTCTTATATATTGAATACAGAATTTTTTGCCTCCTGGAACCCCTCCCCCTTCACCAAAATGGCTGTGCCTAGCCTTATGGAGGCTTCGAGAGAGTTTCTGGGGGCTGGGGAGGGAAGAAATGAGCCTAAATCTGGCCAGCTTTTGCCCCCCCCCCAGCCCCCAGCAGCACTCTATAAGCCTCCATACGGCTATGCATGCAATTTATTTGACACAAAAATGGCCCGTTTTGGTGATAAATGGGCTGGTTTTTGGCTCATTTTCCACCCTACCCCCCCAGGAGCACTCTGCAAGCCCTCCCAAGGCTAGTCATGCTTTTTATTTGAAGAAAAACGGCCCCGTTTTCATGGAGAAACAAGCAGTTTTGGGGAGGTTTGCAGAGTACAAAAACACTTTCGGAAAGCTCTTTCGGAAGGCTCTTTAACTGTTTCTGTGCCGGGAGAAACAAAGTGTTTGTCAGCGATTTCCTTTTCCAGGACATGGAGAAATATACCTGGAAACATCAACCTATCTACCTACTCTCTCTCTTTCTCTCTCTCCCTACCTACCTACTGTATTTCTCTCTCTATTTCTCTGTCTCTATCTTTCTACCTACCTACACACACACTCTCTCCCCCTACCTACCTACTGTATTTTTCTCTTTCTCTCTATCCTTCTACCTACCTACCCACACACAATTTCTCTCTCTCCCTACCTACCGACTGTATCTCTCTCTCTTTCTCTCTTTCTCTATTCCTTTATCTACCTACCTACCCTCTCTCCCCCTACCTATCTACTGTATTTCTCTCTCTCTCTATTTCTCTCTCTTTCTATCCCTTTATCTATCTACCTACTCTCTCTACCTACCTACCTACCTACCTACCTACCTACCTACCTACCTACCTACTTACATACTATATTTCTCTTTCTTTCTCTCCCTCTCTATCCCTCTATCTACCTACCTACTTTTTTTTGTAATTTGCCTCTTCAAAACCTTAGTGCATCTTATACTCCGGTGCGTCTTATACTCCCAAAATATGGTAATTGCTTTGATGGCATTTCCTCCAGAGAGTTTGGACTTTTAAGATCATCTTAGCTTTCATGGTATGTTCATTTCTTTGTGACTAGTCCGCTTGATGTTATCATCCTGAAACGTGGCTAGATAATTGTAGCAATCACCTTCATCTAGTTTCTTGATGTTATTTCCATTGGACATCTTGACTAATTTAATTTTTAAAAAAAACAGAGCTTAGAATGTGATATCTTGGCATACATTGGTTA
Source organism: Rhabdophis nuchalis (assembly GCA_039707465.1). NCBI lineage: Eukaryota > Metazoa > Chordata > Lepidosauria > Squamata > Natricidae > Rhabdophis > Rhabdophis nuchalis. Next base: position 62,069,768 of record CM077644.1, read on the forward strand.
TTTTGATCAACATAGTTAGAAACAACTGTTTATTGGTCAGTTTTTTTTCACAAGAAACAGTATATTGTTTCATGTAACATTACTCTACATGACATACTGCAGATAACCTTTCTGTATTTTTAAGTTGAGCTTGATTTTGCACGTTCATTCATATAGGTCACAATATGCAGTTGAAGTTTCAATTAGCAAATATATGCAATAGTCATGCTCAAGGTGACCTTTGAGAAGTAGATTTTCCAGTGAGCCTGGACTTGAATAAATTATTATTATTTTTTAACATAAAAATATTCAGAGATCTGCAGATGCATATACTATTAAATTTTAATTTTAGTCATCTTGTATATGTTGCTGTGCTAGTGTTTCTTAAGAATGCAAAAAATAGGACCTTCTCAATTGTGATTCAGTCATGAGCTCTATCTCCTATAAAATTAGCTCCCTTACTTTGCTTTTCAACAGATTGTAATGACTTTAGTATTCAGACCAGCTTCAAATTGCTGGTTGGAGTCAGGCGTTTTAAAATTGTAATTGGTTGTAATTTTGATGGTTTACATTGAGATTTCTTAATGCTGATATGTTTTATATTAGAATGTATAATGTTGATTTAAAATGTATTATTGTCTGACTATACTGTAGGATATTTTGTACTTGCTTAGAAAAGCAGGAATTAAATGACCGACTAAATGTTATATAGTGCTGTGATACTTTCTACTGGATATAATGTATTTGAATTATTTGCCTTATTTCCCTCCTTCAACAGAGGGTGCGGGAAGCCCCATTACAGGGTAGAGCAGAGGAATTTGTGATTTATCTGCAGAAGAAAATCGCTCAGATCCATAACGAGTTAGTCTCCATTGATGGCCCAGTGGGAGGCCACGAGGCGGATCCTGGTTGGGAGGAGTTTGACTCTGTTACTTCCGAGGATATGGACAGGTTACGTGGGCGACTGCGAGCCACCACATGTTTATTGGACCCGTGTCCTTCCTGGCTTGTACTGGCATCCTGGGAGGTGACACGAGGCTGGCTCCAAGAGGTGGTCAACGCTTCTTTAAGTGAAGGATTCTTGCCTGCCTCCCTTAAAGAGGCCATGGTGAGGCCCCTCCTGAAGAAGCCCTCTTTGGACCCAGCTTTATTATCCAACTATCGTCCCGTCTCCAACCTTCCCTTCCTGGCGAAGGTTGTAGAGAGTGTGGTGGCACAACAGTTTCCCCGTCACCTGGAGGAAATTGATTATCTAGACCCGCGCCAGTCCGGCTTTCGGCCCGGGCATAGCACCGAGACGGCATTGGTTGCGTTGGTGGATGATCTCTGGAGGGCCAGAGATGGGGGTTGTTCCTCCATCCTGGTCCTATTAGACCTCTCAGCAGCTTTTGATACCATCGACCATGGTATCCTATTGCATCGGCTGGGGGGGTTGGGGGTGGGAGGCACCGTTTTACGGTGGTTCTCCTCCTACCTCTCTGGTCGATCGCAATTTGTGTTGGCAGGAGAGCAGAGGTCGACCTCGAGACCCCTCACATGTGGGGTGCCTCAGGGGTCGGTCCTCTCGCCTCTCCTGTTCAACGCATATATGAAGCCGCTGGGCGAGATCATCCGTGGTTTTGGGGTAGAGTATCACCTCTACGCTGATGATACGCAGATGTATATATCTACCCCAAACCACCCCAACGATGCCGTAGCGGGGATGTGCCAGTGCCTGGAAGCCGTGCGGATCTGGATGGGAAGTAACAGACTCAGGCTCAACCCGGCCAAGACCGAGTGGCTGTGGTTTCCGGCTGCCCGATTCAACCAGTTGACTCCATCACTGGCCATAGGGGGCGATCACCTTGCCCCTGTGGATGGGGCACGCAACTTGGGTGTCCTCCTGGATACCCGGCTGTCCATGGAAGATCAAGTGACAGCCGTGGCCAGGAGGGCGTTTTACCAGGTTCGCCTGGTACGCCAGTTGCGCCCCCTATGGGATCGGCATGCCCTTTGCACAGTCACTCATGCTCTCGTGACATCCCGACTGGACTATTGTAACTCTCTCTACATGGGGCTCCCCTTGAGGTGCACCCGAAGACTTCAGCTGGTCCAGAATGCAGCCGCGCGAGCAATAATGGGGACCGCAAGGTATACCCACATAACACCGCTCTTGCGCGAGCTGCACTGGCTGCCTGTCGTCTTTCGGGGTGCGCTTCAAGGTGCCAGTTATCATCTTCAAAGCGCTCCATGGCTCGGGATCCTGCCCCATACATCCTCACGACCGATTCGCTCCCACAGAGAGGGACTTCTCCGGGTGCCGTCCACTAGACTTTGTCAGCGGGCGACGCCCCGGGGAAGGGCCTTCTCTGTGGCGGGCCCAGCCCTCTGGAACGACCTTCCCCCCGACATTAGAACAACCACGGACCTCTGCTCCTTCCGTCAGAAATTAAAAACACACTTTTTCCGTTTGGCCGGCCTAGGTTAGTCTCTACCTTTAGGGTTTGGGATTATTAGTTTTAATTAATGGGAATTTTAGTGCAGGGACAATTGAATTTAGTTTAATTTGGTTTTTAACTTAGTGTATTTATTGTATATGTATTTTATGCGTTTTAATTTTTTCCCTGTACACCGCTCCGAGTCCCCGTCGGGGGAGGACGCGGTTTATAAAAATAAAATTATTATTATTATTATTATTATTATTATTATTATTATTATTATTATTATTATTATTATTATTATTATTATTATTATTATTATTATTATTATATTCCACTATATTTCTACAAAATGTACATTGTAAATATTATTTATTTTCTTATTTAGTATATGGCATCTTATACTAGCAATATACAGTATATTAACATTTCCACTAGATTAGTAGAACTGAATAAAACTTAACTGTTAAGAAGATCTATGTTCTTCTATATCAATGTCTAGAACATGTAATCATTGAAGCACATTATTGTTTATATTAGAAAAAATCAGATACAGGACCAGCCTTCAGCTTATACCCAGTTACAGTAACTGTTGCCTGCCAGACTACACTGTAGACTTTCCTAGCTTTCAAAACACATTGCAAATACATCCAATATAAACAATGCCATCTTTGAACCAAAATAGTTTTTATTTTTTAAATATGGAATTTAAATTCCACTTGGACTATATTTTAGACTAAATGTAGTTCTCAATTGATGACCGTAATTGGGGCAAGGACTTCCCTTCATTCAGCAATAAATTCGTTAAGTGAGCCTCATTTGATTTTACTTTTTTTTGGCCACAGTTGTTAAGTGGATCCAGCTTCCCCCATTGACTTTACTTATCAGAAGCCTTCTTCCCAAAAGATTGCAAATGATAACCACATGATCCCAGCAACTATCGTAAATACATGCCAGTTATCAATTGCTTGAATTTTGATCACATGACCCCAGTGATGCTGTAATGGTCATAAGCATGAGGACAAATCCTAAGTCATTTTTTCAGTAAGGTTGTAACTTTGAATGGCCTTTAAACAAACGTTAGTAAATAAAGGACAACTTTTAAGGATAGTTCTTTCTTGACGTAACTTTGCAAATTTTTATACATCGAATTTTCATGAACTCTTAAGAATCTGAAGCATTGTAATGGCTTTTTATTTAAAACCAAAGACACTAGAACTGTTGTGTTTGCCAAATACAAAGAATAAACTTTGAGGGGGGGGGGGGGAGCTTTATCTATACCAGTGTAAATTAAGTAAATTAGATGTGTAAAATGTTTCTATGTCTCTTTCCTATATTTTGTGAGACAGCTAGTCACATTCTTTGTTTTAAAAGGTTATTTTATTGGCAAGCTGAATTACAAATGCTGAATTGGAGAGATGATTCATATATAGCCTAAAGAATACCTAACAGAGCATCCTGGGAGTAATAAAAATCTTGCCCAGTTTAGGGTTTAGCAGAGTTTGATTAATTAGTTGTTGCATATAAGATCCTTCTCTTATAGGATTGAATTGTGATTGTATCTGTTCTGCAGATAATTGTGACATTTTCCAGATAAATAACGAGCTAATTTCTGTAGTCTGGATTCCGGTTTTCTGCTGAGCAAGAGCTGAATAATACAGTTTTGTGATATCTTGTTTTTATTTTTCTCCAAGATGGTATTGGAAATATAAATTATTGTCTTTTTTTTTTCTAGTGACTGTTGCAAAAAAGGACAGCTACATTGGGTAGCATAAATGGGAAAGTAATTGTCACAACTAAGATGACTCTATTGGTGAATCACTGGGCGTGGGATCTGTTCAGTACTGATATGGAAAAGAAGAATGTTTATCACAGATCATCCCTAGATGTAAATGGAGAGAGGTCTTGGACTGAAAGGTTAGAAATTGACTAAGTCTGACAAGTGGCTGGACATTTAGTAAGGGATGTAGGCATTACAGTACTCTCAGTTGAGTCAACATTGTTTCAAAATAAAAGCTGAAAGAAAAAATTGGTCAAAAAATAAATCCAGAATAAAAGATTCAGATCCAAAGTTATTATATCACTAAAATGGAAAACCTTAAGATTGAGAGCTGGGAAGAATAGATTCTGGACACAGAAGCTCAGAGATCATAGAATTCCTTGCAGTACCCTTGTAGCATCACCTGTCTCTTAGAACAAATAAAGTACTGGTCTACGAATACTTACACTGGCCTTGTTTGGTAGGTCAGTTCTGTAGCATAGCTTCTGCAGGTAATCCTTATGCAAAATTGTGAAATCTATCCATGTAACAGACACTGTTTTTCTGAAAAAGTCCAGAACTGTTAAGTTGATACTGAATTATATTTCAGTAGGATTTCAGTATCTGAAGTTTCCCAGGTCTTTCCCTTCCCTGGGTAAATATACCTGGAAACATCTACCTGCCTGCGCTCTCTCTCCCTCTCCCTCCCCCCCCCTCTCTCTCTCCCTCCCTCCCTCCCTCCCTCCCCACTCTATCTATCTATATACCTACCTACCTACTCTGTCTCCCCCTACCTATCTACTGTATTTCTCTCTCTCTATTTCTCTCTCCCTCTATCTTCCTACCTCCTTTAAAAAAAAAGCCTCTTCAAAACCTTGGTGCGTCTTATACTCTGAAAAATATGGTATATGGGAACCATTACGACTGCAATTGTTCTGTCTATTTCTTTTGATTTCTTTTGATTTCCTAGCTTCCTGAAATAGTCTATTCAACAAATCAGTAAAGCACAGTGTTCAGCTGGGGGTCCTGAGTACAAGCCCAGCTCGCTCAGCCATTAAACTGCCCCTATGTAAATTGTTCTATTTGAAATTAGTAAAGATTGCAGGAGTTTATTTCATCTAAAATTCTGGTTTTTAGATATGGATCTATTTGCATGCAGTGAATTATTTGAAGTGCTGCAATCTTTAGAAGAGGACCATAATCTTGAAAATGAAACCTTTTCTGGCCTGCAGTTTACTGTGTGATTTATTCCCCTCCAGAGCATCCTTCTTTCTGTTTAGCATTCTGTGTGCCATAGTGAGAACTGGGCCTTGTTTAATCATTTTGGTTCTTGATTGCTTCCTAGTATCCATGGGTTGCATCTTGAATCTAGTATTTTGCATTACAAATCTGGTCTCAGGAGATGGGCAGAATATATGGCTCCATCTGCCATGTCTCATTTTAGTTTTTTTCCAACGTGTTTCCATTAACAGGTGAAATACTCGGCCCACAGAGAATTTAGCTCATGTGTCTGTACACAATCGAGTAGGAATGCTGTGCAGACAAGAGTTGTGCAGCCTAATGATGAGGTGACTGCAATAGAAAATATTGAAAACTATTCATCTATTGGCATTTCCGTTATAATATTGTGATTTAAATCCTGTATAACGCTTCCCTGTTTTGAATTCTAAATTCTAGGGTGAATGTAAGAAAGCTAATTCAACTGTGTGATTTTTGAATCTTTGGGAGTTAGCTGGAAATATTATAAAAATGAATTTATAGCAAACTATAGTAACACTTTGGTAATAATTAACTCTAACCTGTTACTGAGAGTGAGAGATGGCTGTGCATTAGGAAAATCTATTCCTAGTGAAAATTAAAACTAGGGTTAGGATTAGGCTTCCTTGAAGCCAGGGCTGAAAATGAACATCTGTGCTAGATTTGGAGAAGCTCTCTAATGAAATAGGTTATAGGTTTCTCTTTGAATTTAGTTTGGACCACAGTAACTGCATTGCAAAATCCTAATCCCAGGGAAAATTAAAGCTAGGGTTTGGGCTAGTTTCCTTGAAGACAGGGCTCTTTAAGAAAATGAAGGGTGGGCAACTTTGTGTTTGGGGAGGGGGGGAGGATTTCCTAGCTCAGAAATGTGTCTAGCTGTGTTTTAGGGAGAAAGAATCAGTTTCAATTGCCCTCCCAAGTGTCTGATGACTCTTACTAGATTTCAGCAGATTTCATATGCTGGTGATGCTCAGTTGTACACTTACACAGCTCTATGGAAACCTAATATGACTTGAGCCAATTGAACATTAATTCCAAAGTTTGTTATAAAGGGAAGTTATGGCAACAGAAAGGGCACTTCTCCCTTTAGCTGATGCTGCTTAAGGTAGGGATTGGAGCATGCCCTCCCACAGCAACCAGAGATGGGCAGCACCACAGATAACTTGGCATGTAATATGTAGCATTTTATAGGTGATAGCCAGCATCTTCAATTATGCGTAAAAGCCTACTGGGAACCACTGCAGTTTGCAAAATAGTTATGTCATATAGGGGTACTAAGGTGTGCCCATTACTATGGCACCTGCGCTGCTGTAGAGAAGAGCAATAAAGATGTTAAGGAGCCTGGAAGTTAAATCCTATGAAGGAACTAAGTATATTTAGTTACTAGCTATACCCGGCCACGTGTTGCTGTGGCCCAGTCTGGTTAAATGGCCAACCAATCTGTGTGTAGATCTACACTTGCACACATACACACAACCACCATATAACCCCCAACCTACCTATCTACTGTATTTCTTCCTTTCTCCCTCTACCTACCTACCTACCTACCTACCTACCTACCTACCTACTGTATTTCCCCCTCTCTATCCCTCTACCTACCTACTGTATTTTTCCCTCTCTCTCTCTTCCTCTACCTACCTACCTACAGTATTTCTCCCTCTCTGTCTATCCCTCTACTTACCTACCTACAGTATTTCTCCCTCTCTATCTATCCCTCTACTTACCTACCTACTGTATTTCTTGCTTTCTCCCTCTACCTACCTACCTACCTACCGTATTTCTCCCTCTCTATCCCCCTATCTACCTACCTTCCTACCTACTGTATTTCTCTCTATCTATCTATCCCTCTACCTACCTACCTACAGTATTTCTCCCTCTCTGTCTATCCCTCTACTTACCTACCTACTGTATTTCTTGCTTTCTCCCTCTACCTACCTACCTACCTACCTACCTACCTACCGTATTTCTCCCTCTCTATCTATCCCCCTATATACCTACCTGCCTACCTACTGTATTTCTCTCTCTCTATCTATCCCTCTACCTACCTACCTACTGTATTTCTCCCTATCTATCTATCTATCCCCCTACCTACTGTATTTCTCACTATCTATCCACCTACCTACTTACCTACCTACCTACCTACTATATTTCTTTCTTTCTCCACCTACCTACCTACCTACCTACCTACCTACCTACCTACCTACCTACCTACTGTATTTCTCCCTCTCTATCTATCCCTCTACCTACCTACTGTATTTCTCCCTATCTATCCCCCTACCTACCTACTGTATTTCCCCCTATCTATCCACCTACCTACCTACTATATTTCTTCCTTTCTCCCTCTACCTACCTACCTACCTACTGTATTTCTCCCTCTCTATCACCCTATCTACCTACCTACCTACCTACCTTATTTCTCCCTCTCTATCTATACCTCTACCTACCTACTGTAATACAATAATACAATAGCAGAGTTGAAAGGGATCTTGGAGGTCATCTAGTCCAACTCCCTGCCTAGGCAGGGAGCCCTATACCCATGATAGCGAACCTATGGCCTGGGTGCCACAGGTGGCACACGGAACCATTTCTTAGGCCACGCGAGGCATTGCCCTGTCAGCTTCAGTGTGTATGTGTGCCCTGGCCAGCTGATTTAGGCCTTCTTTTGAGGCCGTTTTTTGCCTTCTGGAGGTGGGGGAAGGCTGTTTTCACCCTCCCCAGGCTCCTATAAAGCCTCTGGAGCCTGGGGAGGACGTAAAAAGCATGCCAAATGCAGGGGGTCATGCACATAGCATTATGGATGTGGCACACCTGTGCACATCGCCCTTGCACTCCCCCTGCTTTTGGCACGCGAGCCAAAAAAGGTTAGCCATCACTGCCCTATACCATTTCAGACAAATGTCTATCCAACATCTTCTTGAAGACTTCCAGTGTTGGGGCATTCACAACTTCTGGAGGCAAGCTGTTCCACTGGTTAATTGTTCTAACTGTCAGGAAATTTCTCCTCAGTTCTAAGTTGCTTCTCTCCTTGATTAGTTTCCACCCATTGCTTCTTGTTCTGCCCTCAGGTGCTTTGGAGAATAGTTTGACTCCCTCTTCTTTGTGGCAACCCCTGAGATATTGGAAGGCTGCTATCCTGTCTACCCTAGTCCCTCTTTTATTAAACTGTATTTCTCCCTCGTGGCGGGAGAATAGATCGTGGCACCCTACGCACAGTCACTCAAGCCCTCGTCATCTCCCGCCTGGACTATTGTAAATCTCTCTACATGGGGCATCCCTTGAGGTGCACTCGGAGGCTTCAGCTAGTTCAGAATGCGGCCGCGCGGGGGATTTCGGGAGTCTCGAGATATTCCCATGTGACACCTCTCCTGCGCGAGCTGCACTGGCTACCTGTGGCCTTCAGGGTGTGCTTCAAGGTGTTAGTAACCATCTTTAAAGCGCTCCATGGCATGGGACCTGGTTACTTGCGGGACTGCCTCCTACCACATACCTCCCTTTGACCTGTCCGCTCCCACAGGGAGGGCCTCCTCAGGGTACCGTCTGCCAGACAATGCCGGCTGGTGACTCCCAGGGGGAGAGCCTTCTCTGTGGCAGCTCCTGCCCTCTGGAATGACCTGCCCCCCGAACTTCGTACTATCATGGACCTGCGCCTCTTCCGTCGGGCATTAAAAACACACTTATTTCATGTGGCCGGCCTGGTATAGTTTTAAATGTGATTTTAGTAGGGTTTTTAATGATAATTTTAGCACGGGTTTCAAATTTAATCTATTTTTAATATTTCTATTGTATTTATTGTTGTCATTTTTATTATTTCCTGTGCACTGCCCTACATCCTGTCAGGGAGATAGGGCGGTATATAAATGTAATAAACTTGAAACTTGAAACTCCCTCTCTCTCTATTCCCCTATCTACCTACTGTAATACAATAATACAATAGAGTTGGAAGGGACCTTGGAGGTCATCTAGTCCAACTCCCTGCCTAGGCAGGAAGCCCTATACCAGGAGTCTGCAAAGTTGGCTCTTTGAAGACTGGTGGACTTCAACTCCCAGAATTCCCCAGCCAGCATGGCTGGCTGGGGAATTCTGGGAGTTGAAGTCCACCAGTCTTCAAAGAGCCAACTTTGCAGACCCCTGCCCTATACCATTTCAGACAAATGGCTATCCAACATCTTCTTGAAGACTTGCTGTGTTGGGGCATTTACAACTTCTGGAGGCAAGCTGTTCCACTGGCTAATTGTCCTAACTGTCAGGAAATTCCTCCTCAGTTCTAAGTTGTTTCTCTCCTTGATTAGTTTCCACCCATTGCTTCTTGTTCTGCCCTCAGGTGCTTTGGAGAATAGATTGACTTCCTCTTCTTTGTGGCAACCCCTGAGATATTGGAAGGCTGCTATCCTGTCTCCCCTAGTCCTTTTCATTAAACTGTATTTCTCTCTGTCTCTCTCTCTCTCTATGGGCCACCTGGGAGTTTGCTATCCCAGTGCCTTTTTGGCCTTAAGAGGCCTCCATATGTGGCTGAGGAAATGACTGTTGGTGGGAGGAGTTACAGGGAGGTAAAAACCTGATCAGTGGGTATATTTTACATTTGTGTACCTTGCACATGACACACGTATGCTAGCCACAAAATGAGTAGGTATTCTATTATCGGAAGTCCTTGTCAACATTGTGTGAAAGTTTGGTGTAAATCGGTGCAGTAGTTTTTGAGATTAGTGGATTTGTACAAACTATTTTACATTTTTATTTATATAGATTAGCTGAAGGAACTAAGAATGTTTACAAAGAGAAGGCTGATGGGAGACATGTTAGCAGTCTTCCAATAGTTTAAAGGGCTGCCACAAGGAAGAGGGCTTTGATTTATTGTCCATAATACCTGAGGGTACAATAAGATGAAATAGTGTGAAAGCTCATTGGGAGAAGATCCAATCTAGAAATAAGGAGGAATTTTCTGACAGTAAGAACTATTGAGCAATGGAACAGCTAGCCAACTGGAATTTTTGGTGTTCCATTGCTGGAGGTTTTCAAGAAAAGATTGGACAACCATTTTTCCAAGACGGTATGAGGACTCCTGCTTTACGCAGGAGGTTGGATTAGAAGATCCTCAATGTTCTTTCCAGCCCAATAGTTCTATGATACATGAGAGTAAGCTATTGACACATATTGCTAGAAATATCCTAAATTGATGATAATCAGTATCATGAAATTGCTGTGCTAGGCAAAGGTAGAAACAGAAGAAATATCTTTTATATTTTAATATTGCATGCCACTTTATTTTGTTTCCTTTTGTCATGCTTTGTATTTGCAAAATGTTCCTTCTTCATTGCTTCAAACCAGTCATTAGAGTAAATAGAAAATAAATATATTTACTATATATAATAAATATAAAGTAAGTACAGTAAATATAAATATTGCAAATATAAAGTAAAGACATCCAATTCATTTTCTTGTTTGTTCACTTAGAATTATACTTTTATGATAATCTTTCAAGTTTAATATTTCTCAAAACAGGTAGTTTTGGCTAGGCGATTTTTCAAATTTATGACAAATCGCCCAAAAGCTATTTATGATCCAGGGGCATGAAGTAAAGCATGGGGTGTCTCAGGAGGTGCAGGAAGCTTTGGGAGGTCCATGGCATATTGACTCTGTATTACGCTTCCTGAGGTCTACCCACCCCTGAGGTGCCCCATCATTTAATTACTGCATCTAGGAGAGCAGGAGGGGTCATTAAGTGAGGCCATCATATTTAATGGCTGTGTCACCACTTGTGATCGTAATGGGCAGGCTTCATTATGATTGTAAGACAAGGATTTTAACCTTATACTGAGTTTATATTGCTAAGGACATTGTCACGTAAGGAAAGTATTCTATATTTTTATTTTTTAAATCTTAAAATTAAGCAATTAGAGTAAAACTGAGGATCCACTGATGCATAATTTCATTTCTTGTGAAAGATTTAATCTAACTCTGGGTGTCGATCAGAGTCTACTTTACAGTGACTCCAGGTTAGATTTTCATGAAATCCTATCATTTATTAAAACATTAAAAGGTATGTTTCTCAGTTTACTGAGTTTTGTCTAGGATTTTTTTCCTCTCACTCTAGCTGTTCAGTTGTCACATTGCCTTTGAGTGTTAATTATTGGAATTTATTCCTGTGGATATGTTTGGCGAGCTGTTTGTAGCTGGAACTGGCTTCACTACAGAAATGCAGCTGTGTGTATCGAAAAGGATGGTTTGGATTGATGAATATTAGTGCATTAGCTGAATGAATGGTATGTCATCCAACTTCTAATTTTGTAAATGATGGGTGTAAAGCTTTAGCTAATGTCTTTTAAATAATTAATTGATGTGTACAGGCACATTTTAAAACCATTTTCATTTTATATGTTACGATGGGGCTTTGATTAATTACTCTTTCTTGCAAAGTTGTAATAGAAGACTCTGTGAAGAAACGCTATATTTTTCATTGACCAGATAGTAATGGATCAGTTTAGACGCAGTTGGCTGTAGTTCAGACTTATTTATTATTGAGTGCAATGGTATGTACATTAATGTTCAGGTAATAGAAGCAGCTGTCTATTTTGATGAACTGCTGCCCCCTGCTCTTCTTACATTATGTTCATTCTTAAATTGGACAAGTACTTTCTTGTATATGAATTTGGCACTTACTCTTTCACTGGAAATTAAGTACCAGTGTTCCCTATGTACTTGCTCAAGTCTTCAAAAACTGACACTTACCCCCCAAAACCTATCCTGATGCTGTTATCAGATTGATCTGCCCAAACTGCAACCTGTGTCATAGCAAATATGAACACGATTGTTTTCAGTCTAATCAGTGTGCCATAGCAAGTTCTCAGAGGTTGAACATGGTTCTATGCCAAGCTAAATCCCAAAGCTACTCTACTAGTCAGAAAAGTGTTGTTGGATGATATTGAATGTATTCAGTAATGGAGAACATTTACTTCTTTGCCTCCAGGAGTTACAAATGAGTCTGCTCAGTATTCAGAAGCAATTGTGACAGTTGCTTGAGCCATTGCTTTTTTCCATAGCCACCTATAGCATTGAAGGCAACAGAAACTCCCACCATACTAGCTGGAATGTCATTTGAAATCCATTAACCTTTGGGATTAATCCCTGCCCTACCCTAAAGAATAGTTGATGCAAGTGTACAATTCAGTGGAAAGCAGTTAAACCATGATAAGAATAATAGCTTTTAGATCTCTTTCCTCCTCCCCAGTAGGAAAAAGGTACAGATCTGGAGAGTGTCACGCTGCATGTGTTGGACAAGTAAAAAGCTGGGATAGACCCATGATTGCCATATTGCAGTAATGTTGTGGGGCGAAAATTGCTTAGAATTGCAATTTATGCTGGAATAATAGATGGCTGTGAATACAGCTCCTCTTACCAGATATTTTTCTATGCAGACATCTTTAAAAAGTCTTCAACTTTTTATTGAGATTAAAGTGATATGGTTATAAAAATTTCAGCAATTAAATTATTTCCAATTTAGAACCAATCTCTTCCCCAAAACTCTAGGCAGAAACTTTCTCGGGTTCCTTCTTACAAGTTGCTTGTGAACTGATGAGAAGGCAGCTCTTTCTTTCACTGATAAGAAGGGAAATTACAGGTGGCTGTTTACCAAACTGGGTTCTTGAATCTTCATTGGTTTGTATACTAACTGTACAAGAGTCAAAGCAACCTCTTTCAGATAGACACCTCAGTCTTTCAAATATTGAAGCAGGAACAACGTAAGAAACCAGAGCAGTGGCTGTATTGAAGCTAGAAGAATCACTTTACCATATCCCCAGCAGCCTTAGAAATAACTCATTGGAGTCCCCAGAAATGATAAGTAACCCAGCAAAGAATATCTAACAGGAAATTACATTAGATGGTGTCTTTTTTTTATTCTACACTAGCCATTCCCGGCCACATGTTGCTGTGGCCCAGTCTGGTTAAATGGCCAACCAATCTATGTGTAGATCTACACCTGCACACACAAACATGTACACACAACTACCGTATAACCCCAACCATTGGTCGCGTTGGTGGATGATCTCTGGAGGGCCAGAGATGGGGGTTGTTCCTCCATCCTGGTCCTATTAGACCTCTCAGCGGCTTTTGATACCATCGACCATGGTATCCTATTGCATCGTCTGGAGGGGTTGGGGGTGAGGGGCACCGTGTTACGGTGGTTCTCCTCCTACCTCTCCGGTCTATCGCAATTTGTGTTGGCAGGAGGGCAGAGGTCAACCTCGAGACCCCTCACTTGTGGGGTGCCTCAGGGGTCGGTCCTCTCGCCACTCCTGTTCAACACATATATGAAGCCGCTGGGTGAGATCATCCATGGTTTCGGGGTAGAGTACCACCTCTACGCTGATGATACGCAGCTGTATATATCTACCCCAAACCACCCCAACGATGCCGTAGAGGTGATGTGCCAGTGCCTGGAAGCCGTGCAGGCCTGGATGGGAAGGAACAGACTCAGACTCAACCCGTCCAAGACCGAGTGGCTGTGGTTTCCGGCATCCCGGTACAACCAGTTGACTCCATCACTGGCCATAGGGGATGAACATCTAACATCTGTGGATGGGGCACGCAACTTGGGCGTCCTCCTTGATGCCCGGCTGCCCATGGAAGATCAAGTGACAGCCGTGGCCAGGAGGGCGTTTTACCAGGTTCGCCTGGTCCGCCAGTTGCGTCCCCTATTGGATCGGGGTGCCCTCTGCACAGTCACTCATGCCCTCGTGACATCCCGACTGGACTACTGCAATGCTCTCTACATGGGGCTCCCCTTGAGGTGCACCCGAAGGCTTCAGCTTGTCCATAATGTAGCCGCGCGGGCAGTTATGGGAACCTCTAGGTTTTCCCATGTAACACCGCTCCTGCGCGAGCTGTATTGGCTGCCTGTCGTCTTTCGGGTGCGCTTCAAGGTGTTAGTTATCATCTTCAAAGCGCTCCATGGCACGGGACCTAGCTATCTGCGGGATCGCATCCTGCCCCATACATCCCTGTGGCCGATTCGCTCCCACAGAGAGGGACTTCTCCGGGTGCCGTCCACTAGGCTATGCCAGCGGGCGACGCCCAGGGGAAGGGCCTTCTCTGTGGCGGGCCCGACCCTCTGGAATGACCTTCCCCCTGAAATTAGAACAACCACGGACCTCCGCTCCTTCCGGCAACACTTTTTCTGCTTGGCCGGCCTAGGGTAATTAAACTGTTTTTAGGGGTTTTTAGGGTTTAGTTTTAGTTTTATATGGGCTTTTAGCGCAGGGTTAGTTTAATTCGTTTTAACATTGTACTTTGTTCGTGGTTTTTAATTGTATTTTTAATTCCCTGTGCCCCGCCTCGAGTCTCTTCGGGGAGAGAGAGCGGGTTATAAATTAAAATTTATTTTTATTATTATTATTATTGGTGCTGTATTTCACACGTGTGAAAATTTGGAAGCGATCGGTGCAGTACTTTCGGAGATTAGCAGTTTTGAATAAACTCTTGTTACATTTTTATTTATATAGATGGAGTTAAAAATTCTTATTTCTCTACAATTTAAGAGGATTGAATATGTTCCGCAGCTTTGTATGCCATTCTACTGGCTAGGCTGGAAAGTATTAATTTTATTTATAAATGTTTCACAGTCTGCAAACTAAATTGCATGATCTCCCATGTTATAGGAGAAGGTGGTTATTTGTAGCAGACAAATTCCATTGTGTAGTTTGCTTGGAACATTACATTTGATTTTATAGTTTTAAAGGTAAAGGTAAAGGTTCCCCTCTCACATATGTGCTAGTCATTTATGATTCTAGGGGGCGGTGCTATTTCAAAGCCAAAGAGCCAGCACTATCCAAAGACGTCTCTGTGGTCATGTGGCTGACATGACTAAACACCGAAGGTGCACAGAACACGATTACCTTCCCATCAAAGGTGGTTCCTATTTTTCTACTTTAATTTTTATGTGCTTTCGAACTACTAGGTTGGCGGAAGCTGGGACAGGTTACGAGAACTCACTCTGTTACGTGGCCCTAGGGATTCGAACCACTGAACTACCGATCTTATAGCACTAAGGAGTGCTATATTAAATTTTCTTGATTGTAATTAAAGTTGGATTTTGTTTATGTATGTTGGAATCTTCGAAGAGGGAAAATAAGCATTGGAACCTTAAGTGACGCCCTTATGTCCTGGTCCTGGACATGGTCAAGAAGTAGCCTTGTGTAAATCATATTCCACTTTTTAAAATTTATTAAACTGGCAGATAAATAGTAGCAGAAGGGACTATTAAGCCACTAATGCAAAGAAGCAAATAACACGAAGATGTGAAAATCCAGAGAGCTTTTGTGGGAGGCAATTTGAAAACTCCGTCCTTCTATTCAGTGGGTTCAGCCATTCTGTTGCAATACTGTTTCCTTAAGAAGACTTTCTCTCAAAAGACAGAACACTTTCTTGAGAAGAGATTCTTCTATCTTGCTTAAAATCTCCCTTTCTTTATTCCATATTTGTAACATTTTATATTCTTATGTGGAATGGAAGAATAGAAAAATATGATATTTAAAGAGTGATAAACCCATAATACAAGTATTTATTGTAGCTTTAAAAAGAACATTTAATTTTCATAAAACTGCTTTGAAGCTGATGCCTGGCCATTCACCCAATGCATTTTATAAGCAAGATACTTGTGCTTTTGGCATGTAATATTTTATTGATCTTTAAAGCTCTATAAAATATCAAGTTGTTATATAGCACCAATGAGTTGGCTGGAGAATGGATTTAATTAAACATGATCTCAATTATAGGAAGACTTTGCTTATCACTTTTCTCCTATTATGTGAGCAGAAAAAGCTTTCTGATGACATTCAAGCTGAAGTAAATCCTGCAGAACAATTGTCTAATCCTGGACCTAATTCTGATCTATATATTATTACCACGCTATCTTCATTTGACTAAAATGCATTTATTCCATGAAAAATATATCATGACACTAGTGAACCTTACATCAGCACTTGCAAATGAATAACCTGCTCAATCCTACAAGTAATTTAAGGAAGATTGCAGTGTATTTTCTAGTTTAATTATCAGTATAGCAGATATTAGCATCAAATCTGTGTCTTGTATCTGTCTGCAGAGGCGCATTCAGATATGAAGTACTATAATGGTATTCTGTACCTATTTCATCTATTAAGAGTTCCTGGGGGGAAAAGCAATAAAGTAATGCAGTAAAAAATGTCCCAGTTGTCCCTACTATAAAATGCTGTTGGGCCTTCTGGCAGAATGTCATGAGCAACGAATGGGGCTGCCCAGCTGTCAGCAGTCATTTAGTAATGAAATACCACGGATTCATTCAGTATTTCTCTGCTACCCCTTCCTCTGTGTTGGGCTGCTATATTCAGTGAAGATTCCATGAAATCAATTACCTGAGCTACTTGTTTCATGCTGAGTGGAATTAGTTGCAAGGAAGACTCTGTTTCCTTCAGCATCAAGTGAATTGTGAGACCAATTAGTTGCCTTAAATTCCTAAGTTTTTTTAATGGCCTGCATAATTTGCTACATAGATATCACTTCCTTAGCATTGTATTAGCTGACTGAATTAAAGTTAGCCACACAAAATTTTATCTGCCCCCAGCTTTCCATAGACTGCAGTTTATCACTATGCCTTGCAAACATAATAATTGTTTATTTCAAATTTATATGTCCACCTATCTCACAAAAAGTGACTGGGCAGTGTACAACAAGGATATAAAAGAATAATTGGGTTTGAAACCATTATTGAGAAATGAAAAACGTATAAGGCATACCAACTAGATTAGCAAGGGAGCCCGCTCAAAATATCACCCGTCCCATGGGACCCCCAAGCCTGATGATAAAGCTAGATCTTGAGGGACTTCTGGAAAACAAGGAGGGATTGTGCTGCCTCATTTGGATTAGATGGGAGAATGTTCCATAAGATGGGTTCCATTGCAGTGAAATGTATATTTAATACTTATTGTAGCTTTTTTTATATTGAAGATGGACTGACCAAATTAATCTTGTCTAAGACTTAAATTTATGATAAATGCAAATTCTCAAGACATCAATGAGTTGTGCATTTGTGTGTGCGTGTGCATTTTACATATAAAGATTTAAGACACTGTTTTCATTCATGCAATCCAAGTGACTTAGCATTATTAGTTTTAAAAAAAACCTCCCATAGTTCAAGATTCTTATAGGTACATGGATAAATCTAGGTTTCTAATAAACAAAAGCATAACTGTTTTGCTGTATTTTCTGTAGTTTTCTAAAGCTTTCATCTGTCTAGAAAAATGAAAGACACTATCAAAGTAAATTATAGATAGCAGAGGATTTTATTAAAAACTCCCTATAAAAAACCAATCACATATTCAGATATGCTCTCTTGGCAATTAGTAGCTTAAACTCTGCTAAAAAGCACCTTCTACATTGTAGATTCATGCCATAAATGTTCATCCCTAGAGGTATTTTGTTGCATTAGTGTTAACTAGAAGTGTTTGAAAATAATCATTTAATAAATATTTTAATACTTTATGCCTTAGTTAAAGTTTGACCATTTTTACAATATAATACAATAGAAGAGGTGGAAGGGACCTTGGAGGCCTTCTAGTCTAACCCCCTGCCTAGGCAGGGAAACCCTATACCATTTCAGACAAATGGCTATCCAACATCTTGTTAAAGACTTCCAGCGTTGGGGCATTAATTTTCCCACGAAGCCTAGCATTTTATTAGGAAAAACAACATACAATTAGAATGTTTGAAAATTTAACCCTTTCTTCAGAATCTACATGCTAGCTGCTGAATTAATGTTACAAAACTTTGCAACTTTTAGTTGCCAGAAATTTGGGGGAAATACAACATATCTGCCTCACCTATCCAGCAAACTTTAAAAAATGTGCTATGGTTAAACCAAGGCACAAAAGTAATCTTTTGACTTCAGAATCTCTTGTTCAAAATAAAAAAGCATTGTGAGATGATTGTTGCTATTTGTGAGCAACACTGTAGAAATTACAATAATCATCAACATCATCATCATCATCTTTATTGTCATTGTAATAATATTGTAATAAAATTACAATGAAATTGGTACAAAAGTTGTTACCGTATCTTTCGGAGTATACCATATCTTTCGGAGTATAATTTCCTCAAAAAAAGGCTGAAAATCTGAGTGCATCTTATACACTGAATACAACATTTTTTACCTTCCGAAACCCCGCCCCCTTCACCAAAATGGCCATGCATAGCTTGTAGGAGGCTTTTAGAGCAGGGGTCCCCAACCTTTTTTGCACCAGGGACCGGTTTCATTTTAAAGAAAATTCTGCGGACCGGCTGAGTGGCTCAGCAGTCATGTGACTGGGTGGGCGTGGCCAACTTGGAAAATGTGAAACTCACTTAACAATGATGTTGATTAGCAACCAAACTTTTGGCCTCAACTGTGGTCATAAGTTTTCTTTCTTTCTTTCTTTCTTTCTTTCTTTCTTTCTTTCTTTCTTTCTTTCTTTCTCTCTTTCTCTCTTTCTCTCTTTCTCTCTCTTTCTTTGTCTCTGTCTCTCTTTCTTTCCCGCCCTCTCTCTATTTCTTTCTCTCTCTCTTCCTCTCTCTTTCCCTTTCTCTTTCTTTCTTTCTTTCTCTTTCTTTCTTTTTCTTTCTTTCCCTCTTTCTCTCTCTTTTTCTTTCTCTCTCTTTCTCTTTCTTTCTCTTTCTCTCTTTCTGTATCTTTTTCTGTCTCTTTCTTTCCTTTCTGTCTCTCTTTCTCTTTCTCTCTGTCTGTCTTTCTCTCTCTCCCACTTTCTTTTTCTTTCTTTCTCTTTTTCTTTCTCTGTCTCTCTCCTTCATCCGCCCATCTCTGTCATTCTGTGTGTGTGTCTGTCTGTCTGTCTGTCTTGCATTCACTCAATCACTCATTCTGTGTCTCTGTCTATCTTTCTCTCCCTCCCTCCCTCTCTCTGTCTCTCTATGTGTGTCTGTCGTCATCCCCCGTCTCCCCCCCCCAGCCTCCTCAGCTCGCCCGCCGTGCTTGGTCGCTCGTTCGCTCGTTCAGGCTCCCTGGGTGGGTAGGAGCCGGGCCGCAGGGATGGAGAGGAGGGAGGAGGGGGCAGCCCATTGGGCAGAGCGTGCGGAAGAACGCAGGAGGATGGTGGGGGCTCTTCCTCCACCCTCGTCGACGGAGGGACTCCTGGGCGCCGCCGGACAACCCTCCCTACGGCCGCCAGTTCCCTCCCCTGCCCGCGGAGCCTCCGCAGCCCCTGGAAGAAAACGAGTGGCCGGCATGCCAGCAGGGGAGGCTCCGCGGGGGGGAGGGAATCGGTGGCCGGTAGGGAGGGTTGCTCCGGCGGCGCCCAGGAGTCCCTCCGTCAACGAGGGTGGAGGAAGAGCCGCACTCCAACGGCGCGAACAGCCGCGCCTGCGTTCTCCCGTGCGCTCTGCTCAGAGGACTGCCCCCTCCTCCCTCCTCCTCCTCTCCAGCCCTGCGGCCCGGCTCCTACCCAGCCACGGACCGGCACCGGTCCGCGGCCCGGGGGTTGGGGACCCCTGTTTTAGAGAGCTCCTGGGGTCTGGGAAGGGCAGAAATCAGCAAAAAATAGGCTATTTTCTGCTCAATTTTGTCTGCCCAGCCTTCAGGAGGACTCTATAAGCTTCCTAAAGGCTATCCATGCCCTTTTTTTTGACAAAAAAATGGCCCCCTTTCATGAAAAATGGGGAGTTATGAGAGGTTTGCAGAGTGCAAAAACCTTTTTTTTATTTGCCTCTTTAAAACCTTGGTGCATCTTATACTCTGGTGTGTCTTATAGTCTGAAAAATATGGTAATAAAAATAATTCACCTTCATATTGACTAAAAGAGGGAAAGGAATCTTTGGATTATGACACTTAAATATTGACCAAATATATGTTAACAGTTAACTATTGTTATATTGCCTATAAAATTAAAAAGCTAAAGGTTCCCCTCACATGTGTACTACTCATTCCCGATTCTAGGGGGTGGTTCTCATCTCCATTTCAAAGCCAAAGAGCCAGTGCTGTCTGAAGATGTCTCCATGGTCATGTGGTTGGCATGACAGCACACAGAATGCTGTTACCTTCCCACCAAAAGTGGTTCCTATTTTTCTACTTGCATTTTTACATGCTTCCAAACTGCTAGATTGGCAGTACTGGACAAGTAACGGGACCTCACTCCATTACACAGCGCTAGGGATTCGAACTGCCAACATTTCTGATCAACAAGTTCAGCATCTTAGCCACTGAGCTATAATAATAATAATAATAATAATAATAATAATAATAATAATAATAATAATAATAATAATAATAATAATAATAATAATAATAATCTTTATTGTCATTGTAAAAATTACAATGAAATTGGTTTTAACTTCACTGGTGCAAAATTATAACAGAAACAAAAAAGAGAGAAAAGAAAAAAGAAAAAACTAGCATGTGCATGGAGTGATTGCGGTTGAATTTAAAAGTCTCACAGCCCATGGATAGAAGCTATCTTTAAACCTGTTTGTTCGGCTGGCTATACTTTGATATCTTCTGCCTGATGATAGAAGGGCAAAGCGATACCAACCAGGGTGTGAATCATCTTTGAGAATCTTCCTTGCTCTGCTAAAGCAGCGAGATCTGGCGATGTTATCCAGTGATGTCAGAGGGCAACCGATGGTTTCTTGTGCCGAATTGATCACTCTCTGTAATGCCTTCCTCTCCACAACTGTTAAACCAGCATACCACACTGTGATACAATATGTGAGGACACTTTCTATGATGGACCGATAGAAAGAGGTCATCAGCCGTTGTTCCACCTGATTTTTCCGCAGGACTCTAAGGAAATGAAGTCTCTGTTGAGCTTTTCCAATCACCAGAGACGTGTTGTTTTTCCAGGTGAGATCTTGGCTAATAAGCACTCCTAAGAATTTAAAAGAGGAAACCCTCTCCACACAGCCCCCCTCGATATACAGTGGGGCAGGTTCCTCTCTGTGCCTCCGGAAATCTAGCACCATCTCCTTTGTCTTGCTAGTATTTAGATGTAAGTTGTTTCTTGAGCACCATGCGGATACCTTCTGGACTTCTTCCCTGTATGCTGATTCGTCCCCTCCAGTTATGAGACCCACCACCGTTGTGTCATCTGCAAACTTTATTATGATGTTGGATGGATCAGAGGATATGCAGTCATATGTATACAGTGAGTAGAGGTAGGGGCTGAGCACACAGCCCTGAGGGGAGCCTGTGCTGAGCTTCAGTGTGGAAGATGTAAAGGACCCAACCCTTACTGTTTGTGGACGATCGGTCAGGAAATCTTTGATCCATATATAAAATATAAATATAAAACTAGGCACCACCAATTGTTATATTTTCTCTTTTCATTTTCATTTTATTTTTAATGCATTTGTTTACAAGTCTGGTCAATGACCCATTGTAACAAAAACATTCCATTCATTAATAAAGTTATAAAAAACAAAAACAAATTCCATTCATAATCATATATACATTCACAGGCATTTATCAATTTTCTAGGTTTTGATTTTTTTCATGTTAGAAATTGAATGCTTACTATTTTAGAAACTTTTGAGTTAGTCTAGTGAAAGCTTGCATGGATTTTGGATTTATTACTTTGTAATTCTTGTTCATTTTTTTAAATAAATGAAGTAGTAGTTAATCCACTCTAAGACAAAGACTGTTGCAGGGGTTATGCTGAATTATTACAAGGGAGTAGTAATAAGTTGATTGGTTGTACCTAATAAGCAATAATTAAAATGTAAAAAAAAAGCTTTGCAGTTTGAAATGTTAATTCGCAAGATTGTTAAAATATGCCTATAGTAGCTTCTGATTAACGTGCACTATTAAAAGCCACAGAGACTGAAATGAAAGAGATCTAATGAATAGCTTGACAATAGAAGAAGCTTTGTTATAATTATTACCTTTTCCCTTCTGGAATCTTAATATACTTTCTGTTCCAGATTATGCATATTACTCTAAACAAACACCAATATTAAGCCTCTGCTTCTTTTTTATTTCTCTTCACATATGCATAGTTGCATTTGGTAAGTTTAATTGTGAATGGGGGAGTTTAAAGAAACAGTAAGATCGGAATTTTAGTTCTGTTAGCTTCCTGAAAGTCTTTTTTCCCATTTTTCTTCATTTCCCCTCCAACCCCCCTCTCTCACACACACATCCTCCATAAAAGGCAATTGGGAAAAAATAAATTTTCCGTGACACTGTATAGCACATTGAACCTAGGCATAGCATTGCCTTTAGCACCCATTGTATGAACAAAAGTGTCATTTGAAGCTTGAATTGAAAGGACTATCAGTGACACTTGCTAAATCCACATTTATAGATAGCACTCAAACTATGAAGAAATGGTTGAAATGACAGAAAATTACTTTATGTTTAATTAACCTTAAAGGTTGAGAACTGCAAAGTAACATATATGTAAAGGTAGTACTATGTGCACAAATTGGACAGGGTGAAGTGTGTGTGTGTGTGTTGGGGAATTGATTATTTTCTGCTGCTGCAAGAAATGCATTTGTGATGTGCTGATTATTATTTTTTAAATTGCTTTGAGTCATAAACAGGCTGAAATGTAACATTTGCTAGGTGTCTCTTGCAGCATTAGGAGGAAAGTTGGCCTTTCCATAAAGGTTTTGCCTTCAGAAGTTTAAGTTTTGGCAACCAATAGAATTATTATGGCTTTTTTGCTAAGCGGTGTATAGTGTGTGTGTGTGTGTGTGTTTTGAATCTGATCATAATAACTTGGTGTGTACATTTCACACATTAACGCCTGAATGGATTCAGGTAGCAGATTCAGTAAATATTTTATTTTACTGAAGGCCTTCTCAAGGGGCTGAACATTCTGCATTCCCTTTGGATATCTTGCAAGGTCAGTTAAAGACAGCAGTCTGGAAAAAAAGTGAATAACATCAATAGCAAATCACTGATGTTCCTGGAGAGCAGATGGAAAGCGCCTCTTATGAGAGGTCTTTCCATTTACCGTCAGCAAAAATCTTTATTATAAAAGGCTACTTTCTTTTGTAAGGTGCATAACTCGTTGAGGTTGATCTTCTCTTATAATCTGGGTTTATCTCTAATCATTCTTTTAATAGTGAACAATTCCCTTGCTGAAGTAGATATAAAAAATTGTGAGCTATAATTGAGATATAAGGGAAACCACTTGTAATTTGTGGCAGCAGGACCTTCAATAACATGCTTTTTAAAAGCTATACTCAGGTTTTGTGTTTTGTAGATAGCTTCTCTTTCATCTCAGCACAGATGACTTGGGTGGAAAAAGTGAACAGATTATTTTTAAAGTATATCTTATTTCACTTGTAGTACCTATGCTGCTATAAGAATGTGAGCCATCTATTATCTACTGAATTGCGGCAGGATACACATTATAGGACAAATAATACATCTTTCGAAATATGCTTTTTGTATATTTTTTGTTGTTGCTGATTTTTTTAACTTTTATAATTCTGTTCTCATGGGTTAATTAAAATTCTATAATACTTCCTTGTGTGAGAAAACCCTTATTTTTGTTGCTACCTTCTACAAAAGGCCCATCAGAAAGAGGATATCACGACTTCCGGTTCCGGCTCCAGCGGCGACGGGCGAGCCTAGCGCTCGCTCGCCGTTTTGTTTCTTTTTCTGCCCCCCCACGGGGGCGAGACGCCCCTTGTTTGGGGGTCTCCCGTAAAGCCGGCTCGACTGGGACGTTCCCCCTCACGGCGGTGGGGGAAGCGACCCTTGTCGCGGCTTAGGTGAAGGAGAACATGCTGCGGGGGGTTCTCCCTTCGCCAAAGGAAGACGGCGCCATTCGCAATCATGAAGAGGGCTAAACGGCTGAGTCGGAAGGCTTCCCGAGGCTTCAGCTGCGAGGGGAGAGTGAGTGTTTAAAAACTTTTTTTTCTGCTGTCAGCCGGGCTGAAAGGACTGGGAGGGGAGTGTTTGTTCTTAAAAAAAACCCCTCGGACTTAAGCGGCACTCGGAAATGGCTTCTCGCGGCGAGAAAGCGGAAATCTTTAATCCTGACTGTTTGCAGCAAGGGAAAGTGATCTGCGGTTGTTTGCAACAATGTTTCTAGGTCTGGCTGAAACAATTTATTTTACCACTCTCTCCTCTGGGCTCTGAGTTTGGGCGGTGGAAGATGGCTTCTCTTTGTCCCTGCCTGACTATTTCACTTATGGAAAATTCCCAGCGTCTCTTTGCAATTTGGACTTCCTCTGGATATTAATGAAGAATTTTTTTTCTTTTTGGATTTGTGATTTCTTTTCTGGAGTACCTTCGCTATTATACTTATTGAGTTGGAAAATTGTTTCTCTCTTGGTTCCTGAACTTTACAACTTTACAACCCTGAACTGAACTTTTGGCTCCTGAATTGCCTCACCAGCCCCACCCAAAAAACGCCATTTTAGTGGCATTGATTTTAACAACTAATCATGGCACAAGAAACAGCACTGGCAAGTTTAGAACAAAGGATGGCTTCTCTTGAATCTGTTATACAAACTTTGGTACAAGAAATTAAGGCCCAGAGGGCAGAAAATATTAACTTTAAGAAGGAGTTATTGGATACACGGAAACAAGTGCTGGAAAACACACAGAAGAACGAAGAATTGGAAGGGGGGCTGGTGGGGGCTAAGGGAGAGATTAAAAATGTTACTAATGAAGTTGTGGAAATAAATGGGCATGTGTCTAGGATTGATATGGAAAGAATGACATATTTTTTGAGATTTCAGAATGTTTTTGAGGAATCTGGTGAATGCCTCCCTGATCTTATGAGCACAATTTTAGCAGACTATTTACATAAACCTAAGGATGAGATCAGGGGGGACATTGACCTAGCCTACAGAATTAACTCAGCATATGCCAGGATAAATGAAGTACCTAGAGAGATACATGTGAAATTTGTTAGAAGGTCAACCAGAGAAGAAATCCTGAAAGTGCAGAGAGGTAGTCCATTAATCTACCAACAAAAAGAGGTTGCTATCTTGAAGCAGATCCCAAGAAAGATTAGAGATGCAAGAAGGAAATTTTCCTTCTTGTCTAAAACATTGTTTGATCACGGGATTTGGTTCAAGTGGGTGACACCCGAAGGGATGCTGGTGTTCTGGGAAGGAGGAAGAGTGAGGATTAAAACAGTTGCTGAGGCGGAAGCCTTTCTTAAAAAACATTCCTCTATCCTGGGGGAAGATCCAGGGGGGACGGAGGGGGCCACGGCCCCGCCCACTCGGGGCCAGGGAGGAGAAAAAGAAGATACAATTGCCAAGAGACTTAGATCGAAAAAATAACTTTGCCTTGATTTTTCTGATTAATTTTGCATAATATTTGTATTTGGATTTTTTGTAAATGTCTGACAGCATAGAACTGAGAATTTAGGTATATGTACTTGCTCTCACTTTGTAGTGTTATGAAAAATGTTTTTTTTTATTGTTATCAATGTATTTTGAGGTCCCGGAAGGGCCGACGACTTTGACGTGAATGCTCTCAAAATTTCTTTGTATCCCTTACCCCACCCTACAGAAAAAATGTAAAACCAATAAAACTTTTTCAATATAAAAAAAAAAAAGAAAGAGGATATCACACACACACACACACACCATGAGATAAGAGAGAAGTATCTCACCAATGCAATTGGTGACAAGTGATAGAAGTACTCCCATGAATAATATAGGAAGGGTGAGGAGAAATTATTTTTCTACTTTATTTCTGGCAGAATCCAAAAGTACAGGAGTGAAAAATGCCTATTTTTTTCCTCCTACAAGCAGGCATTTTGCAGAAATTGTTAGTATTTGTTTTCTGCTGCTTTTGCTTCTCAGAAGAACCAGAGAGATCAGGAAGAAACTAATCTTCCTGAAATGATGTATGATTCTTCTGCCTTACTATGGGTCTGCTGCAAACATCCAGTACAAGAGGACAAATAGTCCTCTTTTTCCTCCACTCTCTGCTCAGGCCACCAAACTGGGAAAGGAGAGCTAATGGCCACAAGTAATAGTTTGACTATTGAGTTGAATCAAAACATGCTGGTCCTGGATCTCCATGTGTCACAGATGAAACAGGAGCCTTTGTTATGTAGTAACACACTCTCAAATTATTTAAACACAAAAACTTTAAGGAAAATATGAAATTATGAACCTGTTTCATCCTTTAGGAGTCTTGTGTATTCATTCTAAAATTTCATTATCTGACTTATTTCTTAAAATCTATGGAGATTTTTTGTTTATTTCATTTCCCAACTTTTAAACGAAGTACCATCTCTCAGAAGTTCTCTGGTATTGTTGAAAATAATTATGGTTCTTTCTTAATTTTCTCTCTTAAAAGATTCTGTTTTCAGTTGGGGCACATGCTGCTCTTTATTTGTTTCTATGACAATACAGAAGAAAGATGCAGAAGAAATAATAATTTCAAAGAGACAACAACTGATAAGGTTCAAGAGAAACTGGTATATCATATAACTATCAGCCCAGTTTTCTTCCTCCCAAGGATTTTGTTCTTTTGTTCAACCAGATTTATAATAAATAACCAAGAATAATAATAGACTGAAGAATTGCAGGTCAATGAAAACAAATGAACTGCGATTTATGCTTGTCACTGTTATTATATTACCTGTTTGTATAAATATTTTGTATTGTTAGAATGAATTGAGGACATGTTGGAAAACTGCAACATAGTTATGAAAGAGGATCTTTAAAGCTGACCATTCTCTCTTCTGAGTTGAAAATGTTTTAAAAATTCTACTCAAATAGATATTGATTATGCATATATGCCAGAAAACTGTAGAAACTTTAAATATAAATTATTACATGAAAAGTCTGCTTCTTTTTGCTATCCTATAATATTTAGAAAACCATCAAGATAAATGAGTCAAGACCTTAATTTTCAGTTAAAATTATTTCCTGAATCATTTCTTAAATGATTTTGCATCCCTCTAGGAAGATGGGGTAAGTATTAGCAGTTGTACTAAAAATTGCATTGTCGTAGCTTACTTACCACTTACTTAACTAAATTATTTTATCCGTTCATATGTGTATCTTGCAAGAGACAAGGGAGGGAACACTAACTAATAAAGCCATAATGTGGCTTATTTACTTTTTATTCTTCGTGAGGTGTAAATTTGCCCACTGTGATTAATAAGCCATAATTTCTTTCTTATAATATCATCCAGCATGCAAAGGCAAACACAGCAATTTTGAATTTTCAGCAGTTTGTTTTTCTTGGTGTGAATAGAATCTTGTGAACAAAAAAAGATATTAGATAATAAAAATCTGGTTTAATTATTTCTAAAGTCTGATTTATTGCTCCCTGAAATTTGTCTGTATTGTTATAATTAATGTTAATTGAGTATATGCTGCGACTGATGTAGGAGAATTTGGTACATTTTGCAATACCTGTTAAACCTTTTTCAAGGACTTGTTTCTACATTAAGAAATCAGTAAACATATCGTAAAGCATATCCTTATACATATATTAAAAAGAAGAATTAAGTGGTCACAGTGTTTATTTCATACAGTTCTGACTTCGTATATCAAATTTTATATCCCCTTGGCCTTCTGTGTCTTATTATATAGAATGTTTGAATAGTTCAATTTTTTATAGAGTCAATTTACAAGGTTCTAAACTCTTGTCAGTGAGGCACCACCTCATTCTAGGGGACTTCTCTTAAATGCTCCTAAATGCATTCGCCTTCAGAGATAAAGTAATAACCATAATGATTCTTTCTTTCTTTCTTTTTTTAACCATAGTCTGGCATGAAACATAGTTCATGGCTCTCCATTGTTCCTAAACTTTAGCATTTTCAAAGATACGGAAAGATTCTTTACCCATCCAAGACATAGCAAAGAGTGACAAAGATTTAGTGTTGCCTAAATCTTCCTGAATATAAACATGCTATAAAGATTGCACTTTCTGCTTCATAGTGTAATTGCTACCATTCTTATCAGTGGTACAATTCTAAGTGTATCAATATCAGGAAAAAGTATTCTGCTATGGAATGAGAGGAAAAAATAGGAATTAAGCCTAATAAAGTTATAATAGGAAGCATCATTTATTGCTTACATGCGAATTGTTTATTCATCATGTAAGATCATGATGAGAGGCGGCTCTATGACATTTTAAGGAATTGTTCCATAACAAAGCTTCTTCTCTCTGCTAGAACTGTGATTTTGTACCAATCAATCAACAAGTCCTTATGGGACTTCAGATTACTCCTATAAACACTTTGTGCATTTCAATTAAGGGGGCATGATATGCAGAACAGTGGGTGACAAAGAGAAACCTCTGGGTTTTGTATGTGCGTATATCAATTGTGCATTGTTGATGATGAGAAGATTTGGATATGCAAAAAAGAGGCATACTTTTTAGTCCAAGGTTTCGGTTGTTAAAAAGTCCAACTATTTCTAATGAACAAATATACCCACTGAACAAAAGTATTTTTTAATAAGACTCTTTCTACAGAGTTGTCATAAATAGTCTTGAAGAAAGCCTCAGTATCACAGATGCCACAGTTTCCTTATAATAATATCTCTATGTTATTTGTGATGTATTTTATGAACTTCACAGATATATAAATTATGCCTTCTATCCTAAGTTGTTGAGTAGAATATCTACAGATATAGCTTGGAGACTTACTTAGAATTACTTTTTGAAAAGCTCTTAAGGAAGGTTCTGATATATTTAACGTTCATGTCAATGTTTCTGATCTCTAGTAATATCATGCCAGGATTGCTGTATTCCCACTTAAGATGTTGCTGTTATATTGGTTTTCCAGCAACTATGGCCACTCAATATGTGATAAGTTCATTGAGAATGTCTTGTATAAAGTTCTGGACTAGTTCCTGAGATTTGCAATTTTGATTCTATCATTTTTGGGGGAAATTACTTATTCTATTATTTATTATGCTATATGTTTCCAAATAAAACAGAAAAAAGGAAGAAAAGATTAATAGTGTGTATTTGATATTTGGTGAAGAGAAATTTTCTGATAATAATGGAATGGACATAACGTTATGTAAAGTAATACATAATAATACAACACAACACAATACAATATATATAGTAACTTCAAAGATACCCAGGCCGGATTTGTGTATCAAATACAGTTTTAATATAGGTAATAAACTCTGCAATGATTTAAGTAGTTGATACTATTGTGTCACTACTGCCACAATAATTCACTATCTTCCTTTGATTTTACCATCTAAAACAATCCTTATGCTTTCTTTCCTCCCATATTGCCATGCTGAACTATCCCATTCATCAGTGTGTACAAGATAAGAGCTATGTAATTTAACCTTTGTGCAAATACTCAGTTCCTTCCATTTCTTTCTGATACTGCATTTAACCTTTCTACCTGTTACTCAGTTGGGTAACCTATTTGCTGGACCATTTAAGGAGATACGTCAAGTCTTCATTTTAGTGATAATTTTCAATCTGCTGTTTCTCATAGTTTTGAAATATAACTTCTATCATACTCAAATAGGATGGATTATTATTTTACAGAAAAATTGTATGACACTAGGTCAGTGGTGGCGAAACGTTTTCTTACGGTGTGCCAAAATTGCGACGCACATGCTATTGTGTGCGTGTTCCCACTCAATCCTCCCCCACCCACCTACGCATGCACGCATGACCTCTCCCTAGGCTCCAGAGGCTTTTTTGAAGCCTGGGGAGGGTGAAACCCTAGCCCTAACCCTAACCCCCGGGTGCCCTCTGGAAGCCGGAAATGGATCATTTCTGAACTTCCAGTTGGCCCATTGAGGCTGTTTTTCACCCTCCCTAGCTTCTGGAGGCTTTCTTGAGGAGAGCGAAAAATAGCCATTTTTTTTGTCCTCCTCAGCCTCCAGAGGCTTTCCTGAAGCCTGGGAAGGATGAAAAACAGCTCCAATGGCCCAACTGGAAGTTTGGGAACGAATGTCTGGTTGGCCCATTGGGGCTGTTTTTTGCCCTCCCCAGCCTTCAGAGGCTTTCCTGAAGCCTGGGGAGGGC
Source organism: Rhabdophis nuchalis (assembly GCA_039707465.1). Taxonomy (NCBI): domain Eukaryota; kingdom Metazoa; phylum Chordata; class Lepidosauria; order Squamata; family Natricidae; genus Rhabdophis; species Rhabdophis nuchalis. Next base: position 62,100,135 of record CM077644.1, read on the forward strand.
AAAAATGGCCTCTCCTGGCCCTCCAGAAATGGGAGTGAGTGACATTGAGTTGTTCATGGCCATCCAGATTTTGTGGCTCCTGTTTTCTTTTCTGTGGGAAACAGGTCCAAATGGCTCTTTGAGTGTTTAAGGTTGCCAACCCATGATTTAGCCCAATATTGTTGATGCTGAATGGCAAGGGATCCATTCTACCTTTGGGAATGCAGTTTTAATTTTAAAAATCTGTTAACAAAGTGGAAGTTTTTAGCCAACAGTGGAGGAAAAATATATAGTTGGTTTAATGTTCAGAACTTACCACATGTTGAAAAAACTTTGCTTTATTAAGGCAGGATCCTTTAAAAGTTATATTAAATTAAATCTAGCACAAGGAAGAAAGTTCCAGAATATTTGTGAGGCATGTATGATAGTCCTCAATCTTACCTCCACTGACTGATTTGTGGAGAGTAAACTTCAATCTGATATTAAAGCTGTAGTTGATAGATCTCTAAATTAAATTGAATAAAACACATACTCCTAGAGCTTACATATAAAGCAATAAATGGTGTTTGAGAGAGCAGAACTAGGAAATGACATTTAGGTAATATGCAGTTCATTAGTTGTTTTTCAGTAGATGTTATAGCCATCTTGATGCTGAAAGAAAATCATAAATCTGTTTGACTGACGATCAAAATTGAATTTATTTTCTGAGGGTGTCATAAAATATGGAAGTATATTTCAGATGTACTGAATTGTTACTGCTGAAGATTCGATTGTCATCTGTGCAAAATTTTGTTATTATTATCTGAAGATAGATATTGCTAGCAGTTAATTGGCCATACCTGCAAAAACCATATTTTGCAAAGATATCTATGATCTAGTGATCTGTGATTAAACCCTATTTCATCTTTAAAATAATTAATAGGAGAAATAAAATGACTTTCCAGAGCTCAGTCTTATGGGTAAGACATTGTACTCTTCACTGTATTATTTCATTGATTTTCAATCCTCTCCAAACTATTTGTCGTGTAGGAGAAAACTGGATATCCACTTTTCACTATGGACAAATGATAGTACGGAGCAATACATTTAAACAGCACATCATTTGCTTTGGTTTCAGTATAATTCTCTATCATTTCTTTACATATCATTGTTCCTATTGATTTTAAAATTGCAATTGTTCATCCTCCAGAACTATCTGTAAATACTATATCTCCATTCACTTTGAGAAGTACCATGGATACATGAGAAAATGTGTCATCTGAAAATATATGTAACGATTACAAAAGCCAGTGGTTGTGAACTGTAGTTTTTACCATGAAACAAAGAACTAAAAAAGCCTAGTAAATAGACAACATTTACTGTTAACATAAATTCTGTGAAACAAGGCATCTTCACATTGAAATAGGAAATGGCTTATCAAAAATTGGAGTTTTTTGGGGTGTGATTAATTTGTTTTTTTCTTTGGTTACAGGAATACATTTGCATGTGTGACACTGGATGTATTGACCATTTTCTCTACTTTGGAATATGAAGCCTAACTTCAGCATCTCAACATTTGTTGTGGTAGCAGCAATTTTGTGCTGCTTGATGTCATCAACAGAGGCAGATAGTAAGTAATTTCCTGATGTTATGATTAGGATCGTTGTAAGATTGTTTCATAGAAAATTAGCTTTCAAGTGACTGAATGTAATCAATAATCAATTTTTACTTTGTATGATGCTAGCAAACAAACTTACTATAAGTATATTGAATTCATTCATTCTCTTTCATTACTAAATTTCAGCTCAGTGTACATAAATACCAGGATAATTCTTGATTGCATATTTTGTCCAATATCATGTTTTCATTCCTTTAATGTTAGTGTTGTTTCTTTTCTTGTAATGTTATAAATTTTTCACGTGCAAAGGATTCTAGTCTTTTATATAGTTTTTGTGCTCTCACTTAGGATTCACTGACTTTGAGAAAGAAAAAAAAGGAAAATATTTTTTTTTCATAGTTAGCTACAATATAGAAATCTTTACACATTTTAGTAATCCTTTTTCTTTTGAATGGTAATTATATATTGTATTATCTTTTTATGAAATTGGTTATAAGCACATTTGGATCACCAATCATGGAAATAATTGGGTTTATATAGTAATACATGTGTTCTTAAAGCCTTTTACTTTCAGCACTGAATGGCATATGAATATATATATGTATACTAACTGTATATTTACATATATGTACCTACACATACAATTTATATATACAGTTAAATTACCATTCAGTGTTTGAGTAAGTATGAAGAATCTGCATGTGCGCCCTAAGAATAGGGAAGATTTTGAGACTATTGACAGGATCTGAGAGAGGATGGAGATTGCACTAATTTATAGATGTTTATAATGGCAGAATTTCATGTGATAACTCAGTCTCAGAAGATGTTTTGGAATTTTAGCCTAGATGTCAGGGTTCCAAGTAACACCCCCCAACCAAAGAAGACTCCAAGGCTCAAAGTTCCATTTTGTTAGATTAACCATGCCAAACACAAAGAATGTATTCATTGTAGTGGTTTAATTGCTTCACTAATAGGAATCAGATGATAATATTTTATGATGTTCATCTGCAACAAATATAATAACATGCATCTGATTAGGAAAAATCAGAAGATACAGGATTGGAGAGTTCTGCTTAGTGACAATACATGTGACATGGACTGGAGAGGACTGACTGATGATTAGATGAACATGAACAGGCAATGTCATGTAGTAGTTAGAAAGACTAATGCAGTCTTTATTTGTATAACAAAATAACTGCATCTCGATCATGAAAAATAATACTCTAGTCTGTGCTAGATAGTTTGTACTTGGAATACAGTCTCCAGTTCTGGGCATTGCAGTTTAAACAGACATAAAGGAACTGTAGTAGACTCAGGTAAACATTACCATGTTAAAAAGAAACCGAATCTTATGAAAAACAGTTAATGGAACTGCATACTTGCCAAACTATTGGGTACAAGAGGAAGCAGAGTTCTTCTTTGCTGAAACTAAGAGCAGGATAAAGACTGATGGGATGTAATGAAAAGAATTGAAATGTAGGCTTAATATAAGGAGGTATATCCTTGAAATGAGAATTGTTTAGTAGTGGAATGAATGTCCATCCTACCTATCGATCCATTGATCTATCTTCTATCTCAAGATCAGGAACATATCCAACACCCCTTCCTCCTCCTATTTTCACAACAACAAACCTGTGAGATCAGTTGGGATGAGAGAGAGTCACCCAGCTGGCTTTTATAGCTAAGGCAGGTCTACAATTTATAGTCTCCTGCTTTTGAGCCTGCATTTACTGCATTTGGTGGGAAAAAAATACTAAAAGTTGGATTTATGATATTTGTTGTGTTCACCTGTTTCAAGTGTGTGTTTGAATGTTTGAATCCTAGATTAAGTAAATTTATAAAAATTCGAGATTAAACATTCATTGTCCTAGCCAGGGAGATTACAACAGAGAAATCATTATTCACAGAGGGGTTAAGAATCCTTCACCCTTATGATATAATTTGTATATTAACTCTATAGTGATTAGGTTAAAGAACCTTGCAAACCATCCTCTAAAGCTAACCAATAACACATTGCGATATTTGTGTGTGAATAATGCAGCATTGTTCCTTGATACACCAATTGGTTTAAAATGAGTTCTGTGCACTTTATCTGACTATTGTCCAGGTGAAACATTAGAGATAAATTATTCTGAAATTAAGATCCTGGGGTTTGCTAAACTGCCTACTTAGCTGGATGGATATAAGATTGAGCAAATTAAAATCTTTAAATATTTGGGAATAGTAATTTGGGAGTCTTTTAGGATTATACTGTTCAAAATGCCCCCAAATCGGCTACTGCCCTGTGATTGTTCTGGAGAGTCACAATTTAGATCACCTTCTTTTTTTCAGCAGACGTTCAAAGACATGTTTTATTTGGACCCATCTGGAACCCTATAACTCTGCTGCCCATCTGAGGGAGTACAAGCTAAATTTTTAAGGACTGTTTTTAGTAAAAAATGTCCCTAATGTAGTCCTTCATTGTGAGGCAAGCATAATTAGGGTGGATTTTATATTTACATTTACCTATGTATATTTTTAGAATGGTTAATCTAAAAATGTGGGTTTGGGACCTTAATTCTTGTGGATAATTTTGAATCAGCTTGGAGACAATCAGTTCCACAATTTATACAGTTATGATCTATTGTAAGATGAATTATAGGCATTGCATTACCAAAATTTGGTAGATTTATATTTTTAAAATAGGTGTTGGCTAGAGAAACAATTCAATTTGTTCTCTTCCCAGAGACTTTTTCTTCAGTAGTCTATATCATTATTTTAGACCAGTAAATTATCTAAGATAACTAATCCCAAATCTAATGGTAATAATTTGCACATTTTAATGCACTCCCAAAAGCATTACTTGATGAAACGGTTAAGAATGTCTCCTAGTCTTTCAGATTTTGTCCTTGTGATGAAGGGGTGGTAGAAAATATGACGCACGTATAACTTCATTGTTCATTATATAAAGATACACAGATACATTTTATAATCCCTTTGTTAATTCCAGGTCACACATACTTATTTTATATATACTTATTGTTAGCTGACAGCATGATTCATTTTATTGAATGTGGCCAGATTTTGTTTTATGGCCCACATAATTTGTTTCTATTAATTCTCTTAATATATACTCATGGTTATTTATATAACTATTATTATTTATTTGTAATCAAACTTTATTTTATACTAGCGGTATCCGGCCAGACATTGCTGTGGCCCAGTCTGGTTAAATGGCCAACCAAACTGTGTACACAACAACCACCGTATAACCCCCAACCTACCTACCTACTGTATTTCTTACTCTCTCCCTTTACCTACCTACCTACCTACTGTATTTCTCCCTCTCTCTCTCTACCCCTCTACCTACCTACCTACCTACATACCTACCGTATTTCTCCTTCTCTCTCTCTCTCTCTCCCTCTACCTACCTACCTACCGTATTTCTCCCCCCCTCTCTCTATCCCTCTACCTACCTACCTACCTACCTACCTACCTACCTACCGTATATCTCCCTCTCTATATCCCTCTACCTACCTACCTACTGTATCCCCCCCTCTCTCCCTCTACCTACCTATCTACCTACCTACTGTATTCTTCCCTCTCTCCCTCTACCTACCTATCTATCTACATATTGTATTTCTCTCTCTATACCTGTACCTACCTACTGTATTTCTTCCTCTCTCTGTATTCCTCTACCTACCTATCTATCCCTCCCCTCCCCAGACTGCTTCCCCCACAGTCAACCTCCTCCCTCCCTCCCTCCCTCCCTCCCTGCCTCACTTGAGGCCAAGGGCAGCAGCCACCTGGTGGCTTTGTGGGACGCCATGTCCGGCTTCTCCTGGGGGTGGGGGGCAGGTTTCTGCCTCCGTGCTTGCTCGCTGATGCTGCTGGTGTGCCTGCGGCTCCTAGCGCTTCTGCCACCTCCCCACAGTCAGCCTGGCCCCCTTCCTTGGGGCTGGCGGTGGCAGCCACCTTGTGGCTTCACGGGGCACGGTGTCCGATTTCTCCTGGGGTTGGGGGAAGGTTTCCGCCTCCGTGCCTCCTTGCTGATGCTGTCGTGGTGCCTGCCACTCCTGGTGCTTCTGGCGCCACCGCCGCTGCGACGGCCTCGCCCTCCACCTCCTGCCGGCCCTCCAACCTCTCCTGGTGGCAGCACCAGCGAGAAGAGATCGGTGGGCCGGTGGGAGGCGAGGCTGCCACGGCGGGCATGGCGGTGGCATCGGCAAGGAGGCATAGGCTTCCCCCCGTCCCCAGGAGAGGCCGGACGTGGCATCCCATGAGGCTGCGTGGTGGCTGCTGCCGTTGGCTGGGGGGAGGGGTGCCAGGTTTTCTTTGGGGGGGCGGTGGAGGCGCAGGAGCCGCGGGCATGGCGACAGCATCGATGAGGAGGCATGGAGGCGGAGGCTTCCCCCACTCCACCCCACCGTCCCGTCCCAAGAGACGCAAGGGCGCAGCGTCCCACGAGGCTACCGGGTGGCTGCTGCCATTGGCCTGGCCCAGGGAGGCGCATGTGCAGATTCCCGCATTGCCTTTGGCAATGCGCCGCCTCAAGGCCGTAGCAGCCAGGTGGGAGGAGTTACAGGGAGGTGAAATCCTCACAAGTGGGTACATTTTCCATTTGTGTATCGTGCACATGCCAGGCACACAAAAATCACGTATGATTGATTCGGAAGTCCTTGGGAACATTGTGTGAAAATTTGGTGTCAATCAGTCTAGTAGTTTCTGAGATTAGCGACTTTGCACAAACTATTTTACATTTTTATTTATATAGATATTTTGTGTTTTAAAATCTTATGTTTTATCCTTTATGCTTTTCTAAATAGAATGTTGATAATTGAAGACTGAATGACTGCTTTTTCCAGAAATGTTTCTATGTAGGAAAACGCTACTACCTATTAAGTGGTTTTGACATGTACCAGTGGTGGGTTTCTGCAGGTTCGCACCTACTCGCAAGAGCCGGTTGGTGAAATTTAGAGAACCGGTGAGAGGGGGTTCCACCGCCATACCTGGAAGTAAATCTGGCCCGCCGCTGCCAGTGACCCAACGGGAAGGAAAGGAAAGAAAGGAAGGAAGGGAGGGAGGAAGGAAGGAAGGAAGGAAGGAAGGAAGGAAGGAAGGAAGGAAGGAAGGAAGGAAGGAAGGAAAGAAAGAAAGAAAGAAAGAAAGAAAGAAAGAAAGAAAGAAAGAAAGAAAGAAAGAAAGAAAGAAAGAAAGAAAGAATTTATCATCACAGTTGAGTCCAAAATTTTGGTTGCTAAGCAAGAGCGTTGTTAAATGACAACATTTTAAAAGGTGCCACTCCCACCCTGTCACATGACTGCCAAGCCATGCCCACAAAATAGGCCACACCTACAGAGTAGGTTCTAAAAAATTTGAAACCCACCACTGACATGTACATAGGTCATAGAACTGCACAAAACGTTTGCATGCTGGAACCAATAATACCTTGCATACTTGTTTCTTATTGCATGCAAATTAATGAATGGCTTTGTTGCATGTGACGGATGGATTTGGACTTGAACAGTGACTCTAAATTACAGAATTTTTCTTATACCTTCTTACTGGGACTCATGATAACAAAGTGATACTGTTCAGAGCAAATTGGCCAAATAAATCAGCTACAATTGATAGCAGTCCTGAATATTGGCAATTTCATTTTCCCCTGAAGTCAGTGCAACAGGTAGAAATCAAAGTGGTCGAATGTAAAATGCTGATCCTGTATGGGCATGTGAGCACCATGTATGTAGTTGTCCCTATTGATTTTGTGGAGAGACTGAATGCTGTTGAATAGCATTAAAATGGTTCCTGAAAAAAGTGGAGTCAGGAGAAAGACTTATTGATGACTTCTTTCATTTATATTTTTAAACTGTGTTCAGGTAATTTCCTTGAAGCGTTGAAGATATAATTATGAACATAACCCGTCTTCTCAGTTTATACACAGCCATTTCCCCTACTGCTCTGAAGTCACAGAAAAGTACCATAGGAATGTCAAGCCCAATTAAGATCTGCTAAATGTTTTGTATACCTCTGTTCTAAGGCGATGGTACAGATTAGAGCTATAATTGACCCGGGCTTTGTAAGATAATTATATGTAGAAATGGAGCATAATTAATAATGCAGCAGGATATGTATGGAGCATTTGTGCTGTATGTATCCGAAAGCATAGAGCCTTGGGTTTCTCAGTTCAAAATCTGTTTATTGTTGCAGTGGCAATTTTTCTGCAGCTGCTGATCTTCCAGCTTCTGGATAAGTGGTCAGCTGAGTCTAAAGTGAAGCTTTGTAGATGAATGAAATGTCATTTAGGTGTTTATACTAAAAACGAGAAAAATACAGCTTTTCCTCCAGTTAGGTTATACAGAAGTTGAATGCAGGGAGTGTCCAGATTTCCCTGCTGTAAAAAAAACATTTAAATCAAACATTTCTGTGAAGATGGCATAGACTTGCTAGTGCTAACAAAAATAGGAGTGATGTCTGGCCCTTTTTAATGCACATATGTTAATTTGACTAACTTTCCATTTATTTATTTGCTGAATTTCTTCTCATTGGTTTTATAAAGATAACCGTAATGGTATATTATAGCTTCTATGTTTAGAAGTGAATCGGAATGATTGCTGTACATTTTCTCTGTCTGCTTCTTCTTGTTTCTCTTTTATGTGACCTCTGTTTTCCCCACTTCTATCAGCTTTTGACTGTGCAATGGAAAACAGCTTTCAGATTTCATTTAATGTTAATTTCAGTTGTCAAAGAAAAAAAATGTTTTTACCAGGTTCCTGGAATCTTATTTCTTACTAGAATCCAAAACACTGCAAAAAATAAAATTCTGAAAACGGGGAACTGAAAATTAGTTCTTCCCCGGGAGGCTGTTGCATGATTTTAGTCCCTTTATTAGGCTTCGTGTTTGAGGTTTGACGCAAGGCTTCCATTAGCCAAGGCTAGGTCTGAATGACCTGCCACAGCTCTGTTTCCATGGCAGGTGAGTTTCAGTTTATCTCAAACATAATTTCCAAGCTTTTGGAAAGAGGTTGGGGGCGGAGGGGTGCTGGCAGGGATCAGAAATCACCTTGTCTGATGGAAGAACAGAAGTAGTAAATGGAGGTGTTAGCCAATAGAGGATATGCTCAATTACCTACACTTGACATATTGACATTTGAGAGGAACTATGATTCTTCAGTGAAAGACCAGGGATATGTTTTCAGTAAGGGGACCTGTCCTGTCATCTGACACTTGCATTGATGAATCTGGGATTTATATGGTTATTCCTTGCATGGGTCTTTCAATCTGATAACTAATAGCTTCTCCAACATACGAATATGTGCCTTTAATTAATTCCAGCAAATGGAAACCTGTAATAAATAGCATCATTTCAAGAAATTAGAGCAGCAGTTTTCTAATCAGGAGGCATTACCATTTCTCTTACAGCTATTGGAGTGTACATGACCTCTTCTTATTAAAAATATTAACTATCAGTATATACTGTATGTATACATAGATGCCAGATGGACATTTCTTCCTTGAAAGGTGTAAGGTATTCAATTCACATTGCTGTGATTTTGTACTCCCAGTAAATAAACTGGTTTGTCTTTTTTGTAATACTTTGTCATTTCCTCTGAGCTTCACATCTGGGGTCTTCTTGATAACCATGTGAAATGTTTTGAGAGTCTCAAGGTTTCTGCCATCCAATTTTGCTGGAAGCCAGCCAGAATTTTAACTGGCAGAATAAAGTGACCCTTGTAACTTGTCACTTCTAGGATGTTGCAAGCAGCTGTGTTCAGAATCTGCATCTGGAGGAAAAACATAACACATTTTTAACTGCAGCTCTAGCTTTCGGTACTGAAACAAATTACTCATTGCATTTCTTTCACTCATTGGTTTTTCCAGTACTTCACTAACAGTGATAGTTTATTTGAAAAGGCTCAGAAGTGACCAACACAGGGTAGCTTTTTTTTAAAAAAAAGAACTCCTTTACCCCATTCTACTTCCTTATACTTTATCTTCCTAAACTGTGTGCAGGCATGCTAACAGTTTTATTCAGATGGATGAGGTTTGCTTACTAACATTTCTGAATTGCAAGTGATCAAGTGTAGCTAGCAACAATATATTTAAGTAGCTAAAGCTTTTTTAAGATAAAGAACTGAAGCAACCATGCAGAAGAATAGCAACTTGCAAAAACAGGATGGCTGAAGTCTTTGTGGCTTGATTAGGTAATAAAGATGTATGTCTGCAGACTACTTTATTTAGCATCCACCCTTATATTTCTGGATAAGATTTGCATATTATAACTACTTATTAAAATCCCTTTTCAGCCTTTTCTCTCTTGGACTAGCCGCTGTAGCATGGAAACATGTTGATGAATGTGTGTGATCAAACTCCTACATTCTCTTCCACTTTTGGAAACATGGAAGCTCCAACAGAACAGAATAAATATATGTAACTCAGAGCTGAATTGTGGAATTCTCGTTGCTTCTTGAGTATGATTATTTGCTTGCAGATGTTTCATTACCTGACTAGATAACATCAGTGTATACCTGGATGTGTACAAAGCAAGTTCATTGCATCTTTTCTCTTGGTATGGAAGGCTGAATCCTGCCATCAGAAATAGTCAAGCATTCAATTACTGCTATCTGTTTCTCTTGATCGCATTTTTGTGAAGAAAGCATGCTAAAATCATTGACATTTATGGACCATGATAGGGTCCATACCCCTGCTGAGTCATCCCATAGTATATCAGACCTGACTTGGTATAAATAGTCCCTAAGCTATAAGTATTTTTCTCCCCTAAGAGTGTTCACTTTCTGCCATTATCCCTTTTCCTGTTTTCTCTTTGCCCTGAACTTTCTCGTCTACAATGATCTCTAACCGTTATATACTGTTCAAAATCTTCATCTCTCAAAATGCTCTGACTCATCCATTAGCTGAATGTATTTTCTTATTTGATTGGATTGCATTGGATTGCATTGGATTTATATACCGCGCCACTCTCCCAAAAGAGACTCGGGGCGGTGCACAGGAAATTAAAACACAACAAAACGATACAAAAGAATAAATACATCCTAGACTGAATAAAATCCTATTAAATTAGAGGTGCCTGCGCTAAAATCAATTAAAAACCCTTATTAAAACTTTGTGTAATTTAAAACCAGTCGATGATATAATCTCGGAAGTTAGGCCAGGCCAACTAAGTGAAAGAAATGTGTGTTTAGGTGTTGGCGGAAGAGGCGGAGGTCCGTGATCAGGGGGTAGATCGTTCCAGAAGGCAGGGCCTGCCACAGAGAAGGCCTTTCCCCTGGGCGTCGCAAGCCGGCATTGCCCAGCCGTAGGCACCCGGAGAAGACCCTCTCTGTGGGAGCGAATCGGTCAAAGTGATGTGTGAGGTAGGAGGCGGTCTCGCAAATAACTAGGATCCGTGCCATGGAGCGCTTTAAAGATGGTAATCAGCACCTTAAAGCGCACCCGAAAGACCACAAGCAGCCAGTGCAGCTCGCGCAGGAGTGGTGTTATATGGGAATGCCGCGAGGCTCCCAAGATCCCCCGCGTGGCCGCATTCTGCACTAGCTGTAGTCTTCGGGTGCACCTCAAGGGGAGCCCCATGTAGAGAGCGTTAGCATAGTCCATGCTGGATGTCACGAGTGCATGAGTGACTGTGCGAAGGGCGTCCCGGTCTAGTAAGGGACGCAACTGGCGAACCAGGCGAACCTGGTAAAAGGGCCCCCTGGCCACGTCCGTCACATGGTCGTCCATGAACAGCCGCAAATCCAGGAGGACGCCTAGATTGCGAGCCCTTTCCACGGGGGCCAGTGACTTTGTCTTAAGTTTTGAGATGCTTGCTGAATTAATAGGAAATCCTCTCTTCTTGTACTCTTTACCTAATTTTTCTTTCATCTTTACATTATATATCTAAACATCTCCCAATCCTAATTAAAATGATCAAGCATGGCCAAGGATAAATTTGGACACTGACAAGTGGACTTTATTTCTTTGCTTCCCCCTTTTTATTTTAGGTTAGACTCATAAATTCATTGGACAATTATACTGTGTATGTTCTATTTCCTTATATATTGTTTTGATTATACTAGGATATCTAATGTATATGTGGTTTCTTTTAAACCCATTCTCATTTTAATGGTTTTAAAATAAACTGTTCATCCCCCTCATTTTAATTCTTAATAAATAACTTGTTAATGCTTTTATCTGACTCCCTGATTCATTGAATACCACAAAGTCCATTTTCCAAGAGCACACAGTGATTTAAAGTTAAAAGTACCTTGTATTGTTAAAGTTGAATGCATAGAATTCATATATGCAAATCAAGCAGTACATGGTTCAACACTCTATGTACAATTCCATTAAATGCTACTAAAGTTGATGTACCCTTGTTTATGTATTCTGTATAAGAGATGTAATTTCTTCCAGACAAAGGTTGTTTTTAGAGTTTAATGTTTCTGCTCTGTGGTTATTGCTGACGTTTAAGTAAAGGTTTTCCCTTTTCCTTTATATACAAACACAATTACATTTCTCTCCTTTCAAAAGGAACTCTCTGCAGTTTATTGATGAGCTAATCCCAGATTAAATCAAGATTTGTTTCAACAACAACTTGCTGAAGAAGCCAGAAAATATATCAGAGCACATTTGTACAATATATAAGGCATGTTGCTTAAATGTAAATAAATATTGTAGTTAGCTTTAAGGTGTCACTTGGGTGTGGTCAGATAGCTACAAAGTGGTTTACATTTTTTAGCCTTAATCTGTGGTCCTAATTTATTCTTGGCTACTTTATCTGGCTGCTTTAGCCCATGTTGTCTAAATAGTTAATGTCTTGCAAGCTGCCAAGTTACTTTATAGTCTGCATTTCTGGTTGGTTTTTTCTGTTTTTACCCACAGTTTACCAGCGGTTTGCTGCTTCATGGATTGCTTAGAGACGTAAGGCAAAAACACAAACAAATAAACTAGGAGACCATAAACTGATCAGGACTTTCATTTGCACATCATGTTAAGCTACTATTGAATATAAAAAGAAAACCTTGTTACTGCATTTAGGAAGCTCATAGCAAATCATAATTTACTATCCTAAAACATTAGGGTCTATTCTGAAACATTAGGGTCAACCAACTCTCCATGGCCAACTCACCACAACCAACTCGCCATGGCCAACTTGCCACAGTCAATTTGCCATGGTCAACCTGTGCAGCCTCTTTGCTGTGGGACAACTCGCTATGGCCTATTTACCACAAGACAACTTGCTGCAGGACAAGGGTTACACTAATGTTGAAAAATAATGGAATAGAATCCTAGACCAACCGTGTCAGTCTTGGAAATTGCTAAGTAGCTAGGAACGAATGAGAACTTCTGGCCACAAGAATATTTCCTTTGCTTCCTCCTCCTTGGCTGCTGGGTCTTGAAGAGAAGTGTCTACTCCCATTTTGATTTGGCATTCCAGTTACAGATCCTTAGCATGTCCACTAGTGGGTAGTATGCATACCATCAAGCATTTGCTGCTGAATTTCAGGTTATTTAAAATGTTTGCATTTTTTTAAAAATCAAGAAAAGATTTTTTTTTAAGCTTTATGTATGATGATGCCATAAGACTGTTAGTTCTTGTTCATCAAATATAGCCATAGAGGGATAAAAAGCAATATTTAGTACAGGTAGTCCTTCAGTTACAAATATAATGGACTCTGCCAATTACATTTGTAATGCAAGGATTTGTAGGAGTGAATCATGTAACTTGAATGTGATCACTCCCTGCTTTTGCCCATTCATTCACTAATCAAATGTGCAAGTCGTTAGGTGCACGAGGTATTTCAGGGTGGGGAAGGCCATGGGGGGGGGGGTAGTGTTTTCTCTGACCTACTGAGATAGCGCATGCTTACCACCACCATCCTACTGACTGGGTCACTTACCTTATGTAGATCTTGATGATCAACGGAGCTGTTTTCTTTCCAGCCTCTCTACCACATTTGTGCCTTAAGCAAAGACTTGCTGAAGCCTATAGGGATGACATATTGCATCTGTATAGGCTTCAGTCATTTTTGCAAAAAAGCCTTTGGTGATGAGAACAGAGCCCGGAAAGGGTATGCTGAAGCACCACAGTAGACCAGGAAACCAAAAGCACACTAGATCTTTGCATGGTGAATAGCCAAAGACCTAGTGCTTGAGGGAGGGGAGAAAATAGGCAGGGCAAATGTTGCAAAGCCTCTGCAGTCGTTCATAAGTGTGAACGATTGCCCTAGTGCTGCAACTTTCATAATTTCTGACTGTGTCGTAAATATTTGGGGTTATGTCCTAATTTCTAACAGTCACTAAATGAGCTGTCGTAACTCAGGAATTTCCTGCATCCTTACATTCTTTTTATCCATTCATGTTGATATCTTACTGAGATCCAATTAAAATGCTGCAAACTTTACAAGAATGTCTACTAGAGATGCTCTTTACTGCTGCCAAAGCCTTAACAGACCTTGCATATGACAATTCATCAATCTTGGCTGATAGTTTATTTTTTCTGTTACTACGTTCCTATAGTATTTTCTGATATATGTCATTCAGTGAGCAAAACTTGAGGCCTTAAAATTTAAATATAAAGAACATTCAACACCTAAGTTAATTGAATATAAAAATGAATAAATAAAATTTAACATGTAGCTGTGCATTCTTTTAATCGTGTTGTTATCCCCTGTAAACAGGGGGCTTTTAGTCACAACTATTAGCCTGTCTTCAGAGTATGCATAGCTCAAAGGGGGGATTAATATAATGGAATCTAGTAGCAATGCCATTACAATGCATGCAAATGAAATATTGCAATGTAAGAATTCTTGCTCTGCTGCTTTATTATCCAGAGGGAAGGATCATCATGTCATTTTATTTAGTATCACCTAGGATTTATATTTAGGGTAATTCATTCATTATGTTAGCTGGAGCCACATGACTGATTGAGTTATTGGTTACATTTCTGACAAATAATTATTCTTGCATTGCTTAAGGTAGTTTTTATTCTTGTTTACATTGTGAAATTTCTCTTTTCATGGATAAGCTTGTATTAGGAATTTGCATGTGTTAATCACTGATGTGCTTGAGCATCACATGTAATTACATAATTAAGCTTCCTATCCTAAAATCCTTCATATTGTAATTAACATTTGTATATTTATTCGTGGTTAATCATTTTAAACAGGAATCTCAAGGAAAAAGAAAACCAATCTTGTGTAAACTTCAAGCTTCAAAAAGGGTTGGAGTTGATGTGGGAATTGAAAATGTCTTCTGTAGATCTTGATTGTACTTTTAGACACTTTTTTTCTATTGAGGCTCTTATTTATTTATCAATACCGTGATAGCCTCAGATCAAAATGTGAGTATTTAGAAGATTTGAAAAAGTCACTGGGGAAGAGTCACATGTTGTTAAAATAAGGGAACACACCCTCCCAGCCCCTCTGCACTTGCACTGACCACACGCACACCTTCCCCAATCCTCACACCTTGCACACCTCCAACATCTTCATCAACCCATGTACTGCCTCATGCACTCCCTTGCACATTCTCACCAACCCACATGGTGCATCTTGCCAATCCACACAATTCCTCTTGTGCATCCTTTGTATCCTCACAGATCTTCTTGGACCCATGTGGTGCTTCTCACACACCCAACCCATGCTGTGCCTCTCATATATCCTTGTGCATCCTCCCCACCCTGTGTAGTATCTCTTGAAAACATCTTTTCATCCTTCTCCACTCACCAGAAACTACTTACCTGCCTGCAGGTCTGGGACTTGTAACTGTCTACTAGCTTCCTTGGTGACTTTGGTTGTAGGAAGCTGGCAGAAATTGGCCCAACAACCATGATATTTCATTAATGACAAGAACAGGGACTGTAGGGATTGCTTTCACTAAGCACTGCTATCATGCTTTATATGATAATGTTGCTTAATGATGAAAATTCAATTCCCAATTGCTGTCATAAATTAAGGACTATCTGTTGTTGCTGGTTCTTTGGAAAGTATATGTATGTGATAAATTATTGTTAATATGCTGACTAATACCATTGAATATGTAATATAATTTCACAAACTAATCCTTCAAAGTCTTTAATATCATACTTGCTTTTAAAAAACCAATTGTCTATAGTTAATATTCTCCTATCCTTATTTTTCCTAAAATTGAAAACAAATCTTTTTTTTGTCTTCAGATTTTGTATCACAGTATAGATACAACATTATGCATACATTCATAGGTACATGAATGCATCAGTGGTAGGTTCCTACCAGTTTACTTCACACGTACTTCAATAGTAGTCTTTAGGCTTCGGTTGTTATTTCCACTGTTTTCCTATGAATGTTTTGCATAAAACTATGGGGTTTGCTCAGAAGGAAGAATGTAGAAATACATGGTCTTAAAAAATAGTTTGCTTTGTCGTCTAAACTCAGAATTTGAAAATACTTTCAACTGTCAAGAAATATTTAGTAGGTGTTTCAAAGAAAGAAGGGTACCTTAAGAAGTGTCTTTTAGCCTGAGGATCAAACCTATACTGCACATATTTGAAAACATTCAACTTAGAAATGGAGTGCTATCTAGTTGTTTTTTTTAAAGCCCAGAATATTGATTTTTTTTTTAATCAGGAAGCATAGTTCAAAAAAGATGCAAAGCAGGTAGTGACAGACCTTTATAAAGCTGACAATTTTCAGTTCTTATAGCTGGATAGCTCCCTCTCCCATACTTATAAAAAAATCATACCTAAAGTTTGGAAGTCAGCCCATTCCTTGGAAGCAGAAACCAGAATTCATCTGAATATTTCCAGGAATGTTCTCCATTGCCGAAAGATAGGATACACTGATCCATCTTTGTTCAGCATCACATAATTTCTATTTATCATAGTTTGACAAACTGGTACCTTCTACAGAGGTGCATAGCGTACTTCCTATCACTATAGGATGTATAATGATGAGATCTCATAATGTACTTCATAGCCTATTGTCTAGAAAAAACTCTTGGCACAAAACCTAACTTACCATGGTATAAATTAGATAGTTTGTTGTAATAGCAGTAATAACAACAATAACTTACTAAACATATAGGAACCAGCTCATCAAATGTACAGAAAGCAACATATTGTAAGTATAGCAAAGAAAACATGAATATCAAAATAATATAATAAGAATGCAAGCAATGTGCTGGCAAGGAAAAGCATTACATGGTCAATTTTCACAGAAGATCAAGGACAATTGGATAAAGATAACACTTGTCAATGGCTTCCACCTGGGACATTTAAAAAAAAACCCTGAGTACTTGATTTTGGCTGTTCAAGTGCAAATTATTCAAACCAATGCAATCAAGGCCAGAACTGAAAAAACATCAAATAATTCAAAATTCATATTGTTGTCTGTCTGTCTGTCTTATCTAATCTATTATCCATCCATATCTGTTTGTCTTTAAGAAACACTAGATCATATAAATATCTAGATCATCAAACTTGATGAGTGCCCCTTCAGTCCCTTCATCTTAAGTTGTTTACGAAGATATTAAAAGAGGGCTTCCGGTTCCGGCTCCTGCGGCGACGGGCGAGCCTAGCGCACGCTCGCCGCTTTGTTTCTTCTTCTGCCCCCCAACGGGGGCGAGACTCCTCTTGTTTGAGGGTCTCCCGTAGGGCCGGCTCGTCGGGGGGCGCGCCCCCCACGGCGGTGGAGGAAGCGGCTCCCGGCGCGGCTCAGGTGAGGGAGAACATGCTAGCGGGGGGTTTTCCCTTCGCCCAAGGAAGACGGCGCCATTCACAATTATGAGGAGGGCTGATCGGCTCAGTCAGAAGGACTCCCGAGGCTTCAGCTGCGAGGAGAGAGTGAGTCTTTAAAAAACTTTTTTTTCCTGCTGCCAGCCAGACTGAACGGACTGGGAGGGGGGTGTTTATTTTTAAAAAAAAACCCCTCGGATTTAAGCGGCACGTTAAAATGGCTTCTCTGCAAAGGGAAAGCGGAAACTTTCACTCCGGACGGTCTCTAACAAGGGAAAGTGGAATGTGACTTTTTGCAACATTGTTTCTAGGTCTGGCTGAGTTTAAAAAAATTCTTTTTTTGCTACTCTCTCCCTCTGGCTGAGATGGGCGGTGGAAGTGGCTTCTCTCTGTCCCTGCCTGATTATTTCAACTAAGGAAAATTTCCAGCGTCTCTTTGAAAGCAGGACTCTCTCTGGATTTTTGGGAAAAAAAATTTTCTTGATGGATTTGTGATTTCTTCTTTGGAATACCTTCGTTATTACTATTTGCTGACTTGGGAAATTGTGTCTCTTTTGGTTTCTGAATTGTTTGTAACTTCACGGCCCTGAACTGAACTGAGCTCCTGATCTGCCCCACCAGCCCCACCCGGAAAACGCCATCTTGCATCTTAGAGATGCAAGAAGGAAATTTTCCTTCTTGTCTAAAACATTGTTTGATCACGGGATTTGGTTCAAGTGGATGACACCTGAAGGGATGCTGGTGTTCTGGGAAGGAGGAAGAGTGAGGATTAAAACAGTTGCTGAGGCGGAAGCCTTTCTTAAAAAACATTCCTCTGCCCTGGGGGAAGATCCAGGGGGGACGGAGGGGGCCACGGCTCCGCCTGCGGGGGGCCAGGGAGGAGAGAAAGAAGATACAATAGCCAAAAGACTTAGATCAAAAAAATAACTTTGCCTTGATTTTTTCCTGAACAATTTTGCATAATATTTCTATCCGGACTTTTTGTAAATGTCTGACAGCATGGAAGGGAGAATTTAGGTAAATGTACTTGCTTTCAACTTGTAGTGGTATGGAAAATGTTTTCTATGTTAACTTTTTTAATGTGTATTTTGAGGTCTCGGAAGGTCCGATGACTCTGACGTGAATGCTCTCAAAATTTCTTTGTAACCATTACCTTATCCTGTTAAAAAATGTAAAACCAATAAAACTTTTTCAATATAAAAAAAAAAAAAAAGAGCACTGGGCCCAGAAATATTGAAAAGCAGTTGGTTAACTCTTAGCAACCATATAGATTGATTGTCTTCATGGTTATGTGCAGCCAGCCTGGTTCTTTAGGTTTTCCTGTGGTGTGCCCATCATCACTGTAACGGAATCCATTTACCTTGCTGCTTGATCTTCTCTTTCTTTCACTTTTGCCAGCATTATAGAGTTCTCCGCAGAGCTGATCATTTGTGTCTTGACTGAATTGTTTGATGGTGCATCTATTTATTTTATTGACTTTTCTAGATATGTTTTCTAGATATTCTCAGGTACTTCAATAGTACCAAAATTCCAAAGAATCAAGATAGAATTGTTTTCCAGCACACCGCTTTGAGAGTCCAAAGCGATGGGTTATTTCAGTCTGGTTGCCTAGGGAACTGAGGAAACTTTTTCTGTCCTGGCCACGCCTCCGTGATGCACGTGCCTTCCAGAATCTTGACGAGGTCTTGACTATGAAGCCGGAAAACAGTCTGTAGTAGAACAGTTAACACAACGAAGAAACAACAACAAGGGTATACAAGACCCCGAAAACAACCTGGGAGGGTTGGACTCTCTCCACGGTGTGTGAAAAGGACCCTTCAGGTAAGCCAATGGTCATTTTCCAGCACAATGCTTTGAGAATCCAAAGCAATGGGACATACCAAAGGTACATGGCACAAGGGCGGGTGAGATTAACTGTCCAGGGAACTGGTGGAAGGAACCACCCCCTGGAGAACCCATCGGCCAAAGGAAGCCTCAGCCGAGGCGTATGTGTCCAGTCTGTAATGCTTGACAAAGGGGGACGGAGAAGACCACGTGGCCGCCCAGCAAATGTCGTCTATGGAGGCCTGGGTGTCCCAGGCAGCAGATGTAGCCGGGCTCCTCGTCAAGTGAGCAGTAATATATCTGGGTACAACCTTAGACTGGGATTCGTAGGCGGCAGAAATGGTGGCACGGAGCCACCGGCCGATAGTAGAGGAGGACACCTTTTTCCCCAAGGATCCCGGTTGGAAGGAGACCAGAAGGGCTTTGGATTTACAAAAGTCAGCCGACCTCCTGATGTAGATTCGCAAGGCCCGTCGCACATCCAGCGTGTGCCAGACGTGTTCGCGGGGATGCTTGGGGTGGGGACAGAAGTCCAGCAGTATGACCACCTGCACCCTGTGAAACAACATATTTACTTTAGGAATAAAGGCCGGGTCCAAGCGCAGGACAACCTGGTCTGGGTGGACCACACAAAGGTCCTCCCGGATGGAAAGAACTGCCAGCTCAGAAATTCTGTGCGCAGATGTAGCAGCAATGAGAAAGGCAGTTTTGAGTGTGATGTTTCAGGGAAGTCGAGCTCAACGGTTCGAACGGAGGTTTGGTAAGGGCTTGCAGCACCACCGACAGCTGCCAAGAAGGGTAGTGATGAACCACCGGGGGACGCAGGTTGGTAGCTCCCTTGAGGAAACCCTGGATCCTGGGCAGCTTGCCAAGGGAATGGAACTTGTGACCAGACCAGACGGTGGACAAGGTGGCCACCTGGCGTCGAAGTGTGTTGGGAGCCAAGCCCCTGGAGAGGCCCTCTTGCAAGAAGTCCAGGACGTGCAGAACCAGGACGGAGATAGGGTCAAGCTCATGGGGGGAACACCAATAGACCAGGTAGAAACGTACATCCTGATTGTAGAAGGACGCCTGGAGGCGTGAATGGTACAAATAACCTCCTCCGACAGCCCCTCCCTCCTCAGGAGGTCCCCCTCAAGTGCCAGATGGCCAACTGGAGCCATCCGGGGTCCGGATGGAGGATGGCCCCCTGGCTGAGGGAGATCTGATCCGGAGGGATGAGCCATGGGCTGGACACGGAGAGACTGACCAGGTCCGTGTACCACGATCGTCTCGGCCAGTGTGGGGTGATGAGGAGAACCTCGGCCTGTTCCATGATGATCCTGTGAATCAGCTGGGGAAGGAGAGGCAGAGGCAGAAAGACATACAGTAGCTCTCTCGGCCAAGGGCACCGCAGGGCATCCGTGTCCTCCGCTTCCAGAGAGCTGTAACGGGAGAAGAAGCGGGGAAGCTGGGCGTTCAGGCAGGTGGCAAACAGATCGACTGCTGGAGTGGCGAACCATTGACACAGTTGGTGAAACAGCGCAGGATGCAATTTCCATTCTGCGCTGTCTATCGTTGTCCTGCTGAGCCAATCCGCCTGGGTGTTCTCCACCCCTGAGATGTGATCTGAGCGAATCGACTGGAGATGTTGCTCCGCCTACCTGCACAGCACTTCCGCTTCCGCCATCAACCGTCGAGACTTGGTGACCCCCTGGCGGTTGATGTGTGCCTTGGTGGCCATGTTGTCTGTCATCAACAGGACATGGTGGTTGAGAATGTCCCAGGAGAAGTGGCGGAGGGTAAGGCATGCAGCTCGCAATTCCAAGAGATTGATGCTGGACGCTGATTCTGGACACTGATCCTTGCGGAGTGACGGGGAGCGCCACCATCGGAGGGAGCGTCGCAGTGAAGGAGGAACCGGAACCTTCATCGTAGAGTTGCTCCTGTTGACCCTCTGGTGCAGGAGGAGAAGCCACTGAAGTTCCCAGGAGTGCAGTCTGGCCCAGGGAACGATGGAGATACAGAAAATCATCTTCCCCAGCAGCTTGGATAGGGGCAGCACTGGGGCCCGCCTCAAACCCTGCACCTCCCGAAAAAGGGATACTGGCTGTCTATTCTGTCCTGGGACAGGGACACCCTGCAGGCTACTGTGTCTATGACCACCCCCAGATGGGTGATTCTGGTGGACGGAACCAGGTGGCTCTTGGCGGTGTGCTGAAAAGGACCCTTCAGGTAAGCCAATGGTCATTCTATCTTTCTTCTTGAAAGTCCCCTTACCTCTGATATATCTGTATTAAAGTCAGCCTTGCTCTAAGAGGGTTCATATGGCGTTAGTTTAATGGCTGTGAGTTAAACACCCTTGCTGTACAGTGTAGGGAGGGACATAATCCAGCAGTTCAAATATATTAGTAACTAAGTGTGGACTTCCTTTATTTCAAATAAATTACATTGATTGAAGAAGTACAGTAATAATCAGAAGTACAGTAATAATAACAGATCAAGTAATAATTATTAGGATTGCAAGTGAAAGGCTGAATTAAAGGCAGTCTTTTTCTGCAATCATGGTTACCTTGAAAGTGTGAGGTTAATGTCTTTCTTCCAAATAATATTATGCCCCTAATATTGAGAAAAGGCTTTAATTTTGTCTTTCCCTAGTGATTGTAAGATAATCAAGATAATTGTTTCCATGTAACTAATAGCTGTGGTGAAAAAGCAAACTTTTTAAACATTGAAGAGATTAAATTGGGTCTTCTTCCCAGCCATTCTGAGTGGGAGGGGCAAAAAGTGTTAAATTTCATATTGACGCAGTCCAATTCAGAAAATAGTTGTCATCCACCTGATCTGAAAAAATGTTCCCAACAATAGTTTTCCTCTTGGTGATATAATCCTCTTCCTTCCCCAAATAGTGTTGGCTGCTTTTTTCCTCATTGTGAATCAGTTTTTTAACACAATTTTATTACATTTACTGAAAGTAGTATTATTAATTTAAAAATTAAGTAATTTAATAAATAATTAATAATTAAAGTAATAAATATTTCACCCATTCTACTTGTGTGTCGGTATTTTTGTTAATTTACTTGTTTTGAATTTCTAATCAAATTAATTTATATAAGTTTTTTTTTCTTTACAGCATTAAAGAGATATTGACTTCTAGAATAGAAGCAAAGATTTACAAACATTTGTTTTCTAATTGTTGTCTGAATTGATATAGGTTTGAGAAAGGTAAAAGTATAATTATTGTCAACAACTGTGCCACATAAGGTACAGTTGGACTCATATATCTGTGACTTTGTAAGGCAATCTATAAGTAGATGCATCCTATCTAAGAAAGTTAAAGAAATATATCTTCTGAGAAGGAAATGAATTCCAAGAAAAGTTAATGTTACAGTCATTCTGGGCCCTACTAACTTTAGTAGTATGAAGAACATATGCAAACTATATTATACATACCTCATGACTATTTATTTTTTCTTTAGAGAAAAAATCAGTGCGGCCAACTCACCTCACAAGATTGCTGCAGGGAAGAAGGTGTGTTAGATATGTTTGATGCCTTGAGTTATTTTTTAAAATAATAAAGGCAGAACTTTTTTAAAAAGTAAATAAAATTATCAGAATTTTCCTGTTCTGCACTAGTATGAAATAATTTCTACAGATTTAAAACAAGATGCATTTAATTATGGTCCTAAATATAGAACATCTTTCTGCTGTAATATATTCAACAATATTTTTGTCTGGGAAGATAGCGGTCTTATTGAGATTGTAAAAATTATCTATTGATTATTATTTTTAAAAAATTGAGTTATTTTCTGAAACAATTCTGTTGTGTGTTCAGTGAATGTCTTGCATAATTGGCTTGCTAAACTACCTCTAGAGAGACTGAAGGAAAAGTGTGTGTGTGTGTGAGAGAGAGAGAGAGAGAGAATGGAATCTATGATCTATCAATCTATGACCATTTGTTTAACCACTGCTTGAAGTTATGCCAAAGCTTACAAAAGTGACTTACGACTGTTGCAGCTTCTCCATGGTGATATAATCAAAATTTGAGTGCTTGTCACCTTGTGTGTATTTACAGTGGTTGCTGTATCCCAGAGTAACATTATTGCAACCTTTCCAGGACTCCCAACAAGCAAAGTCAACAGGAGAAAAATCCAGATTTGCTGAACTGTGTGATTTGCTTAATGACAGCAGTGATTTACTTATGGGTTTCAGCAAAAAAGATTGTAAAATCAGGTGTGGTTCATTTAATGACCCATCGCTTAGTGATAGAGGCTGTGGTCTCATTTGTGATTGTAAGTCAAAGACAGCCATTATGGTTCCGATGAATGGGAATTCCACATGTTAAATTTTATTATGGGTTGCTATAAGGAGTACAATCAAGTATGAATGTGTTTTTCTTTTTCCAATTTAAGCATTCTAATTTAAAAATAACTAAGTACATTTTGGTTTTTTTTATTTCAGGTATGGATGTATTTAAGGCTGGTCCTTATTTTATGCTTTCATTTTGCGAGGTGGAACTTCTGTTCTATTGCTGACTGCTCAATTTTGTGGTGTGTTGTTTTGAATAGCACACCAAAAAAAACCAGTTTTATCAAATATTGCAACAGGAAAGCATAATAATGTAGTCGTTGCTGCCAGAATAGTATTGACCTGTATCACTTTGAAATACTTTACTTTCCAGAAGTGGTTATTTCTTACAACCAGATTGAGCAGAAATAAGTGATGCCAGCTGAAGATACTGTACATTAAAAATATAACAGGTGTAGTTAGCAATCAGGTTTTACTTGATATTTTTCTGTGGAATGTGGAAGAATATATCTTTACAAAAATAGGAATGAAATACCTACTGCCCTGCTATGAATAACAGAATATGATAATACTGCAGCATAAAACAGCTCAGCAGATTTAACAGCACAGCAGTTAAAGAGTTAGGATTTTAAAATATGCCATCAGAGTTAAGAACAAGAGTTTTTTTCATGGATTATTTCTGCATGAGAGAATTTTCTAGAGAAACGTAATGAAAAACTGTTCTGCATTTTGACCTTTTGTAAATATTCCAAGTTTTGCATCTTCTAGTGAATTGGTGAGATTCTCAAATTAAGACATGCAGAATCTTAATGGCCAAACTGACATTTTGCTAAACCTTGCTGGTTGAGTACCTGAACTTGATTAGTTTTCTAATGGGTTCGCTTTGCTGAGCCCGAGACACCAGTGATCATTGTAGTTTAGTTTTCTGTGAAGTAAAGTGATTGCACTGCAAACCTCTTTCCAATTAAAAGGTGATGGTATTCAGGTAATGGAAAGTTGTTTTATTGCTCCCATCCCTTGACATCCATGGAAATAGTAAGTCTTTAAGAAAGTGATATAATTTGCATTTTTACAGCTTTTTATTTTCTATAGCAAATATTAATCTTAAAAAATGAAAGTAATCTCTTATGTGTTGGGATGACAGAAAACACTGATCAGCAAAGCATCCCATGCATTACTGACAAGTTTATGACAGCCAGAAATGTTTTGCTTCCAAAATAGGACAGAACTATTAAAGATAGCATTGTCCCACAGGTAAAACAATTATTCTTTTCATGCATATCAACTTGTTTTCTGAGTAGAACACCCTAATTGTAGCAAAGATATCATAGCAAATGAAGAGAACTTGCAGATAAAAATAATTGTAAAATACAAAGGGTTCATATCAGATACGTTAATGGGCTATGCTTTTTAAAATGTCCAGAATACAATTCTAGAATGTTGAAAGAGCTAAGTAGAAATTTCATAATTGGAGTTTGGGTACTATTTTTTGTTGACAAGAGGCCAAGGACTTTGCTTGCTGATTCTTGATTTCCTGTTGACATAAATAATCTGTACAGAAGCTGTTCCCCTGATTGTGTCTCCATACTTGGCTCGGGATCCCACATCTGAATTATAGCATTTATTTGGCTTTCAAGCAAACAGAAAATGCATTGCTTAATTATTCATTGCAGATGTATTGTTGCAGGAAATTAAGACATAAAGAAACAAGTAAATTGTTACTGAAGGAAGTGATAAACAAAAGTAAAAGTGGAAGGAGTCAGACTGGTGTTTCCGAAATATCAGGGACTCTTCCTCGAGAATATATTTAACACATTCTGAAAATAATTGGTTAAGGCGTTCAACCTTTTAAGCTTCTCACTCATCACACATTATGAATACTGCTGTATTAGCTTGTAAGTTAGATTTAATTTGTTACTTAAATTATCACATTGGAAAAATGTGAGAAGCCTCCCTCCACTGTTTATCGTCAGTGAATTTCTAAATTGAAGATGGCAAACTCACATTTCATTATTAACATCCCTGATTATTTTGGAGATGTTGAATTTGGTTGGTAAATTCCCACCAGGAGAGACTTATATCGTTTTAAAGGAGGTAAGGTGGATTTACCTTTCCATCTGCCACTATTGAGCTCTTAATCAAGGGAAGAAAAATAATCAGTTATAGGAATTTCCGGCTGTTCCTAATAGCAAAGCCTATTTGAAATAATTGGATTGCATAGTGCTTTATGAAAGATTAGTATTTTAGTCTTATTTTCTGATACTGCGGTTTACAATCTTGGAATATTTGTTGCCTCTCTCATAATACCTGCAGGTGGTTTTGCATTGAAATAGACTTGCTTCCCTCTGGAAAAAAAATGTACATGTTTGAAACAAGCAATATATTTTGTTTTCCCTGATATGCCATCCATATCAAATATCTGTATTTAATCCCAGAAGGCAAAAGGAACAAAATACAAAGAATACAGAACATATGAGGACAATTCATTGAGAATCACACCAAACTGCTGTAACTCACCCCCTCTAAAGGAGTATTTTACACAAGAGAAAATATAATTGCAGTGAGAAGGCTAATAAAGTGCATAGTCAGTGATGTTAAGAACCATTTAATTAGGTTTAGTGGAAATAGTTATGTTTGTAACTGAAATACATTGGTAATATTTTCATATATAAAATAATAATTGTTTTTATATTGCTGTTTAGTTGTTTTTATTTTGCTACCCAGAGTCACGTTTTTGTGAGATGGGCAGCCTTATAAATGTTAGATAGATAGATAGATAGATAGATAGATAGATAGATAGATAGATAGATAGATAGATAGATAGATAGATAGATAGATAGATAGATAGATAGATGATAGATAGATAGATAGATAGATAGATAGATAGATAGATAGATAGATAGATAGATAGATAGACAGACAGACAGACAGACAGACAGACAGACAGACCCAAATTTAATTTAGCATATAGTGCTTTATAGCTTTCTGCATATATAATTTTCTTTGAAATGTATGTGGCCTGTGCATGTAGCAAACATTAGCATTTTTGTCCACATTTAGACAGAATAGGAAATCAAGTTACTAAGATTTATGACTAGATGCTCATATACTGAAAAATTGGATTCAACTTTCTATCATCTTCAGGATTTCTCTAATTTTCTGTATCTAGAAACAAGCCTGATAAACAGTGATGATTTCCAATCAATCAAATTTATCACAAGTATGCAAACTGTTTTATTATGTATTTCTAGACTGTTTTCTTGTACTGAAACATCTCAAAGCCGTTTGCATTAAAAACAGCAGTAAAATGCATAATAATTCATTAAAGTATTATAAAACAATCTACTATTAAAAAACTAAAATATACTTATTAAAAACAGGTGGGGGAAACGAACATACTTCCAACATTCATGTTGGGAAGGCCTGGTTGACAAAGTCAGGTTTCAGTAGGGACATAATAATGTAATTATGGGAATCTCCTAAATTTCAGATGGGTTGCCTTCTAGAGAAGGGGTCCTCAATGTTTTTGGGTTGGTGGCCCGCGGGGAGACACCTTTAGGCACATGTGTGTAAATAGGGCCACGATGATGTGCACAAACTTGGCATGAGCAAGAGAGCTACCAACACCCATGCAGTGCTGCAACATTACTGCAAGTAGGAGTATGTGCGCTCACAGCATTGCTAGTGTGAATGGGGTGTGTATGCACACATTGGCCAACCACTCACACAGCCAGGTAGTGGGCCATGGCTCACAGGCTGAGGACTTCTACACTAGAGAGTAAGCATCACCTTAGATAATGTATGGCTATCAAAATGTGCAACACGTCTTGCCCTGAAGATCCTGGTGACCAACCTAGTCCTCGACCTATAACCATTAGGACCAGAAATTCTATTAAGTATAAATTATTATTTTTTAAACAATGTTTTTTTTTGTTTTTTTGTTAGATATTTAAAATTCTTTTGTAAACAGAGTATTGTCCGGTTTCCTCCCTTTAACATTTTCATATATACATAATTCATATTAAATTGTATTTCCATTTCTCATTTTAGCCGTATTATTTTCTTCCCATATTTTCCAATTTTAAATCGATCGATCGATCGATCTACATACATACATATATACAGCATGTCATTTTTCTCCTTTTAGAATTAAACCAAATTTATCATTTCATTTCCATCTATTTTCTATAGGTAATATGTATCTTCAAGTTCAGTATTGTGCATAATCAACATTTTACTTAATAATTTGCACAATTAATAATATTAGTATAGTTCAATCACATCTTAATTAGCTACATACCATTACCATGATTAACATATTTCATTTTATTTTACTAATCCCCTGTTCCTAATTCTCCCCCCCCCCCCCCCCTTATTTTTCTTCTTTTTATATGTATTTTTTTCTGGATCTTTTCTCTCACTTTTCGATAGATTTTTTTGGATATCGAAAAAAATATAACCACTCCAGGATTTTTCTTTTTTGCTTCCCACTATTTCTCTCTTTATTTTTGGCTCATTTCTTTTTTGGATACCATTTTCCTTTTTTCCTCTCTACTCTTTCTATGCCTCTGTAACTCTTAATCGTATTGTTTAACTGGTTTTTATTTTTTGTTTTCTTCTCTACACTTCTTGTTTCTCATTTGTGTTCCTTGCCAATTCCTCTCCTAACTCCTGTTTTTTTGGGCTTCAACAATCTTTCTGGCTCTTTATTGCCTTTTAATGTTGCTTGCGCATCTTTTAGCATTTCAAGTAGTTCCTCAAACATCCCACCCTCCATGTTCAAATTTAACATACTTTTAATATCTTCATAATTTACCCACAGTTAGTTAAGTCCTTCTTCTTGTTTCTATCTTTCAATATCAAGTCCCGAAATAGTTTAATCCACTCAAACGTTTTTTTGCTTTCTTCCTCATCATAGACCAGGGGTGTCCAAATTTGGGAACTTTAAGACTTGTGGACTTCAATTCCCAGAATTCCCCAGCCAGCATAGCTGGCTGGGGAATTCTGGGAGTTGAAGTCCACAAGTCTTAAAGTTCCCAAGTTTGGACACCCCTGTCATAGACAAAACAAACTCAGACAATAGACAGCACCCTCCTTTAGCATTCTCAGTATACTGTATCTCTTCTGTGGTCAAGGTCAGGTTTTATCTGCAAGG
Organism: Rhabdophis nuchalis; assembly: GCA_039707465.1. NCBI lineage: Eukaryota > Metazoa > Chordata > Lepidosauria > Squamata > Natricidae > Rhabdophis > Rhabdophis nuchalis. The sequence continues at coordinate 62,128,668 of CM077644.1, forward strand.
CTTTGTTTCAAAATGTTGCTGTACTTCTTTTCTCCAATAGGTGGTTCTCCAATAGGTAGAGTCCCTCTTTGCATTCTCATCAATAATTTGTCAACAATTAAGTATAATCTTTATTGTCATTGTACTTAAATGCCACAAACCAAGTCCATACCAAATTTACCAATATTTTTCCTTTTCTTTTTTTCCCAGTTCCTCCAAATCCAATTTTATTAATCAAAATCCTCATGGGCTTGATATTTAATCACCGATGATTCCCTCCCTTTTTTTTCCCTCCTCCCTCCATGTTCAGGATGACATTTAGCTGCTATTTTCAGCTCTGGAAAAAGTTTTTAAGCAGCAAAATGAAGTTCTTTTACCTTTGCTTTGGTCACTCTTTCTCTGGTCCCAGCGCTCTGTTCATAACACTGCTCCTGCTCAAACTTATTCTGGATGTCCCGGCTCCAGAGCGGTCATTTGAAGATGGCTGCCACCCCCACCCTCAATCTTTGAAGAGCTTGCTTCCGACCTGTCAAGGAGCTTGTCTTACTCCTCACACTCTTCCAAAGTGCCTCTTCTTGTACCCTGTCCCTTCAGGACAGTTCTGGTGACAGCAGTTTGCCAGCTGGTTTTCGCGTAGCTGTCCGGAGCTTGCTATTTCCCTAGCCGTTCTCACCATGACACTTCCAGGTTCAAAATATAAATTCTTAACGTCTTAAAGTCATAATCTTTTTTGGCCATGGTGGTTAGGTAAATCACACTGCCATTATGTGAATCCAGCTTTTCCCATTAATTTTGCTCATTGGAAGTCAATTGAGAAAGTTGCAAATGGTGATCACATGACCGTACTATGCTGCAATTGTCATAAATGCAAGCCAATTGCAAATACTCAAATTTTAATCATGTGACCATGGGGGATTCTTCCACCGTAGTAGGGATGAGGATTGGCCATGTTACTTTTTTCAGTGCCGTTGTAACTTTGAATGGTCATGAAATGAATAGCTGTAAGTTGAGGATTACCAACTGATGGAGCTGAATATATGTATCACTATCTAGTGTGACCCTATATGGGGAAGCATTGATGCCCATGTTATTCTTAGTCCAGATACAGTTTCATTAGGTAGATAGTTTTCATGGATATTGATAATGACAGGAAATCATTTCCCTCTGTCCTATTAAGAAGTGATGTCAGGTTCCTGGCTGTTACTTATTTAAACCACAGTGACTACTGGTCACTAGCCTTGCTAGAAATAAGGGAGATTTTTGCATTTCTAAATTGTGAGCCAGTAACTCAATATTCTAAACAATTATTGATTTACAGACACTCTAGAGAAAGAACATTCTAAAAAGTCCTTGCTAGTAGAATTGATTGTTGCCCCATTAAAAAGAATTCAGAAATGTATAGTTGTTAAATGGTACAGTTACAGTTGAAAAGGTAAAAACAACATTGCAAAGTAAAATAAAAAAAGTGCAGAAATGAAAGAAAAATAGAAAAGAAAGAAAAAAAGAATATAGTAAACAAAAAGAAAAGAAATATATAGAGATAACTTCTCCCTTCATCCCAATAAGTATAAACAATTTTAGTAACATAGCCTCTTAAAATACAACAGATGACCTCTTATTTCTACATTCCATCTTTTATCTATAAACAGATCATAAAAGCCTCCATGTTTATTCCTGATAAGCAGAAGTCCATTAAAGATTAGATAAAACTTCTGTTTTAACCTTTATCAAATAAACTTACTTTATATTTCTTCTGTTCACTTTTAACAATCTTGATCTTTAGTCCCTTCAAATAATGTCTTAGAATTTGATTTCTTTTCATTCTTACTTTGTGCTGTCTCATAAAATTCTTCAAAGCTTTAACAAGTCTCTTCTGTGTAAACCCAATAGAGGAATATTATCCAGGTCACTCTCTTGGTTTGTTATTTGTATCTCCCTTTTAATTGGGATTCTGAGAGAGAGAGAGAGAGAGAGAGGGAGGGGGGAGGGAGGGAGAGAGGGGTGTATGTATGGGTGGAGGGGAGATCTTAACTGACACAGGTTCATAATCATCATAGAGAATATGAAATTCTCACCTGCCCCTGTCTGAGGAATGTCAGCATTAACACTGCAGTCCATCACTCACCTCAGCTATTTGATGACAAAGAAAGACCAATAGACATTCCTATGGTCTTTGGATCACTGAAACAGCAAACAGTAAATATTCAAATATGGATGGAACATGTGGTCTGAAAGATGACATTTCTTTAGTCATAGGGTACAGTGAGAATACAGGTAGTCCTCGCTTTACAGCCATTTGTTTTGTGACCATTTGAAGTTACAGTGGCACTGAAAAGGTGACTTACGACTAGTCTCCTACTGTAATAAGACCATTACAGTATCCCCATGATCACATGATCAAAATTTTGAATGATCACTTCACAAGTGATTGTTAACTGAAGACTACCTGTAATTCAGAAACCCTAAGGAGACTATCAACATTTAATTAAGGTATCAACATTTAATCAAGGTGTTCTTAATGAAGATTTCCATTTCCATTGAACACATGTTCCAGATTATATGGAGTGTGGTACAGTGCTGTATACTCCTTATAGAGGAAAATCCATCCCTGCTTTAGGATTAATATGCTGATAGTAAAACGAGAGTAACAATTTTTATAAATAAAGTAGTAGAGCTGGGTTTCCTGAATGTTTTAAAGATTCTATGAGACAGTTGCTTTAAGAGCAACCCACTGAGCAATACCCAGAGAGAACATTCTTTCTGGTCATAATTCTTCATAATGCAGGCAGTGAAACTTCTGTTGTTCCATGATTCCACTGTTAATATTATGATAGCAGAAACGGGAAGAAGAGATAGATCAGAAAAGACTTGAGATCAAAATTCTTCTAATTATGCTGATGGGCTCCTAGAGATGCATGTGTACCGCTGGATATATGCTCCTACTGGGGAGGAAAAGTATGGAGAATAAACACAGCTGGAAAAGAAAATAATGAGGGAAAAGACTCCGCTTTTTTCTCTGCTAATACAAACCTAGCAGTCTTTAGATTTGGCCATTTCTCTTTGCCTCTACAGCTATTGCTTTGTTTTCAGTTTCTGTAATTTAATCCACCATGATTAATTCAATTGCTAATGAAAGCTTTATATATCCCTGTAAAGGGATTCAACTTGTCATAGGTACTGGTTTTTGAAACGCTATAAAATGCGACTATTCTCATCTATAGCAATTGCATAAAGGTATAACTGTAAGCTTCTCACAAACCCAAAGGCTATACTGTTAAGGTGGATTACGCTGGTAAAATATTTTGTGAAGCTCTTGCATAAATGGCCTGTATACGTGTGATGCTTTAGAAAGGCTTAGAGTCTATGTTTGACACGAAGAGCTTCAGAAAATGCCTGAATACCTCAGCCCCTTAATCTCAGGAATCACGACACAATAGAAATGATTCTTTTAAACTGAACGTAAAGGCTATCTTGTAGAATATTTGTACATGTATCCTAATAATGTTAGAAAACATATACAGTAATAGTAAGTCCATGTTGAAAGACATATATTTTTTGGCAATAGATGACTCAGTAAGGTTGGGTGGAACAATGATCTCATTATAGTGACCCAATATTTCTCTGTTCTCCTTCTCTCTTTGGGGATAAATACTTACACATATCTGCGTGACCTTGAATCTGTCCTGGCCAGTAGAGAACCATATCACTATGACCATCTCTTCACCCTATAGTTCTAGCAACAAACAGAAAGCAGGGCAGCTACAGAAGATATTTTATTATGGGTTTTTTTTCTTGTCACCATTTACCTTTCCAAATTGCTCTTACATTGCAATCCTTGGCATTTTTTTCCCTTCTGTCTCCTGCCCCTAGTGGACTGAGTTTACTATTTCAACAAAATTTCATTTACAGTGGTACCTCGCTTCACGAACTTAATTCGTGAACTGACTCTGTTCGTGTTGCGAATTGGTCGTGAAGCGAGGCACAATTTCCCATAGGGTTCACTGTAAATCCGGTTAATCCGTTCTGACCTTGTTTTTTGGGTTCAATGTAAAGCAGCTGAGGGGCGATGGAGCAAGTCAGCATGACTTTCGCCCGTCTCTTTCTGGGCTCGGCGCTTCTGCTTGTCGGGACGCTTCCCAGAAGCGCGGAGCCCAGAAAGAGACGGGCAAAAGTCATGCTGGCAGCCGCTCGCGGGGTGTGTGTGGAAGCGAAGGCAGGGGGGAAGGAGCTGCCTTCCCGGCCGGGCTCCGCAGTTGAGGGGCGATGGAGCAAACCGCGCAAACTGCTCCATCGCCCCTCAGCTGCGGAGCCCGGCCGGGAAGGCAGCTCCTTCCCCCCTGCCTTCGCTTCCACACACACACCCGTCCCCCTCACAACATTCGTTCGTAGATAAAATGTCCGCGGCTCCGGTACGTGAAGCGAGGCGGGGTTCGTGCAGCGGAGCACATTTTTTGGAAAATTTCTGGTCGTACAGCGGATTGGTCGTGAAGAGAGGCGTTCGTGAAGCGAGGTACCACTGTACTTTGAAAAATGAGTTCTGTGATGAATGACTAAAGATACAAATATAAAAATAAATTTTGAAGTAGGGGTTCCTAGAAAACACATTTTTAGAGACTGAGGAGCAAGAAAAAAATGTTGTTCAGCATTGCTGAAGATGCTATGCTGGCAGATTTCCTGGGCAAATATAATTCATATTCATGTGTGAGAGGCTGTTTTTCAGCAGAAGGAGCATATAAATTTTTTTTAATTTGTCTACTTCAGGTTTTGTTTTTATTCTTAGATAATAGTGGTTTTCTTTACTCAGACAATTTCTTTTACTCAAAATAAACATCCATTGGTTCTAGAATTTTGCATTTTACAACAATATATACCAGGAGTTAGTTTATTTCTCATGATTATATGCAAAAAAATATGTGATTTATACAGAACCATTTAAGAGCCTGGTAATTTACCTAATACATATTAGGTACATTAATCAGTTTGGAAGAATTAAGTTTTTTTATCTGGAGATAAAAATATACAGATCTTAGTGCTATTAAAAATACTTGGTTTAGTGTCTAAGCTTACAATGACATTGAGTTCTCAAAGCAAAAACAAAAGCCAATTTAAAGTGATGCAAACAAAACAAACTTTGTAAGGCAGCATCTGTGTTGAAATTGACAGTGTTCTGACACTCCCCCCCTTTTCTACACAAGTTCAGCAACTAAAATCTGACAGATGGTATTACAGAAGTAATACCAACAAGCCTTTTTTCAAAAACAAATGCAGTGGTTGAGACTTCAGGTTGAGTTTAATAAAAGTTTGTTTTTGCAATCAAATTCTTAAGCAACCCAGCCAGATAGGTGTTTTCTAGTAAAAAAAAAAAAAGTGGATAGCTGAATTGTAATATGGATTACCATAATATATTGCCAGCAAATCTCTTGTCCAAGATAACTTTTTGGGAGTTTTATGAATGGCAATCTGGAAGCCTAAAATTGACCGTCAGCCATCCTACATGCCAGCCAGGAGAATTCACATCTTTGTCAGGGCGAGGTGCTGTTTGGTCAGGTAATTAGAGAGTTATGTAGGTCTTAGATACTATAGTCTTACCTTCCGTTGTAGGGATTAAAAACAGTTTTCTCTTTCTCTCCTTTTGAAATCAAGGAAGAACTTTTGGATTGAGGCTGACTGATTATTGTGGTTGTGGCAATAGTTCATAGCAGACTAGCACCATCTTGTGATCTGCCTGGAGCAGTGTATTTACTCGTGAAATTCCTCTTTTAAAACTGTCATTTTTTTTGGTAATTTAAGAGTTCTATATTTATCTCCTTTAACAGAAAATGTTGGCATTTTAATATTTGAAGTTATGAAGTTGTTATAGCGTTCTCTTTTTTTTAAAATAAAGTGTTGCTTTGTTTATCAATATAATCCATGTACAGGTAGCACTTGTTTGTTACTCAAACTAATTTGTAACTCAAACAATATGATTTTGACACATCAAGACAAATTTCATTCTTGGTGGGAATTACTTTGTGCCACCTTAAATTTGTCCTCTAATGCACTAATTCCAATGAACTACGAACAGATTAGAAAATTGTTCACGCAAAGTGCCAGGAATATTGATTTGTAAAGAGGCCTCAGTCACGCTCCATCCAACATAATCCCAGGAAGACAACAAAAGGAGTTGGGCCTGCTCCATACATGTTCATGACAGTCTCCTAAAACATCAAAAGAGCTTTTACATTGGCTTATTACAGCTGGGCTAGCTCTTATGGTATGGGGGAAATTGAGACATTAGGAAAAGTGGTGCTTTGCTGCCTCTTTTAAAGAGATCTCTGGGCTTTATACATCTTTCCATTCATAAGATTATTCCCTGGTAGGATGGAAACTGATTATCTTAATCTCCTTTTAGCTGATCAGAAAGTGGAGGTTTCGGGTATTGTAATTAGATTTTGCAGACAAGCTGAGATTGAATGTAAACAACTGCTAGAAGTAAGGTGACCTCAAACTTGTCAGGTTAGTATATATCTTCCTTTCATTTTAGCATACTACTTATAAATAAAATAAATTTATTTAATTCTGATCTACTTTACTATCTTAATGTTTCCCTTTTTTATTGGTTTGCTGTTTTAAACAAATTGTAAGAAATAGGAAAACTACTACGAGACCTTTTCCTTAGACTAAGAAGCTAATTTAGCCTAATAAATATTATACTGTGATTTACAGATTTTAGTATTGTGAGTGCAGTAAGAATAGCTTCTTAGTGATACCAATTTTTTCACTTGTACCCCAATTACAGATTAATGTATCTTTTTTAATTTTTTCTTACCCTTATCTTCACAGACTTTATAAATTTAATTCTAGGGTAATATTAGGGTAAATGTAACCTGTAATTCTGTCCTAGTACTATACGTTTATTACTGTTATTAGTATCTTACATTTAGGTTTTTTCGTTGTAATTATAATTTTGTTATTAAGTTAATCCGATCAAAACAAATAAAATACCAAAATTTGAAACTAAGCTTTGAGGGGGGAAATGACAATAATATCATTTTATATAAATTTGGGGCTATATAACTTCAATAATTTAAGAAGTGCAATTTCTCCTCAAATGAGATTTTGTGAAACCTCAGAATTTTCTCTCAACTGCTTTTCATCAAAAGTTATGACATTGCATTTTCTGTGTCAGTGTGAGCTCCACATAGAACTTCAAAATATTGTGTGTACACAAATACATATATGCATACAAAAACTTTAGGTTAGATATTGATGTTTTAAATCTTATACCAAATACCAGATATTCTGTTTCTATATCCTTACACATTACAGGTAGTCCTCGACTTAACCATAATTGAGCCCAAAATTTCTATTGCTAAGTGAGACAGTTACGTGAGTTTTGTCCCATTTTAAATCTTTCTGCAATTGTAGTTGTTAAACGAAGCACTACTGTTGTTAATTTAGTAACACGATTGTAAAGTGAATCTGGCTTCCCCATTGACTTTGTTATGCAATTATGTTTCTCACACAAATAAACAAACAAACATTGACTTTGCTTGTCAGAAGATTGCAAAAGATGATCACATGACCCCAGGACAGTGCAACTGTCATACATATGAGCCAAGTGTCTGAATTCTGATTATGTGATCATGGGGATGCTGTAACAGTCATAAGTGTGAAAAATAGTTATAAATCATTTTTCCAGTGCCTTTGTAACTTTGAACAGTCACTAAATGAATTGTTGTAAGTTGTAAATAACTTTATATATGCAAACCTGAAGTTGTACTTGAACTGCATGATCTTTAAACACTGATTCATTGCACATGCACGAATTTCTAGGCAACAAAGTGGATTTGTATGTACAAAAGTAACTAATGTAACAGGAAAGTGCAGATTTTAAACATCAGTTCTGTAAATCCCATCCATCTCCAGAATGAATTCTATTGAGAATAATTATACAATTGCTCTGTAGCAGGACACGTAAACTCTTAATAACCTGTCAGTGATTTGTGCTGTTCTTTTCTAATTCTTGCAGATTCCTACATCCAGCTGTTTTTGAATATATCTTTCGTGAATACCAGATCATCTTGACCTCTTGGTCCTAGATGTCTGTTGGTCTGTCTGTGTTTTATTCTGCTTTTGAAATTACACTTAGTATAATGTCTTTGGAAGCCCATGAATAAGTCCTAACAAGGTGTACTGTACATCTAAATGTTTGAGCCAGATCAATATTTTAGATTCATACATCCCAGACATATCACCTCATTATTCCATGCCCACATTCACCCAGACATTTTTTGTATGTCTCTTCTCTTGTAATATTAGAGCTCCCAGTCCTTCTTTGTGGTCTGTTCAGCTCTGAATTCTGTGCCTGCAAATAATGTAATTCAGGAAGCTTCTAAAGCTGAAAAAGAGTTTTGGCATTCTAAGCACCTTTCCCAATCACACAAAGCTACATGTTTTCAGCATATCCACTCAGTTTTTGATGGCAACAGGGGAAGCATCAGAAACTGTTCTCAAATAAAGGAAGAAAGAACAATGGATTTTCATGTGCTTTTTCTTTATTAGTTTGTTCTGTTTGTCATTTCCCTCTAATTTATAATTTATTGTTTTGATGAATGAGTTTCTTTTTCCTTTATATTTTTGGTGTATTTGGCATTTTTAATCATTCTCAAAGTTCTATACTCCAAAAGATAGTAGTTGTATGCAAAGGCATTTCTTCTTACGAGAAACAGAAAAATTAATATGCAACAAATTCAATCTTCTGCTTCCCTAGCTTGACCTAAGTGACCCCATTAAAACTTGAAGAAGTAAGGCGGAAGGTTGTATCATAAAATGCTGACATTTTAGAACATTCTCTTATCCTTTCTCTTCTATGTATTATCACAATGTGCAGGTAATGCTGCTTGAATTCCAGATTATAGTTGATTTTAGTTAACCACAAAAGTTAAGTGGAAAGTTGTTGGAGAAACACTGCCACATAGTCTTTTGAAGAACCTCATAATTTGGCCTGGATTGCAAGAAAGAGGAAGCCAGAAAAATAGGACATTAAACAGTCTTGGCCAAATATGGTGAATAGGGTTGAAAGAGCCAATGAGAGGGAGAAACTGACAAGTGAAGATAATGTTGAATTTTGAATGTTAAAAGAATGACAGTGTTTTAAGGAGGAGGGCATCCGAATTTTCCCTTATTCATGTTTCCTGTTCTTCCCATTTCTTCCTTTTCTTCGCTCTTCCCCCATCTTTAGATTCAGAAACTTAACTTTCTAACTTGGTAAATGCTTTTAATCATGTAAAAAGACAAAACAGCCTAAACTGAGTTGGTTCTTGGTTCTCATATTACTCATATCACCCGAAGAATGGGATATAGTTTGAATGTAATTTTCTGACCATACAATGGGGAATTAGACTGAGAAGAGTGGTTGAATAAGTTGTGTTTGATATGTAGGGGCTAGTAGTTGTCCTATGAGTATTCTGGGTTTGATAAAAAATAAAGTGTTTTGTATCTTAGAGTTAAACTTAATGTGACTGAATAATAATATATAATAATAATAATAATAATTTAATTTTATATCCCGCTCTCTCTCCCCAAGGGGACTCGAGGCGGGGCACAGGCAATTAAAAATACAAATAAGACCACCAACAAATACAAAATACAAAATTAAAAGTGAATTAAATTGTTCCTGCGCTAAAACCCATAAACTAAACTAAAAATTACCCCTAAAACCCCTAACCTAAAAAGAGACTACCCAAGGCCGGCCAGGCGAAAAAAGTGTGTCTTTAATTTTAAGCGGAAGGAGCGGAGGTCCGTGGTTGTCCTGATATCGGGGGGAAGGTCGTTCCAGAGGGCTGGGCCCGCCACAGAGAAGGCCCTTCCCCTGGGCGTCGCCCGCTGACAAAGTCTAGTGGACGGCACCCGGAGAAGTCCCTCTCTGTGGGAGCGAATCGGCCGTGAGGATGTATGGGGCAGGATCCGATCCCGCAGGTAGCTAGGTCCCGAGCCATGGAGCGCTTTGAAGATGATAATTAACACCTTGAAGCGCACCCGGAAGACAACAGGTAGCCAGTGCAGCTCGCGCAAGAGCGGTGTTACGTGGGCAAACCTAGAGGTGCCCATAATTGCTCGCGCGGCTGCGTTCTGGACCAACTGAAGCCTCCGGGTGCACCTCAAGGGGAGCCCCATGTAGAGAGAGTTGCAATAATCCAGTCGGGATGTCACGAGAGCATGAGTGACTGTGCGAAGGGCGTCCCGATCCAATAGGGGGCGCAACTGGCGTACCAGGCGAACCTGGTAAAACGCCCTCCTGGCCACGGCTGTCACTTGATCTTCCATGGACAGCCGGGTATCCAGGAGGACACCCAAGTTGCGCGCCCCATCCACAGGGGCAAGATGTTCGCCCCCTATGGCCAGAGATGGAGTCAACTGGTTGAATCGGGCAGCCGGAAACCACAGCCACTCGGTCTTGGTCGGGTTGAGCCTGAGTCCGTTACTTCCCATCCAGATCCGCACGGCTTCCAGGCACTGGCACATCACCGCTACGGCATCGTTGGGGTGGTTTGGGGTAGATATATACAGCTGAGTATCATCAGCGTAGAGATGATACTCTACCCCAAAACCACGGATGATCTCGCCCAGTGGCTTCATATATGTGTTGAACAGGAGGGGCGAGAGGACCGACCCCTGAGGCACCCCACATGTGAGGGGTCTCGAGGTCGACCTCTGCCCTCCTGCCAACACAAATTGCGATCGGCCAGAGAGGTAGGAGGAGAACCACCGTAACACGGTGCCTCCCACCCCCAGCCCCCCCAGCCGATGCAATAGGATACCATGGTCGATGGTATCGAAAGCCGCCGAGAGGTCTAATAGGACCAGGATGGAGGAACAACCCCCATCTCTGGCCCTCCAGAGATCATCGACCAACGCGACCAATGCCGTCTCGGTGCTATGCCCGGGCCGAAAGCCGGACTGGCGCGGGTCTAGATAATCAACTTCCTCCAGGTGACGGGGAAACTGTTGTGCCACCACACTCTCAACAACCTTCGCCAGAAAGGGAAGGTTGGAGACTGGACGGTAGTTGTTTAAAAGAGCTGGATCCAAAGAGGGCTTCTTAAGGAGGGGCCTCACCATGGCCTCTTTTAGGGAAGCAGGCAAGGAACCCTCACTTAAGGATGCGTTGATAACCTCTTGGAGCCAGCCTCGTGTCACCTCCCAGGATGCCAGTACAAGCCAGGAGGGACACGGGTCCAATAAACATGTGGTGGCTCGCAGTCGCCCACGTAACCTGTCCATATCATCGGAAGCAACGGAGTCAAGCTCCTCCCAAACAAGATCCGCCTCGTGGCATTCCACTGGACCAGCAATGGGGGCTAACTCATTCTGTATCTGAGCGGTTTTCTCCTGCAGATAAGACACAAATTCCTCTGCTCTACCCTGTAACGGGGCTTCCCGCACCCTCTGTTGAAGGAGGGAGCGGGTCACCCTAAACAGGGCGGCAGGGCGGTTATCTGCGGATGCTATGAGAGTGGCACAATGATGGCGTTTGGCCACTCTCAGCGCCACAATGTAAGTCCGTAAATGGGCTCTTACCTGTGTCCGGTCAGATTCAGAGCGGGTAGTCCTCCATCTTCTCTCTAGGCATCTCTTGTGGCGTTTCATCACCCTTAGCTCCTCGGTAAACCAAGGAGCCAGGGTGGCTCGGCGCCACACAAGAGGCCGCAAGGGCGCGACCCGATCCAAGGCTCCCGCGGCCGCAATATTCCATGCAGCCACGAGGTCCTCCATCGGGGCGCGGGTCAGGGGTACAGGAAGTGGCCCAAGCGCCGCCTGGAACCCATCAGGGTCCATCAGGCGCCTGGGGCGGAACCAGATTGGTGACTGAGCACTCCAAAAGCCTGATATAGTTGCAACAAAGGGAACACAATCAAATGACTATAAGAGCCATTATCTTATGTATTTGAGCAAGAACTCTGTGACAGTCAAGTCTTTATAAGACAGTGTTGGAAAGGTCTTGAGGCTGTGATTCCCTGTTCTCCTGAAATAAAGAACTCAATGCATTGTTTTAAACTTTCTTCGGTTTATACTTTATATTTTTATACTTTACCATTTCTATTACATTATTGATGGAACAGCTATGAAGAGTATATTGTGAAGCCTTGACATCAATGCTCCCTGTAGAGAAAATACTTCAAATGAAAACTTGCTTTTTTTTTTTGAGCTGTGGTCTTGTTATATCTGTTACAACAGGTTGATGATAGAATCATCTAGAATAATGTAACAAACCATTTATAGGCTACAGTATGTTGGAGAGAAAGGGTCTATTTTTCTTGAACAACTAATAATATAGTGCTATTTTTCTTGAACAACTAATAATATAGTGCTGGTGGTACACAGGGTGATTCCAGTTGAGATTTACATTGCAAGGGTAGCTTTCTGTTGACTGACCTTATGAACAGAAAAAAATTATTACTTCCATCTGTTCTGTCATTGAAGAATCCCCTGGAGCTGCCTTTACCCCATGCTCCAACAAACAATGCAACTTATATCAAAGCAGATGGGAGTAAGACAAAACTGCTGAGGCCTTATCAGCGGTCAGAGTCTTTTATACTCTTTTTTAGAGTCATGTTCCCTTGGAATCTCAGGGTTTAAAGGTGGAGGAAGATATCCACTAAAAAACTTCATTTGCTAGATTATTTCTGTACAGATGTATGACTGCCTAGGCACCATTCAAAGATCTGTAAGAAATTTGTACTCTTCCCCCCCCCCCCCACTTTCTCCCTTACCCCCAATTTTGCACAAACCTCAATTATTATTTCAGGTATCCAGTTTTGATCAGTTATTTTCTCTACGGCTTCCCTAATCTCAGGGAATTTTTACCAACATAAATTAATAGATTAAATTGAAAAAAGTGGAGTTGAATTTGCTGGGTCATATAATTAGTTTTCAGGCACTTTAAACAAACATCAGATATAAAGTAGAGACCTCAGCATGCAGTTTTACAAATGTAGTAAAGATTCTGTTAACTAAATGAATACATAATGAAAGTTTTCTTCGTTCTAACCCTCTTAAGTATCCTGAATGCTATTTTTACTTTACAGCTGTGGAGTACTGAAATAATCTTAAGTATACGGTGCAAAATCCCTCTAAATGTAGGGTTTGAAGCTAACCATCTAGCCATAAAGGAATATTTTTGGATTTGCTGGTCTCAAATCTTTATCAGCTGACAACTTTTAGAATTCTTAACCAACATATGTAGACCCAACATATTTAGTGGGCACTTAGTTGGGAAAAGATAATCTAAAGAAAGCTCTCACGTGTTAGGAACTTCTATTCATCCGAATGAACTCAGTTTCCAAGCTGATTCTGGCTTTAGAAAATGAAAGATAATACAGTACCACTGGAACATAATCTTAAACTCTTCTAATGAAAAATTGGGAGATTAGTTCCCTAGCCCCATCTGCCTCTAAGTGGGGTGGGGATGGAAGTGTATGTTGCCTAATGCATTGAATGTTCTATGAATGCTGCCCAATCCCATATTTGAATTTTTATTATCCTGAACTGAGTTGCTCCCAATTTTGTGCTTGGGAGATTGTTGCAATTATAATATTAGAATAATGAACATAGTAGCTACCTTAGCAGGAATTCTGCAGTATTGTTCCTGTTCAGGGAAGAATGCTTTCATGCTTTTCCGCTTGTAAACATTCCAGATGGGAGCATGCAAAACCACAGATTAGTAAAAACACAGCCATAGTTATAAGAATCAGCCTTTATACCTTTTATTACAATTTACTGTTGAATTAAATTGTATTATAATTTAGGTGCCGTGTGTGATTCTTTGGGGCAATAAATCCAACATCCTTAACATAACTCTTCTTTCCCTGTTCAGCCATTGCTTTGGCAGTGTTTTCCAACATCAATCCCTTCTAACTCGAGCTGAGGTAAATCTATTTAAGGTAAACAGATTAACACATTTTTCCATGTCTAACATGAGAACTGAGCGGTTGTCATTTCCCTAAAAGCATTGTATGTGACAGGCCCCAGATGCTGAGCTTCTTAGGACAGCTGCCTGATTTACTTGACTGAATTGGATTTACAGCTGGTGTCCGACTGTTCTTTGTTATGTTTATCTCCTGTCTCTGGGGCTAATCAGATTAGGTGATAGCATTATCTTACAGACTATCCAATTTCTCCTGAGCTTAGGGTATGGGGTCTTTACAGCATTTTATGGTTTCTGAAGTGGGACTTTTGTGTGATCTGCAAAGGATGGTAGCTGTCTCTCTTTGCCCTCCGTGCTGCACTCAAAGAGAAAGATTAGTTGTCACCTCAGGCTTCTTTAAATATAATGAGCTACTGTTAGTAAGTTGATTCTAATATAAGGCCACACAGCATCCCTTATAGTATAAAGTTTACATGAATAAAGTTTAAGTAGGTAATTGAAGAGTAATTGTCAGTATTAAAGTGCAACTGATTCATCCTCTGAACATTGTTATCATGTGCTTCTTCATATTGATATCTTCCAGTCTTCCAGATGTTGATCTTTCATCAGTCCTTTTAGACATCTCCCCCCCCCAATACCATTCTGTTAATCGTACATTAATTTTACAATCTTACCTTACCTTCCCCAATCTTTTTGTCATGTATCTTGACAAAGAATGTGTGAAGTAAATATGAGCTGATATTAACATGTTTACAGTTGTGTCTGCAAGTTTTGTTGCTTACAGAAACTCTAAACTTCACCCCAAATGTCTCACCAATCCTGAGTAGGGAATTGAATTGCAGAAAATCGTTGGCTGGGAAACCATACTCATATGGAATAGGAAATCCTTCAATTTCATAACAAGAAACTGAAATGCAGAGTCCTTAGCTTAGGCAGTAATTCATGAGTACCTACTGCAGTGCTATGAGATAGCAACCTGAGAGATTTCTGTTTGTATTACCAAATACAGGTAATCCTCAACTTACAATCATTCCTGTGATGACCCAGGGTATGGCACGAAAACAACACAATCAGAGAACAGGTCTAACTCCCCTTTATTGCTCCAACTCTGCCACCAAACATTCCCACATTCACTACAAGTCCTGGAGCAAAGCTCTCACACACAAGTAGTCCAGTAAGCCAGGTTAACCAAACAACAACCAGGGGCAGCAGTCCAATTAGCAGGTCAGCTAAACATTAACCAGAGCTAGAAGTTCAGTGAAGCAGGCAAACTGGCAAGCCCAAGACAGAGTACAGCAATCTCCAGGCTTTGGCAAGTACACCTGAGGCTCCACAGATTCAATACTTGTTCCTGACAAATGCCAGATGAAATGGGAAAGCCAGATTCACTTAACAATCATGTTACTCAATTAACAACGCAGTTATTCACTTAACAACTGTGGCAAGACAGGTCATAAAATTGGGCAAAAATTGCTTAATCCAGTTGTGACTGTAAGTCAAGGGCTGCCTGTATATTTAATGTATTGTATTCATTTTCACACAAAAAAAGGATGTAATACTGGAGTGAAGGACATTTAAAGAGCATTTTATAAATTATTGAAAACTATAGGGAAGGGTGAATGCCTTTAGTTTTGGCCATAAGGCAGGACTAAGGAGCAAAGTCTTTCAGTCCTTCCTCTGCCTTATAAAGAGAAGCAATAGCCTTTCTCTTGGCTCTGTCTTGAGAGTGAGGAGGAACAGCAGGGAACCCGTCACTTTAGTTTCCCAGCTCATGAAATGGATTCTGTTTTTCTTATCCTCTGCCTATTTGCAATTTTCTTCATGCTCATGCAAAAAAGAAGAAGAGAAGAGAATGACATACCTAAAGAAACACAAATAGTAGACATGCAAAGAGGAGATTGCAATACCATTAGAGACAGGGAGAAGACCAGGACATTTCAAAATTCCAAGTTGTACAGCCAGCCTGCCTTCACAATATTCCAGATGGCAAGCCACAAGGTCAAACATTTGAATTAATACTTTTTTTCAGGCTCTAGCAGAAGCTCATGGGTTTGGGCACATATCTATCCAACCAGCCTCTGCAATAGAGGAAAATGTTTTCTCATTATAAATAAGGTAAAGAAACTGGAAAGGGTAAAATTTAGCATCTCCCCTCTGTGTCACATTAGAACTGGGATTTGTAGGATGCCATTTGTCCAGGTAACAGCTTGGCATAGAATTACCATATCCTTTAGACTAGTCTCTAGAGCAATAGGAAAAAGTTAAGAATTGTTCTATGATTATTTTCTGTGTCCGCTAATAAATCTGTTGTGACCTCTGCTTCTCTGTACACACTTGGCATGCTGCATATTTCCATTTAATTTGGATTTTCCCTGGGCACATAGTTCTTCTAAATTAGGATAGGCCAGTACTATCTTGTTTTGTCCAGAGCTCTGTGAAGTCTATATTTTTATCTCCTTTGCTTCAACATTCTAGAGTCAGGAATGGCACTCAATAATTTTATGATTCTCCCTTTTATTTCTCAATAAAAGCATGGACTGTGTGTGTGTGGGGGGGTGTTCATCTCTCACACATGATGATTGATGGATATGATAGATAAAAGCATTGCCCTGTTAGCTGGTAGAGTGGTAACTTCCAAACAGCTATATCAACAGAGTCAAGAAATCCATATTATCTAGCTTCTGGGACACAGAAGGTCTGAGATCTCTAATCTTTCACTGTTTGGCCTGGATCTACCATGATAATGCTAAATCTATATAAATAAAAATGTAAAATAGTTTGTACGAATCCACTAATCTCAAAAGCTACTGAACCGATTTACACCAAACTTTCACACAATGTTCACAAGGACTTCCGATAATAGAATACCTACTCATTTTGTGCCTAGCACACGTGTGTCATGTGCAAGGTACACAAATGTAAAATGTACCCACTGATCAGGTTTTCACCTCTCTGTAACTCCTCCCACCAACAGTCATTTCCTCAGCCCATATGGAAGCCTCTTAGGGCCAAAAAGGCACTGGGATAGCAAACTCCCAGGTGGCCCATAGAGAGAGAGAGAGAGAGTGAAAAATACAGTTTAATAAAAGAGGGACTAGGGGAGACACGATAGCAGCCTTCCAATATCTCAGGGGTTGCCACAAAGAAGAGGGAGTCAAGCTATTCTCCAAAGCACCTGAGGGCAGAACAAGAAGCAATGGGTGGAAATTAATCAAGGAGAGAAGCAACTTAGAACTGAGGAGAAATTTCCTGACAGTTAGAACAATTAACCAGTAGAACAGCTTGCCTCCAGAAGTTGAATGCCCCAACACTGCAAGTCTTCAATAAGATGTTGGATAGCCATTTATCTGAAATGGTATAGGGCTTCCTGCCTAGGCAGGGAGTTGGACTAGATCAGGGGTCCCCAACCCCCGGGCCGCGGACCGGTGCCGGTCCGTGGCTTGGTAGGTACCGGGCCGCATGGCCGGAGAGGAGGAGGGAGGAGGAGGCAGCCCCCTGGGCAGAGCGCGCGATTCCCTTCCTCCCTCCCCCTCCCTCCCTCCACAGCAGGCATGCTGGCCACTCGTCGTTTCCAGGGGCTGCCGTTCCTCTCTCTCACACACACACACACACACACACACACACACACGGAGGCTTCTCAGCTCCTGGAAGGAGCCTGAGCGAGCGAACGAGCGACCAAGCACGGCGGGCGGCCGGGCAGCCTGCTAAGGCGAGTGAGCCGGGCTGAGGAGGCTCCGCGGGGGGTGGGGGTGGGGGCGGGGCGGGGACGACGACAGACAGACAGAGGCACAGACACAGAGAGAGACAGGGAGGGAGGGGGGAATCAGAATGACAGACACAGAGAGACAGAGAGAGGAAGGGAGAGAAAGAGAGACACAGAATGAGTGATTTAAGTGCGTGAATGCAAGACAGACACACACACACACACACACACATAGTGATAGATGGGCAGACAAAGGAGAGAGAGACAGAGATAGAGAGAGAGAGAGAAAAAGAAAGAAAGAAAAAAGTGGGAGAGAGAGAGAAAGAGAGAAAGAAAGACAGACAGAGATAAAGAAAGAGAGACAGAAAGGAAAGAGAAAAAAGAGAGAGAAAGAAAAAAGAAAAAGAGAGAGAGAAAGAAAAAGAGAAAGAGAAAGAAAGAGAGAGAAAGAAAGAAAGAAAGAGCGAAAGAGAAAGAGAGAGAAAGGGGGAAAGAAAGAAAGAGAGAAAGAGGGAAAGAGAAAGAAAGACAAAGAACGAGAGAGAGAAAGAGGGAAAGAAAGAGAAAGAAAAAGAAAGAAAGAAAGAAAAAGAAAGAAAGAAAGAAAGAACTTATGACCACAATTGAGTCCAAAAGTTTGGTTGTTAACCAAGACCATTGTTAAGTGAGTTTCACATTTTCCAAGTTGGCCACGCCCACCCAGTCACATGACTGCTGAGTCACTCAGCCGGTCCGCAAAACTTTCTTTAAAATGAAACCGGTCCCTGGTGCAAAAAAGGTTGGGGACCCCTGGACTAGATGACCTCCAAGGTCCCTTCCAACTCTGCTATTGTATTATTGTATTACAGTAGGTAGGTAGATAAGGGAATAGAGAGAGAGGGAGAAATACGGTAGGTAGATAGAGGGATAGAGAGGGGGAAATACAGTAGGTATGTAGGTAGATAGAGGGAGAAAGGAAGAAATACAGTAGGTAGGTAGGTAGGTAGAGGGATAGATAGAGAGGGAGAAATACAGTAGGTAGGTAGGTTGGGGGTTATATGGTGGTTGTGTGTATGTGTACAGGTGTAGATCTACACACAGATTGGTTGGCCATTTAACCAGACTGGGCCACAGCAACGCGTGGCTGGGTATAGCTAGTTATGAATGAAAATTGTCATGTCTTATGAGGAAGCAAAGGAAGGAGTCATATAATATGTCCAAGGCCTATTGAGCGAAATAATAGTTTTCAGATAAAGACTTCTTATAGTCGTCATTCGGACATCAGAGATTGTTTAATGGTGACATCTTTCAATGATCAGTCACCAAAGACAGTAGAGATACAGCTTGTCTTCAGCAACATTATAGTCATGGCGTCTAAGCAGTTCTAAAGTTATAATTGGTTGCTTTCTTCAGATTCCAAGAGAATATTGTTGGAATACTGTTTTCAGAATTGCATAAAACTAACAAAACTCCATATTTGCAACTTTTTTTTGCCTAGCATTGACAATTCTTTTTTTGCCTAGCCCTGATTTGTAAATTGGTTCTCCCAATTTAAGAGAAGTGTTTGTAGATCAAACAGAATGTAGAACAGGTAAACTGTTGAAGCACTTTTACATAAGGAGAACAGTGAACACCTATTGCAATCAGCATCATAACGGTACAGCTGAAGCCTATGAAAACAGAGTGGAGCTAGGTAGAGATCAAATGAGTAAGTAACATTTTAGGAGAGGTATCTATTCTCCATTTTAACACAATACATAAATGTGGTGTATCACTGAACACTACAGCTGAGTCAACTGGATTGTGTCAATAAGAATGGATCCTACATTTGGAGATTTCTATCTATTTTTAAAGATGATAATAAAATATTAAATTGAAAATTAAAATTTAATAGAAATTTTAACACTACTCAAAGCTTTCTTCCTTAGTAAGCTGGATTTCTGTGAACATTATGCAATTTATAAATTCATTTCTTTTCCAGTTGTAATTTTTTTAAAATATTCTTTAGTCAAAATGTATTTTAGCCAACTGCATCTACTAGCTTTATAAATAGTATTCCCACCCTGTATTACTTTAGGGATTGTAACCATTATAATGGATTAAGGTGTTCTTATAAATAGTAATTGGTTTATGACTGGTTTGCTTATTGACCATTCAAAGATATATAAGATATTCCCCAGGATTACCTGCAACTCAATTCCAAGGCTCATATGATTGGATGTCAGATGCTTGGCAACCAGCCCACATTTATGGCTGTTTGCAGCAACCTGCAGTTATGTGACCATGTTTTATGATGTTTTTGTCAAGAACTGGCATTTTACTTTCATCAAAAGCACCCCACAGGAAGCAATGGGTTTCTTGCATGACTGTAGCATTTGCTTAACAACTGCTGCAAAATTGGGTCACTCATGAGAGTGACCTGCTTGATGGCCATCATGACATATATTTCTATTCTGTTTTATGTTGCGTCATGCTTGACTGCATGTATTCAGTGTTAGATTCTTTATTTGCAAATAAGACCAGTAAATAATAATCCCATACTTAATAGATTCCTTGCATTAGACCAGTGATGGCTAATCTTTTCAGCACTGAGTGCCGAAACTGGAACACATACATGTACTGGAGTACCAGAATCTGGAAGAGATTCTGGGTTGGAGTGCCGGAACCCTTTTGGGTTCTGTCGCGTGCATGCATGCCTGCCAGCTGCTCTCTTCTGGTTCTTCACATGCACATGTTCGCCAGCCAGCTGTCTTCATGTAACAAGCATGTGCACTGGAACACAGACGAGCAACTGGCCACCATGCGCATGCACACAAGACCAGCTGGCTGGCATCCATGTGCATGACAACCTGGAAGAGCAGTGTGTCGAGAGAGGGCTTTGTGTGCCACCTCTAGCATGTGTGCCATAGGTTTGCCATAATGGCATTAGACCATTGAGTGGAATTGACAGGCATCAAATAAATAACTATATTTATTTCACTTTCTGCCTAATCTCTTCTGATGATTTGTAGCACATTTTGGAAAAGATGAATGTTCCACTTCCATTTTGTTTGTTTGTTTGTTTGTTTGTTTCAATAATATTTCCCTGTACAGCATTTTTAAAAAATATTTTTTAATCCTGCCATTATTATTTTCAGAAATAACTCAAGGCAGTAAGCATACCTGATATATACCTTCTTCCTTCTTCCTGTGAGGTGAGCTGGGCTGAAAGAAAGTGACTGGCCCAAAATTATCATGCTGGTTGTCATGCGTGAGGCGGGATTAAATTCAATTTCCTGGTTTCTAGGCGGGTATCTTAACCGTAGCACCAAACTGGCTCTTAGTTTACTATATAACAACTGTTCTGTTTTCTGTGTTTGCCTCTTTTTCCCAATATTTTGAATGCTGATCTTTCTGATAATAATAAGCTAACATTAAAATATGGTACAGTATACATTGTAAGAAATGGGACATGAATAATGATATAAACATTATTGGATATCTGTGTATTAAAACATCGATGTTAACAGGTTGAATTATGCCCTGAAGGGTGCGGGGGAGGCAAATTAAACTGGAACACTTCTAATGTCTGCAGGTTATACAAAACTAAAGTCAAGGACAGAAAATAATTGGTCCTAATTTTTTTTCTTTGGAATAAAGTCTATTCTTCTAGAAGAAAAGCTTCTGTCTAGGATGTTGATTCTCTGGAACCGCTACTTGATAATGCCACTTGCAAATAGCTGCTCTGTAGTTCTATTCATTAGGGTATGAACAGGGTCAAGAATCTTAATTAATTTTTCCTCAGCAACTTTGACTTCTTATCTTGACTGAAATATATTTAATATTAGCAATATTTCCTTTGGCAATTGTGTTGAAATGATTCTGTACCTGGAAACAAAGAGAGGTTAACTCTTTGAAATTAATGCTTTTTAAACAGAAATATCTCTGGGTTCATATAGTACCATCCCTGAAATTCAAAAGAAATGAGGTCTTAACTCTTCTGGAAACTTTCCAAACCGGTGTTTGCAGATGTAGTTAGCTCTGCCTTAATGCCAGACATACTTGGAACCAATAGTAATAAGAAAGCCATTCCCTAGTTCAATGCTAAGAAATTAATTCCTGAAGTACTAGAATAGGTAAGAGGAAATCATGCAGGAGTGAAAGACTGCTTACAAGCTATGTTTTCACATGTGTTGTTACATGCAGTGAAAATATATGAAGCAATTTAGAAAAGTTGAAATAAGGAACAAGAATTTTCATTCATAGCCAACTTAACAAGATACCTTTTCCAACTACCTTCCAGATGTTCTGCTGATTTCTGAAAAAAATAGGTACTGTTCTCTAGAGCAGGGGTCCCCAACCTTTTTTTCACCAGGGACCGGTTTCATTTTAAAGAAAATTCTGCGGACCGGCTGAGGGGCTCAGCAGTCATGTGACTGGGTGGGCGTGGCCAACTTTGAAAATGTGAAACTCACTTAACAATGATCTTGGTTAGCAACCAAACTTTTGGCCTCAACTGTGGTCATAAGTTCTTTCTTTCTTTCTCTCTCTCTCTCTCTTTCTCTTTCTTTGTCTCTGTCTCTCTTTTTCTCTCTCGCTATTTCTTTCTTTCTCTTTCCCTTTCTCTCTATTTCTTTCTCTTTCTTTTTCTCTTTCCCTCTTTCTGTATCTTTTCCTGTCTCTTTCCTTTCTGTCTCTTTCTCTCTGTCTTTCTCTCTCCCACTTTTTTCTTTCTTTCTCTCTTTCTCTGTGTCTCTCCTTCATCCGCCCATTTCTGTCACTCTGTGTGTGTGTGTGTCTGTCTGTCTGTCTTGCATTCATTCATTCAATCACTCCTTCTGTGTCTATCTTTCTCTCCCTCCCTCCCTCTGTCTCTCTATGTGTGTCTGTCGTCGTCATCGTCGTCCCGTCCCCCCGCCCCCAGCCTCCTCATCCCGCCTGCCAGGCTTGGTCGCTCGTTCGCTTGGTCAGGCTCCGTGGCTGGATAGGAGCCGGGCTGGAGAGGAGGAGGAGGGAGGGGGGCAGCCCATTGGGAAGAGCGTGCGGGAGAACGCAGGAGGATGGTGGGGGCTCTTCCTCCACCCTCGTCGACGGAGGGACTCCTTGCGCCGCCGGAGCAACCCGCCAGTTCCCACCCCAGCCCGCAGAGCCTCCGCAGTCCCTGGATGAAAACGAGTGGCCGGCATGCCAGCAGGGGAGGGAATCGGTGGCCGGTCCGGCGGCGTCCAGGAGTCCCTCCGTCGACGAGGGTGGAGGAAGAGTCACACTCCAACGGTGCGAACAGCCGCGCCTGCGTTCTCCTGTGCGCTCTGCTCAGGGGGCAGCCCCCTCCTCCCTCCCTCCTCCTCTCTAGCCTTGCGGCCCGGCTCCCATCCAGCCACGGACCGGCACCGGTCCGCGGCCCGGGGGTTGGGGACCCCTGCTCTAGAGCAGTGGTAGTCAACCTGATCCCTACCGCCCACTAGTGGGCATTCCAGCTTTCATGGTGGGCAGTAGGGGTTTTGTCCGATACTGAAGCACTTTCCTTTTTTTTAAATTAATTGACTTCCCTACTTTATAAATCACCATTACTGTAAAACCGGTGGGCGGTTAGAAAATTTTACTACTAACAGAAATACAAAAGGTAGGTATAAAAAGGTTGACTACCCCTGCTCTAGAGTGTGAGTTGCATTGGTATAAGTCTAATCATGGATGCATGAGGGAATATTTCTATCTTACCATTATTAAGTATAATTTCAAATGCAGATTTCACAATTAAATAGGGTGAGTTGTAAATAATATTATTTCAAATATTCTAGCATTTGTGATCCATTTTAGTTTCATACTAGTTATACTTGCCTCAAATGTATATATGTGTAACAAGCTTGTATGACAGAATTGATTTATAAACTTGTGACGGAAAGAAATCATAAACAGCTCTTCAAAAAGGAGCTAATTCTAATAGAATTATTGCATAAGATTTTAACATGAAAAAGTAATAATATGCCAAGAAAAAAATGTTGTTTTTCTGCTTTGGATTGGGAATACTTTCAATTTATTTTCCTAAATGTGTTTCCTTTAATGTGTTTATTTTTAATTGTTTCAAATGCTCCATGGGGTGCATTAGAGAAATGCAAGTTAAAGCAGGTGTGGGAAAATGAATTGGGCTCAAGGGCTATATTAATTCCCCACTCCTCCCCAGGATAACCCAACGGCTAGGTTAATTAATTGATTAATATATTAGGAATAAAGCTTTGTGAAGAGGAAGTTTCACCTTCTCTCTGTACTCCTGTAATGGGGAGTGGAAATGAGCTGAGGGGAGGGGAAATTTTACTTAGGGAATGATCAGACAAGAGGGGGGAGACCACAGCTGTATAAAGGCAGAGAAAGAAACTCAGAAAGGATCTTAACTTGCCATGTTGCAAAAAGAGATGGTGGGAGACTTGTACTTTCAGAGCTGTAAGATTCTTTTACTATAGCCTTACAATAAAACAGAATTAGCTCATACTTGGGAAGGCTGACTGCTTCATCTCTGTCCTAGTGTAGCCTTCTTTTCTCCAATCAGGTGGGGGCTCCCAATTTGATTGATAAAACTACCAGATAATTTAGGAAGATGGCCATGGCAGCTGCCATATGTCCTGTGCATTTCCTCTTCAGTGGAGTTCAGAAGCACCATCTACTACCAATGAGACAGGAAGAGAAAGATTATTTTTAGAGGCTGCATAGTGTGGGTTGATTATCCTTGTTTAACTGTTTTGCAGCATTCTGTGTCACTTTCTATGCAGTTCCTACCCTGGAACAATTTACAAGGCATAAAGAAGAATAGATTAAAATTGTCTTTCTTCCCCTGTTTTAAGCATGCTTTCTCTCATGCATGTTCCAAATATGCTGAGTGGTTTGTGCTTTGCATAAAGCAGACATTACTGATTTCCTAGAATCAGCTATTTGCACTGCCCTGCACTGTCCTTGAAACGTAGGAGAAAGATATAATAGATTCTCATTCAGCATGAGGATTTGCGTTTGCAATGGAGAAGAAGGTGGAAATTGTCATTCATGCATGCAGACCTTGGCACATTCAAAGGGATTTTTTCAGTTTTAACTTTGGGTTAAAGTATCTTTTGATTGAGTTGCTTTTCTGGAAATATCTTCTGTTGTAACTGTGTGTGTGTAGCTATTGGACTCCTAAATCTAAATGATAGTGCCAGATGCAGGTTAAAATTCTAAGTATCCAGCTATTTTCCTGTTAACATTTATCTGTCAGTGGCTCCATTGCTAGTACCCAACATTAAACACTGAGAAGTGGTAGCTCAATGCTGCATGACATATGGAAATGTTACTATAGTGGTTCTTTATTACTATGTCTCAGATGTACTAGATTTCCCTGGAGATAGTTACATGCTGCGTAGTCTCCTGCTCTTTTTAAGACCCTAAAGGTACATGCCAGGACTTCCCATAAATCATCAGATAAAAAGGACGTTGCTTGTTTTCCATCCATATGATGTTCTTTAAAGTGAGAGGAATAAAATACTGATATTTTTTTTGCTATTGTTGAATTAATTTTTATGGAAAATTGTGGTCTAGATATTTGTCTCTTTGGGGATCAGATTTGCTCTTCATATAAAATACTTATTAGTAGGAAAGTACATAAATGCATGCAGTGTTTCTTGTTTTCTTTCTAAAGCGAATTCTTGCTTATAGACGTTATTGCTGCAAAGGGACTTACTGGAGTTAGTAAGCTTATGCTTAAGCATGACTGCAAATAAAGAGATAGTTCATTTCTTTCTTGAATATAAATCAAGTTTATAAACATAAGTGATTTTACATGAAGTGGGATTCTAAATCTTTATTATTGCTATAATAAAATGAGTGTGTGCATGTGTGTTTATATTAACCAAATTGACTTTGGGATACATGTAAGTATGTTATTATAGAATGAGAAATGATTTTTGCTGTGAATAATTATAGTGAAACATTGAAAAATTACCATCACTGCAGATACAAATGCTTACAGAATTCATAAAAATATTTACTTCTGTACAGAAAGTGAGAGTATGCATAAGCTACATATCTGATTTTTATATTCCTCTAAGGGTTGTTTTTTCCAATAATTTTTTAAAGATTATATTATACAAGTAAAACTCTACAGAATATAACAAAAACAGTTTATATTTTACTTGTTTCTTAAAGCAGAGTGCAGAAAATGAAAAAGAGAAAATTCCCCTTCATCCCCAGTTTGTTTATTTGTTTTGTTTGTTTAAGAAAATTTATATAGCTACCCAACTCACTCTCTGTGTCTTACACAGCTAAAAACCCAATATAAAAACAATGAAAAACAATAGTCTCCTACTCCCATGGTGACAACAGCAGTCATTCAAATAAGGCAGTGGTTCTCAACCTTTCTTCACCCTGGTCCCCTTTAAATACCTTTTGTGGCCACGGACTCTGGCCATGGATCCCCAAGATTTAAATCATAACATTTAATCAAGCCTTTGCAAATCCCCTGTGATGACATCACAGTTCCTGCAGGAGTCCACAGACCACTGGTTGAAAACCATTGAAATAACCCATTTCATGGAACCCATTTCATTCTGGGTTCCACTGGAGCTGGGGGGGGGGGCAGTCTTATCTTTGTGAAGATAATGTTCCACAGGAAGGGAGAAGTCCACTATATGACCTTAGGATAGGGGACTTATGGCATTAGCTGCATCCCCGCTTTGGTGGGTCAGGAAAAGACGGTCCTTCAAATAATTTGGTCCCAAGCCATGTAGAGCTATAAAGGTGACAACCAGCACCTTGAATTGTATCTGGAAACAAATTGGCAGCCAATGCAGATCCCACAGGAGAGATGACACAGGTGCACATATAGGTCTGCACAAAACCATGTGGGCCAATGCATTTGAACCAGTTGAAGTTAGTTTCCAGATACTTTTCAAGGACAGCCTCATATAGAACCTGTTGCAATAGTCAAGACAGAAGTGACTAGGACATGAGTGACGATAAGCAGGGATTGTTTGTCTAGGAAAAAGTGTAACTGTTGTACAACCCACAGTTGTTCAAAGCCCCTCCTGGCCATGATTGTCACTTGCATCTCAAGCAGCAGTTGTGAATCCAGCAGTATCCCCAGATTATGCACTGGGTATGTCTGCGGCAGCGGCACCCCAAACAAGACCAGAGGTGGCAATTCTCTATGGACTAAAGAACCAGAACTATTTTAATCTTGTAAAGGTTAAGTTTCAGCCTGTTGCTTCCCATACAGACCTTAACAGCCTCCAAGTATTGGGAGAGGAAGGTCACATAATCATTTAACTCACCATGGGCCAAGACATATCACTGAATGTCATCAGCATATTGTTAATATCTCAAATCATGGTGGCAGATGATTTCATCCAGTGACTTCATGTATATGTGAAAAAGAAGTGGAGAAAATACTAAGCTCTGTGGAACCGTTGAAAGCTAAGGACAAGGGGCAGACCTCTCGCTTTCTATCAGCAGCAAGTCAAAGCAACCACAGAGGAAGGAAGTGAACCAGGACAACACAGAGTCATCGCCCCCCACTCCCATCCCCCAAAGCTGTTCCAGAAGAATATCATGTTCAATAGTATCAAACACCACTAATAGGTCAAATAGAGCAAGGATGGTTGAATTACCTCCATCCCACTTCTTTTCTTCATCCATTCATTCCCAGTTATGAGCTTATCACTGATGCAGCTAAAAATGCAAAGTGCACATCTTCCAATATTTAAATGAATTTGTGTAGATTTCGTTCAGACTCCATGAAGTAGGTCTACAGAAGCATTATTTAGACGCTTGATAGGTGCATGTTAGGAAGCAATTTGTCCTATCTCCAGCCCAATAAATTGGAAAAAGTGATAGAGAAACTTTCCCTTAGGATGTAAACTATCTAATTTCTTTTGTTTAAAAAACACACCCTGATATTCTTATACTTAGTATAATTTTAAAAATAAGATTTTTAACACTAATATAATAGAAAAACTAACTTGAAGACAAGTCATTAGCATTTTAAAAGCCTGTCATAACTTTGACCAGTCATTAAATGACCAGTGATAACAAGTCTACCTGTAGTTCAGTGAATTAGAGAGGTGCTATCTAAGCTGCTTCAGAATGTTGTCTGGATAATCTGGACTTTAAACATGCTTTAACCCCTGTTGCATTTACTTAAGATAGTGTGTATAATGCTCTTTCCATTTTCCTCTGTGAGATGGGTTGGGCTAAGAGGAATTGCTTGACCCAAAATCAGGGATCACTAGAACTCATGTTCTCTTATCCAGTGCCTTAACTGGTAGACCAAACTGGCTAAGGGTTTTTTAAGAGTCATCCTAACTCCAATTGAAAGCTGAAGAATCTGAAGATCAATGAAATGGAGCAATATGATACAGGACAACACCTTACTCTTCCTGCGATAAAATAAATAGATAAGGGTTCTCAGGCTCTTATGAACCTGGGAAACTAGATTTACAACTGGGTTAATGGTATAAGCCAAAGGTGTCAAACTGGTGGCCCGCGGGCTGGATGCGTCACATGCAGGCCAGACCTATCCCAGATCCACGAAGGGGGAAAATGTCATGTGACAGAAACATGACATCACAAGTTTGACACCCGCGGTACTTTTAATTTAACATGTTATATGAAATTTGACAATAGTTGTTTGTATAGTACATTATTAAACAGATCCTAATTTAACATGATCATCAAATTCAAGTTTGAAATAGTAATGATCTATAAAGGTAAAATCAGAAATCACACTATATAATATTCCACATATAAAGGGGTTAAGTTAATTTTGTTTTGAAAATTAATGTAAATGCTTCATAAGTTAGGTTCTGGATAAATTGTTAAATGAAAGTTTAGCATTTTATTGTTAACTAATATTTTACTTTTTCCAATAAAGATTAATTTTGTTTTGTTTTGAGTTTTGAGCTTTACATGGAATTTTTTAAATGTCCATGGTTATAGATGTATTCAATAGGTACCTGCATTATATAAATCTGAATTTCCTTGCCACACTAATAGTACATACATTTTTTTTCACTTTTGTTTGTTTTGGATTCTTTCAGCTACTTTTATTTTATTTATTTAAAAATTCATAACTTTCCTGTTCTACAATGTTTAGAAAGGCTTTCATATTCTAAAATCTCCTACCATAAAATCTCAAACTTGTCACTATAATTATTAAAAGCAGATTAAAGTAATGTTGAAGGTTAGAAAAAGCCTACCTCCTATGGTGAAGGAAAGTTCTACTTTTCTTTTAAATGTTAGTAACAAACTGTATTTCTGAACTTTATCTGAAAGAGTGTTTAACGGCCTCTCTAAGGATCTTTTCTATCCTACAGCCATTCTTACAACTTTTATTGTCCAAAGAGCATAGCTTAGGAAATGGGGAAAACATATTCTCTTGAATTTGTGCATGGCAAGACCTCTTCATGTGAAGCAGCTGATTCAAAAGTAATTGGCAGCCCACTGTGCTTTCCTACTGACCAGGTTTTCCCCTCTGCATGCAGAATTGCTTCTCTGTGTACAGTTGGCCCTTGGCTAAATTATGATGCATTTCATCATCCTTCAGAACAAATAATGTTTGAAAAACATGACTTTCTAATATGAAGCCTTTTTAGTTAGCATTACTCGGTTTAGACTCACATGGTGAGATATGCCCATATACTGCAATATGAATATATAAATAGTACTGCCATGCTGTTTGCCTGTTTCAAATGCACATTTTCTTCTACAGTCTCTTCATTATTTTTCTGTGTCTCATTAAAAGATTTTGTGATGTTTATAATCACGCTTTCTGTTCCTGAGGGGAAAGAGCATAGCTATTGAGCAGTGAAATCTTATTTGTGTACTTCTGCACAGATAGGGATATTTCCTAAGTGTAGATATTTCTTGAGCATTGCGCACCTACTTGGATATAACTCAATCTGTGCCTTACGCACAGTCACTCAAGCACTCATCACCTCTCGACTTGACTACTGTAATGCTCTCTACATGGGGCTCCCCTTGAGGTGCACCCGAAAGCTGCAGCTAGTCCAGAACGCAGCCGCGCGGGTGATTACGGGAGTGCCTAAACACTCCCACATAACACCTATCCTGCGCGAGCTGCACTGGCTCCCTGTGGTCTTTCGGGTGCGCTTCAAGGTTTTAACGACCATCTTTAAAGCGCTCCATGGCTCGGGGCCTAGTTATATGCGAGACCGCCTCCTGCCCCATACATCCCTCAGACCGATACGCTCCCACAGAGAGGGCCTCCTCAGGGTGCCGTCCGCTGGACAATGCCGACTGGCGACACCCAGGGGAAGAGCCTTCTCTGTGGCGGGCCCTGCCCTTTGGAACGACCTACCCCCTGAACTCCGCACCATCTCCGACCTCCGCCTCTTCCGCAAGTGTCTGAAGACACACCTATTCCATCTAGCCGGCCTAGCGTAACCCCCATTACTGACTCTTAGATAGTTTTAAATTTGGGTTTTTTAAATTCGGTTTTTAGCGCAGGGTCTATTAGAATAAGTTTTTTAAAATTTTATATGTTTTATATGTGTTTTAACATCCCTGTGCGCCGCCCTGGGTCCGTTTGGAGAAGGGCGGGGTATAAATTTAATAAAATAAATAAATAAATAAAAAATAAATCTCTTGATCTATAACTTTTAAAATCAAACCAGCTTGATTTTTCCTAGCTTGCTTGAACGTTTTTAATTGAGTATAATCTATTTGGGATTATAGACTATGAATTTTCATGGTATACAGAGTAGTACCTTTATTGAGATTGAAAGCATAAATGTGTATAAATAAATATATGTAAATTGTGTAAAAAGTGTATAAGTAAATACATGTAAACAATATTGGAAACCAAACCTTACGTACATTGTTAGAAATAAATAATACTGCAGGTACATCCTCCAAACTAAATTGGATTGAAAATGAGTTGTATAAATAGCAAGCATTCCCAATTAAAGCTCCAAGTGCATCAGAAATAGATTATATAGAGAGGGAAAGATAATGTTAACTTGGAACATGTAATAAAGCAATAATTATGTGTGAAAGCCAAATAAATTTGCAGAATATTTTTTTAATGCTCAGCTTGTTGCAGGGCATAAATAGAAAGTCAATTCTTTTATCATATTAATACGTTACCTTTCTACTTGGAGGTCAGGAAGCAATTATGAAGTTCTACCTTTATACAGCTGAATTACAAATTATAGTTATTTTGTTAACATATTTCCTTGTTAGATATAGTGCAAAAACGAGGAGAGTGGATAGAATATTCAAATCCACCCTCAATCATAGAAGTTCACCAAATTATTTTGACCACCCATTCCTTCTTTGCTGAATTTAGCACAAGGATAAGAGGAAGAAGGGAGAGCTCGATACATTAGACCAGGGGTCCCCAACCCCCAGTCCGCGGACCGGTGCCGGTCCGTGGCATCATAGGAACCGGGCCGCAGGGCCGGCGAGGAGGAGGGAGCAGCGCCCTGGGCAGAGGATGGGCGAGCGCGCCTCCACACCTCCTTCCGACTGCCACCTCAGCGCCCTGCACTTTCCGGGGCTTCCTGGAGGGGCCAGCATGTCGACTGGGGAGGTTATCCCGCAGCGGGCGGGCAAAGGACCCAAGCTGCGTGCCGCCAAAGCCATCCGGGCGCCGCACGCCCAGCCCCGGACGGCTTCGGCAGCACGCAGCTTGGGTCCTTCGCCCGCCCGCCCGCTGCGGGATAACCTTCCCAGTCGACATGCTGGCCCCTCCTCCTCGCCTGCACTAGCTGCAGCTTGGGTCCTCTGTCCGCTCGCTGCGGGATAACCTCCGCAACCGACATGCTGCTTCCCCGGGTGGAGGGAGGGAGAGAATGGCAGACGCACAGAGAGGCAGACTTAGAGAGACAGAAAGAGAGAGAGGGGGAAACAGACACACACAGACACACACACACACACACACACAGAGTGACAGATGGGTGGGGGGGAGGAGAGAGCGAGAGAGAGAGAGAAACAGAAGGAGAATGAAAGAAAAATAGGAAAAAAGATGAAAGGAGGGTGGGAGGGAGGGAGTGAAAGAAAGAAGGGGGAGGGAGGAGGAAGGGAGGAGTGAAAGAAGGAAGGAAGGAAAGAAAGAAAGAAAGAAAGAAAGAAAAAGAAAGAGGGATGGAGGGTAAGAGGGAAGGAAGGAAAGAAGGGAGGGAGGGGGAGGGAGGCAATGGAAGGAAGGAAAGGAAAGGAATGGAGAGGAATGGAAAGGAAAGGAATGGAATGGAAAGGAAAGGAATGGAAAGGAGAGGAATGGAAAGGAATGGAAAGGAATGGAATGGAATGGAATGGAAAGGAATGGAATGGAATGGAAAGGAAAGGAAAGGAAAGGAGAGGAATGGAGAAGAATGGAATGGAAAGGAATGGAAAGGAATGGAAAGGAAAGGAATGGAATGGAATGGAAAACAAAGGAAAGGAATGGAAGGGAATGGAATGGAAAGGAATGGAAAGGAAAGGAAAGGAAAGGAAAGGAAAGGAAGAAATCTATTTTCCTATTTCCTTCCACCTCAAGCTACCTGTTTAGTTAACCAGGTTAAAGATCTATTTTTCTGCCAGCGGTCATTTCAAAGGAATTACATCCTCTGAGTCATTTCCTGGATTCAAACCAGCATCCCAAAGAGTCATGGGCTGCCTTTATATATAACGAGTGCCCATAAATCCATTTTTACCATCTTCAGAAGACCAAAGACCAGCCAGAAATGGAAGGAAGGAAGGAAGGAAGGAAGAACTTATGACCACTATTGAGGCCAAAATTTTGGTTGCTAAGCAAGACCGTTACGTGAGTTTCACCACATTTTCCAAGTTGGCCACGGGTCACATGACAACTGAGCCACTCCCACAAAAAAGGCCACACCTTCTGGCTCTCAAAAGAAATTTCAGTAGTGGGGCTGTTGATATTTGGCTCTATTGACTAATAAGTTTTTCCACCACTGCCCTAGAGGGCCAAGTGAGCCGACTCCCCCCCCCCCCCCCCCCCCCCCCACGTGCGCATGCTCCTCCTCTAGGCCAGCCGGTCCGCAGAATTTTCTTTAAAATGAAACCGGTCCCTGGTGCAAAAAAGGTTGGGGATCCCTGCATTAGACTACCTGAAAAAAAAAGTCAGGATATAAACCTGACAAGCAAATACATAAAAAATATGCATTCCAGCTCACAACTCTATCAGGAAATACATAAAAAGATTAGAACAGAAGAAATAGAATTGACCATTTTACTGGGCATTCAGTTCTAACAACCCAAGTAGAATATGAATTACCATTCTAATTCATATTTTTAATAGGCTCTTAATATAATAAGGTCTTTAGGGAGCAGGTATCTTGCATAGCCTTCCTCAGCCATTAATGTGAGTCTTTGATATCTAAAGAAGATGTCATGAATTGGTAACAAATCATTTTCTTTTTCATTTTCTTCAGGAGATTTGAGGGTTAAAGGTTATGTAGAGCTAATTCACTATCTACTTTATTACTGTTCTTCCAGAAAAGCAGACAAAATCTTTACCTCTGGAGTAATGGCAACTGACAAAAGACACTATTTCTTAGGGATTCTATTTCAGGTTAATAAAATGGAAAACCAGAATATTAGAGGGAGGGGTGGGAATAGTCAATTTTTACCTTACTAACATTTCCTATAGACAATATCCTTTTGAATACACCCACTGTTTGCCCCCAAAAGACACTCTAGTACAAGAGAGTAGGAGCAAGGTTGCTGATACTGTCAAATGCTATCCTGTTGGCCCAAGAGATAGCAAGTCTATATTTCAGTTATTAAATGAGCAACAAGACAGATTGATATTTTTTAAAATAGCATAGTCTTGAACTGAATGTGTACAAAATGAAGGACTCCCAATTAAAACCTACTCTATCCTCAACTGCTAACGTTATTTTTCTGGCTCATAATGTTATAGACTATTCATGTTCTGCTTGGAGAAGTGTTGCTGTAGCAACAACACTCATTTTGTACAAATATTAAACAATTTTGTTCCCATCCTTTTAGTTTTCAGATGACATCAGATCTTCAGTATTGTTCATATTGTACCTAAGTTAGAAATCCCTCTCCTATTCTTTTTGTTAAAACCTTTTATATAAATAAGAAAGAATATGAGTGGGCTTAAATCCATTCTTCATCTTACAGTTTGAATATATACTTTGTCAAATACTTCCTGTCCAATAAATAATTGCAATCTTTTTTTACAGTGCAATATCTTTATTTTTTTTTAAAGCAAAAGTTTTTGTAGTTAAATATTAATTAAAATGATTGTGTTTTATCCAGAATTCTCATGGTTGAACTCAAGACAAGATTAAGAAGAATTTAAGATGTAAAAAAAATGGGTTAAATCAGCGGTCCACAACCTTTTTGCTTGGCAGCCTGGCTGGGGGGGGGGGGCACAGAGAGGGGAACTAAACAGTGTGAGTGGCAGGACAGTCCACATATGTGCACACGAGTGGCAAGCTGATACACATGCTTAGACACACACAGCTCAATTGCAAGTTGAGTTGCATGCATATGTGCACCAGCCTGCCACTTGCACAAGTCAATCTTCGTGTGCACCGGCCCGCTGCTTGGGTGACCTGTTTGCAAATAGGCCATAGCCAGTAGTGGGTCATGGCCCAGGGATTGGGAACCTCTGGATTAGACAACAGAAATTATGTCCAAAATTGTATTCTTATGTTCAATGTAAACTTGTACAATTTATTAATTAAATGTTGATATACTTTTTCTTGGTAGCATTTCTCTTTCCCCCCCCCCCCTCTCTCTCTCACACACACACACACACACCTATCTTGATGAATTCAGTTCACTTCTCAAAGAAGTCTGTTACGTGTGCTTGCGTGAATGCCAACCCATTGTGTAATGTACTTAAGTACAATGTGGATATACTCAGAAATCATAGTGGATGGATTATATACATAAGAACAGCACTTACCTTATATATGTAATTTATTCCATGAAGTTCACTTATTCGTAGGTAAAGTACCAAATTAGCAAAACAAAAGTGGCTGGTGAAATTGCTAATAATCATTACAGGAATCTGCAAGATAGATTCCAGACTCTGGCTGCTGTGATGCTATTGAATTCAGAGTGTATTGCAATGGAAGAGGTTACACAGCAGGATTCTAGTGTCTTCCAAACGTTGTTCACAATGTGCAAATATAAATAGCTCTTAACTCAGTTTCCTGCTTGTAGTAAAGGACAGCCTACCATCTTTGTTGCTACCCAACAGTTCAGTTTCCAAATCAAATGCACAACTGTTTTAAAGGTGAAAATAATATAGAATTAACAGTGTCTTGTCGTGTTTGTTTTCTGTCTCTCTTTTTTTTGTAACCTGCAAGACAAGAATAAATAATGTAAAAATGTTCTATTGGTGACGGCAAATCAAAATCCAGAACAGTGCATTGTTCAATGGACAAATTCTGGAAAATAATTTTTTGAAGAGACAATCACTTTAGCAATAGCAATAGCACTTAGACTAATATACCCCTTCACAGTGCTTTACAGCCCTCTCTAAGTGGTTTACAGAGTCAGCATATTGCCCCCCAACAATCTGGGTCCTCATTTTACCCACCTTGGAAGGATGGAAAGCTGAGTCAACCATGAGCCTGATGAGATTCAATCTGCCAAATTGCAGGCAGCTGGCGATCAACAGAAGTAACCTGTAGTACTGCATTCTAACCACTGCACCACCGTGGCTTTAATTTGTATGTAAAGGAAGTCAGGAAGCTAGAGGTGATACTGGTTTTAATTTCATCTTTATATTGGTGGAATTTTCTTTCTGGTCATTTAGAGACAGAAGACATGCTCTAGGACAGTGATGGCTAACCTTTTTTGGCTCGCGTGCCAAAAGTGGGGGGAGCGCAGGGAGGTCGTGAGTGGGCGTGCCACACCCATAATGCTATATGTGCGACCCCCTGATTTTGCCATGCTTTTTCCGCCCTCCCCATGCTCCAGAGGCTTTCTGGGAGCCTGAGGAGGTGAAAACAGCCTCCCCCCCACCTCCACAGGCTTCAGGAACTTCCCTGAAGCCTCCAGAGGGCAAAAAACGGCCTCAAAAAGAAGGCCTAAATCAGCTGGCCAGCGCACATATGCGCACTGGAGCTGACAGGACAACGGCTCGTGTGCCCTAAGAAATGGTTCCGTGTGCCACCTGTGGCACCCGTGCCATAGGTTCGCCATCACGGCTCTAGGACTAGATATAATACTTCTCTTTGCATTGACCATATTTTTAACAAGATGACAAAATTGTATTTCTCATCAGAAGGAAATAAAAGTGGAGTTTCATTGACTTTCATCCTATAAAAGCATCTCAAATATTTATTTAGAAATCTGCTTTTTAAGGGTGGCATAAAGTTTTAACAGAACTATTTTTTCTCAGAATTGTAGAACTAGCAGCTAACTGTGGTTTAGTGTTATCAAGAGTTCAAGGCTCCCTTATCCTCAAATTAAAGCAATTTCACTTATTTCAATATATTTTCCTCTATTCTAAATAAATGCCACTTTCTTTCCTATAGTTCTATTACAGTCACTATGTGCAGTAAAACACATGTAAAAGATCTAGTATAGGAGCCGTTCTATTATTACTTCAAAAAATTACAAATGTTAACATACATAGCAAGCAAAAATGTTCATTTATAAAAGCACTTTTGTACTCTAAAATAGGCTTAACATTAGTTATCTTTGTTAAGGTCAATTTACATGCTAAACAGTGCTACCATCGATATACATAAAGTCTGTTTAGACACTGTTTTATAGATAACATTTTATACATTTTTTTAAAAAATCTAGACATGACAATCCTTAGCTGTCTCTAGTATTCTTTGTATGTAATTTACAGGTCTAGTAATAAACATTTTATTTAAATTGCCCAATTTTATAGTGCTATGTATATTTTTAGCTGTACAGAGTTTCCTAAGAAAAGATATTAAGATGTGAATCCATATTCCGACTACTTAAAGTTGATTTCCCAATATAATTGGGATTCCCTCATGGTCTCTTTATATAGGATAAAGTATAATTGTGCATTTAAAAAAAAAATCTCAACAATGCTGACTTGGGGAAATATTGTCACATAAATCTACCAAAGAAGCATAAACTGTATTCACTGTGAGATCAATTTAATAGTTTTAAATTCTTCTCCATATCTCAAGGAGATTTAAAATTCACGTTGAATAAAATATGCCTTAAACCTCTCCGGAGTTTCTTGTATTTATCTGTCATTAACTCTGAGACTGAAGGAACTTGGCATTAGGAAACAGGGCAGTCCTTGTGGTTGCTGGATTTGGACAATCTTTTCTGTCATTAGGTTCATTACTTGGATCAGCTGTGTACAGTGTTTACTAGTCTCCTTGGGTCATGTATTGGAGCAGTATGTTAGTGACCTCTTCAGAGATCAGTAGCCTGACAAAAAAAGCTTGCCTCCTGTGTAGGAGGAATTTACCTGTCAGATTTTTCCCTAGCGAGCTAGACTGGAATAATCTAGCACACAAATAGGACACAAAAATACAGGAACTTTTGGTTTATTGTAGAAAACTAAAAAAGCATATACTTTATTTATTTATTTATTTATTTATTTTTATTTACGTATTTAGTTTTGTCAAACATGTACAAGGTAACAGGTATAAGTATAAACATGGACATGAACAAAGGAAATGAATACAAATAAATGGGGCAGTAGGACAGGTATGGAAGGCACGCTGGTGTGTTTATGGATGCCCCCTTTACGGACCTCTTAGAAATGGGGTGAGGTCCACGGTCGACAGAGGATGTAACAACGGAGTCAGGTAGAGCATTCCAGACGTTGACCATTCTGTTGCTAAAGTTGTATTCTCTGCAATCTAGTTTGGAGCAGTTAACCTTCAGTTTGTATCTATTTTTTGCCCGTGTATTATTGAGGTTGAAGCTGAAGTAGTCGTTGACAGGTAGGACGTTGTAGCAGACAATTTTGTGTACTTTGAGGAACTGCAGTATATTAAATGTGAGTGCCTTGAACATTGTTCAAATTATTGTTCTTCTTTCTCCTACTCACTCCATGTTACCATCTAGAAGCAACTCTCCTGGGGGAGGGGGAAGTTTCCATCAGTTCCTTTTTTTGGCAAAAGCCACATATGATGGCAACCTATTTATTTTTGAGAATCAGCTCGCAGAGAGAAAAGCATTATTTCTGTGCAAAACACAAAGTGTTAACTATGACCTTTAAAGCTCTATATAGTTTAGGTCCAGGCAATTTTTGATAACCCCTTTCCCCTTTCTTCACTGGGATCATCTAAAGAGGTTACCTGAGACGCCAGCAGCTTGACTTGGGTCGAATAGAAGTAATTGCCCTAGGTCTGGGGAATATGCTGTCTCGTGACCTGGA
This sequence comes from Rhabdophis nuchalis, assembly GCA_039707465.1. NCBI lineage: Eukaryota > Metazoa > Chordata > Lepidosauria > Squamata > Natricidae > Rhabdophis > Rhabdophis nuchalis. Next base: position 62,166,567 of record CM077644.1, read on the forward strand.
AAGGTGTTGAGGAGTAAGGATATTCTTGGTTGACTTTTAAAAGATATTAGAAAAACATTTTTAAAAATAGGACTGTAAAAGTTGATTATTTTAACTTTGATTTCAATATCCCTGGTTTTAAGTCTCCTTTTATGTTTTTTATTGTAAGCAATTGAGAACTTCAATAGGTACTACAGCTTAAATAAATAAATTCAATCGAAAGTTTAAAATATATGGTTTTATTTTGTTTTATGTGACTTAAATTTTATATTTATTTCTTTCTGTATTAAGTTAGGTTCTTGATTTGAAAATCTGTTATGACTGGTGAATTTGCAACTCAATAACTTCTAGCTGGTTCATGAATCAAACTTACTAATACAAGAAATCAGGAATGACTGGGAGAAGATAACTGCTTTATTCACAGCAGTTAGTGACACCCTTCTACCAAAGAAAGGGAAAAAATTCAGGCTTTGGATCTGAACTTAAATGAGAGTTAATTGAAATTTGAAATACAAAACTATTCTCAGAAAAGTAAACTCCTTCAAGTTGAGCTTGACTTCTGGTGATTGCACGCAACATCCATACAAAGTGGGTGAAAGAATATGACAAATTAGAACAATAATAGTAATGATAATTAGCTTTCCAATAGCTTGTAGAAAATAACATTATTAAGTTCAATCTATGAGCTTTCCGAAAGAGATGATTCTAATTAAACCACTGAGGTACTCTTGAAACTAGGTGATGTTCTGTTTGATCCACATAAAAAGAAGAATATCTTTGAATCTATTAAAATCAGGATTTGGGAATGAGGTTAACATTGGGCACATGAACAGGTTATAAACTAACTTGCTATTTTCATTTTTCTTGAAAGCTGAGCAATAATTATTCCATGAATGTGTGTTACAATATTTTTAATTCCTTCCCAAGAAATGAAATTCAATATTTTAGGTACTTATGAGTAAATCCTATTTTTTCTTTTGCTGATGCTGTGTTCTGAATTCTCTGTATATAAAAATCCAAAGGAAGTTTTTTAAAAAAATGGTTGATATAATGTGAATCACAGAGTGCTCATTACCAATGTGGATGCTGTCCTCACCAGGTCAAGATCCAGTTCAATGAATAATACATATAATCATTAAATGAGCTCTGCTTTTATCTGTATTGCCAATTCAGAAACCAATTGAAATTGTTTGCTGAGCTTGGAAGACAAACCCAAGTATGTGCCTTACATTTATCTATAAAAGAAAGATGAGCTCATCTTAATTCCTTGAAATAGAGGAATGGGATTAGACTGATGAGGTATATAAATTTGCTGTACGTATGCTGTACCAACTGCTTGCAAAGGGAGCCGAAAATTGTACTATTTTTTTTTTTGTAATCTTATGTATCAAACATATGAAGAAAAGCAATGTATATTATGTTTGTATGTGGAAGCACAAGTATTTATCTCCATTTTCCTTCCAGGCAGTAGATTTTGCATTACTTTTTCTCTTGACCTGGTATGTTTTCAGCTTTTCATATATTTTCTCTGCAATTTGATTATTTTGATTGTTTAAAGACATTTGTAAATTAGAACTCTAGGTTGAAATATAAGTGCCCTGAAAGAATCCATTAAAATCCAGTTAATGCAATAATAGCCTCATTTTGCAAATAAACTCAAAGTTAGTAGCCTGCAAAACATTTTAATAGCATACTGACAGTGCACGCTATAAATTGAGAACATTTTGAGAAAAACTTGACTAATTGTGCATATTATAGAAAACAATTGTTCTTCCACTCATTTGTTCTGGAATTATAAAGAAGAATCTACAGGGGAAAAGTTTAAATATTTTATTTGGCTACTTGAAACTTTAACGTGTATAAATTTTAACAAAAAAATGATGTAACACATTGCTGTCCTTTAATAAGGATGCCACGTTCCCCAGATCTAGACATCCAAAATTATATACTATATGAAATATTTTCCAATTAAACAAATATATTCTTTTGCTTAATTCAAAAGGCAGTTGTAGCATTTGTGCTAAAAGTGAAAGAGAATGCAGTCACACAGAGATACATAATAGACAGGAGCATTCATTATTGAGTTATTGGATTCTTTGGCTAAAATGAAAACTAACTGAGTAAAAGAAATGGAAAAGTTTCAAAGACATCATTATTTCCATCATCATCATTATTAATTCAGTAATACAGGGTTCCTATTATAATTCTTAAAATTCTGAACTCTACATTGTAGTCCTTGACATTTAAATTTACTTAAATAAAGTTTGTGTCAAATTCATTTTGTTGATCATTTTCTGCAGCAAAGAGATTTGCCACCAGATCTTGGCTTTTTTTTTTTTGGAACCTTGATTGATCTAGGACACTATGGCAGAAATTCTAGAATACAATTACTTGTTCTGCCTTCAAAACAACATTTTTTTAAAAGAGTTTTGCTGTTCTAAAAGGACATAATTAGTAACCTAAAGGTTATTCTTTGAGAGAAATGGGCAGTAGAGAAATATGAAAAATAAAGTAATAAAATAAAGTAAAATCATGTTGGATTACAGAAGAAGCCTGGGAGGCCACGCACTTACTTAACACTTTCAATGAATTTTTGCAAACAATATTTATTTAAATTTATTAGCTGCCTAACTCCAGTGAATTCTGGAGGATTCTTGCTCCCAAAAAGGGGAAATAATTTTTTTCAGTCACATTAAATTCAGGCAGCCATGGTGGAGAGAAAGTTTATGAACAGAAGTCTTGCTCATGTTTTTCAGATCTGTCCACTGAATATTAAATCATTGTTTAGAATAATATACCATCTGATTAGAGGTACTCCTCACTTAACAACGATAATTGGAACCTGAGTTTTTGTCCCAAAATGATGTTGTAACAGGTGACATCATGTGACCACATTGCTTAGCAACAACAATGCTGGAAGTCCCTGTTACCATTGCTAAATGTAGATAACAGATTGTTAGTCTAAACAGCATGTGATCATGACTTGTGACTTCCTGTCACCTCCCAAGAAAGAAAGTCAGTGGGGGAAGGCAGCAGGAAGTTGCAAGTCCTAGGTGGCTTGCAAGTTTAGATACAGTAGTTCAATAGTACAATTGCACACTCTTCTCTTCCTTTCTCTCTTTTTTCCTGTATACGTAAACAAGCTTTTAAATTCACTATAAGAAAATGAATTTTGAATACGGTTAGTGTGGCTGCATCCAATGGTGGGTTGCCTGCCAGGAGCACAGGGTACCGTTCCAGTACGGTGCTCTGGAGGGCCCACCCACCTTCCTGACCTGTGTTTGAGCTCTTTGGCGCTTCCGCACACTGAGTGTACGGCGTCTGTGCAACACTCAGCCGAGCAGCTGGAGTATGGCGGGGCCAGGGCAGGAGGTAAGGGTGCATGTGCACGCTGTGCGCATTCATGTGGTGGATGCCAGGCCCCATTGCATCGTACTGGTTGCAACGGGATCCAGAACCCACCACTGGCTGCATCCTATACTTTCATGCTATCAGTATTAATTATGGTCAGATATACAAGATAGTCCTCCACCTGCAACCTTTCATTTAGTGATTGTTCAAAGTTACAGTGACACTGAAAAAAAGTAACTTAAAACTAGTCTTCACACTTATGACTGTTCCAACATCTCCACATCATAGATCAGAATTTAGGTGATGGCAACCAGCATGCATTTAACAATGGATGCAGTGTCCCAGGGTCATGTGATTACCATTTGCGACCTTCCCAGCCAGCTTCCAACAAATAGTCAATGGGGCAAGCTGGATTCATTTAATGACTACATGTTTCACTTAACCACTGCAGTGATTCATTTAATAATTGTGGCAGTAAAGGTCATAAAATTGGGTGTGATTCACTTAACAACCTTCTTGTTTAGCAATGGAAATCCTGGTGTCAATTGTGGTTCTAAGTCAAGTATTACTATACTGACAAAGTTGGATACAACATAGGAACAATTTCAGCATAAATAGTTGATCCAGTAAATCACTCTGTAAGATAACTTAATTGTAAGTGGTTTACTGCCAGATTTCTAAATGATTTCTTTTTGCAACATAATTTTAAACAATGAATAAGCAGTTTCTATTATGAAAGGTTATGGATGAGGCAAGTGTTTTTGCTTTCTAGATCTTTAACCATTCAATGAAGTGAAAACGACACCCTTGTTCAGTCATCTCTATATTTATTGTTTAATGTGCAAATGTCACTTTTACCACAAACAATGCCAAGTATCTGAAAAAACCTTTTTTAGACATTTTAAGGAGGGGGGGGAGAGGGAGAATTGTGTTCATGAGCCAAAGCTCTTCTGCTTTGCATTTTTGTTGATTGTTTATATTTAAATGATCCCTCTACCTCTATCCAGACAGCCAGATACTGTATTTAAGGCATAAAGTGAAACCTATTTTGGTATGAAGGGTTCAGTGATCTTGGGCCAAGAGATCTTTTAACTCAGTAGTTCTCAGTCTGAAGTCCACGGACTCCTGGAAGTCTGCAGTGCCATCACAGGGGGTCTGCAAAGGTTTGCAGAAATGTTACAATTTAAATCTTGACTTCCTGGTCTGTGGCCACAAAAGGTATTTAAAAGGGGGTTTATGGGGTCAACCAAGAAAAGGTTGAGAACCAATGTTTTAACTCAACAGTTAAGGATATATTCTGCAATTCAGAAATTGTTGTACACTTTCAGAAGTTAAGGCAGCGTAAGTACAAACATAGGCGTAGTATGGTAGTATCTTTTCTGGCTAACAGATTTTTTAAAGAAAGAAAGCGAGCAGAAGCTCACTTTCTCAGAGGCATAGATTGACCTACACGGATGAAATGATATGCAGCTCATGAAAGCATATGCCTTTTCCTTGGATTGTTTCTGGTTTCTTGATTATTATTATTATTATTATTTTTTGTCAACATTGACTAACACACCAGTCCTCCTTCAGTAGTTAAAAACTGAAATCTTTATCTTAAAATAAGGTTTGGGAGGTTTCTATATTTTAAAGGGTTGATATGGAGTTAGGGTTGTGATTCTGTGCTGCTGCCAATTAACTTAATTGACAGAATCATTCTAGAGGAAGAGAGGGCAATATTTAGCAACCGCATCAGTTTGAATAAGAGTCAGATAGCAGGAGATAGTTGCCTGAGGCATTAACCACATCTTGTAATATTTTATGTTCTGTGTAATCAGCATTTATTCCAGAGCCCATAACAAAACAGAGCTCATTACAATCTCTTAGCTTAACACGACTATTCTGAACCTGAAATTTTCCAGATACCATGATGACAAACTTCAGGAATCCCAGCCAGTGTGACAACACACAATAACCCCAACACATTTTTAAAGATTGATTTAACATTAACTTTTCTAGAGGTGTTCCGTATATTCTTTCTAGATTTATGGATTTCAAAGCAAAAGTAGTGGTTGAATTGCTGTACAGTTATCAAGTTTGTGCCCTAAAAGAATTAGGTTTTAGGGGTGTTTATTAATGATTACAATAATACAATACAATACAATAGCAGAGTTGGAAGGGACCTTGGAGGTCATCTAGTCCAACTCCCTGCCTAGGGAGGAAGCCCTATACCATTTTAGACAAATGGCTATCTAACATCTTCTTGAAGACTTGCAGTGTTGGGGCATTCACAACTTCTGGAGGCAAGCTGTTCCACTGATTAATTGTTCTAACTGTCAGGAAATTTCTCCTCAGTTCTAAGTTGCTTCTCTCCTTGATTAGTTTCCAGCCATTGCTTCTTGTTCTGCCCTCAGGTGCTTTGGAGAATGGTTTGACTCCCTCTTCTTTGTGGCAACCCCTGAGATATTGCAACACTATCATGTCTTACACACACACAGTCCTTCTTTTCATTAAACTAGACATACCCAGTTCCTGTAACCGTTCTTCATTTGTTTTAGCCTCCATTCCCCTAATCATCTTTGTTGCTCTTCTCTGCACTCTTTCTAGAGTCTCCACATCTTTTCTACATCGTGGTGACCAAAACTGAATGTTGTATTCCAAGTGTGGCCTTACCAAGGCATTATAAAGTGGTATTAACACTTCACGTGATCTTGATTCTATCCCTCTGATTGTTCAGAACCTTATTTGTGGATTTTCTCTGTGCTTCTATCATAAAATTATGTTTGGAGTCTGGGTTTGAGACTTCAACTTGGATCAATTTATTTAATGTTTTGGCTTAGGTGATGTGAGTGCATCAACCATACTGCCAAATAGTTTACCTTTGAATTAGCAAAGAACTTTCATATGGGCTGGCTTTAATTTTTGCCCCCAACTGTCTTGGGGAGTGGGTATTGAAATAAGTTCAATGAACATTTATGCCCTTGTGGATTGTACAAAGAAGCAGGGAGACATTTTCTTTTGCTGAGTTTATATTACAGAGATATCCACTGTGTTCTAATCTTTTTTTTAATCTAGTAAATATAGTAGGCAAGTCTCACAAATTCTATGTATCTTTTTCTTCTATCAGATGAGTTTCTAGCAATTCCTGGAAAAGTGACTGTTTTGTTTCATTGCTTCTCATGGATCAAATCAATCCAATCAGCTTGATAATTACTTTGTGCTGTATATCAGTTGATATTTGGTGAATAGCTTCCTGATTTTAAGTTGTGCTCTCTTTATTCATTTTTATCCTTGTTTCGTTTTATCACTTACGCTGGCTGAAGCCTATTATAAAATAAAATCATGTCATTGCCCTAGCATAATTTGTGGGACTCTATAAATTTGTCCCTTGCTCAATATTTACTATATTTGCATCAGAGGAATTTATTTAAGTTAACAGGTTAGCATTTTAAAATAGTAAAGGTTTGTCTGTATATACTTTAAATTTGACATGTAATGGATTCATACATTCACTCAATTCAAGCTGCTTGTCATGTAATTTAAAAAAATTATAAATCCTAGAAAATTAAAAGAAGTCCCACAATATGATTGCTTTTAAGTGTGGTTTGCAGGGACAACAAAGGCTTATGTATTTTTTGTGATAATAGATATTAGTTGCTGCTGTATATGCATAGCTTTTCAGATAGCGTAAACTACATCAAATGTGTTTCCAGGTCTGTAGTTGTAGACTTCCTATAAAAATCGTTTAATATAATTTGTTTTACAGTATACAAATCCTTAAATGTTTCACAACAGGGAAATTGGTTGTTTTAATCTACGGTAATTGATACTTCAGAAAAGTCATGCTAGAAACTATGAGGTAAAAGCTTTAGTGACTTTTTAATTAAAACCACACTGTTGATAAAAATAATTTCAACAAAACAATATAGCTGCAACAATGTGAAGTACATAAACCTGGTATATGAATTATAATACACCCCACTGTTTTTGAAATAGACCTCTGAGGAAGTTTATAGGAAAACTGTTACGGTACAAATGCTATGATTTCTTTGCATCATCTTCTGGAATTGGCACAGAAATAATGCATATTCTAACTCAGACTATCCAAATAATGTAGTAGTCAGTGGTATTGAAACTGAAAGATTCAAGAGAACCATTTTCAAAAAACAAATTGCATGCATAAATTCCTGGAAAATTGGAGGTGTGGAATGAATGGTAGCGTTGGAATGAAATAGTCGGGCTGCATTAGCTCTTCATTCTGAGGTATTGAGCACACAGAAAGATAGAAAAGGAATTAATTGTTTCTAATCTATTGATTCCTAAATATTTCTCCAAAGACCTTGCAGTGTGATGGTCTCAGTTCTTAATATTAATATTTAATATCCCTTTTTAATTTTAGCATTCAAATTACCTGCTGGTAAATAAAGTGACTGTATTATTCCATGAACTTTTTAGTTGTATTTTTCTGATCCGTTTTTTTCAATGCTCAGCTAAATTTGGGATTATGATCCTGTCATTTTAATGCACTGCATCACGTGAAAACATTTTTTAAAGAAATGTATTTATAGTGAATAAAAAGACTTGCTAGATTGACATTTCCTCCCTTCTCAGTCTGAGAATAGTTTGCAGAGTCAGCAAGTAATCTCTGCTCAACTCTTTACAGAAAAGAGCAATCTTTCTCTCCCTCTCCTCTCCCTCTCTCACATACACACACTCCTTGTCTCTTCTTTAATAGTATACAATTATTGGGGATTGGCATCACCAGGAGTTTGATTTTTTTTTTTAAAGTAGCAAGTCTGTATTAAGCGGTTTGTGTGTTTTATGACAATTACAATACTTAGTTCACTGGAAAAGCTACCCTTTGTCAGAAGCTACATGGGTAAAAAGCTGGAATATGAAGCAGATAGACTAATTAAGCAATTCCATGACAAATACCAGATAAGCCAAATGGGGGAGAGGTGGTTAGGTATCTGATTAACCCCCTGTTTACTTTCGTTATAGGACACGCTCTTCTGTTGGGGGGTGGGGGCATCATGTCAGGCTTGGAAGCCACCTTTGTATAGGGCCTCAAGCCTGCCACATATTCAGACATATTCTAAGGTGGGAAACTGGAGGGGGGATTGTATGGAGCATGGGACATATGTAGCCACAGTAACATTCCTTCTCGGAAAGTCAAGGTCTCCTTGTCTTTGCATCTGGACTCCTATGAAGGAATCTTCCTTCATAGCAATGGCTGATTGGGCCATGTGATAGACTTGTGGGTGTTAGGGCAGGGTTTTGAACTTTCAGCTGGGTGGGGAAAACCTGGAAGCTTTCAGATTCAGGTTTTCCCAAATGTGCCAACATGGCTTCTCTAATAAAATTGAGCATTGAGGAATTTCAAGCCTCGAACTCTTATTTGATGGAGGATGCTATTTGAAACCCTGACACAAAGCAAAATAAGCCATGGATGGATTGATATAGACAGACATGAGAGCCAGTTTGATATAATTGTTAAGGCATCTGGGTAAAAACTAGGAGAATGTGAGTTTTCGTGTTTCTCTTGGCACGAAGCTGCTGTGTGACCATGAACCAGTCACTCTTTCTCAGCCCTAACAAATAGGCAGTGGCAAACCACTTCTGAAAACTTTGCCAAGATAACTAGATGACCTCCAAGGTCCCTTCCAACTCTGCTATTGTATTGTAACTGTAGGGACCCAGGAGTCAACACTGATTCAAAGTGTGTGTGTGTGTGTGTGTGTGTGTAATATGTATGCAAGTTTGTGTGTAATGTTATTAGATTATTTGAGTTAGAAATATTCCAAAAACATTCTCAAATTCTTTCCCAAGTTCTTACTCCCGATACGTTTCCTAGGAAAAATAACATGTTTTTAAAAATGCCCAAGCTTGTCATGAGAAAGTTGTGTAAGGCAGCTTTGTGCTATTGGTGTTAACTTGGTTGTACTTAAAATTCCTAATTTGAAGTGCTGTATATTTTAGATGCTATATCTCACCAGTTAGTATATTTTTTTTCTTATAGGCAAACCAAACTTTATGAAAACCCCTGAAGATCAGATTGGGATTTCTGGTGGTGTGGCCTCCTTTGTATGTCAAGCAACAGGCGAACCAAAGCCACGCATCACATGGATGAAGAAAGGGAAAAAGGTCAGCTCCCAGCGATTTGAGGTATGTAGAGAATAAAGCCATTTACTACTGTTGGCTGAGTTAGGTATATAACTGCTTTCAGCTCAGAAGCACTATGCTTCTGGGTATTAATTGTTGGAGAAGGAGAAGAGAATGCTATTACAATTATGTCCTGCTTGTCAAGTTCTCAGTTAACAAGAAAATTATTCTTATTTAGGGAAAGCAAATTTCATTTTGGAATAACTTCCATGTATAATCATTGTATCATTCCAGTGATGTGATCATTTCTTTCTGCTTATGAATTGAAATTAGATTACTGTAAAGTCATTTAATCCCTATGTCTACTAATAGGGAGCTTTTGGGTAGAATTCAGTACCAAAGGAGTGGAAAAAAGCATGATTTTTTGCATTGCTTTCCATGGTTTCTTCTTGTTCTCCAAAATGGCTCTAAAGAAATCCCAGCACTACAGAGCAGAATATATGGAGTACCTGGTGACTGCAAGAGATTGATGCTATTGACCCCACTCAGTTTCAATTACAGAAACACTTTCTTCAGCAAATTAAAATAAAATTAAAATATTCCACTTTTTACTATTAAAGTTCAATTTATAGGTGGTTTTTTAGAGTAAAAGAAAAAGGTTTATCTTTTAGTTTTGGTAAACACTATTTTAATTTCTATGGAACAGACATAAAGATTAACTTTTTCTGCCTCTCTCAGGAAAATCACAAATGGGCTCTATACTATACTTTGAGTGTTTATGCTGACTTTTCCTTTATTCATCCCTTCCTCCAAGTACCCATTCCTATTTTAATTTGTTACACTAGCCAAATTTTAGTGTCATGATTCATTCACTGAAGATAAGATTTAAAATGTTGGTTTAATTAATTTTGAAGTTAAGTAGTATTGCAAACTTTTTTCCAGTTATCTTTGGAGTACCTTAAATACTTCCGGAAATCTATGAGCATATTTTATCTTAAATCTTTAATATGAATAAATATTGAGTTGAACATCAGTTGCAACCACCCATCCTGCCTGCTTGCCACATTTGGAATTTTAGCTATATCTAACATAGTAATTTTGTTTTTTGTTTGTCTTGGATAATACCAAATCTATCCAGACATGATCTATTATAAGAGTAGGATTTTATACTACCTGAAGCCATAGCCAGCTGGTTATGTCTGTTGATGTAAGTTTTAACCACAGTGACAGTCAAGGAGATGTGCATAGAGGAATGCATGATTTCCCTTGCGCATCATAATTTCACAATTATAGCTGAAAATTTAAAATATTAACATGTACAGAGGTAGTGGTCTTCTATGGATCAATTGTACTAATGAATTGATAATAACTTTTCCTTCTCTTGAAAAAGGTTATTGAATTTGATGATGGATCTGGATCAGTTCTGCGGATTCAACCACTACGTGTCCTTCGGGATGAAGCAATTTACGAGTGCATGGCTACCAGCAGTGTTGGCGAGATAAACACTAGTGCCAAACTTACAGTATTAGAAGGTAGGTAGAACTTGCTTAATTGCTATGTTTCATTTAAATACTGCATGTGCTAGCAAAAGTAGGCAATTTACTGCTTGGTAACAACTTTGTTTAACATTTTGGTTTAATACTGTAAAATGGGCTATGTCACATATGTGTGTGAGACTAGCAATTTCTGTTTATTTTTCCTGTGGTTTTAATGGATTTTCTTCAATGTATAAATACTGTTCAACCTGTTTTACATTTGTAAATGTACAATATAGTACAGAATCAGGTAGACATCTGTACACATTTCTGTTTTTATTTCTTCTGGTAGAGAGTCAGTGATATGGATCAGATACAATCTGACCAGGAATATTGCACATCTGGAATTCTCTGGTGCCTTTTTCCTCTGAAGTATATATTATAAACAAAAAATTGCCAATTGGAAAGCAAAAGAAGAAAAAGAGAGGAGTGGAGTGACAGAAATCTGACTGTAACTGACTGGTTATATATAAATTGTTTTGTGGATGTATTACTCTTGTCAACATTTGATACAAATAAATATATTTTCAGGAACTTGAAAGGGTAACTCTATTCTGGTTTGAGCTCTGACTAGAACTGCAGGGCCAGTCATGAATGCTATTTGGGTCCTTCCAAGAACAAATTCATGAACATTTTACTCTTTGATGAAGAATTTTGGTCGGTCCTATATGATTATTTACCAAGTAACTAAGTTCATGACTGAGGAATTTTTATATGAATAAAATGATAGCAGAGGATATTTTGATTCCTCAGATTTTCTTGTCATTAGAACCTTTATAAATTTGAGCAATTGCGTTGAGATTATAAAATGAGACTGAAGTTGAAAAAAATGATATTTCAAGTCCATTTTATTAATGAAGAACAATTGGCTTGGGACAGCTTCTTAAAGGATTGCTGTGAAAATTTTGACTATCCTAGCCAATGCTATTAGGTTTGTTGATGTTTTAAAATTCTTTCTGATTGTTGTGGCAACCCTACAAAAATGGCCTCAGGAGTCCTCAGGTTGTTCTTGCTTCTCTTACGTAATAATGGAATGTAGAAATGCTCTGTATTTTTTAAAATAATTGTCAAGAAAGTCTTGTGTGTTTTATCATAAATATATGCTACAAAAGTATTAACAGAGGTCCTCTAAGAACTTCACATTCAATTAGGATTTATTTAGCTTCATTGGTGTCATTTCAGATAGCTAATACAGGATTTGATTTATATTTTTGCCCTGGATTTTGACATTTGTTTTATTTGGTAACATCCTCAATTTGATACATCATAAAGAGGCAAACTGGAGCCAAGAATCCACACATAAGTGAATTTGTTGCAGTTGCTTCCCTGGTCTATCTTTTTGTCTGCGTTTCTGTCTCTCTGGCTCCAGATTCTCTTGATGAACAGAATTGCATGCATATAATGTAATTGAAAATTATTATTATTATTTCTGTTGATAGGAGAAGAGGTAGATATGCAAACCTTTTCTTTTCTTTTTCCCTTTGGCAGCTGATAAGTTGAATAACGTATGAGTCATATTGAGCATTTCTGTCTTTTTCAATTACGACTTGCAACAGTGAAATACTCTTGCATGCCCAGCAGAAGAAAGGTTTGAGCAAAGCAAGCAGGAAAGGAGTAGAATCAATAATATCTTCCTCCCTCTCTCCCTCCCCCCCTCATACACACACATAATAGAAGCCTTAAGGACAGTTGCTGGGCATTATGTCACAAATTAATAAATATGTGATTGAGTTGTAAGACTGGGGATTACAGCTTGCATTACAGAGCATTTTAAACAGCGCCATCACACAGAACGTAGAACGGGAAGAATGTTGCAGTATTTCCTGTACTGCATTGAAATGAGTGGCATGTCTTATCTTCCTTTTTAGCAGCTCTTCTGGGCACGATAGAGGCAAGATCAGATTGGCAGCCACTTCTGTATACCGTAATCTGTATTCTTTCTGTGCTCCTCTCCTGACAAAATGGGATCCAAAAGGAACACTAGAAAGAAAGGGGAATTAATCTGCTTTTTTCTTAGGCTTTTGGATTTATGTGTTCATACATTTAATTTCTTGTAAGCATATTAGTGGTGATAAACAATGGATTTCACGATTGGAACTTCAATTCAATGTGAATAGATTTTATTCCCACAGTAGCCTTAAGCAATTTATATCACATCAAGGCAGTCTGGAGGCAATAAATATATATGACTTAATTCTTTTGTTTTAAGCTGTTTTAATGAGAGTTAAATTTTTATCCTTTCCCCCCCAATCTAAGTTATTTTTGTAAGGCTTCCTTGAAATGTGGCTCCACACTTATGAATTAGCTGAACAATGGCTCCTTTGTGATTTGGTCAGATATGTTCATGATTTCTGATTCTGCTCTTTAATGATATCAAAGGTGGCTTTTCAGATAGATTAGATTTTAAGTCAATCTAACTTTGCTAGTTGTCTTTGCTTAGGAAGACAGAGTGAAAATGGAGCAGAGCGTAGAATGTATTTTATCATGTTTAGCTTGGAATTTAGAGAGAAGATTGTATAAGGATGAAAGAGCATATCTGTGTTTCAAAGGCTTATTGATTACTGAACTGTATCATAAGTTTAATTTCTATCACCATCTGCTGGCTTCATCCCAGTTCCTGGAGTTACCCAATATGAAATGCAGTAAATGATAAATATTTGACAGTTGCAAATTATTTGTGCAGAAAGCTGCATCTCCCAAGACCTGAGACAATATGTTATTGTAAAATGCATCTAACACCAACTTTTCTGTTTCTACAGCAAACAGTTGTTAACTTTGTTTTGCCCATATACACACATCTCATTAGTTACACAAGAATCAGTTTCAAAACAAGGAAGTTTGTTCATATTTGTCTCACTCTCTATTAGTTCCTGCCAAGAAATGGCTCATTATTAGAAAATCAGAAAAAATGAAGGAAAGGAGATTACATTTGAATATTGCCTCTTAGTCCAAGCATATAAATGAACATTACAGGTCGTTTTAAAATGAAGTGATACACTTCTATGTGAAAATTTTCTCTCTAAAGTAAAATATCTAAAAGGTTTAGATTAAAACGTTTGAATCATTCATATTACCAGGTCAGCCCAAAAAACTAGTTATTGTAAGCAATGCTCTCATTTTACTTCTCTTTTGGTTCTGAAGCTTTTATTTTACTTTTTCAGCATAAAAACAGCCCGACTCACAGGAAATACAATGCATTAAATAATTGTTAGGCATGTCATGTTCTGCTTTCTAGTCCTTAAGAATTTCCAAAGAAGTTTAACATTTTGCTTTCAGGTTTTCATCTTTAAGTATTTATACAGTATCTATAATCTTGGCATCTCTATTCTTTAATTCTCATATTTATGCCAAGCTCCCATATCTATATAAATTAATTTTGATGTGACTTTTTATGCATTATCAGTACTGGTTTCTATAGGAAACAGATAATTTAAGCAACTTTCTTAACATAGAAGGTTTTGAGTTATCGGTCTCTCCTGAAAAGGATAGTGCACAATTTATCAGTTTCCGTGTGTTATTACAGTTTAAATAAGTGACTAGTGACATATAAAAATGTAACATTTCCACAATGACTAGTTCCACCAAGAAGATTTTTATACATAGTGTTATCAACTGAAGTTCATTTTGCAAGATATTTGAAGCAGGAAATGTCACTTCTGGAAAGTTTTAAAATTAATCTTTAAAAAATTAAAGAGAAGCCATTCTGTGAAAATCCTGGACTAGAGATAGAAGAGGACCTAATTAATAATTGCTCTCTAAATGTTGATATTACTTCTCACCCAATAATAGTTCCTTCATTTTGTTTCAGATATAGTCTTTGAACTTAAAGTAGTCTTAGGAAAAAAACAAATATGAATTCAAGATATGGGTGAATCTTCAAATTTAGCATAAATAAAGCTTAAAAATAAAGCAATGCATTGATTTCAGGAAAGCATAAATGTTCATTTATGACACTTTTGAATCATATTTTGGGTAGGAAGTATCCTCTATCACTACAGATAGCAACTACCGGTACCTATTGAGATATTATTCAAGAGCAAGAGAAAGGTCAAGCCTGCTTATTTATTTATGATGAATTTAAAAATTAAGAAAATCAAAATCTTCCTTTTATTTGGTGCTCAACAAATAGATTTGAAATAATAAAAAATACAACGATGGAAAGCAGGGATGGAATGGAATGGAAAGTAAGGATGTTTTTAAAAGGATGTCTTAATCTTATTCAGTAAGATGCTTAGAGTCATTTCCTGATACAGTTAGCATATAAATTGACAAATAAATAAATAAGCAAATAGCATAAAATCAACATTTCTATACTTCTGCAATAAGGCTAATGGCTGCAATTGGTAGCTTCCTTCTTGAGCTATTAATCAGAAGTTCAATTCTCACCGGCTCACGGTGGATTCAGCCTTCTATCCTTCCAAAGTTGGTAAAATAAGAACCCAGATTGTTGGGGGCAATATTTTATTTATTTATTTTATTTTATTCGTCTTTATATCCCGCACCCATCTCCCACAGAGGGACCCAGGAAGGCGTACAGGAAAATTAAAAACAAATACAAATATACAAAATACTCCTAAAAACTACATTAAACTCAACCCTGTGCTAAAACATAATTAAAACCCCCAAATTAAAACTTTGATCAACTAATACTCAGTTCAGTATCGGGTAGTTCACGCCAGGCCGGCTAGATGGAAAAAATGTGTTTTTAAGCGCTGGCGGAACAGGCGGAGGTCCGAGATGACATGGAATTCGGTAGGTAGGTCATTCCAGAGGGTTGGGCCCACCACAGAGAAGGCCCTTCCCCTGGGCGTCGCCAACCGGCATTGCCCAGCCGACGGCACCCGGAGAAGACCCTCTCTGTGGGAGCGTATCGGTCGAAGGGACGTATGGGGCAGCAGATGGTCTCGCAGGTAACTAGGCCCCATGCCATGGAGCACCTTAAAGATGGTCATCAATACCTTGTAACGCACCCGAAAGGTCACAGGTAGCCAGTGCAGCTCACGCAGGAGAGATGTTATATGGGACTGCCTTGAGGCTCCCATGATCACCCGCGCGGCCGCGTTCTGAACTAACTGTAACCTTCGAGTGCATCTCAAGGGGAGCCCCATGTAGAGAGGCTAAACCACTTAGAGCAGGGGTCTCCAGCCAGCAAAGCTGGCTGGAGAATTCTGGGAGCTGAAGTTCTTCAGACTTAAAGTTGCAAAGGTTGGAGACCCCTGACTTAGAGGAGGCTGTAAAGCACTGTGGAGTCTAAGTACTATTGCTATCCTGAGGGGAGGAGTTGAAACAGTTTATGTCCAGGATGTGAAGAGTCTGTAGAAATATCTGCAGATCCTTCACACCCTGGACATAAACTGTTTATCAGCCCTCCTTCTGACCCATACAATATATAGGCCCTCTATGGAAGGCAGGCTGGTTGCAGTTATTTTTTCTGCATTTCTAACTATTCCTTGAAGTCTGT
This sequence comes from Rhabdophis nuchalis, assembly GCA_039707465.1. NCBI lineage: Eukaryota > Metazoa > Chordata > Lepidosauria > Squamata > Natricidae > Rhabdophis > Rhabdophis nuchalis. The sequence goes on from CM077644.1 coordinate 62,182,977, forward strand.
ACCTGTCCTGTTTGGTTGCTGTACCAAACCAGCAAATATCAAGCAAACCAGCAAATATCAAGCAAAGGTTAAAAATATAGCTGGTTCATGCTTCAGTGATGCATAATGGCCATAAGTGTGCATTTTCTTTTATTTGTGGATGGAGAAAACAAATGTTTTTTCCGGTAGGCATGGTGGGTGGGACTACATCTGGGTTACTACAGCCTGATTGGTCCAAAGACTGAAGGGTAGTTACTCGAGATCCTCTTACCCTTTTGGCTCCCATTTTCTCTCTCTACTTGTTAGAAATGAGAGAAGTCCTCTGAAAGAGATCCAGCTACTCAGAAGAAAAAAGTATTTTCACTTACGTCTTATCTGCAATTTTGATGGCAGATGGAATTTTATCCAGGCATTTCTTTCTCTCCTTTCTTCAAGCAAAGTCATATCATTATTATTGATCAGCCATTTTTTTATTCCTGCCTGTGGCATAAACTATAAAAATGAAAGATTTGTGGCAGTGTTTAAGTGGGAGGTGATTACAGTACTTTGTTGGTATCAATGCAATAAACCCTGTTGCACGTATCTAACAGTAATTGTTCTTATAGAAGAAATTATTGTGTAGTCAGAAAATATGACTCTCTTAGTCTCATTTCCTGAATCTTTTTTTAAGGAGAGATGGTTTATGATATTGAATAGAGTTTGACTTCAGGTGTGATCCACGATAGAGACTGGTTTAAATTAATGGATGCATTTTGGTTGAGAAAACCATCCTTTCCCTCCCATCTGAAATTGTTTTTTGCTGGACTCATCTGGTGTCAAAAATGAAGGAACTAGAAAGGAAAAATATTAATTTAAAATTTAAAAGATTAAAAACTTTACTGAAAACATAAATTTGCCAAACTTGATAGCAGGCATATTTCCAAGCAAAAGGTCATTTTGTTAGTGTGTTTGATTGGTTTGTAGCAGGCAAATATAAAAAATAAAAATGCCTGGATTTCCACAGTAGTAATATTTCCTGTTTGGGATGCTTCTTTGAGTGCACATCTTTCACTTCTCTCATGATTAAAAAAAGTTGATTTTCAGAAGTTGATTTCAAACTTCTAAATTGGGTTGTGTGGACAAAGACTTTCATTATTGGGTACATACAACTTTTAATTATTTATTATCTTATTTTTAACAATTTATGGTATAATGGCATAAATCTAAGCACACAACAGTGATCTAGGTTTCACTGTGTCTGATTTGCAGAGCCAGGTAAAATGCAAAGGAGGATTCCTCTTTGTTAAAAGAACTCCTGGCTCAGACACAAATCTTGAAGCCGATCCAACAAGAGCTTAAATGTGATTTAAAACTGATAAAAAAGGGCCTTAATATCAAGATATCAAGTGGACAACCATTTAAATATGAGCTAGCAGTGTGCAGCAGCTGCCAAAAAAGCCAACACAGTTCTAGGCTGCATAAACAGAGGGATAGAATCTAGATCACGTGAAGTGTTAATGTCACTGTATAGTGCCTTGGTAAGGCCACACTTGGAATACTGCATACAGTTTTGGTCGCCACGATGTAGAAAAGACGTGGAGACTCTGGAAAGAGTGCAGAGAAGAGCAACCAAGATGATTAGGGGACTGGAGACTAAAACATATGAAGAACAGTTGCAGGAGCTGGGTATGAGTAGTTTGATGAAGAGAAGAACCAGGGGAGACATGATAGCAGTGTTCCGATGTCTCAGAGGGTGCCACAAAGAAGAGGGAGTCAAACTATTCTCCAAGGCACCTGGGGGCAGGACAAGAAGCAATGGGTGGAAACTAATCAAGGAGAGAAGCAACTTAGAGCTAAGGAGAAATTTCCTGACAGTTAGAACAATTAACCTCTGAAACAGCTTGCCTCCAGAAGTTGTGAATGCTCCAACCCTGGAAGTCTTTAAGAAGATGTTAGATAGCCATTTGTCTGAAATGGTATAAGGTTCCTGCCTACGCAGGGGGTTGGACTAGAAGACCTACAAGGTATCTTCCAACTCTGCTATTGTATTGTATTGTAAGATCATTTACATGCTCATGAGACCATTACTCAAGCCACTTCTAATATTTTTGAAAAACAAATTACGTATTTGGAATCACAATTGCATAAGAAAAATCTATATGTCATTAGTATTGCGCATCTTCCAAGTCAACCAAAGTTGGTTGAATTTATGGAATTTTTTTTTTTCAGAAAGCTTCCTTTGGGTACAGATTTTCCAGCTGACATTGATCATGGCATTAAAATTCCTTTATTGAGAAAAGCTTAATTGGTTCCATTATTATTGTTCTTTTCCTCCATGTTACCACAAAATATGAGATACTATGTATATTTTTCCAGGAATTAGTAAAGTCTCTTAAATCAGTGTTCTAGTCAGGACAAGATATCAATTTATCTTCATTTTATTAAAGTTTTTAAAAATCAGTGCAATTTCAATATTTCATATATCTTAAGCTATATTCTGCATTAATCATCAAGATAATATTCACAGATTTGATAATCCTCTGAATGTAGGGGCATTTATCTTATCTTTAAAATCTGTTGATAGACATGCCTGGATGTATTTCATTCTATTCCATAAAATCTGCTACAGAAGAATTTGCCTATAGTTCAGTCATAAAAGTCTCAGTCTAAAAGTTTCTACCCTTGAATTTTTCTGTACTCTTTTTTGTTTATGTTTTGGTTATTTTCAAGATAGACAGTCTGGGCATATTGCCAAGTCTACTGTTTATTTTTAATACACATTACTTTTCCTTCAGGTAGTAATGTTTGGAACTGTTTGTAATTTTCAGTATAAAAAGAGACCTGAAACCACCATCTTTGGAACATTATCAACTTTCCCTTGTTTTTCCTTCCTATTTTTTTTTAATGATTCTTTCTCATTAATAACGTCACTTGCTTTTTCTTTGATTTTTATGCACCTTTTTCTTTTTTTCTTTTAAATATAGGTTCTCTCTCTTTCTCTCTCTCTCTCTCCCCCTCCCTCCCTCTCTCGTGTGTGTGTGTGTGTGTGTGTGTGTTAGTTTTGTGAGCTGATCAATAAATAAATCAGGGAGACTAGTATAGATCTATTTCGAGCTTTTTAGCTCTCATCGGCTTTATATATTGATCAGATTTATTGATATTAACACGCATATTTAAAAAATCCCACAATGGAACTCATGGCTTTCTGTCTAGATGGTCTCTGGTGATGAGCCAAAAGGCAGAAAAGGAAACAGTATGTCTCCTCCCTTAATTGGGGCCCTAACAGGGTGTTGTGGAACAATTATAGATACTTATCCTCCTGTCTCCGCTGATGCAATAAGAGAACCTAGCTGGCTGAATGGTTAAAGGCTCTTGCCTGACATGCAATACAGCCCCGGTTCGAATCCCAGTAAGGGTATGGCTAGCTGATGAGAGCTAAAAAGCTCAAAATAGATCTATACTAGTCTCCCTGATTTATTTATTGATCAGCTCATAAAACTAACACACATATTTAAAAAATCACACAACGGAACTCATGGCTTTCTGTCTAGATGGTCTCTGGTGATGAGCCAAAAGGCAGAAAAGGAAACAGTATGTCTCCTCCCTTAATTGGGGCCCTAACAGGGTGTTGTGGAACAAATATATATGTGTGTGTGTGTGTTAGTTTTATGAGCATACACACACACACACACACACACACACACACACACACACCGAAGCCTGAAGATGGCAAGTGAGATCTTGCCGAAACATTGCAAAAACAATCTCATGCTTACATGGAAAAAACCCCAAATACAACAAGACCAGCATGTGTGTGTGTGTGTGTGTGTGTGTGTGTGTGTGTGTGTAGAAGTGTAGAAGTGAAACAAATAATTGTCCCTCTTTTCTTCTTATATTTAATCAATTCTAGTTTAGTAACAAATATAAGAAGTCATTAATAGTTCTGTGCAACAGTTGATTTGTGCCAAGAGTGTAACAAAGTAAAATTTCACAAGAAAGAAAGAAAGAAAGAAAGAAAGAAAGAAAGAAAGAAAGAAAGAAAGAAAGAAAGAAAGAAAGAAAGAAATGCAAGTAAATCTTACCTATATGTTTCTAAAAATAAAAAGAATAACAAATAAAAAGAATAATGTGCCATGAAGTTTCAGATTAGAAACTAGCTTCAAGTAATATAAGAAAATACATGAGAGAGCCTATAACCATTAATCAGTTCTCTGTTTACCAGTCCACAATGTTGTATAGTATATTAGTACTCTGATAAAATATCCTCAGTTATTATACAAATAGAAGGAGTTCAGTATGAGAAGACCAATTTTTTAATATCTTAGCATTTAATGCAATAAACTCTGGAATTCCTCCCAGAAATTAAAGTATTAATAATAGAGCCTAGACTCTCTTATGCATGTGGTAAGTCAGAGGTAACAGAGATACAAAGAATAATTCTATTACTTCATTTATTTGATTAGACTGCTGGTTTCATAGGGATACTATTTATATGCATTGCCAGGGGGTGAATGTGCACGTAATTTGGATAATTAGGAAGAGTGTATAATCAAAGTTCAAATCTGGTTTTACATTAAGTGTGCTTTTTCAACATTAAGCATATGCTCTCTGTAAAAAGCTGAAAACCCAGCACTCTGTTTTTTGAATGTATTAAGTGCATCAGTGAATACAAACTACAGGTAGTTTTCTAGCAAAACACTAAAACTAATGCTAAACATTTATATACACGACTGTCTGATAATGATTCTGGATATTTCTTACCAATTCAGTTTCTTTTATTAGAGAGATAGAATTTAATAGCCCTTTGTCTCAGTAAATAAGGTCTATATTAAGAAAAATTGGTAGCAGTGTATGATCTTCCTTCCATTCTTCAAGATCTCTATGCCCTTTTTATTGAGTTATGTTAATTTTAAACATGGAAAACTGCACTGTTTTATTTGTCATGCTAATCCTTTCCTCTGTAGCTTCAATCCATTTATCATTTTAGTCCAGCTGGACTAAAATCTCTCCAAGTTCTCTTACTTACCATGTTTAAGTAAAGAAAAATATCAGTTTATATGTCAAGTAATAACTACTGTGTTTCCCAGAAAATAAGACAGGGTCTTATTTTCTTTTGACCCCTGAAAAAAGCACTTGGGCCTTATTTTCAGGGAGGTCTTATCATTTTTGAAGTGCAGGAGGCAGCAAGCGTGGTCACCTAATTGTTGCTGCTGTGTTGCAATATTTTCAGGGAGGGCTTATTTTCAGGGGAGGGTTTATTTTAGCGCATGCGCTCAAAAGCCCAATTGGGCTTATTATCTGAGGAGGTCTTATTTTTGGGGAAACAGAGTATATTTTCTCTAACTATAGCATATTTTTAGCTGTGGTGTAACCCTATGCATCAGGCTATTAGTGCAGTTTGCAAAAATAAATAAGTAATTAAGAAAGTACTTGCAGGTATAATGGTTGAAATGGTTTCTGTTCTGTGAAAAGTTCCTGAACCATAATGATAAATTACTGCATTTCATTGTAAAAGGTCAAAATGTCTGTAATCTATATCCAGTTTCACATGGCCAGGAGAATTTTAGCATCTTTTTATTTGCAGCAAGAAAACTAACGTCATAAATTCTAAAAATAAGCAATGCATGACAGCTTCAATTGTTTGGTCTGGTAGAATGTTAGAGAATGTCCACTGGGCAAACTTACAAGCCTCAAGCAAACAATTTTTTTCTCCCATCAGCTGAGGCTATTAGAGTTTGAGAATCAACTTTAAACTGCTTCAGTGATGGTGGAAGTCTCACAACAGGTGAGCAAATTCCCTTGAATCTCAAGGCATAAATTATTACACATTTATTTTAAATGAACAAGGTAATTAAATAGTTGCATACAAAGTAAATAGTGCAGAAAAATAAACTTTCTATCCAGATGATAGTCTGGTGATGTCTAAATTAACTTCCTTGATCAGAGAAAACACAATATCTTCATTTATGGCTGACTGGAAACCCCTTCTAGACTTTTTGCATGAGATGGAAGAAATGCACTTACAACTGATTTTGATGATTAGGAAAAAAAATGGATAATAGGAAAAAAGGAGCTTTTTTGTAATTATATTTTCTGCAGAGGAAAAAGTAATTGCTTACAGACTTTGCTGCACTTCTTTTTATTTACAGAATGTGGAGATGTCTTTATGGAAAAGTGGTATTGTAAGATCTTTGAATTAAGAACAATCTAGCTTGACAATATTAGTAAACCCGTACATTACATCCCCCCATTTTCTTTTTTTATTATTCTTATGCAGTCTCAGGAAATAAATGATAACTTCTTAATATTTTTCCTTCCTTTTGGTCAATATGTATTTCTAAAAAATATTGCAAAATACCAATAAGTATCAACTTTTTTTCATGGACGTGTGTGTGTGTGTGTGTGTCAGAAAGGAATAAGTTTCATAATATTTAAGCATATTTTAATGTCTATGTATTTGTAATCTCACTTCTATTCTCAATATTGAAATCTAAGAAGAGTTCTTAATTTGACTCCTTTTCTAGCTTGTTTGTACATGGGAGAGCCAGAATATGTATATTATAAACAAATATGAAAGGGAAAAGTTCTGAATTGGAGGTTCACATTTCCCTCCAAACTAAAAATGCATTTATGAAATATACCTATGCTCAAAGCTGTCATACACATATGTCTACACATAATATGTAATATTTTCTAAGTAATGAATAAAGAGATATACGAAGATAGGCTTTTGTCCCCCCAAAAATTGATACCCACACAAATCTTGCCAGTATCAGTGTAAAAGAGAAAGTCTTCCTTAACTTTCTGCTGACTTCACACATGCATCTAAATTTATTGGTAGTGATACAAAAGTGTTCAGGCACTGCTTACTCTGTCAGACTTCGGTATCCTAATCTAGTGTAGAGCTGTGGTGGGATTCAAATTTTTTTACTACTGGTTCTGTCAGGGGAAGAATACTGTAAATCTCAATTTCCTCCTGATCAGCTGGGACTCAGGAGATGGGGCCAGTCAGAGGTGGTATTTACCGGTTCTCCGAACTACAGTGGTACCTCGGTTCACGAACTTAATTTGTGAAATGACTCTGGTCGCGAACCGAATTGGTCGTGAACCGAGGCACAGTTTTCCATATGCTAAAAGCATAACAAAAATAAAAAAAAGTCACTGAAAGTACTCACAGTGTGCGTGCTGGGGCTTTTTTCTGTGTTTTCTTCTCTCTACGATCTTCCTACAGGAAGTCACAACCATGTGACAGCCAGGAATACATTAAAAATGGCCGCGGTTCCTGTTTGTGAACCGAAGCAGAGTTCGTGAACCGAAGCACATTTTGAGGAAAATTTCTGTTCGTAAACCAAAATGGTCGTGAACAGAGGCGTTCGTGAACCAAGGTACCACTGTACTCAAAATTTCTGCTACTGATTCTCCAGAACTGGTCAGAACCTGTTGAATACCACCTCTGGTGTAGAGACTTGGGATTTTCTGATATTCCATCCAAGTATTACCCAAGCAAGAACTTGATTAGCTTTACAAATTTAGCTACAATTACAAAGAAACACTATATGTTAATTGGAAAAAAACTATCTAGGGAAAGATCGAGGATACCACATGAGGGTCTCCAAAATACATGCAGGGCAATCACTTTTTTACTGCCGTAATAAAAAGTGCTTTCTGCACAAGAAATGCCTTCACAACCTGTTATAGTGGGTTTTTATACAACCTCAAAAACTTGATACTTAATTTTCTAATTCCTTTCTACCCAGCCATCAATTGAGGAAAAAATTCAGGGAGGGAGGTTGTGAGAGCAGCAAATGACTTTTTGGGAAATTTTCTTACATATTTTCAGTTACCCAGTTCAGAGTCTATCAGAGTCTAAGGAGAGGCAGTTCCAGTTTTTTGAGGTAAAGTTTGTGTATTTATTATTAAATATATTGTATTTATTTACTTAATTAGATTTATATGAGTTCCATCTTGCAAGGTCTCTGACAATAGAAGATAGAACAGTACAGTAATTAAAAGAAAAACTAAGCAAGAAATAGCAATGTAATATATACACAACAAATATAGTGAGGCAAGGAAAAGTTAAGAAGAACTTTCACAATAGATTTCACAAGGAGGTTTACTTTTTTCCAGGACAGTGATGGCAAACCTTTTGTATTCAGCATGTCAAAAATTAGGAAAATACCTAACTTGACTCTGCTAACAGATCACATACACATCCGCCAAACAAAAGAGAAGCAATTATCTTATCTCCCCTGCCTCTCCATATCTAGGCCATCCTAATAGAGACCTGGGTCTCAACGTCCGCCGTAGTGCCACTGCTGCCACTCAAAAAGGCCACCTCGTGCTATTTTCCAAGGCGCAATTGCCCCTATAGCAGCGCATCCCAGGGCAGTGCTCTCTTTTCCTTTTGACAGGCTTCTGCAGTTTACCTGAGGCTGCTCTGGATTGTATGAGGCCTTTGTTCTTGAAGTGGCTTTGAAGAATGCTGTTCCGCAGCCTCTGGAACAGCCTTTAGAAGCTCCAGAAGTCATGCAAGAGCACAGACCTCTTGTGTGATTTCAAAAGGATCCGTAGGTCTTACAAGAGCACACCCTATTTTGTGCAGCCTCTGTAGCCTCTAAAAATCATACAAGAAAAGGGCATGGTTTCAAGAATAGATGTTGTCAGGAGAACAATGGCGTGCCACCTAGAACATTGTGGTGAGTTACCTTTAACGTGTATCTCATAGATTTGCCATCACTCATCTAGGAGGATACAAAATTTCTTCAGAGGCACATTAGTCTTCCTTTGCTCTCCAGTTTTAGATTTTGGGATTTCTGTGGTATGGTCAGGCCTTAACTTTCGTTTCATTTAGCTAGCAGGAATTTGGTTGCTTCACAATGTTAATATTGCATAAACTGAAATTACCAGTACATGCTGGGCATTCTTACATTGTAGGCTTGTTCCTACATGTTAAGAGGATTCCCAGAAAAAAATATTTACAGTGCTATACTTACCGTACTATAATTTTGGTGGGTGAGAAAGTCGGGACCTCACTATGTCAGGGCACAGGACTAGCCCTACAAATACTGATACCTGTAATTACTATATAGCCCAGCCTATATAATCTACTCCATTAAGCATTTAGCTGATTTAACTCTAATTAGTTCTATGTTTCATGAGAGGCCCAATTTTATGAGATGCAAAAATGAAATGTAAAGCCTTGTTAAAAAGGGACTGTATTGTTTTTATTACTATCAAATCCAGAGAGGATTCTTCCATCCTCTATTGAATTCTCATTTATAAAATAGATGATCACTCTGTGTGCGAATTCTTTGAATATTCCAACTGAATAACTTAATGTGTACCCTGCAGTCTAAAAATATCTTATCATCCAACTATTCTTTGATCTTCTACTATCCTATCTAGAATAATACAACTATATTTGAAAAGATAGCTTTCTTCCCTTCCACAAGGGTCCACTGAATTATTATTGTGTCCACTACATGACTTGAATTCATTGGGTGAGTAGGGACTCTTTTTCTCATGTTGCAAGCTCCTGCTTGTCTTACTGCTGCAGACATTGTTATTGATCAAAGAAGCCATGTCAAGATTTGCATGCAGTAAAACTGAACAACTGCCCCTCTCCACCTTCACCTTCCTCTCTCAAGAGGAAGCAAGAGGAGAAAGCAGCAGGAGAAGTCCTGTCTTTGCTAATTAGACTCTAAATATGATGGAAGCTTTTTTAAACCAGCCTCCTGCCTGAGGCATGAATTTACTAACTTTAGTTTGTTGTTAGGTTTGGTTCATTGATCTTGTCACAATTGATGATTCATTAAGTTGTGATCTGTGTAGAAATTACAATGTGCAGATGAATCAGAAGGACATATCTGAGCACTCTCCAAGTGTTAATTATTTAGGAAAGGCTCTCGGTAGCAGGCATGTGCTGCACACCAAGTGCCAATTGTCATTCTAAATTCTCAGTTTATGGACCGTGGGTGGTAGTAATGTAGCATTTAAGGACTGGTTGCTTCTAAAATATATCTTCAATTAATGTTAGAGAGGTTTTTTTTCTTCCCAAAGAACTACGTATTTGGCTGCTCTTATAACTTCTTTCATTGTAGTAATTTTTTTTTCAATTAGGAAGGCTTTATAGGTCTATATATCTTTTTATGATTTCATTTTTTTCATTTAGATTTTGAACTAAATCACTTTTCAGGACAAATGCTAGGAATTCTTATATGGGGATGTAAAATATTCCTCACACATACTTGGGAAAAGTGACGAATGTTTACCAATAGTAGATGTACCCAAGATGTTTTTTCTTGATTAAATACATTGATACATCCTTACCTCATGCCCTGATGGCTACCCAGACAATTATTTCATTAAGTATAATGGAAGGCTTTAGAGCAGGGGTGTCAAACTCAAGACCCAGCAGCTAGATCTGGCCTACAGGATGCTTAAATCTGGCCCACAATGCCTCTGCCAGGAAAAATGGAGTCCGGGTAGCCCACGTGTGACTCTCCCAGGCTCTGTTTTCCCTGGCAGAAGGTTGCAGGAGGCCATCGCAGCTGGAAATGGAGCTCAGGAGGCCGTTTTCACTGCTCAGGTCACGAAAGGCAACTCCAACAAAAGTGAGGTTGAGCTGGCCACACTCACCCTGACCCTCTGAGGGCAAACACACCCCTGATGCAGCCCTCAATGAAATCAAGTTTGACACCCCTGCTTTAGAGTTTATGAAAGAGGACATTTATAACACAGAAGGTGGTTGAAGAAGTTGTTAATTTCTACCACCTATTTCTAATTGAAACATTTTCATTTGGCTATTTTGTATGCATAAAATAATTAATGCAGTTATTTTCTAGGGAGAAAAAAAATGTATCAGATACGAAGATTGGAATTGAAGATGAATATTCCAAATGATTAACATACTTGCTTATAGTACAATTTTTTACATAACTTTATACCTAACCTCCTCCTTTGTCATTGTAACATGGAAATTAAATTTTTCTCAAATCTTTTTTTTTAAAATTGATTTATAACAAAAATCCTTATCAACAAGTCGTCTTAAATTTGAACTGCTCTTCAAACTATCAACTTCTAGATGCTCAAAATCTGAAATTAATTGTTCAAATCAAACAATAAAACTGGACAGACCTAGACTTTATATATTTGAGCAACTTCAATAAGTTATTTAGGTTATAAATATTTCAGATATTTATTATGAAACTTATCTAAAAATTGCAAAGTATCAGACTATAGGCACTTGGACACAAAAGACGATGGATATATTCAGGGGTTTGGCATAAAAGGTGCCTGGAAGGAATCTATTGCTTTACACTGCAAAATGTTGCTAGACATGTGAACAATTTACCACATTTTATTTGCAAAGCTGTACAAATAGTTGACTTAGGTAACATAATATTTTGTATAGCAGTTTCTGCTCCACTGATGTCTATTTTCTTCCTCACAATCTGCCTTGGAACTAATTAATCTCAAGTATACAATTTTTCTGAAGTTTACAGTCACACTTTATGGTCATAGACTTCAGTGATGGAGCATCAGATTCCAGATCGTTTAGAATTCCTCTTGTCTTGTTTCATTTACTCGTGAAAATGATGGCAAAGTTAAATGCGTGCAAACAGTAATATCATTGCACTTGAGATCATTGATCATTTTTCTGTCTTATCAAGAGGTGACATTTAACCAATTCCCTGGAATCAGACATGTGCCACAGACATTTAAATAATACATTCAGTATCCCCACATTTATCTAATGAATGGCTGAAGGGTTTTATAATGTTGGGTTTATTAAATGAAATAATACAAAAAAATGATTACTATTGAAAATGAAAACATGATAATTTAAGCTACATTTTTCTTTACATATATTTTCTAAAAAGGATTTAAATTATGCTGTACATTTTATATTAGATATACTGTACACCCGAATGGCTAAACCTCTTTGAGCCATATGGGAGGCCACCCTGCCTTAATGTTTATCTTATGTGTTAGTAGTATGTACTGTTATATAGTATGTACTATCTCTTTTGCAATATCAACTAACATAAATCAAATTTACATAATATTTATATTTGTGTATAGAAATTACACTCACTGAAAAAAATATCTACATTGTGGTAATTTCAATCATCACATTTTGTAATAAGAACCAACCTGGAGTACAATTGTATGTAGCACAGATATAAGGAAGTGTGGTTATTGTGTGTTGAACATAAAGCTTATTGGCAAATAAAATTTGCTCCAAGCACTTATTTTTATTCCATTCTAACCTAAATAAAATATTTAAAATTCTCGTGATTACTTAATTTCAATTCTTCTTGAAAAGTAATAACGTGAAAGGATTTTACTTTTCTGATTTTTAGTTTAATATTTAAGTCTTATTGTCATAATGCACGAAGGAACAAGTAGAGCATAGATCTGCCTCCCTACATTGTGTCTATCTATAATTTTTATTTGTCATATACTTTTCAAAAATCTTCTTTTGCAAATAGTTTAATATCTCTTCACTGGAAGCTGGCAGAAAAAGATTGTCACTTTTTAAAGACTAAAATAAGCTTAATAAGCTTAAAGGGTTATTAAGATAAATTAAAAGGTAAATCAAGTACAAAGAATAGCAAAAGTGTATATTATATAACATTTTTAAAAGTCATTTTGTTCAACATTTTTCCCTTTTTTAAAAAGGCAGTAATGGTATCACCACTCTGGAAATTTGATATTTCAAAATTAAAACGTTTTCAGGACCAGCTCAGTTGTATGTGTAAATAGACACTCTTTTTATTTGCCTAATCTTGTAATATTCCGATTTGATTGCCAAAAATTATAATGATAAAGATAGTAAGGAATATTTCCTTTATGGTATCCAAATCTCTTGACATGTTCAATCTTATAAAGGTGATTATTTTGGCAGCCAGTCATTTCATATGAATGATAACGGAATGACAGATGAATGCAAAAGTTTGTGACTTCTAGTGAGAGGCTGTATGGGTAATTCATGTCACGATTGTATTGTGGCTACATTGAAGATAATGATCTCAAGGCTTGGACCTCTGCATTTGTTTTAACCTGCATGTGAATGAGAATGATACAGCAATATTTGTTTACAGGTGGCAACCATTGCTGTTTGCTGCTTACTACAATTCAAACCGAGCAATCTACATATAATTTAAAACAGATATATGATAAACTCCCAGAGAGAGACAGAAAGAGGCAATGTAGGTTGAGATGTAACATAATTTTATTTGTGTGCATTTTTGTCATATCTGTGGTCTGAGGCAAATGGCAGTCACTTCTTACATACATTGGGGCTTCTTTTTGCTAGCTATCCTAACAATACCACAATACACTGAGTTTAATAATGCTAGATGAGATCCTTAGGCAAAATGTTTTTTTAAGCTACCATAGTGAGCATGTATGTTTTGTAAGGAATTAGAAAATGCTCATTCTGATTCATAGAGAAAACAATAATGCATTGTGTATTTATTTGTGTGCGTTTCACAGAGACAATGTTGTTACATTATACCTGAGATTTATGTCTGTGTCCTTACAATTCTCTTATATCAGTATCTATAGAAAATCTATAGACAACTAAGTGATTAAGTAAAAAGGGATATTTGATAAAAGCCTGCAAGAAAAGTTATCTCTCCTTGGACAAACTGGTTGCATAAATCTCTTTGGCATGTGGTGGTTCTCCCACCCTTTTTGGCTCTGCAGACTGGCGAAGGAGAGGGGATGGTTTCACACATGCAACCTACCGTAATCCTGCCCATGCACAAATAATTTTTCACAGACTCAGCAGCTGCTTGTGCTGCCCAGTTCCCAACCAGCCACAGCCCGGTACCAGTCCCCTATGTTAAAGAATTCTTTAAAAAAAAAAAAAATGTCTTAAATTATAAATCCACGTTCCACATTTGGTAAGCAGTGTATGTATAAATCATGGATTAATTATATGAAACCTTTTTTTCTCAACCTTTTAGGCCTCATTATCAATTGTATAGTTTCTTGACAAAATAAAGATATTTTTCTGGAGGTTTATGCACTTCCTTGGAAAATTTAAGCAAACAAATTTCTTTATAGGATGCAAAAGTCAGCAATTATTTTGAATTCAGTGGCATGATTACCCTATTATATCCAGACTAATTCAGTTTTTGGGGACATCTGGAAAACACAGTGAAATTAAATGAAGGAATAAATAAAATTAGTCTACAATTATATTATATATCTTCCTTGTACAGTTTAAATATGATCTGTACTGTAGTATAATTTTTTGCATTGTTATTTATTGTTGTAAGCCACCCAGAGTTGTCAAGGATTTCAGGCAGTCTTATAAATGTTACAGATTAAATAAATATACAGCCTACTGGGACTGTAACATTGACAGTATAAAAAAGAAGTGCATTTCTCTCAAAGGAAAAAATATTTAAGATTGAAAACTAGTTTACTAAGACTAGATGGCTTATTTTAATTAAGCTACCTTTGCTGGTTTTGAGTTTCTATCATTGAGTGAAACTTAAAATATGTTCTTTGTCTCTTCCTGCATTGGGTAAAATCATAGACCCTGTAGTATGAAGTGTGTGATTTTAGTGTCTCTGAAGACCTTCTTTCATAGCAGTTGAAGCCATTGGTTTGGGTGTTTTAACTAATTAATTGCCTCCTAACTTGTAAAATTTGAATGAATCACTTACAACTGATTTAGATTTGGTGTAATATTTGCTGTTCTAAATCGTGAAAATGGTTGCGAGATGTGATACATCATAAATATTACAATTCTGTCATTAAATGCATTGCATGTTTCTGAGATAGCTAGCAAATGAAATAGCATTTCTTTACAGTTATTGTTAAGAATCTCCCCCAAGATCTGCTAATAAAAGGTAGAAATGAAAAGCAGCTTTTTGTTATCAGTAGATTTAAGATAGTCAAGCATCAATATAATTATAAAGTCCACCAGTTTTGCATGAGTGCCCATTGCTTGCAATAGATTGTGCATCTGTTAGCTGTGAGCGGCTGGTTTCCACGGAAACTGCATGTACCATTTACCTGTGAATAATTGAGAATGACAGATGTAATGAGGGAATTTTGGGCAAATTGTAAATATTCGTAACCAGATTACCCTGATAAAATATTTTCACAGCAGATAAAGATATAACTTCCAGGCTTAAGAAGATCAAGCTGAAGGGGAGAAGGAGAGGTCCATCAATGTGAAATTCAGGGGACGAGTGTTTTAACACCTGTAACAAATTCCTTATATTTGATAGTACAGTCGTGTTTATGAGAGTCTGATTCTGTGCACCGGAATCTCAAGGGCCTGAAATCCTTTTAGCTTCATTCCTAGGAGCACGGAATTAGACTGTGTATGATCTGAATATGTAAGTATTGTTGGACTGAGAAGAGAAAAGCTGAATAAATTGTAGGTAGAAATTGATAAATTGTCCTTACTATTTCAGAGTGTACATCATGAATAAAGAAGGGATAGAGATATCACAATAAACTAACTTCCTTTTTATCTTCCCTTTAAATTAATGAATGAATGCATGTGTTATAAATTTATGTAAACATTTAATTAACCGGGTTCCTCAGTTTACAGCAATAATGTATTCACTATTCTCATGTATATTGTACACTAGTAAAATCTGACTAAATCTAGCTAACCCAGCTAACTGTAGCTAGCTCGTTGCATACACCTGAATGAAAGTTCATGTCTATGGGAGGGCTATGAGATGGAGGCAAAAAAGAAGTAGCCAAAATCTGTTATTTATGATAGGATTCTACCAGATTTCTACTCTAAACTGTTTGCTTTAGTTTCTCTCAAATTGAAATAGCATGTCCATTTTTTCATACTCATCTGTGAGTTTGTTTACACACACACATATCCTCCACCTTTATTATGTTTACAAATAACTCAAGGTGGCAAACACACGTTTATCCTTGAGGTGAGGTGATTTTTTCTCTAAAGAAAAAATGAATAGTCATGAGGTATGTATAAATATGGTTTGCATATGTTCTTCATACCACTAAAATTAGTAATGCCCAAAATGACTGTGTAACATTAACTTTTCTTAGAATTCATTTCCTTCTCAGAAGATATATTTCTTCTGAGATATATAACTTTCTGAGATAGAATGCATCTTTTATAGATTGTCTTACAAAGTCACAGATTTAGGAGAGTAAAATAATTTAGCCTGATGTAACGTACCACCATTGTACTACTTCCTTTATTTATTTTTTGTTTGTTTGTTTATTTGTTTGTTTGTTTGTTTATTTTTGTTTAATGACAAATGTCTCCAGCACAAAACAGTAGCAATACCCATCTTCATTCTTTAAAAAATCAGGACTTCACTGATATTGATAGTGATTAGGTGGACACATTTGGTAATATTATTTGTAATCTATTCTAAAGAGAACAATCCCTTTGGTTACTGTACCTAAAGGTTTGTTAGTAGTGATACTATGGTAAATGGAACTTGTCACAAGCCTCATCTATACTGATCCTCTTAGTTAATCTGGAGAATAATCCCTCTAAAAAGCATTAATGCCCTTAAAACACTGTGAATGTGTGTGTGCTTGGAAAATGCAATAACATTGTTCTGTATGAAAATATTCAGTATCCCGAATGGTTGAAAGGAAACATTTCTTAATAGTTCTTTAAAATTTGAAGTTGGGTGTGTATCTATAATTAGTTGGGTTCTGATGTTGGTAGTAAGTTGTCCGATTTAAGAGTTTAGGGATTTATGCACAAATACATATGTCTATTCTGGTCCTGTTGTATTTGGGATGCCAGTGTTGTCAAGATAAAATATAAAATTGAGAGTGAATTGCTGACTGATTTCCATCTGCTTTAGAATCTCTCTATGACAATAAAGAACATTGAACATTGTTTCTTTTTTTTTACTTCCAACTGTCCTACCTGTTTCGTCGAAAATAAGATCTCCCCCTGGATAATAAGCCCAATCGGAACTAGCCTGGTATCTATAAAACAAGTAGTAGACTTGTCCTAATTCCTGTGACATCTACAGAGTATAGCTTAATTAGGATTTCAGCTATGAGGAATTGGTATACTGTCCTTGAAATTGTTCATTACTCATAAAGCTGGGTCTTTGGATATAAGGTTCTCCTACAAATATTTATAGACACACATATCAAATCATGTTGGGAAGGGGTGTTGGTTGTTATATGGAGTAACTCATGCAATAAATTTTAATTGGTCAAGAAAAGCTTTCCAAAGGCTTAGTAGCTTGACCAGTGTGATAGTGAAGGAAAAGGCTTTGGTTCAAATCTCCTTTTCTTATGAACTCCCTAAGTGCCCTATAGCCAACATTCCATTGTCATCAGGCCTGCAGCAGCAGTGTGATTCCATTTAATACATTTCCTTCCTTCCTTCCTTCCTTCCTTCCTTCCTTCCTTCCTTCCTTCCTTCCTTCCTTCCTTCCTTCCTTCCTTCCTTCCTTCCTAAATCTGAATTGTATTTAAAATTATAAAACAGATTATTTTTCTTCCCAAAGCTTATTTAAAAGAGAGATCCTATATCTTAAGGAATGTTGTGGTTACATTTTAAGTTTGGAATATAAAAATAATGTAATAGCAAAAATAAAACAAAACAGAAATACAGGCTGGATTGTGTGTTTTCTACAGCTAGTGCAGCTTCAGATATAGAAGAGTTACATATTAAACAGAAAAATAAATGGAAGCTTCTGGCCTACTTCAACTTGACAGCATTGGGGCCAGAGTAAAATCTCCCAGAGTCATCTTCCATTATTGATTTTGGTAAGATGTTTACTTGTATCTCCAATTTCCTTTTGATTGAACCGGTTACGAGGTCCAAACAATTCATACTCCCTCAATCTGTGGATCAAATCATTGGTCAGGCAGAGCAGAAGCTCTTTCATTGCTGAATTCTGGCCTGAACCTAAATTGAACCAAACTGTGTCCAGTGTCACAAGCTCTGATAAAGAGATTTATTATAGAAATAATCATAGCTATTGTCCCCTACAGTGGGACAAAAAAGTATTTAGTCAGCCACCAATTGTGCAGGTTCTCCCACTTACAAAGATGAGAGAGGCCTGTAATTGTCATCATAGGTACATTTCAACTATGAGAGACAAAATAAGAAAAAATATACAGAAAATCACATTGTCTGATTTTTAAAGAATTTATTTGCAAATTATGGTGGAAAATAAGTATTTGGTCAATATCAAAAGTCCATCTCAATACTTTGTTATATATCCTTTGTTGGCAATGACAGAGGTCAAATGTTTTCTGTAAGTCTTCACAAGGTTTTCACACACTGTTGCTGGTATTTTTGCCCATTCCTCCATGCAGATCTCCTCTAGAGCAGTGATGTTTTAGGGCTGTCGCTGGGCAACACGGACCTTCAACTCCCTCCAAAGGTTTTCTATGGGGTTGAGATCTGGCTAGGCCACTCCCAAGACCTTGATATGCTTCTTACGAAGCCACCCCTTCGTTGCCTGGCCGGTGTGTTTGGGATCATTGTCCTGCTGAAAGACCCAGCCACGTTTCATCTTCAATGCCCTTCTTAATGGAAGGAGGTTTTCACTCAAAATTTTACGATACATGGCCCCATCCATACTTTCCTTTACAGGAACAGTCGTCCTGGTCCCTTTGCAGAAAAACACCCCCAAAGTATGATGTTTCCGCCCCCATGCTTCACAGTAGGTATGGTGTTCTTTGGATGCAACTCAGCATTCTCTCTCCTCCAAACACGACAAGTTGAGTTTTTACCAAAACGGTCTACTTTGGTTTCATCTGACCATATGACATTCTCCCAATCCTCTTTTGGATCATCCAAATGCTCTCTAGCAAACTTCAGACGGGCCCGGACATATACTGGCTTAAGCAGGGGGGACACGTCTGGCACTGCAGGATTTGAGTCCCTGGCGGCATAGTGATGGTAGCCTTTGTTACTTTGGTCCCAGCTCTCTGCGGGTCATTCACTAGGTCCCCCCATGTGGTTCTGGGATTTTTGCTCACCGTTCTTGTGATCATTTTGGCCCCCTGGGGTGAAATCTTGGGTGGAGCCCCAGATTGATGGAAATTATCAGTGGACTTGTATGTCTTCCATTTTCTAATGATTATTCCCACAGTTGATTTCTTCACACCAAGCTGCTTACCTATTGCAGATTCAGTCTTCCCAGCCAGGTGCATGTCTACAATTTTGTTTCTGGTGTCCTTTGACAGCTCTTTGGTCTGGACCATAGTGGAGTTTGGAGTGTGTCTGTTTGAGGTTGTGGACAGGTGTCTTTTATACTGATAACAAGTTCAAACAGGTGCCATTCATACAGGTAATTAGTGGAGGACGGAGGAGTCTCTTAAAGAAGACGTTACAGGTCTGTGAGAGCCAGAAATCTTGCTTGTTTGTACTGTACTGTATTTTCCACCATAATTTGCAAATAAATTCTTTAAAAATCAGACAATGTGATTTTTATTTTTTTGTTTTTTTCTTATTTTGTCTCTCATAGTTGAAGTGTACTTATGATGACAATTACAGGCCTCTCTCATCTTTGTAAGTGGGAGAACCTGCACAATTGGTGGCTGACTAAATACTTTTTTGCCCCACTGTATGTCCATGTGTGGATAGGATAGTCTATATCAGGGGTGTCAAACTGGTTGCCTGAGGGCCAGATGCATCACGCACAGGCCATGCCCACCCCAACTCTGCAAAGAGGGAAACGTCACAAAATGTCACATAATGGCAATGTGACGTGGCAAGTTTGACATGTGGTCTATATTGTGCGTCATCCATCTTTTTAAAATTAGTAAAAAAAAACCTCCCATCTTAGCATAACAATTGTATTTAGCAGTAACAAACGAAGCTTGTGTATTTAAACAAATAAGTTAGCTCTGTTCTACATGGATAAAATTGTAGGATGCAGCTTGCTTTAATTAGAGCTAGGAAAGCTCATCCACACTCCTTCTGTTTGCTATCATAAACACATTACATATGCTTTGCAACACAATGCGAAAGTATTAGAGGGGCAGGTGTTGCTTTCAAAGCAACAAACCAACCTGAAGATGATTGAACAAAAGCCAGTTATTTTCAAAACAGATTTTTGATGCAGAAATGAACAGCCTTCTGGCACATATTTCTAAGAAATTCCAGAATAATAGAGGGATGTGACTATGGCTGCCAGTGCCTAGTGATTAGCAATGCTCCTATAAATTTTTTTTTATCATTCTTTTTATTTACTCTGATTGTGTTTATCCTAAATAATTCCCTGGAAAAGATGTAACCTCATTTTGAATAGGCTAGTTTTTTTAACTTCGTAATAGTAGAATGTTTACTTTGCAGGACATTTATCTTTTGTTGAGAGCATTGCAGATTACCCATTCACTTTGCAAATAGGAAAACAAAAGAGAACCACTTATCAAAATGTCAATCAATTACAGTAGAAGGAAGGTGTGTACGGCTGAGATGAGATCTCAAGATAAAAATAACTCAGCACTGTAGTGCTTATTTTCTTTCTCCTTTTTACCTCCTCTGGGCTGCATTCTCATGTGGAATTCGCTTCCAGTCAATAGGTTTAGTTATTTGGCGTTATTGCTTCATGTGCCTTCCTCCCAATTCATCCTGCCTCATGTTCCTTCTGTGCATATGTAGTTTGTACCTTTGACCTTGATGTGTGTTGGTTTTTAAACAGCCATTTTTGCATTTCCTTACTTTGTAATGGTTACTCTGAAAATAATCTATTTAGATTCGGCTTATCTGAAGTCCCTTTTTAAGTTGGTAAGCTTTTTTTCTTCCTCTTGATAAAATGGCAGGGATTTAACCTGGCAGCTGACAGATCATGTATGCAGTGATCTCTTTGCAGTGCAGTCCTTCCTACTTCCTATCTTACCTTTCCTCTGAGCATTCAGTTAACCAACACATTACTATTTTTCCACACCTATTCAGTTATATTCTTTCTTACTAGTCATTCTTCTTGCATTCTTCTTCTAATATATACACCTGCACAACTTTTTTTCAAATTTTCATTAATTTCCTTTCTCTTTTATTAAGAGGAATATTTTTCCCAAGCTAATGTTTCCCTTAACTACATTTCTCTTGATTCTCATACACACCAATAGAGCCCCTCAATAACTATTACCTGAAAAAATTCAAGCAAACTTTCTTAAAAACTTCAAATACAAGAATTAAAGCATATTGTATACCATGACAATTACATTTAAGTCACATTTCTCTATAATTAAGTTTAGTAAGCTCATATAAACACACATAGCAGAAAACTGGGGATACAGTGAGAGCTATAGCAGAAATGTTTCGGCTGGGGTGGGAGGATCTCAGAAAGGAGGAAACCCAGTGCCCTAAACTTTGAGGACGATGCAAGGCACATGGGAGCAGCATGCTGATGGAGGTTGAAATGTTCCCCAACCCATATCCCAAGGCTTATGTATATATTCTGATTTATAGATAATTGGTTTTGACAGCATCTAACATTGTTCATATTCTTTTGCCATTTCTCAGAACATTCCTCTGAGAAGTGTCTACATTTTTGAGTTTGACTACCATGATCATTGAGCAGGAACTGCCAGTTTTCAACATAATCCTTGAATGGTGGTAGTGGTGTAGAAAGTTGTATTCTGAAATCCACATATCAGCCTTCAGATGAATGAATAGAGAAATAGTTTTGCATAAACTTGCTGTTCAAAATTTTGGATTCATAAATTTCTCTTTAAAATTGGTAGAATCTGGAAATTATTTATTAAAAATAAATTTAATTAATGTATCAATAAATTTATACACTGCCATCACACTAAGTAACTCTGGACAGTTTACAAGTAAAAAAATGATACAATCCATATAAAATTATGTACAAAAATAGTAAAGTTAAAGGTTCCCCTTGCACATATGTACTAGTCATTCCCAAACCTAGGGGGCAGTGCTCATCTCCATTTCAAAGCTGAAGAGCCAGCGCTGTCCGAAGACATCTCCATGGTCATGTGGCTGGCCTGACTAGATGCTGAAGGCATGCTTTCGGACTGGTAGGTTGACAGAAGCTGGAACAAGTAACAGGAGTTTGAACCGCTGAACTGCAGACCTTTCTGATCGACAAGCTCAGCATCTTAGCCATTGAGCCATCATATCCCTCAAAAATACACAATAATAAGTTTAAAAGACAGAGAGAATGCTCTTAAGCCACCAATCACCCCCAGGGTTATCACCGAGGTGCTTGTTGACAGAGCCAGCATAGTGGGAGCCAATCAAATCTCAGGGGAAAAGATATTCCATAGGGCAGGGTAAATGACTGAGAAGACCCTCTTCCTAGACCCCGCCTATTGAAATTCTTTAACTGATGGAATCAGTTACATGCCCCTCCTACCTAACTGGATGGAACAAGTTGATGTGACTGAGATAAGAAAATTCCTCAGGTAACCTGGGGCCCATGTCATGAAAGACATAACCAACACTTTGAGTTGGACTTGGAAACAAACTGATACCCAATGCAGCTCACATAACAGCGGTGTAAATACCCTCATAGGTGCTTCCAAAACTGCTCACACCACCTTGTTTTCCACCAGCTGAAGTTTCCAGATACTTTTCAAGGGTAGCACCTTAAGCAATCTATTGCAGAAATACATACAGGAGATGATCAGAGCATTAGTTACTGAGAGAAGGGCTTCCCATCCAGTTAAAGGTGTAACTGGATATGAAATTGAGCAGAGAGCCTCTTAGCCATCTGCCTAGGAGGATCCCAAGCTTACCCAGGGGTTGTCTAGGACAGTGCAATATCATCTTAAGGTGGTAAACTTCCAGATACAGGAGAGCCCCTACCCCCACAGCCGCATGCAATCTGTATGTGGGGATAGCAGTGAAGTTGTAGAGATGGGTCTTGCAAATCTGATGTAAGATTCATAACCTGGTGTACAATTTCTTATATACACAACAAAATATACGTCTGCAGCATTCTTACATCAAAAGAAAATTAAACATGCTGCTTCTGTTACTGCTGGCTGTCAGGAAACCAAAAATGCATAAATCCTATGCAGTGTTAGAGTACACACATGAGTATTAAAAAGATGATGAGGATAAATGCATTCTCATAACATCCCTGGATTTCAGGCATTCTGCCTTTCATGTTTTTTAATCAGTAGGAGGTTTTAAGTTCATTAAATTGAAAGTGTTTACAATGAATTCCTCTACAGATAATTATACTCAGTGTGGAATAATCCATTATAATGTGGATATATGAGATTCTTGAGGAAACATTTTATGTGCACATCATTGCTTCACCATATTCTTGCATGTTGAAATGTTTCCAAATTGGAACCAGTGATTTACTAATTCATAGAATTTAATGGTATATTCATTTACTATTCCAAGGGGAAATCTTTGAAAATATTTTGATAATCATTAGATTTTAAATCTGTACGCAGACATATCATGTTTTTTTAATTAAAACCTTATTACATTATGTTCTGCTAAAATGTTGATAACTATGTTATAGATACAAGCTAAGTGATCAATAGTTTTGAATTTCAATCTTTATATAATGTTTTACACACACACACACACACACACACACATACACAAATAAGACAGGGTCTTATTTTCTTTTGATCCCCCCGAAATAAATGCTTGGCCTTATTTTCAGGGAAGTCTTATTATTTTTGAGGTGCAGGAGGTGGCAAGCGTAGTCACCTCATGGCTGCTGCTGTGTTGCAATATTTTCGGGGAGGGCTTATTTTAGCACATGTACTCAAAAGCCTGATTGGGCTTATTATCCAGGGAGGACTTATTTTCAGGGAAACAGGATGTGTGTGTATGTATATACAGTATCTGCCATTAAATTCTAGCAATTATTAAATCACTGATTCCAATTTGGGAACAATATGGTGATTTAACTATATACATACAATAATATAATAAATAGTATATTGTATTGTATTGTATTTAATTGCACTGCACTGCACTACACTACACTACATTACGTTACATTACATTATAATGTTTGCCATTTATACTACTGCATGTTTTTTGTTTGATTGCTAACTGAGATTTATAATGAATGTGATGAGATAGTTAGAATGCTTTTAAAATGAGCCGGAACAAGATAAGGATCTGTGAATTTATTTTTTCCTGTTTCATTCACTAATAACATAGTATGCTACATGTTCAGTGTGTTTTCCATCTTAAAAGTGTATCTTTAAAGTCTTTTTTAAGCCCCACTTCTTAGATCCCTTCTCTGATGTCGACTCATTTCAGCTGACCATTTCTGCTTTTTATTATACGTTTACCTTGTTGCCTTGACAACCAGTATGGCATAAATTGTTAGGTGCCTTCCTTGTCTTTATTTATATTACCATTAAATGATGGACTAAAGCATTAAAATTGTACATTGGGTTTTTCTCTTTTTGTGTTGGGATTTTTTTAAAGTCTTTAAGGTATTTTCTATCTCATCCGTGCTTAATAATTGTATCTTTAATCTTGCTTCCTACCAATTTATCTGAAAAATGCAATACCAGCCAGTGATCCTTTTCTCTAACTCAGATGTATGCATCATCCAGATTTTAAAAAATACCATTGACTCATTACATATTTCGTGAAAAATCATTACTTTTACCCTTGAGATTGTCCTTAAATTGTTACTTTTCAGATGTAACTGTTTCAGGTTTTCATTTACTGGAAAACAATATGCCTTAATTTCTAATCCCCTTATTAGTTTCAGTTTTCAGGAGCTATCATAATGTGTGTGGGAGATTTGAGGGGGGGAGGGGGAATGTATATTCTGCATTTTCCTAATTGAAGAAATGATCCAAAAAACTGTTACATTCTTGTGTCATTTGTTATTTCAGATTCCAGCCATGTTCTCTGATGATCTCTGATTTCTGATTTATGTAATTTGTAAATTACATAAATAATTTGGTGGGGGGAGTTGGCGGCGTGGCGGCGGAGAGAGAGGCCGCTGACTCGGCAGCTGTCTTGGTGGGGGGAGTTGGCGTCGCAGCGGAGGAGAGAGAGGCCACTGACTTGGCAGTGGCTTTGGGGGGGAGTTGGTGGCACGGCGGAGGAGAGAGAGGCCGCTGAGCAGGCGACCATCGCGGATATGACGCAGACTGCTCCACCGCTCGTGCAAGTGACATGAGCTAAAAAACGGCCAGGAGGGAGGGGCCGCAAAGGGGAGGGTGGTGAGTGAGAAGAGCCACACTTTTACATTTGTGTGGCGTGTACCTGGTATAGGTGCCATATCCACACAATCTGTACGTATCATTGGTGCTGTATTTGTAAGGAACATTGTGTGAAAATTTGGAAGCGATCAGTGCAGTAGTTTCTGAGATTAGCGCTTTTGAACAAACTCAGTTACATTTTTATTTATATAGATTATATATATTTGCTCATTCAAAGTAATTTTGGTGGATTATTTGACTTGACTTAATAATACTATTTGAATCAGAAAAATGGACATATAACCAGAATTGTTGGACCATTGTAAATGGTCCTTGACTTACAATCACAATTGAACCCAGAATTTGGGTTTTCAATAATTTCAGTGACTTCCGGTTCCGCCTTCCAGCGGCGACGGACGAGTCTTGGGACTCGTCCGCCGTTTTGTTCTTTTTTCTGCCCCCCAACGGGGGCAAGGCACCCCCTTTTTGGGGGCCTTCCGTAGGGCTGGCTTGCCTGGGTCTGTTTACCCCAGCGGCGGCGGGAAAACGGCCCTTGTCTTCGGCCTAGGCGAGAGGAGACATGCTGTGGGGGGGTTTCCCTTCGCCAATGGAGGACGGCAACGAACGACGAATTTGAGAAGAGCTGAGTGTTCGGGTCGGAAGGCTTCCCGGGGCTTTGGCAGCGAGGTGAAGAGTGAGTGATTTTCAACATTATTTGTGCTGGCAGCCTGGACTGAAAGAACGTAGAGGGGGGTGTTTGTTTGTTAAACTCCCCCTCGGATTTAAAGCGGCGCTTAGAAATGGCTGCTCATTGCGAGGAAGCGGACATTTCGCATCCGGACTGCTTTGAACCAAGTGAAAGTGATTTGCGGCTTGTTTCTTTACAATGTATCTAAGTCCGGCTGGCTTGAAACAATTTTTCTTTTGTTACTTTCTCCTGCTGGCTCTCAGACTGGGCGGTGGAGGATAGCTGCCCTTTGTTCCTGAATGATTATTTTTATATATGGAAAATTACCAACATCTCTTTGTGATTTGGACTCCCTCTCTCTACTAATGAAGAAATTTCTGGATTAATTGATTCCTTCCCTGGAGTGCCTTCTCTGCTATAATTATTGACTGTGAAAAGTGTTTCTCTTCTGGGTCTTGAACTTTTTACAACTTTCATTTGAACTGTTTTTCTCCTGACCTGCTTCAACGGCCCCACCCAAAAAACACCATCTTAGTGGCACTGACTTTAACAGCTTACCGTGGCATCAAAATCAGAATTGGCAGGATTGGAACAAAGAATGACATCAATGGAATCAGTGTTACAAGCGCTGGTGCAGGAAATTAAAGCTTTGAGAGAAGATAATAGCAGCTTCAAGAAGGATTTTTTGGAAACACGGAAGCAAGTGCTGGAGAACACACAGAAGACTGAGGAGCTGGAAGGGGGGCTGGTTGGGGCAAAGGGAGAACTTAAAAATGTCAACACTGAAATTGCAGATTTATCTGGTCATATGTCTAGGATGGATTTTGAAAGGATGTCATATTTTTTAAGATTTCAGAACATTTCTGAAGAACCTGGTGAATGTCTTCCTGAACTCATGAGTACAATTTTAGCAGACTATTTACATAAACCTAAAGATGAGATCAGGGGGGACATTGACCTAGTCTACAGAATAAACTCGACATATGCCAGGATAAATGAAGTACCCAGAGAGATTCATATTAAATTTGTTAGAAGGTCAACCAGAGAGGGAATTTTGAAGGCGCAGAGAGGGGGCCCGTTAATTTACCAACAAAAGGAAGTCGCCATCTTGAAGCAGATCCCAAAAAAGATTAGAGAGATGAGAAGGAGGTATTCCTTCTTATCCAAAAAATTGTTTGACCACGGGATTTGGTTTAAGTGGGCGATGCCGGAAGGGATGTTGGTGTTCTGGGATGAAGGAAGAGTAAGGATTAAAACAGTTGTTGAGGCGGAAGCCTTTCTTAAAAAACATTCCTCTGTCCTGGGGGACGATTCAGGGGGGGGCGGGGGGGGCACGGTCCCGCCCGCTGGGGGCCAGGGAGGAGAAAAAGAAGATACAATTGCCAAGAGACTTAGATCGAAAAAATAACTTTGCTTTTTTTTAATTAATATTGTATAACCTTTATATCTGGATGTTTGCACACGACTGCCAGCATAGAATTTAGAATTTAGGAAACATGCACTTATTTTCACCTTGTAGTATTTTTGAAAAATGTTTTTTCAATGTTTTATTATGAAGCCCTGGAAGGGCCAATGATCCCGACGCGAAAGCTCTTAAAATGTTTTTGTATCCCTTACCCTACCCTTTTAGAAAATTGTAAAAACCAATAAAACTTTTTCAATATAAAAAAAATAAAAATAATTTCAGTCATAAATTGATTAACCACATGACTGGTCTCAATTTTATGAAATAATCCCATGATTATTGTCCGACTCCAGCTTGTCCAAGGGTTAGTTTTGTGCCAGAAAATGACCAAAAAGTATTAAACATGATCAAGTGATGCTGCCACTGCTAAGAGCCTAAAATGCCATTACATTACTGCAAGGATGGTGTGGTTGTCCTAACTTTGAGGACAGGTCATAAGTATCTTTTTTCAAGTCCATCATAACTTCAGTCATTAAGCAACCAGTCATAAACCAAAGATTATCAGTATTGTCCATAGTAGACAATATGTACAATACTTCAGAGTTCTCTTTAATCAGAGGTGATTACTTTTTAAGTAATTGCTTCCATGAATGACTTGCTGCTGAAATAAACAGAAAATAAGAGAATATTCTTTATTCATATGACTTTGCCTGCCTAGGTGAGACAGCATATAGCATATTTTCCCTCTACATGCTAGAAATTAATGAATCCTTCTTTCATATATATTTGTATAATAATAATAATTGCATGTATATGTTTGAGATATGGAAGATAATTCAGATTGCATATTTAAAAATTAATAACATGGCTCACTATTACATTTTTACTCATTCTTTATAGTAGAAGCATATGAGGCTGCTTTTCAGACCAAATCAAAGTTCTATAAGAAATCTATCCAATGTTCCTCATATTGCTGATATGAATACAAAATCAGGAATGATAAAGTGAATTAAAATCCTCCTAATATGTTGGAAACAGAATCTTTTTTATTCATTTTAAAATTGTAGTAGATTTTAGTATGTAATGACAAATGTAATAGATATCAAGGCATGGGATAAAATTATGCATTCTTTTCTTTCAGGTTATACACTTTTCTGTGTTGCTGAAAAATGGCCAAAATAATAGCTTGCCTGTGTTAGTTGTATTGCGCAGTGTAGAGGTCAGGAAATCTAGCTTTTTTCATCCGGTAAAATTCAGAAGTTATTGAAGCAATTTAAGCCAGAAACGGGACATATAAAATGGTCTGAGTCAGTTATTTGTCATATGGAAATAATTTGAAGTGTTGCAAAAAGCTCAAAGAGGTCTTAAGCTTTTTTTCTTACTGTACATGGTATTTTGATTTAAAATTCACTTTCTGAGAAATGGTAACAGAGTGATATGAGGTTATCAAAATGCATACACTTCGTGTACTCTACTGCAGGGGTCCCCAACCTTTTTTGCACTAGGGACCGGTTTCATTTTCAAGAAAATTCTGCGGACCGGCTGGCGTAGAGGAGGAGCGGGGGGGGGGGAAACAGATGGCGCATGCGCACGCAGGGGGGAGGGGGAACAGGCAGTGCATGCGCATGCGGGGGAGGGGGAACAGGCGGGGGGAGTCGGCTCACTTGGCCCTCTAGGGGCTCCAACGGTGCGAACAGCCACGCCTGCGCTCTCCTGCATCTGGTGCGTGCTCTGCCCGGGGGCTGCTCCCTCCTCCTCATCTCCGGCCCTGCGGCCCGGTTCCTATCAAGCCATGGACCGGCACTGGTCCGCGGCCCGGGGGTTGGGGACCCCTGCTCTACTGTATGGAAACAATTATTAAGACATCAGTAAGCTTTATTCCAGAAAATTCTCACACTAACTTGGTTTATGTTAATTTGATTTGGGAGTATCCAGGAAGAGAAAAAATGATGTACAAAAATTGCTATTACTTCAACGTATATTTGTGTGGTCATTTGTTTTAATGTATGTCATGTTTTCATACAAAATTCATACTGACAAAATTAGGTCAGTTTTTCTGCTGATCTGCATTTCAAAAAAAGTCACATTTGAGCAAACAAACACAATTAAGTGTTTGCTTAATATGTGTTCAGTTCTTGTTTTACTGACTCCCCAGAGGGATTTGTGTGAATTACATGAACTTTGGAATACCAACAAAGAAATATGAAATACCATTTTATGTTATACTGCAAATTTACTACATATGTGGGTATCTTTCTTTTGTGTGTATGAAAACACCCTTGCTATTAGGGGCAACTATAATTTAGCTCCCTCCCTTGATGAATAATATGAAATATAGAAGAATAATTTTCATATTAGGTTAAATAGCCCCACAAGGATTCAGTTGGCACTTGATTCTTTATAATGTGTCATTTGGCAGAAGAATACTTTAGGGATAATAGTATTCCTAATTTAGATATTATACACAGAAGAGGCTCACCTACTGAAATAGTGTGTGTGCATGATCTGTCTTGATTTAGAGCATAAGTTGAGATGCCAGTTTCATCCAAGGATGGGAGGAGTAGATGTTCCATTTTTTTATTTCTACATTGTATCTAAGAAGATTATTAATATATATCTCATGTTAATGCCCCTGGAAGAATTTGATGACATTTGATGAGGTATACAGTTCCTTCTGAACAACTGAATCTATGTGATATAAAGAGATTCCCTTTAGTTATTTCTTATTCTACAACTTCTGTCTTTTTCATGCACAATACCCATGCACATCCAATTCTCTAATATGCAGTGCACCATAAAGAATATGTATAAATGCCAAATGCGTAGACAATAATAGTGATGGTGGTTGTAGTTGTTTCACCACTGAATGTGTGAATGGCAGACAAAAAAAATGTTTTGAAGGACACATTGGATTTCCAAAAGGCTTAAAGGCATGAATTAAGGTAAAGACAGGCAATATGAGAACTTTTTCAAACAAACTGCAGATGTCTTCTGTTTTAAAAATGTTAAAGGCTACTCATTTCAGAACCTTAAACATTAGCATTCTAAAACAAAACTATTTTAGCAAAGAAAACTAGTATCTGAACCTTTTCAAGATTCATTAGCATCTTAACAGCTTCTGTTATGTGGTTACTCAAATCTTACAATTTCTGTTGCTGGTTTTTAGAGGCACAATCTTTAGATAAGATTTTGTTCTATATTGCTTATAGGTAGAGAAATTACGCAAAGATGTTTTTACATAAATTGTGGATCTGACTAGAAATTGAGTAATTAATGATGTCAAGTCTTTTTATCTTTTATCAATACTGACATAAATAAATTATATCTGGGATTATATCAAGGTGATGAGGACAGTGAATCATTCTTATTTCATCCTTAATACATCCATCAACAGCCATTAGGTTGATCTATTAGGGACCAGCCATAGGAGCATCTACAAGGCAGCTATGAGGAATATCCATTCTACTTGGCAGATAAAATCACTCAGATCTGTTTGGAGTTGAACTTCGGTTGGGCAGTTGTAAGTGAGATGTCTGAGACATGGTCTTGTGGGGTTAGCTGGACTGAGCAGGGATCTCCAAATTGAGTTCAGCTCTTTGTTTACTAGATCCAGGTCATGGAAAAATTAGAGAAAGAACATAAAATATACTTATAATGGGAAAGTATTGAGACTGAATGGCAGAATCACAAATTGGGAGTGTGTAAGGATGTATAATTATAAAAAGATAACAAGGAGAATAGCTGGGAATTGTACCCAGGTCTACATCTCGACCAAAATTAGGCTGGAGGGAGCGTGGGGGGGGGGGGAGTACAATGACTATATATGTATACTTTTTTGTTCTGTTTTTCTTTTTTTAAAAAGGAGGATAATATATGTTTAAAATTAAACATGTATATTGAAAAGGAACTATAAACACCATCAACATAAAATGGAGCTTGCTCAGAAGCTGAAATACAGTAAGCAAATGAGATGAAGAGTGGGAAGAAAAGGAAAGAGGAAAGGAAAGGAGAGAGGGTAGGAGGGGGGAAGAGGAGGAGAAAAATAAGGAGTGGAAAGGAGAGAGAGGAGTAGGAGAGAGTAAGGAGAAATAGAGAAGGGAGGGAGGACAGAGAGAAGAAAGGAAGTAGGGAGGGGGATGAGAGAAGGAAAAGAAAATGAATGCATAAATATAGTGTGTGGAGAGCAGAAGAGCCAATAACTGGATTTTATTCTTTTTCTTTTTGGGAGATGATTGGAAGATGAATTGATGTAAACATTTAATAATACAATACAATGTTGGCTATGTAATAGTATACATGTGATTATATGTTCTAAAATGAAAAATAAAAAACTTTATACACAAACAAATATACATTCCTGGGCTGTACAGGGATGCTGTTAATATCCTGACAAAGGGTCAATTCTGCCAAGACCAGGTGGCTCTGGCCAGAGATCGTATTCAGCAGGTTCGGACCAGTTCTGGAGAACCAGTAACGGAAATTTTGAGTAGTTTGGAGAATCGCTAAATACCACCTCTGACTCGCCCTGCTCCCATCTATTCTCTGTCTCCCAAGTCCCAGCTGATCTGGAGGGAATGGGGATTTTGCAGTAATCTTCCCCTGGAGTGAGGTGGGAATGGAGATTTTACAGTATCCTTCCCCTGCCATGCCCACCAAGCCACACCATACTCATCAAGCCACACCCACAGAACACATAGTAAACAATTTTGAATCCCACCACCGGCTCTGGCTGTTCAGGGCCTCCTGGATCAGGTAACTTCTTTTATCTGATCTCAGATAGGGTGGCATTTGCTATTTGAGACTAGTATGCACCTTGGGGATCCTCCTGGATTCAAAAATACAACTCAAAAGAGCAGGTGGCAGTTATGGCCTGGAGGGCCTTTGCATGGGTCTCATTTGTGCATCAGTTTTATCAGTTCCTAAAAAGAAGAACTTTCAGATGGTTGCTTATGCCTAGTCACTTTCTGATTGGATTACTGCAATGTGCTGTACCTGTACACCTCTGGAAACCACAGGTACAGTAGCAATGGTTAGTAATGGGAGTACTCTGATACAGTTGTGTGACATCACTGATCTGTGAGCTGCACTGGTTGCTGGTTGGCTAGTAGTTCCAATGCAATATAGTGATTATCACATATGAAGCCCTTTATGACGTTGGGCTTTGTTATTTGAGGGGCTGCTTGTCTTTAGTGGTCTTTGTCTGCCAGTAAGATTGTATAGTATGGGGCGCTCCAAGTTCCTTAAATTAATCAGCGTAATGTATGGTCTGGAACCACAACTTCTGTGTTGCAGCACCTGCCATCTAGAACAGCACCTCCCTGAATATTGGCATAGCTCTGACCCTATAAGGGTTCTGTAAGTCTTTAAAAACTTCTCTTTGCTCCCAGACCTCATTAGGTTGGCAGATTTTCTTTTGTTATCTGTTCAATGAGTTGTGTACACATTTCTTTTTCCTTTATATTATTTTTATTTTTTGATTATTTAAAGCTATTCAAAGTCACTTTAGAGTCAGGCAGCCTTCCAAATTTAAAAAATAAAATTAGGTTTGGATTCCGCTACCCTTTTATTCTTGTTCATTGCCCAGAGTTCCTGTGGTAGATGAGCAAGCAGACATTTGTGTATGTGAGAGAGGGAATATCATATTTCTGTAAAATCCTGCGTAGCAATATATCTGCAGCTTCATTTAGAGATTATTAGACAAACATTTGGCCTAGTTGCCTCTTGGTTGCTAGCCAGTCATACTTCTAGTGTTTGATGAACTCCACAAAAAAATTAGCAACCAAAATCATGGTACCCACTAGATATTCCATCTGTCTAAAAGTTTAGACCCAGTCCAAATTCTAATGAGTCATATCCCAGTCAACAATGAGGCATAAGGGATGCTCCCTGCTCCTGCAGACTTTTTGTATATTGCAAATGGAAAAAAGAGTCAGATTGAAGAGAGATATTGGAAATAAAGAATGAAACCAAGAAGTGCTGACAACACTTTCCTGAACTGTGGAAATGCTGCAACATATTATGCTATTATAGATTAACTTCTCTACTAATTCAGTGGGGAATTAAACTGTTATAGAGAAGACAGTCTGGCTTGCTTCAGAATTTCCGCATCCAGGTAGTGCATATAATAATAATAATAATAATAATAAATTTTATTTGTTACCCGCTCTCTCTCCCCAGGGGACTCGAGGCGGGGCACAGGAAAATTAAAAAACAGTAAACACAGCAAAATACATAATTTAAAATCACAATTAAACAACAAATCCTGCGCTAAAACATCTATAAAAAACTAAAAAAACTATATTCAATTTTTGTCCATATTATACCTTCTAGGTTGTCTTAAGACAGTTTGTCAGAATAGTTTTTACTAGGAAATCAGAATTTGCAGTGGTCTTGGCCTTAGACATTCAGGGCATACCCTGAATGCCATACTGCATCTTTCCTCTCCTGGTGATTAGGTAGCAGAGAGAAATAGACAAGCGCCCTGTAGCCATTGAGTGTGTGATATAAACCCAACAGGATAGTTCCATGTGTTTTCTGAATAAAAGGGGTGGAGGTAAAACATGAAAAGAAAATATCCCAGTGACATAAAGCTTAAAAACATGTCAGCATTCTTCTATATAGCATTTTAGGCTGCCAGCTGACTTTGATTCCTTGAAATAACAAGAAACAAAATAAATGTTACTGTGTGGCATTAAAAAATAAACTTGTGTGTGCAAATAAGTGCAATTTTATTATGCTGAATTCCAAGTTCCAGAATGTGAATGAATATGGGAAGCAGAATCCTATGGCCTAAATGAGAGAAATACTGCTATCTTGGAAGAACCTGAAGATAATAATAAATCAAGAGTAGTATAATTCCTGGCTGTTCCTGAGGATTATTTCATTCAGGGCTCCAAGAAAGGAAGCTAAACATGCAGAGTGGCAGACCGGTGGCTTTTCAGAATGTCTTTTTAATTCCTAGGAATCTGCTGACATGGTTACTAATTATGCATAAGAGTAAAATATAAGGGGGTTAAAGTCTTGAAATTTCTATATTTGGGAGAAAGCAACAGGCAGGATTTATGAAAATGGGACAAGGGAGCAATGCTGATTCCTGTTGGATTTTATTTTAAAAATTAGTTTTAACCCCTCCTGCTTAGTTGCACCAATAATGCCTCCAAAGCTTTTAGCTCTAGCAAATAAATCAGCAGATCCCTGCTGTCTATTGCATAAATAAAATATGCACATTGTTAACTCTGCATTATTACAGGGTATCTGCACTTCAGTATTTATGAAAGTGTCATCTGTTGTTTTGTGTTACCCTTGTCACAGTTTCTGTAACAGAGAGAGGGGAAATATTGTCTTTGTGCATGCGTGCAATGTACAGTAGCTCTTCCTATTGTCTCAGAAGGTATTCCTTGGCCTTTTTTTCCTTTTCTTTTTCTGTCTGTGTATATGTGAAAGAGAACTGATATACTCAGAATCATTGTACCAGAGAGATAAATGGAATTGCCAGAGGGTTAGTAATATCCTTTTAAAAAGAGAAATAGCCTTTTTCCCTAAAGGAGGTGGGAAAAATTAGAGCAATTACATATGTATTGTGAACTTATAACCGAAAGAGAGGGGGGATTTTCCACTCAGTGCATAATTGGCTGCAATTTACTTAGAAGAAGAACAAGAAGGAGCAAAGGCAGCAACTGTGCTTAGGAGTTTCTGTAAAATATGATTTTCTTTGCATATCAATCAGTGGGTAGGCAGCCAAATAGTAGGCACACCAGGTATTACAGCCTCAATCACTGTCAGAAAATGAAAAAGTGTACACAGATGAATTTTAAATGTACAACAATGTTTCCCTATGTTGGTGGACTATCACAATCCCTTAAAAGTCCATCTTGAGTTGAATCAAATAAACTAAACTCTATCTCATAACACCTGGCTTTCTTTGACCCACCGCAATCAATTCCTCTCTGTTCAATTTATTCTCCATCTGTAAGACCCCAGAATTAAATGCAATTTTTCATTACAACTGCAGAGGATATTAGCACTAAAACATTTGACATAATGAGTTCAACACATTTGCAGACATTGCTGAAGAAAGGCAGGCCGGTGTTGGATAGTGTCAATGTAAGAAATTAACGTTTTAAGTAATTGCATATAGCAAGTTCTACTAAATCAAAGACTGGGCTCCATTTAATTCTAAAAGCTCACCAGCACTTGTCAGATGACCTTTAAGTAATCACAAGACATATTGATAGTCTGCATAAATGTTCTTGAAATAAAATATCCTCCCTGGATTTCCACTTCTGGCCCTTGGACCCTCTCTTGGCAGCCACAAAAGATAATAGGCTTATCTGGTAATGTTTTAAAACCTGCTCAGATAAGCATTTGCCTGGGGGCCTCACCTGCCAATCTATTCCCTAGAAAGGCTTTTTGTTTCACTTCTCTTGGGTAGGAGAACCTGCTTGCAGATATATCTATTTTTCCACCAGGTTAATAGCATATAAGTGTTCATTTCTGTTTGATGCTTTGCATTCTTTATGATGCTTTGTTTCTTATTTGTTATACTTTCTGATACAGCAACAAATATTCTTTGATATAGATAATAATACATACCCTAAGTAAAAACAATAAAATAACTGTATCAATTCATATTGCAGGAAATATAATCACACATCCTTATGCACCCATAAAGATTAAAGTTCTATCCAAGTATAATTTAGGCACAATTAAAATAATATTAAACTATCAGAAATATCTAGAAGGAAATATCCTAGGAAGCTTCTGCCAAAAGGGCAACGATGTAAGCAACAGGGTGCTCATTTTAGTCAGTATTTCATAAATGGAAACCTACAATTGTGAACATTTTTTGCAGCCACCTGTCTAGAATGATGTTTTGGAGGGAAAGCCTCCAAAGATTACAAACGTGCTCAGACAGGTAGTATAAGAGGTGATGTTTTTATATACTTTGGCCCCAAGCCATTCAGAGCTTTACAATTTGACATCAATACTTTAAACTGCCCCTAAAAACTGACTGGAGGCCAGTGTTGCTTGTATTGATCAGTTTACGTTGATATCCTAAAGCTGTGTTTGAGAGTAACTAAGGTTTCTAAATTGTCTTTAGAGGTATTGAACATGCAATGTACTGCACCAATGTAATCCAGAAGTTATTATCTCATATATAAGAGATGCCAGACTCTCTCTCTAAAGGAGCCTGCATGTGGTGTAATAAAAAGTTATTCTACTGAATTCACCTTTGCTTCCAGTGACAACGACGGATCCATAAGCAAATCATATGGTTCCTCAAAGCTATACATCTGACTTTTTAGGGAGAGACTTCTCTGATATGGGCAAGAGGCCCAGTCAAAAAAAGTATTGTCCTGTATGGATTGAGCTTCAGTTTTTCAGATACGACCTAGTCTTTTATGATGTTCAAATTCTCATTCAGAATATCCACTACCTCTTTGCCTTAGATTAAAAGATGAATATTATTTGCATATTGATGACAACTTAGCTCCTAAACCTGAATAACAACACCACAATTTTTGTTTAGATGTTAAATAATGTGGTAGGATAAAATTGAATTCTCCTAAAATTTCCTACGGTATTTTTCGGAGTATAAGACACACCTTTTTTCCTCTAAAAAGAGGCTGAAAATCTGGGCGCGTCTTATACATCGAATACAGCATATATATTTTTTGCCTCCTGAAACCCTGCCCCTTCACCAAAATGGAGGCTTCCAGAGAGCTCCTGGGGGCTGGGGAGGGCAGAAATGAGCAAAAGCCAGGCTGTTTTTGCCCCCCCCCCAGCCCCCAGCAGCACTCTATAAGCCTCCATAAGGCTATGCATGCAATGTTGCTCATTTTTGATGAGCAGGAGCACTCTGCAAGGCTAGTCATGCCTTTTATTTGGAAAAAACCGGGCCCATTTTCACAAAAAATGGGTCGTTTGGGGGAGGTTTGCAAAGTACAAAGGGGGGGGGGGTGTTCCCTTTTCGGAAAGCTGTTTAATTAGAGTGGTTGATGAGAATTATGTTGGTCAAGTACTGTGCCTGCAGAAACAAAGATTTGTTCCAAAGGTGGTGAGTTATTTCCTTCTCCAGCACATGGGCAAATACACCTGGAAACATCTACCTACCTTCTCCCTCTCTCTCTCTCTCTCTCTCTCTCTCTCTCTCTCTCTCTCTCTCTCTCTCTCTCTCTCCCTCCCTCCCTCCCTCCCTCCCTCCCCCTCCCCCACCCTCTCCCTCTCCCTCTCCCTACCTATCTACACTCTCTCCCTACCTATCTACTGTATTTCTCTTCCCCTCTATATACCTACCTACCCTCTCTCTCTACCTACCTACCTACCTACCTACCTACCTGTATTTCTCTATTTCTCTCTCTAGCCCTCTACCTACCTACCTACCTACCTACCTACACACACTCTCTCTCCCTACCTACCTGCTGTATTTCTCTCTCTCTCTCCCCTCTATCTACCTACTCTCTCTCCCCCCCTACCTATCTACTGTATTTCTCTCTTTCTATTTCTCTCTCTCTATCCCTTTATCTACCTACCTACCTAACTATACACTCTCTCTCCCTACCTATCTACTGTCTCTCTCTCTCTCTCTCTGTCTCTCTCCCTCCCTCCCTAACCTACCTACCTACCTATCTAACTACTCTCTCTCTCTCTCCCTACCTACCTACCTACTGTATTTCTCTCTCTTTCTCTCCCTCTCTATCCCTCTATCTACCTACCTGCTTTTTTAAAAAAATTGCCTCTTCAAAACCTGGGTGCGTCTTATACTCCGGTGCATCTTATACTCTGAAAAATACGGTATATACTAGCTACTAACTGTCTGTGAGCAAGATGGGTGGTTTAAAATATTTAATAAATAATTTAAATAAGTAAGAGAACAGACTGCCATATGAAATGGAGAATTCTCCACCATTATAGGTCTTGAAACTGAGCGTGGATAGCCATCTGTCAGAGGTGAACTGCATTGGAGCCTGCATTGTGCAGATACCAGTATCTAGTATCGTTTTTGAAACTACAGTTCTGTGGTTCTATGAATTCCATTTTAGGATCAGAATATAATAAGCCCTTACCTCCCTAAAATTGCTTATGAAGATGCGCAGGACATAGGAAATAACTTTCTTTATTACTCTCACTGCCATGTAGAATTCACTGTGAATTCTCACTTGTATTCGGTGAAATTCGTGGTGGGTCTTCCTTCATGGTGCTCTAGCTATTGTCTCATTTGTTTAATTGCCCTTGGGTTTAAGATGCAAAAATAGTTATGGAGAAGAGGGTACTTGGGTGCAACTGTGTCACTCTTCTATGTCAATTTTATATTCTACAATATGATGAGAACTTCAGTGGGATGAGGCTTAATATCTGGGGCAGCAATTCTCATAACGTGGTCCCATTGTTCTCTAGTAGGACCTGCATATGTCCTCTAGCAGAAGAGAACCAAGGCATCTCTTGATTCTTCCTTGTCTTCTGTGAATGTTCTGTCTGAGTCGCATGAAAAAAAGTGCTTTAGAGAATAATCAAGAGATTTTTTAATCAATGAAAAATGTTTGTAAAAACCAAAGACATCTTACATTAATTTATGTAAACTCAATGCAGGAAAAATAGCAGGAAAAATTCATTAGAACTTAAAAGCCTAGGAAGATAATTGCCCCAGTGATATTGGAGGCAAATGTCCCTAGAGAGAGACACTATTCTCAAGTTCTGTGCTATAATTGAAAAGTCTATCTTATGTCATTCTTAGTAGTAGAAAAAAGCTGTATTATTTTTTTGTGAACCAATATAAAAGTATACAATTCTTTGGATATTTTATATTGTTTATTAAAT
Organism: Rhabdophis nuchalis; assembly: GCA_039707465.1. Classification (NCBI taxonomy): domain Eukaryota; kingdom Metazoa; phylum Chordata; class Lepidosauria; order Squamata; family Natricidae; genus Rhabdophis; species Rhabdophis nuchalis. The sequence continues at coordinate 62,221,961 of CM077644.1, forward strand.
AATAAAGCATTTTGGTTAGTGCTTTGAGGGAGGAGTATTTTTTTTCTCCTGCCAATTTTCTTTTTAATTGTCTTTTCTTTGTTTCATGCTGCTGCTACCAAAATAATAAAAGCCCATACTTTAACTACCCTATTTTTCGGAGTATAAGATGCACCAAAGTATAAGACCCACTTGAGGCCTTTCTTTTTTTTGCTTTAAGTAGAGTAACAACTTAAATATGGTTGGCCTCTGGCATATATCTATTATACTTCCTCTTGCCATCTTTGTGTACAGATAATCATTTTGTGTCTTCATAAAATGACTATTTGTATCTTATGGATTGCTTTTCTTTTTTTGTTCTGTTTTCCTCATAAAGCCTAGAGCTGATCAGTTGATTTACAATGTTTATAGACAAGGGGCAACGTTTGCCATTCTGCATGATTTATTGTATGTATGGGAACCATTCTTGCTTAAATTTGGTTAAAGTTCTGTTGTAAATATATACAGTTTTACCCTTCTTTCATATTCTCCAGGTTATATGCCATTGTTTCTATACAATTGTTGTAAACTTGACATTTGTATTAAGATATTAACAAAGTGACAAACGTATCTTCTTATAGGTATTTTCTTATTGCTAGGTTTTAATAATTAAAACCTATATTGCATTTGATTCCATATCAACACCCAGCTCACTTGGAAGCACCTAAGTACATTGAAGATGATCTCAGAAAATTTTAAATAGGTCTGAACCTGCATCCTGTTGTATAGGAGACAACAAGGAAACCACAGCTGTAGACTAAACTGAAAAGTTGGGGGGCAGGAAACATATAGGAAACGTGCTATGGCAAATCTCTTCCACGGAGTTGCCAAAAACACATACAATCAACTCAACGGAGACATTACTGTTTTATTATTATTGCAGCTGGTGTTATTTTAGATATCATGTATTTTTTGTTTTTGTTTTAAACTTCCATGAAAAACAGCTAGAAAAGCAGCATGTATTATATTGATATCATTGCTGTGTGGCCTTCTAGATACTTTAGACTGGGACATTGAAAAACCACCCCAAACTAAGGAAGAGGCAAATTATTTGCATGTTATTGCCACAAAAACTATACAAACATATTCATCAAGTCACCAGAAAGTGAGCTCAGTTTTAATGTGGATTTTAAATGAAAAGGAGAGAATCTCATAGGAGAGATTCTGAGATTGGTTGTCATATACTCAAATACAACATTGTGAGATGCAAAAGATGAAATTTACTTGCTTTTGAAAAGCAATATGACTTGGGGCAAGCAAGATGAGAAGGACCCTTTTTAGAATGCAGATGACAATTAAATATTTCTCATGACAATTAACTAACCCACACTGTTAAAATGTTTCTTGTATTTTTATAGTTTAGGAGTTGAAAAGTTACATCTTGTCAGAGAAAGAGTATGCCATTCTTGCATGGCAAGTGCAATGGTCACATCCTGAAGAGAAAGGATGTTATGATAGGAAGCTGCTAATGATAAGGACATTGTCAGAAGTGGATTAGCAGAGGAGAAGAATTGCACTGAAGAATTGCTTTCTTTGATAAAGTCTTCAAATCAACTAGTATACAGTATATGTATTGGTCATTATTTACCATTGGCTTCCTCAGGATTTATAAAATACATGTTAACTTTATACTGTAAGGTGATAAAGGGGCAATAACATTTTGCCTGTGGCATTCATAACACAAGTGGAGATTGGAATTCATGACTTAGTGAACTCTCCAATACTACTGGATATTCTTGAACTGTAACTTAAAGAATCCACAGCCAATGTAATGAAGTGACACATCGTTCCAACGTATTGCAGGGATTGAGATCGGCAGGCAAAAACCCATGGCAAGACAGAAGCAACAAATAAACTCTGAGCAGGTGTCTTTATGTTTCAAGGCCCTGAAGATTTCAGCTGATTCAAAAAGACAGAAGGGAGTCCTATAATTTAAATTTGGAGGCAGACATATATTAGCCTTCAGTCTTGTATATTGTGGTAGGCATCTCTTCTGCATGCACATGTCTTCTTATTTGCAATAAAGGAAGCTAATCCAAATGGATCTTTGAGCTTCTTCTATAAGAAAGTTAAGATTTATTACCATACCTGACATATGTCTGAGTGGCATCTATTAGGAAAAGCTATCCTAGGGAATAACCCAGGAGTGTCAAACTCAACCCCCCCCCCTCCCCAAGCTCTGTTTCTGCTGGCAGAGGGCTAGCAAAACAATCTAAAAACAAACCAAACCAAAAGGAGAAATGTTTCTCCTTTTTCATTTGAACATCCAAGAAGGGACAGGAAAGGAAAAAGGAAAGAAAAGGAAAGATGGGAAGAGAGCAAGGAAGCAAAAATAAGGAAAGCGAGGAAGGAAGAAAAAAGGAAGGAAATTATAAAGAGAGGTAGGGAGGAAGGGTCTGAGGGAAGTCCTGCCTTAGCATTTGGCCATCACAGGTGCCCCTGACATGAGTGATGTCGAGCTAGCCACGGTCACCATGGCCATTCCCCCCTTCGCCTCCGAGAACAAACACAACCCTGATGCTGCCCTCAATGAAATCGAGTTTGACACACCTGGAATAAGCATTAAGGATTATTATATCTTATTTACTACAACAAAAAAATACAATTTATCCGACCAATTCAAGATCTTAAAATATATGGCTACAGCTCTTACTCAACTGAGGTATCAAACACCAGAATTTCTGTACTTAACTGTATTAATTAGACACACTAATTCCTAATGAAAGATAGCAATCCACAAAAGTAAGGTTTGGAATTTTTTGAAAGGGATATTATTCTTTGTGGACTCTGTCAGCATCCTGTTGTTGTTGCACCAACCTCTGTAATAATGAAGCAATGACACAATAAGCTTTTTGAGAATTTAGCAAGCTGTTGGGATGAAACCACCTGTCAGAAGAAAGAGATGGGAGGTGACAACAACTTAAGTGCAACCATTAAGCTTTATTATGGGGACCTTGGATTTGTTCTTAATAGAGGAAAATTAGCAATGCAAATATTTCTACTTACCAATTATCTTATATATAAATAGAAGGTTGCAGAACTGCACGGTTAATACCAGTCATGTTGAAACCTTTTCTCAGCAGTTCACCAGAAAATGGTACTGTATTTTCTAGTCTATATTTATGGAGTTCAGGGTTCCTAGTGAGGGGGATGGAAAGGTGGAAATAGATTTAATGGGCTGTGCAGAGTAAATATATCCTTTACTCCTGTAAATAGAATGATTGAAATACATATATTTAAAGTAAATACTACATTTAGTTCAACATCTCCATAAATTAAAATGAAATTTATTAATATTATGATACTCTTCTGAGGCGATACCCACATTTTATACAAAATTAATAAGTAAAATACTAATGGGAAGGATTTGTACTTAAGAGTGTGAGCCCCTGAACATTCAGAATACATAGAAACACATCTGTGTTTATAGATGGTGAGTTGAACCTGGTTCTGTACACTCCTACAGAAGCACAATGCAGTCATACTCATAATTTACAATAAATAATGTAAACGTGTTTTTTTCTTGAAACTAAAAATGTTCTTACAACATTAGCAGTGGTAACAGCAAAAATGCTAACCAACTGCGCTTTCTTATTCATGCTTAGAAGCTAACATACTGGTATGTTGGATCCTCACAGCTTTTCTTTACATAGCTAGGTTTAAACTTATTGAGGTACGTATTCTTGATTTTAGGAGCATTTTACCCCCAAGGCTAATATAAGCAGTACTGATATTCAAGAAACTTCACACATAATACCATGTTTCCCTGAAAATCAGACAGGGTCTTATTTTCTTTTGACCCCCAAAATAAGCGCTTGTCCTTATTTTTGGTGAGGTCTTATTATTTTTGAGGTGCAGGAGGCAGTGAGTGTGATCACCTCATGGCTGCTGCTGTGTTGCAATATTTTTGGGGAGGGCTTATTTTAGTGCATGTGCTCAAAAGCCTGATTGGGCTTATTATCTGGGGAGGTCTTATTTTTAGGGAAACAGGGTAGTTCAAAACACCAATAAGCAGTAGTGTATGGTTTGTGAGCTTATGGTTGTATCTAGAAATTAGTCAAGGAATAATATATAGGTTGGTGTGTTTGTTTTTAATTCTTCTAGATGAGGCCAGAGTAGAGTAGTTATTGTTGAAGAAGAATCTAGAAAGGCCTTTTTTCTTTGGATATGATATATATAATTGAATGCCCCAGAAAAAATGTTGTTTAGTGTAAAACATGCTTATATAATAGTATACTCTACCTTTGAATTAGTTGCCACCCATGCCAGGATGACAGTGGTATTTGAGTAGAAAAATAAATATTGTTTTATTGAACTTCACTTGGTATCTGTATGGAAGGGGCTTGCCAGTGATTTTTTAAGGGGTTTCCAGTCTTGGATTTCTGGTGATATTCCAATAAGGCTGAATTTCTTCATAGGTTCTCTGGCATTTAAATTGCTGCCATAAAATATGCCAGGTAGTAGTAGGAGAGATGCTACCTAAATGCCAATGCCCAGGAAAATATTGTTTGTTACTTTGAGAAACAATGTGGGAGTTCATTATTCTAAGGAAAATATGTTATTTCAGGGTCCATGATACTTTCTTCCAGAAAAGCAGCATTTCACCATGTGAACAATGAATTCTGCTTCAGGGAAATGCCTTCTTTAAAAAAAATATAAAGTAGGCAAACGTTTCTATCCCTTGCACAAACCCTTGAAACATGAGTGAAATGAGTGGCGGCTTTTATGCAAGAAAGGTTTTGTAGCAGGAATCTTCCCTGTAGTATATTCCCTGGTTTGTTACATGTGTTGACCTGATAATATTTCTCAAAGGGCTGGTTCTTTTTTCTTCTTCTAATGTTGTGAATTCTTGTTTCTTTTTCTTCTTAACATTCCTAGGATAGAAAAGTATTATATTAGTTTGGGCAAGAGATTGAATCTTCCAAATAACTCTGCAAGTAGTATTCAGCTTCACAAACAGAGCTTCAGCTCCCTCTTCCTGTTTAGGTTCTATCTTCAGTGGATATAGTTGTCTATTATTGGCGTACTACTTCAAGATTAATCATCTTTCTGCCAGCAATAATGTTGCTTCTGCTAATACAGGTAGTCGTTGACTTACAACAGTTTGTTTAATGACTGTTCAAGTTACAATGGCACTGAAAAAAGTGAGTTATGACCATTTTTCACCTTTAACAACCATCACAGCATTTCCATGCCCATGTGTTCAAAATTCTTGGCAACTGATGCATGTTTATGATGGTTATAATGTGCTGGGGTCATTCAATCAGCTTTTGGGATTTTCTGCCACGTTAATGGGGAAGCCAGATTCATTTAACAACTGTGTCACTGATTTAATGATGACTATGATTCATTTAACTAACTGGCAGCAAAGTAATAAAATGGGGCAAAATTCACTTAACAAATGTCTTTTTAGCAACAAAAAATTGGGGGTTCATTGTGATTGTAAATCGAGGACTAATTGTATAAGTGTGCATATCTACCTTAAAAAGTAGTTGGCTACTAAATTTCCTGAAGAGTTTAATCAAGGGCTTTAATGGAAACATAGTTGGCAATGGCTAATACAATCATTATTTCTTGTCTCTTTCTGGATATTTGCACCAAAAAACAAATCCCACATCATGCCATTCTCCTCTTTCCTCTTCTACTTGTTTGCTATTCATATTCTTCTCCTTCTCTCCCTGAATCCAATTCTAACATTAATAATTTGTACCAACTTCTTTAAGCTTTCCTCCTTATTCTGAAGATTGTTTGAAAAATCTTACCTGATTCTAATCTTAGTTTGTTTCTAGACTCAAGTAATCAACACAGGTACTGTTTCTATTTATGGCTAATCACATAACAGGATGATCGGCAGAGAGTATCTCAGAAACCACACAACTCCCATTGTATCTCCCTATCTGGGCAAGAGGGACATGCTTTGAGTCCCATTGATTAGGGATGAAATGTAGCAAAAACTAGGAAGTGTGTACCTACATAATACTTAACCTTAGATTGGTCCTCATCTCACTCACCTCTGGAAAATCTTGAAGACTATTTTCCCAGGCATGAAGGTTAGGACAGCAATTTCTTGCATAAGGTTTCTTTGGGAACCACTTTATGCTGTTGATACCAATTTTTGTACTGAATTTATAAACTTGCGTTAGCCATCCAGAGTCACATTAGTGAAATGGACATCCATATAATACATTTAAAGAAATAAAGAGCAAATAATAGCATCTGCTTTCTATATTTATGTCACAATAAGTCTTAAGCAGCACTTGAAGTTAACTTAGAAAAGGAGAAAGTTAAGATAATTTCAAACCATGTTGCTGATTTATTAAGGTTGTTACTGAATAGACTATATTAAGATTTTATTTCTTAGCCTTTTGTTCCCAGGTGGACCGTGTTCAAAGAAACACTCAGCAGATAGGAAAATGGAAGCTGGTTGCACAGCAAATTGGCCTCCTTTTATTCTACAACATGAATATAAATGCAGATGTTTGTAAAATAAATGAGAATATGGAAGATACAGAGTTCACCAGAGTGAAATGTTTGCCACATAATTATTCCCAAAATACAATATATACAGTACTTACAGGCTAGTTTTAAGTTGGCTGGCTTGCCGAAAATAGGGACAGTTGCTTCGTGATGCAAATCAGAGGTAGGTTCCTACCGGTTTGGTCTGGTTCGGCCAAACCGATAGTGGTATGCTGGCCTGGGTCGCAGATCCGGCAGCGACCCAGGCTGGTCACACCCCCAAACCGGTTCCCCGGGTTGCCACTGTCGCCATCTTTTTTTGGAGTTCTGCATATACACAGAACAATTTCCATTGAACTGAGCATGAATGCTCAGTTCTGCGGGATCGGATCCTGCCTCATACATCCTCACGGCCGATTCGCTCCCACAGAGAGGGACTTCTCCGGGTGCCGTCCACTAGACTCTGTCAGCGGGCGACACCCAGGGGAAGGGCTCTCTCTGTGGCGGGCCCAGCCCTCTGGAACGACCTCCCCCCCGACATTAGGACCACCACGGACCTCCGCTCCTTCCGTCTTAAACTAAAGACACACTTCTTCTGCCTTGCCGGCCTGGGATAGTTACTCCTCTGTTTTTGGGTTTATTGGGGATTTTTAGTTTAGTTAGTTTTAATGGGTATTTTAGCGCAGGTATTGTTTAATTTATTTTTAATATGAAATGTTGTATATAGTTATTGTTTTTATCCTCCCTGTGCACCGCCCCGAGTCCCTGTGGGGAGAGGGTGCGGTTTATAAGTATTAAAATTATTATTATTATTATTAATGCGCACATGCGAAGCGCACACATGAGTGAACCAGCAGTAATGCCGGCCAGAACCCACTCCTGGTCCAAATGGATTCTAAGGTTGTATTGATGAGGTTAGAAGTTATATATATATTCAAAGTTTCATGTTTATTGTGAGCAGAAATATAAATGTGCTAAAACTGCCTAAGAAGTTTCAGTGCAGTGGTAATATTAGACAAAACTTCACTGAATTTCTGGTGTGCAAGTTTCTCTGTAGGATTCTCACTGTAAGGGGGATTGTAAAATGCCTCATGAAAAACTGAAAATTACTGTAAATGCATGTGTTAAGACTTACAAAAATATTGGTTTAGGAGCTGACAGGTAACAAAAGACTACCTGAAGCATGATTACAACCTGCCTTCCCAAATTCAGTATTCATAATGTTCCTACATAAACCACACAATTACTAGAGGAGCAGATCAGCGATGCCTTCTCCCTTTTCTTACCCAGAGAGTCTATAATTTTAGCTGTTATGATTTTGTAATAGAAATTTTGTATCTAGGAAAAGTAAATGCCTCATTCTTACTAGTCACATTCATCATACAAACAACCCTGATTCTTACAAGACAGTACATGCAACTTTCATTGAACGTGTATGTCTGCATTTAGCATGTGCTCTGCTTCTGATCTGAAGTTGAAATGGAGCTTTAGAGTAGGTATGGATGCACATGCCACATATTTTGTGTTTTTTTAAAAAGTGGATATTTTCCTGGGTTCACATAGTAGCTATGCAGTCCCAGAAAAATAACATGTATGAATGAACAAAGCAGCCTATTAGCACATTGTTAACTCACTTAATATTTATTTTCTGTGTTTTTGTGGCTACTGGACAAACCCAGGGTAAAAATTATATGATTTCTCTAAGGAGGTATTGATAGATGTCGAGCACCTACTGAGCTTCAGATCCAAAGTGCACCAGGTATCCAATTTGTGTGTAAAATAAGCAATCTGAAATGCAAAGGTCTTCTCATGTGTAGCTGAATAAAGTTGGTTTCCATATAAATTCATATTATTCAGCATTCAAAATTGCATGAAGGCCTATATGTGTACAATTATATGTTCAAAAACGTCCATGGAACAGACATTCACAGTAAAGGAAACATTCACCTTTGAGTGACATCTCTATTGAGACTTCTGGAGTTAGAATTGACTGGTCACCATTGCTCTCATAATGAATTGTATTACTTGTTATTATCTCCAAAGAAAACCTGTCTCTACATCACTACTGTTACACTTAATTTCAACAAATTGTGGAGATGACTGTAACCTTATCTTCCCCTCTCCTAACCTATTTCATGTCAAGTAGAGAGATGGTGCTCTTTTCTTTTCTTTGGCCCTAACACTTAATGTCATATAGTAAAAGGCTAACAATTGCTCATTATTTTCTCAAATGGCCCTCTTTCTTTGGAAGTTATAATCTCATTTCAAATAGGTAGAGCCTAGCAAAGTTTATTTTGCACACCATTTATGTTTTTATATGTAACATGTTCATAAGTATGTAACTTTTTATAACAATAATTTAAAAGCAAGACTGTCTCTGGCAAATATTTGACAGAAGACAGACATTGGAAAATTATGGTAACTCAAGAATCTGGTACATTTTTAGTTTGAGGTTTCATTTCGGAGAACATCTGAGCTGTATTATGAATAATACAGCTGTACCTAGTAAATTATAAAACAAAGAAAATAAAGTTAGGCCTCAAAGGACCATGTCATTTACATGTCATCTGCTTTCTGGGAGCTCTTCTCACCCCAAGATCAATCAGAAATGAAGAGAGAGTGCATCTGGCCAGGTTCCCCTGGCTGAAGCTTATGTTACAATAATAAACTGATACCAGAGAAAGATTGCCATGGTACATGTCTCTTTTGAAGTCCAGCCAAGATTCATTTGAAGGACTGACCAACTAAATATACTTAATCTAACTAATGACTCCAAACCATCAGCAACGTGACTAATGCTAGGGAAGGAAGCAGCAAATGCCTTGTTTCCTGTCGGGCAGAAAATTAGGAAGTAATATTCATAAAATCCTTACCTCTTCTGCAAATAATTTTTGTAAGTTCAAAACTGTGTAAATTCAGATTTACTAATAGTCATAGGGAGATGGTGTTTGGAAGAATGCAAGATAATAATATAGAAACAAGAAATAAATCCAATAAGTATAATGTTTTGTAAATAATTATTATTATTTACAAATTTATACCTTAAGATTTATTTCGGGATGCTGATCCTGAATGTTGAAGCTAATAGTGTTATTCATTAAATCCTATGCATAAGATCTGTGAGTTCTGCGTTTCACCCTCCAGTGGAGCTGCTCTTGCCTGCTTCCAATAAGGCTTTTCCTTAGAGAACAGCTTGCTTATCCCTGTAGCTCTGCTCAGAATTTATGTAAAAATAAGACTAACCTATACCTGATCTGAATGTTTCTTTATACTACAGAGGCATCATCTGGATCTGATGATTAAGGCAACATTTCAGAGCTGTTCAGAGCTTTCTAATTTTACACTAAAAACACAGAGCAAAGTAATATTCCCTATTTTAGACTCTCAGGGGTCCAGAATTAAGACAAGGTGCTTTAGAGCAATTTTAACTCTCAAAAGAATTCATCATCGAAGCGACAGATGATAACTCAGCTATAGATATGTGCTTAGTTCATTGGCTTGGCATCTTCCTATCACTCAATGGAAAGAAGAAAATAAATGAAGGATGTGAAAAGCTAGGAAAAGCTAGAGCACAGCAGGGAGAAGTCCTGAATAAACAGAAGAGAAACAGTGCTTGTAAAATAGTGCACAAAATATAAATAGTTGTGTTCTCTCACTATATGGAAAAAAGCAGAGTGAGCTCTTATCACTTGCTTGTTAGTTTGAAAGCATGTAACAGGCAAGTAGATAAATAGATACCACTTCGGTCGGAAAAGACAGTGCTTAGACAAAGCACTACATAATAGTGCTTTCAGCAGTACAAATTCAGTCAGTGCCAGACCTACCTGAATGCAATACCTGAATGAGAGATGACATTGGTGGCGGGAAAAGCCCCAGATAATGCTACGGAATACCATCACGCCTTATGAGTGTGGAGCTAATCTTCCTTCTGTGGTGTGCTCTGTATAATGCAAGTGTGAACAGTTTGAACTAGCAATCATTGGCAGGCAAACAACTACTTTGCAATAGCTCTGTAGTCTCCTGGCTAATATAACATCACCATACACTAAATAAATAATAGAAAATAGTCTCACAAAATCTTTCTACTGCAAAATTCAGTTCTTGTCAGGTTTAGAGTCTGGATTTAAACACTATTGGTGTCTATGATTCCCCCAGCATCTAGTTGTTTGACTTATCTTGCTTTCCTATTTCTGTTTTTAATCTTATCTGATATCTTTTAAATGGAAACTGCTTAAGAAGGATACATATGCGCATGTTTATTTTCATCTAATGCAAACCATCAGATCCAGAAAAAGAAGCAGAGATATATATTCAATGCCATCAGCATCTGCTCCGATTATGCATTTAGAAAGAAGAATTCAGTGATCCCCCTTCCCATATTACATTATAGGTTATATTTAAAATGGAAAAGTGTAAGCATCATGTAAATAGATTTGTCCCAAAACTAAGATTGCTTACTGTTAAGCATAGGTTTGATAGTAAGCCTTTGAATCTTAGATTGTATATGAAATAGCTATGCCCTTTGTAACCATGCATGCTAAAGATATTTATATATTGACATACAGTTTCTGTTTATAAATGTTCTATTTTAAAATAATATGGTACTTGGAGGAAGGAACACATTTTCAAAAATGAATGGATGTCGCTAAAGCTTTAGAGATTGATTTTACAATTGGGAGAAAATGAGAGATTTGCCAGGCCTTCAGACTTCACTGACTGCCATTTAAAGATTCCCCCCTTCCCGCGCTGTCTAATTCCAATGCCAGATGCTGTGTTGTAACTGGATATCAGATTCAGGTATTATATAGTATATCCATAGTGATGACATTTGGAGCAGTTCGTTGTCAGACAGGTGTTACAGAACCTCAAAATAAAAATATGGTGAAGGACATTTGAATCAGTTTTGCTACAAAATTTAGTGCCATTTAATTGTGGTACTAAAACTAACTGGCATTTATTGGATGAAGGTATACTCTTGTTTGAGGTTTGCCGCCTAGATCTCAGGTCTTCCATCAGCTGCCATGAATGGGGATGGGTGGGAGTGATTATTAGACAGACTTATTAGGGAATAACCAACTAGGCTGTTTTTAGAGTTTTATGATATGAGTGTATCTCTACAGGCTGTTGGGGCATACTAGGATTATTGGTGGTATAATGTCCATTTGTTAATATATTGGCGGGCAACAGCCTTTCCTGGAATCCTAGATTTTAAGGGTTATGGGTAGAGTTTCCCAGGATTTTAATTATCAACCTCTGTGCTTTGGGGTCTTTTTTAAACTATGCCTAACTGTATAGGCCCACACTCATCACAAATACAAGGACAGACACTGAATGGGTGATTTCCTTATCTTTTCATAAAGGGTTGGGAAGATCTTTTACTTTGTAAAAACAGACATATAAAAATGATATATGGATCATTGGATTCAAAAAGTGGCGGGGTTTGCCGAAATGGCAAAAATCTCAGCTTTTTTAAAAGATCAGAAACAGGAGAATTATGCACAGGAATGGGTAAAGTGGATTGATTATATACAGAATAGATATCAGACCAGGAAGTACTATGTAGCCTTTAGGTAAGAATGTTTAGATTGATAGGGTGATATGTGACTGAAACAATGTGAATAGAGCAAATATTATATGGGATGTTTGGAATTATTAGAGTGGTGTATAGCGGAAGTCAGGGGGGTGGGTTTGTATGGGAGGTGGGGGAGGGTTAGGGTGGAGGGTGGGGGTTATGTCTAGAAAAAAAAATTATATTATGATTTATATATCTTTAATTAATTTAGAAGATGGGGTTAATGGGATATTCTTACTTTAAGAGAGATTTATATTATGATTGTTTGGAGGTGAGGGGATACAATACTGGAATGACAAATTAATTTTAAGACAGGGGGAGGGGAGGGGTTATAGTATTGGTATGTGATTTATATTATATGTCGGGGGTAAAAAGGGGGAAAATTGGTTTGAATAAAACTTTTTCAATTAAAAAAAAAAGATATATGAATGCTTCCTATAATCTACTCTATTGCCATCTCTATATACTATTACTATTGCTAAGATTACTATATTCAATACTATCACCTGTTTACTATTACTGCTGTACTGACACTGGAAAGAAGACTCAAATGGACGGGAATGAGGTAAACGGGTGCCTGGAATTTTTTCCAAGCAGCCTGATCTTCCAGAATGAGGTCCAAATGTAGCCAGGAATTCATGATTTGGTAACTATATGCATAACCCAAATTTCAATCATGTAACTAGCCTTATGTTGAATCTGCAGTTTACATTGCAATTCACTTCCTGGTTCAACTATAGAGTATCACCATTCATCAGTTCTATAAGGGTAGAGGACTAATTAAAGTATTTGGTAGATTGAACATTCAAAATGTTATTTGGGAAATTTCCTATGATCTGGCAAGCAATTCCACTGTACAGTACTGATCTTTCCAATACAGGCATGTGAAGGTGATTGGATTAGATTATTTCTGAGCTTTATCACACTTGCCAAGCCAAAGGAGCTTCCTTGGTTAACAAGACATTCCATGGAAAGAAGCATCTGAAAAGATGCTTAGTGTGACCATGGTGAAATTCTAAGAGTAAATATGACCAAGCAGAGAGATATAAGTCCATATCTGATCTTACTGTGATGTAGCAGCCTTACTTCTACACAATTGTTATTTACTAGCAAGATCTAAAATGATATAGTCCTTATTGGGGAATGGAGATCAAAGTATTATGCCTTTATACTGTTATGACATGTTTGAAGATTCTCCATGAATGAAGTCATTCATATTTATCTAGTAGGGCACCATTTGCACAATCTCTGTTGAGATAACTACTCCAATTTCTTGTAAGGTTACCTCCAATACATTTGAACTTTTTGAAGCTAGGGAAATGGATAGGGTTTTCTATGATAATAACTCAGTCGGCTATGGACTGGACCTATATCTACCAAACGGCTTAAAGCAGCCAGTGGAAGCATAAGTGACTGGTTATGGGAGACTTCTTTGAGCAGGAGTGTCACACTGGATTTCTTCAAGAGTCAGATCAGCATTGTTCTCCTCCTCTGTGGGCCAGTGGGGGAGGGAGATTTGGACAGATGCCTCCTGAAGCATCCTGCCAGCCAAAACAGGATACATGTGGTCCCTCTGTGCCCCAGGCTGCATGCATCTCCCCCATCCCCCATGCCCATTTTGGCTGCCAGAGGCACTGAGGGCCAGTCTTTTGCTATTTCCAGGCTGGCCCAAGGGCCAGATTTAAGCATCCTGTGGGCCAGATCTGGCCCACAGGCCTTGAGTTTGACACCCCAGTCTTTAAAGAAAGTGGTAAAGAAATCATCAATATCTGTCCAGTGTTCTCAATGGTGAAAGGTATTGGAGAAGGGTTTTAGGTACAAATGAAATTATAGATGAATTAAATTATATAACTACCTTTCATCCAGAATTCAGAATTTTACATAAAACCAAGCCGACATTGGTTGCCTTGATTGGTTACCTTCATTAGGGCTTGGTTTTGGAACGTATACACATTTTTCTCCTATTAAACCTATTTTTATAGCAATCTCCATGCGTTTTAATATTTATCTAAAGTTGCTGAAGCAAGTTATCCATCCCTCTTTGGGCTGAGGTATCATCATCAGTATGCTGATGATGCAGTATTCCTGGTTTGACAACAGTAATTGGGATTGGCAACTCCATCATTAAGCAACATGATTGTGCCAATTTACAGTTGCAGCAGTTCCAGTTGCCATTGTTAAATGAATCCCATGCAGTCATTAAGTGTAATGTCACAATTGCCATTTGCATCTGCCTGCTGCTTTCCCTGTTGGCCTTGCTTGTTGGAAGTTGGAAGTGAAAACTGCAAATGACAGTGGGATGTCATGACTGTTGTAATTAAAGCCAATTGCCAAATGTCTGAATTACGATTGTCTGACTGTTGAGATGCTGCAATGAACACAACTTCAAGGGTCAGTCATAAGTCTTGTTCAGTACTATTATAGCTTCAAATGGTTGCTGACCAAGTGGTCATTAAGCAAGGACTACCTATACCAAGTTTTGTATCGCTTTCCCAGACTAGACCATATATAGCCTTCATCCAGCACCTGGAGGCTTTCAGGAATTGGAGAGAGAGAAAATAAACTTGGACTGAATTCAAGTAAGATGGAATTATTGATTATCCTGAAATATCAGGGCTTAAGTTTTAATCATAATTGCACTGGATGGGGCAAGGGCATTTCTTACTGTCCATTGGGATTGTCATGTATTAATAGCTGCTGCAAAAGCAGTAGCTGGAGGCCATGGCTGAACCTTTGCTCTGCTTAAGCTGGTACAGAAGTTGTAGCCTTTTCTGGATTGACCTTCATATCCTTGAAGTTATAGTATAGTAATGCATTCTAGATGGGGCTGACTCTGAAGACTTGGAAACAGAGTCATTACAAAATTGCTCTAAATGATTTTATACCCCTGCTCTTATTATATTTCAAGTCACCCAGAGTCGCTTGGACAGTGAGATGGGTGGCATATAAATTTAATAAATGAAAAAATAAAATGCAGAGGCTATTATAATACCTTTTCTGTAGTCACTTGATGATTATTAATATGAATTTGAACCCAATTCTGCTGGTTTTGACCTATAAAGCCTTTTTTGGCTATACCCCAATGTACTTTAGAGACTATCTCCTCCAAAGTGATTTTCCCCTGCCTGGCCTGTTTTCAGAAAAGTGAGAAAAATTAAAGGAAAGTGGGCTCAGGGACAGTCCTTTTTTATGAGGACCACAAACTTAAATTGCCTTGAGCTTTTCTGGTACCTTCTCTAATGGCTTTTCCCAAGCCTTTCAAGGTTATTTTGTTTGAACTGGCTTTTTCAGTGGTTACTTGGTTGAACTGTTTTATTTTGGAATTCTATATTTGGCCTTTTGGTTTTACATCAAAACTAGACAGTAATTTTTCTATTTTTCTATTCCGATGTTATCTGTGGTAGTTGGGGACCAGGTTGTTGCTATGTGGCTATTTCTGTTGCATTTAGTTGAGTCATGTTGAGATTTCTTTAGAAATAATTCATGAAATTTATAAAGTGAACTGAGCATTGGTATGTTGCACCATAAAAATATGTATAAAAAAGCACAATGTGATTGAAATTTAATAGTTCAGTAAATGTTGAAGGATGTTTGGGAAATACTTACCAGAACTTTTCCCACACATATCTGTGATATTCTAAACCATAAACAAGCATATCTGATTCAACATTTATTTAAGGGCCCAGCCTTTGGTAGTGATGGAGATTCATTCCACTTACTGAAAATAATGTTCTTTCTTAGGACACTTTTGATAAATGATATAACCTGACCTGTCCAAGGGCCAACTCTGTTATCTATCTAGCCTTTACTGAAAATTCTTCTCATCTACTTGAAAGTATAAAATACACAGATACTTTCTCTCTTCTTTGATCAGAGTACAATACAGAAAAACTCTTTCATGACAATAATTTTAATCTTCAAAGATTTGCTCACAAACAGCATGATTGCTGTACTGTCATTAGTAAACAACAGTAACTCTTCAAATAGTTTGTAGTCCCATAAGATTCACAAAACTATAGACTACTGCATCTGTGAATAAATTAACTGCATACTTCTGGCTAAGTGACTTTCCAGTAAACTTTTTCATAGAAACTACAGTTCCACAAGTGACTTAATACACTTTTATTCTACATTAGTTTTCCCTGCTATCACATTTTTAGCTGAGATTCTAAAATTCTAGACTTTCAGACATAATGGCACAATTTTTGTCTATTTTAGTAGTTACATATTCAATTCAATTTTCAATTCAATTTTTAATTTGTAGACCGCTCCCTCTCCCCACAGGGACTCGGGACGGTGCACAGGAAGAATAAAAACCACAAATATACAAACATATTTAAAACAAAATTAAACTTAGTACCTGTGCTAAAAATCCATTAAAACTAAACTAAACTAAAATGACATTCCCAATAATAAATATAGTAAAACCCCATAGACAGAGAGACTACCCTAGGCCGGCCAGACAGAAAAAGTGTGTTTTTAATTTTAGACGGAAGGAGCGGAGGTCCGTGGTCGTTCTAATGTCGGGGGGTAGGTCGTTCCAGAGGGCTGGGCCCGCCACAGAGAGAGCCCTTCCCCTGGGTGTCGCCCGCTGACAAAGCCTAGTGGACGGCACCCGGAGAAGTCCCTCTCTGTGGGAGCGAATCGGCCGTGAGGATGTATGAGGCAGGATCCGATCCCGCAGATAGCTAGGTCCCGAGCCATGGAGCGCTTTAAAGATGATGACTAACACCTTGAAGCGCACCCGGAAGACGACAGGCAGCCAGTGCAGCTCGCGCAAGAGCGGTGTTACATGGGTAAACCTTGAGGTTCCCATAATTGCTCGCGCGGCTGCATTCTGGACTAGCTGAAGTCTCCGGGTGCACCTCAAGGGGAGCCCCATGTAGAGAGAGTTACAATAGTCCAGTCGGGATGTCACGAGCGCATGAGTGACTGTGCGAAGGGCGTCCCGATCCATATGTGATGCCTACTAGTGATAGAACGCTAAGCAGTCGTATCTGCCATTAACTATTACAGTACGCAATCAGTATAGATGGAATATTAATTCTTACTTATATTATTAACTATTATTATAGATACTGTATGTTCTAAGGTCACTAACGGGCACTTTAGAATTAATTTTAAGAAATTCTGAAGAAATTGGTAGAATGGGAATTGTTCAAGTATGCAAGCTGCTTGTGATTGCAATTGTATGAAGCTTTGACTAAGTATCAGATTTGTATGTTTTTTGTGAATGCAGACTCATCTATGCACTTGAATAAACCTTTTGCCTATTGCATAAAAAATAAGATTATAGTTGAGGTAATAAGTCTCAACTAAATAGTTTGCTGGTCTCGTTCTTGATCTCATTGACAATTATCACTCTATAACTAGAAAGAAGTTTACCTGATGCATTTTTTAATGTAAATTCCATTCTTGTCAAAAAGAGATTTTCAATACCATAAAATTACTTTATGAACTTACTGTACTCTTACTCTCTCCCCCAGTAATTTATCACTACATAGTCATCCATTGTACATAGTATTCGTTAATATCCATTCCAGGTAATCCATATTTGGTGACCTTCAAGTGATAATATAAATAACTTTATTAAGTAGACACAAGATATTTGTTGCTCTTCTCCTTTCTAGCACATTTCCCAAAATTATATCCATCTCCAGAGAGCTAGATCTTCATATTTCCACACTAGGAGAATTTGAGCCTGGTCATTTGTTCTTGAGTTGGAATTCCACAGTAATTTGCAGGATGATCCATAGGTATTTTCAGTCTTCTCCAACACCAGAGTTCAAAGGCATGAATACACTTTCTGTCCTACTTCTTTAAAATTCAACTTCCATAGAATGTCAGAAATGTACCATTGCATGATCTGTTTTGATCTTTTAGTATACATGTGGTCCTCAACGTATGGCACAATTGAGCCCCAAATTTCCAGTACTAAGCAAGACTGTCAGAGTTTTGGCACCGTGACTAGTATTATGAGATAACCCCCAGGAGCATAACACAGTACATAGAGCCTTAATACAATTAATAGTGGTTTATATATACAGAAATATACAGACAAACACATGGAGATAAATCCCTTACCATTCAGCTACCAGCACAAGGAGAGAAAATGAAATACATGATGAGAGAGAAAAACTGCCCTCTAATAGCCATCTATATATAGACGTGTGTGAACCTCCCATCAGAGTCTTAAAAGGGTTATACCATAACTGCAACGAATCAGCCTCATTGCATCAGCTTACTGATTACAGCCTACAGCCTTTCATCCGCTGGCAGTTATTAAATCCTCAGTACCTTGATAAAGCCAGTTGATAAATGAGACATACAACCATTTTGCCATGGTTGTTAAGCAAATCACTGAAAGTGTGAAGTCAATCATGCCATTGAGTGAATCTGGCTCCTCCCATTGACTTTGCTTGTCAGAAGGTCTCTAAGAAGATTGCAAATGTCAGTGCGAGGATTCTGGAACACTGCAACCATTGTAAATCCATGCCAGTTGCCAAGCACCCAAAGTTTGATCTTGTGACTGTGAGGATGCTGAAATGGTCATAAATGTAAAACTTGGTCATAAGTCACTTTTTTCAGTGCCATTATAATTTTGCTCTGACATTAAATTAATGATTGTAAGTCAAGTCTACCTGTAGACACATCGTTAGCAAGGCCTTCAAAGTTGCTCTACAAAGTTCTAATCTGTAGCATGTTTCTTAACTTCTTGTTCTTTGGCTATTAATGGTTGACTAAAAGGCAGAAACTTTCTGGTACTTCAATTATTCATTTGACAAGTGTATTGTCATCATAATTAATAACATTTAGTAAAATTCTGAAGGTACCTGCTGAGTTCTGTCTGCAGAACACACAAATCCTACTTTGGCTGCATGGTTAGTGATCAGTGACATATATTACACATATAGAAGGTCCTAGCTTCAATCCCTGACATCTACATTTAGGCTCAAAAAGCTACTACTTAAAATTGTTGAGAGCTACTACTCAGAACTAGGCAGGACAATAAGATTATTCTGTGTATGAAGGCTTTTTATATTTAAGATGAAAGATGAAAGATTCCATTGGAAAGAATTAATATGGAGTACATAGAAAGTTCATCCGGAATCCTCTCCTTGTTTAACGGTATTTCATAGTGTAATTTTGTACCTTAATTTACTTTTGATCAGGAGGTGTTGAAACTGTGCATTACATCTTGTTTATTGAAAATGACTATTGCTGCTTAAAGTGAGCAACAACATTATAAATCAACAAAAACTGGTCAGAATTGAAGTTGAAATAGCAGTGTAAATATAGGACATATAATCCATTATTGGAAATAGTTTAAACAGCCATATTTAGCTAGTTTCCTCTAAAACAAGGCCACATTATTATATGATGATAATGATGATAAACAGCCACAGGGATAGCATGGATCAAATCTGGCATTAGCTTTCAGAATGTATTTATTACAGAGCTTTGCAGTGTGTGGCACATTCCCTGTGTGCTATTGTACTTGACTGTTGATTTATATCAAAGTTATGCTTTGAGTCTTAATAAAGAGTTGCCTTTCTACATGTTTCGCAATACAGAATTTGAAAGAGAATGTGAAAGCTGCTCCCAAGAGATTTCCAGGCAATCTTTCAGTTTACTAACAAGTGTAAACTCAACAGAGTACAGTAATTTACAAGCATCAATTGCAAACAAAATTCCACACAATTTAAATAATAGGATTGGGCAAAAATCCATGAATGGAGGCCTTCTGATTATTTGGCAGAGATCTGAAGTATTTATGGCATAACAATCCTGATATACCATCATCAGCTAATTTATGCATCAGCCATTGTTGAACCAGAAGCTGCTGAGTTATAGTTTGTAGTATTTTCTGCTGCCACAAATGATGTAGGTTAACTTTTAATTGTTGCTTTTCCATTTTCTTGGCAACATTCCCCATTAAAAGTGGAGGAGCCAATTAATTTAGTTGTTACAGCACCATTTCCTTACCTGGATTTTGACCTGAAAGATGGGTATCATTAAATTAAATAACTACAATAAGGTAAAGTTGTGGAGGAAATAAATATCTATCACCATGATAAGATGGCCTAATAAATGCTTCCCTACTTCACACCTAAAGTACATGTTGACTTTCATAGTAAATAGGATTTATTTAAACTCATCCACTCAGGTATATGTGATATAAGCTAGATTTATGCGGGAAGCTTATAATACATACTATAATGTCATCAGTCGTCCTATCTATTTCCAGTAAATCAGGAAAAGCTGCTGAAAGAAGGATTGCACTGACCTGTAAGCAAGAAGCAAATCTCTTAAGGAAAGGTGTAAGTGAAGGAGCAGGGCTGCTGCTTCTGAAAAACAATGGCAGAAAACTATGCATGTTTCGATATCCATATTATCAGATACTACAAGGTAGACAAATTCACTTTCCAGACATAAATTTTGGCTGTACAAAGAATTCTCAGTTGGGTTTAATGGAAAGTATTCTGCTGATCACAGTCTCTGTTAAATTATCTTAACTTTAATGAACAGATTCCTTAAAACAGGGTGCCCCCACCCGCTCATACAGAAGTGAATCTTGTAGTGAACATTTCCTTAAATTCCTTCCTTCATACTAATCACAGAAGGATGATTGACAATCATGCACTGTTGTACCACATAAAAGTACAAATTGGGCAGTGGAATGGATTCCTCAAATTAGAGGAAAGTGTCATACCATAATGAACTTACCATATTTTTCAGACTATAAGATGCACCGGTGTATAAAACGCACCAAGATTACAAAGAGGTAAGTAAAGAAAAAAATATTTGTCCTCCCCGGCCCCCAGGAGCAGTCTGCACGCTTCAGCAGGGCTGGGGGAAGGTAAAAACGCCCCCGTTTTTGTGGGAAACGGCCCGTTTTTCACAAAAACAGAGGTGTTTTTGCCTTTCCCCAGCCCTGCTGAACCCTGCAGAGTACATCTGGGGGCTAGGGGAAGGCAAAAATGCCTTCATTTTTGGAAAAGGAAAAAAAAAGTCAATTTTTTACAAAAATGGGATGCAGGGGCAGAGCTTTGGGAGGCCAAAAATGGCTGTATTCGGTGTATAAGATGCACCAACATTTCCACACTCTTTGGGGGGGGGGGTATTTTATACTCTCAAAAATACGGTAGTTTTTGTATAATTTCTTTAACTACTATTGCATAATAAAGAAATGTTTACTGTTTATCGTAATGTTTTTAGTAGTAGGCTCCTCAGTTTTCTTTTTGAGCATCTTTTGTTATCTACTTGTATTCATTTTGATGTAAATCTCTGTTCCTTTTTCACATTTTAGGCAAGGCTTCCATCTTCTGAAGGAAGGCTAAAAAACAAACTTTGCAGTGATGTTTCTAGTTAACTACTTTGGTTACCTCTTAAATCTGGAAATACATTTTCTGATGTTTAAGATACATTTCATCTTTATAAATTGTGGTAAACTTGAAATTTAGTGGGAAATTTGATCATGACTTTTCCTATTAAGTTTCATTGTTATATATGTGGTTTATTTATTTATTTATTTATAAATAAATCACAATAGATAGTGTTTGTTACCATTTGCAATCAACTCAAGGCCTCTTCGTGCATTAGGTCTGGATATGTTTTAAGAACAAAGTAAAAAATTAACAACAAATTATATTTTAGAGTTTGTAAAATCATTAACTGTTGAGATATGCAGTAGTCTGGTCTAAGGTGAACCATTCATTACAACTTTTTCCTCTTTTGTTGCACCCCTATTGTTATATTTAGTCTCAAGATTATCCTGAGCATTTTGGCTAGAATGGCAATAAGAAGCTCTCAGCACTAAATTACTTTGGGGCCTGGTACTTTTAGTCATGATAATTCCATTTCTAATTTGACAATTATGGCATCTTTGACATTGTCAGCAACACTGCCCCTCTGTATCCTTTCCTATCATACATATTATCTGTAATTACTTAAATTAATATTGAAATAAAATACAAAGTAAGAACTTCCTGAGTATTATTGATGTGCTGTTCATGCTGAAAATACCATTTTGTTCAGCAATGTTATATCATAAAGGATATGTTATGGTTTTTATGCTGTGCTGTGATTCATTTAAAAATGCTTCTCGTCTTTCTGAAAAGTTGTCAGCAAATAAAATTGTGATTAAGAGCTTAGAAGCAGCAAATAATTTTCAGTGATTATTTTTTGTGTGTGTATAGAATATGCTGTTGGAAAAAAATCATAGATATGAAATTCAACATTGGATAGAAGGCAGAGAAAGAAAGTTAGAATAGCCATTCCCTAGAAGTTCCAAGGGTATATCTGTTAGGGTGAAAGTAGTAAAGATATATATCGTCTGGCAAGAGTCTATCTATTTGGTATGAGCAAATAAAAAGTTGAACTTTAGCTGGATTGTCCTAAATTGTTACTGGATTGGGCCTGACAACACTCAAAAACAGTAGCAAATGAGTCAAGGCTGTGTGGATAATGGCAGACAAGGAAAGGAATGTAAATCCAGAATCTCTAAGAAAGAAAACGTGCCTTCAGTAGGTTTCTTTTCACTGACAAATCTGAGTCGGCTGTCTGAACCTTGAACTGGATTTACCTTCTCTTCTGCATGTTCTTACTGAAAAGAAAACTACTGAAGGCACATTTTCTTTCTAGTAAGAACATGAAGACGAAAAGGTAAATCCAGTCCAAGGTTCAGACAGCCAAGTCAGGTTTGTCATTCAGGCCAAGTTCAGGGTTTCAAAAATCACAGTCAAAATATCAGGAACAACATGGCAAAGCAGGAGATCAGATGGTTTGCAATGGAGAAACATAGATCGGGATTACCTCTTAAATCAGGCTGCAGCCAGCTATCTTTAATTAAGAGGTACTCCCATGGCTGGAATGGAGCTTCATTGAGCATATTTGTTGTGCTGTCTGCTCTATAGGTTCCAGCTATTCTAATGGTGTCATGTGTTTGATGGTTCTCAGGTGACTCCTAGCTTAATCAGATGATTCCTGAGGCTAATATTCCACTTCCAGCTGGAGTAGCGGCATCAAAATCTGAGTTCTGGGCGATAACAAACTGGACCTGAAAGGAAACTGGCAACCATTGAAGCAGAAATATTACATTTAGTTCTAGGAAGACACTTAACTGACCATTCTGCTACATTTTTCATCTGCTGAAACTTCCAGATACTCTTCAGGGGCAGCCCTGTGTAGAACATATTATAATGATCTAATTGGGAGGTGACGGACATGACTGGCTGAGAGTAGAGCCTCCTGATAGGGAAATGAGTACACAATATGAAATTGTACAAAAGCTCTCTTGGCCATGATTGCTCCTTGCTCCTTGAGTAGAAGTGGTGAGACCAGCAGGACCAGGTCTGTCTGAGGCAGTGCCACCCATCTAGGACAAAGATGGTAGATACAAGACCCCAAAACATAAAGCTATTTAGTCTTTTCAGGGTTGAGCTAGAATCTGTTGTGGCCCATCCAAATCTCTACAGCCTCCAGACACCAAAGATATAAATAGTGTGACCAAGTTTGCCTGGGGCAGAGATGTACAACTGGGTATTATCAGCACTGCTAATACCTCACCCCATGATGATTGATGACTTCAGCAGTGGCTTAATGTATGTAAATAGAAGTGGAGAGAGTACTGAACCCTGTGGTAGGATATCTCACCCTCAGTCAACACCAACAGGAACTGACCTTGGAGGAAGGAAGAAATCCAGCACAATATTGGATGAATTCCCACCCCACCCCCACTCCAAAAGCATGACCAATGCTGTGAATAGCATAAGCATTTGTCGAATAAAATAAGCATCTAATCCAACAGGCCAGATTTGAACAGGTCATCTGTTCAACTAAATAGCTAGGATGTGTTATCAAGGTGGTAAGGGCCTAATCCAGTGCTATTATATTAGATAACCATATCTGCAAAATATCTCATTATAAATTATGGCTTGAAGCATTGTTTTCCACATTAATTACAGTATTTAGTAACTAAAATATTTTGACATAGCTGTGAGTTGAACTGCTAAAAACTGTTTATGTGTGTGTATACGATATAATTATTACATATCCTACATGCAATTAATGTGATTGACTGTAACATATAAAATTAACTTTTCAAAACAATTTAAATTAGAAATCATGCAGAATTTTGAAAGCCACATTTTTAAAGAGACTATGTTCAGAAAATGTATTGAGCCAATCAACTAATTAGGAAATGCCAGAGTAATCAGATTGACACAACAAAATCCCACAGCTGTTTGTTAAATATATTCACAGCAGTGTTATATCATTGATTCTCCTGGTGTCCTCCTGATTGGGTTTGGGTATTACGGCAGAATTCCAGAAATTCTTAGACTTCAACCTAGACTTTGGAAAAGAGAATGTAGTTTTACTTTCTTCAGAGCTCCTTACCAAAATTCTTCCCCAAATCTGTTTTATCATAATTGAACTGAAATTGACATGGATTTAATGTTGAGTCTGCCTATCAGTTATGGAAAGTAGGTATTGCCTATAGAAGGAAGATAGAGATATCCAGCCACATACACAGAGTCTACATGCTTAGGCTCTGCAAGAGGGATTCTTTATAAAGGAATAAATAGCATGAATGATAGTGATAGGAATATTAACAATGTAATAAATCTGTGATTAGTCATCTGGAGTACCAGTTCCTTATTTGGACATTTTTAACATAGAAGGGCAAGTTGAATTAGAATAATTGCAGAGCTGAGGATAATTCTGTCAAATTCAAATCAGTTTATGCTTAATTTTAAATAGCCGCCACCCATATTCTTTACAATTAAGCAAATAATAATGCCTATGTTTCTTGTACTGACATAAAGTCTATTTCCCATATACACATAAGCCAAGCTTTAAATCTTCCTCATCCAATAAAAATATCTTGTTATAATATGCAGAATATAATAAAGAAGCAGAAGATACAATGACAGGTTGGAATAAATCTCAAAGCATAGTCTGAACGTTTACCAAGAGATTTATAGTGCATATTCAGATACTTACCGTAGTTTATAAAGGAAAATAAAACCATAGTAACTAAGCACTGGCCAAACATACAGTAGAATGTAAGATCAAGTTAAACTTTATTAAATGTAGTTGATAAATTCCATGGATTTTCTACAATCTCAGTTCAGGAAAAAAATCAACTACTGAAGATCTCAAGTGTAATCATAAAGCTCTCTGTTTGGAAATAACATATATTCGTATTCTACACTTACTTTAGGAAACTTGCTCAGACCTTCAGCAGGGCGACTTACAAATCCAAGCAGAGAGGAGTTCATCCTGTTTAATTTATCAGCTATATTAATCCACCAGGTTTGATAGAATATGTGTATTCCAGATCCCTTCCATACTTGTTATCATGGCACAGGACCTAGGCAGGGACCTTGCTCTATGGTAGCCCCTAACCTATCGAAAATCCTTCCCTATGAGATCCAGTAGGATCCCACCCTCCTATCTTCTAGAATACTCTGAAAAGCTGTTTTTTCTCATAAGTGTTGGGATAAGATAAAGGCTGGAACCCAGTAGAGTTGAATGTGAAAGTGTGGTGATGAATTGGTTTGGGGGCAGCAGGTATTTTTGTTGGGCTTTTTATAGTTTTTATACTTTCACTATTTTTCTGTGAAGGGTCGTGGTAGCTCAGTGGCTAAGACACTGAGTTCGTCGATCAGAAAGGTCGGCAGTTCGGTGGTTCAAATCCCTAGTGCCACGTAATGAAGTGAGCTCCCGTTACTTGTCCTAGATTCTGCCAACCTAGCAGTTCAAAAGCAAGTTAAAAATGCAAGTAGAAAAATAGGGACCGTTTTGGTGGAAAGGTAACAGTGTCATGCCGGCCACATGATCTGGAGACATCTTCAGACATTGTTGACTCTTTGGCTTTGCAACTGAGATGAACACTGCCCCCTAGAGTCAGGAACAACTAACACATATGTGCAAGGGGAACCTATACCTTTATCTTATTATTCTATGAAGAGCCCAGGGTTATGGTACATAAAGATGGGTGGTTACATAAATTAAAAAAATAAAAAAATAAGCAAGCAAGTCTCATAGCAAAAAAAAAAATTGCTCAGGCATTTAAATATATAAAAGTATCTTAGAAAAGCCTTTAATGTTAAACATAGGAATATTTTGATAGGCAAGCTATTGGAAATAGATGAAATACTACAATTGAAGGTTGTTAATGGGTATACCACCACCCTGTTGTGCATGGAGATGGGTTCTAATTACGGTGAAGATGAAGCCTTGTATATTAAAATTAATTAAAATTAATATTTATTTATAAAACATACCATTATTTGTACATTTAATCTAAAAGTCATAAATCTGTTAATGCTTTAATTGAATAGAAATGTGGACTATGCAAGTGACATCTTCTTAGTCATTGCTGTCTTCACAAAGAATACAAGTGAAAATCACATTGCTTGCCTGTTTGTCTAATGCTGTGCATCATTTACTCTTCACCTCACCTATGTGCGTCATTTACCTTTCATCTCACTTATCCATTAACTGTGGTTACAATGATGTTTGGTTATAAAATGTGGTTCTTAGTCCACTTTTGCGTGGCAACAGATCTTCTAATTTCTCTGATATAGTACAAGAAGTTTCTGATCCAGGGGTCAGGGTATTTTTGCAATTCCTTAGAAAGAAGACAGTAAGGCTCTTTCTTGTAATGGAGTGAATCCAGCAAAAAATGAAGGCAGGTGTGAATTTTCCCCTGAGCTTTGGCAAGGGAGTTGAGGTTCTGGATTTTTACTAATTTCTTCATTTTGTTCCTTCCTCGTCGTAATTGGATAGACAAGCTGTAGGAACCCACATCCATTAGCTGTTGTCATCTGAAGCAGAGGAAATTATTTTTTCCCCTAAACTAAGCTCTGGTAATAGCTCTTCAAAATGGATTTGTTAGGAAAGGTTGTGGATTTGGATCTCTTAAAATTCCAGCTGTTTGTTAAAGCCTCAAGTCTGAGTTAGTCAGTGAAAGCTTTCCTTTAAAAGCGCTCTGAATGATTCTTTGAGTTATTTTGCTCCATTGGGAAATGAATAGACTACCTGAGGTTTTGCCCTTGTGGTGAAACCATAGCCCTTTTCCCCAAGAAAAAGCATAATCAGCTTGTAACTTTGCCCAGCCCATCATGGGTCTGTTTTGCTGTGAACCTAACAGAAATCATGTGAAAATTCAAAAATGAGAAATGTTTTGTGCTTGAGGGAGGAGGTCCATAACAGACATTGCCGAAAAGCAAAGGGAATTATTCACAGCACTTGAACAGAAAAGGTCTCCGAAGATGAGAATTTTTAGACTTACAGCTATTCTAGAGAATTTGGTTTTGAGAATGAAGCAGGTCTTTTGTATGGGATGTAGAAATGCAGTACTGCAGACAGCAAGGCCAGGGAGAGCTAGTCAATTATATATTGTGGGAAAGACAGAGAAATAATGTATTTGTCAGCTGGGACATTAGCTTGCTGTTCTATTCTATGTTTTCCTGAAAATAAAACCTCCCAGGATAATAAGTCCAATCGGGCTTTTGAGAGCATGCGCTAAAATAAACCCTCCCCAAAAATATTGCAACACAGCAGCAGCCATGAGGTGACCATGCTCACAGCCTCCTGCACCACAAAAATAATAAGACCTCCCCCAAAATAAGGCCAAGCGCTTATTTCAGGGGTCAAAAGAAAATAAGACCCTTTTTTATTTGGGGGAAACATGGTATGAATTTGAGGTTGTTTTGCCACTGCATAATTTATTTTATACTGTCCATAAATAGGTGTTACTGATTAGTATTTGGAGAAATTCTTGCCCTAAAATGTACAAAATGTGCATTTTAAAAAATCACATCATACACCTTATTTCATTTGAAACAATAATTGATCATTGTTTTCTCAGAGCCTTGGATTTTTAAATCTTCCTGGCTAGGAAAATGTTTTATAACAATTTAAGGGAGATGATCTTAATAGCTAACAGTAGATTATACATTTTGGTAAAGTAGAAAATAATCATGGTAATTTAGCTCTAATTCTGGCTTATTTCTTACAGGTTATTACTGATACAGAAGAAATTTGGATAACATTTCTACTTATTAAAAAAATAAAATAAAATCCATGTGTATTCAAGAAATCTGTCATGATATTGTGACCTTTTAGGCTAATTAAGATGTATCCTATTATGGATTTTCAAATAATGCTAGGCAAAGTTTCTCCAGTTTAATTTGGAAGCAACATAGAATGCTCACTCATTCTTGAAAATCTTTATTTAAAAGTATATATTTCTTTTTAAAAACCACTTCATATTCCAACACAGCACCCAAACCACAACACACCACATAGCCAACCACCACACAAAAACTAACCCTACCATACACAAAAGGTGTATCGGAAATTATAGCCAGAATTGTCCAATTCCTAGGAATAGCAATAGCCACAAACCCACAACCACACTCTGCCAGGAATTATCCAGAACCAAAGACAAGATATAGAAGGATGAAAGAAACAATACACTCTCCAAAATCAACTGTAACAATTGCGACCAATTCTATGAGGGACAAACATAATGTTAATTAATACCAGGATCCGTGAACACCAGCTTGCAGTCAAATACTACAATCCCAAATTCTTAATCTCTACCCATACCAACACTAAAGAGCACCAGTTTGATTGGAGCAACGCAAAAATCATCAGCCACATTACCACCCACCACACTCATGAATTTATGAAACCCTGGCACTCCACCCACAATCAATTCCATCAACAGACAGAGATTGAGCTACAACCAATCTATAAACTTCTCAGAATCCAAATCAACTACATAGCCAATCAGAGATAGTACCGATCCTCAACCAACCCACACAAGCTCCCCCACCACTAGCGCTTCATTTCCCAATGACCCTCACCTGATGTAACCAACCCATCACAAGATCCATCACAAGACTTTCATTGATGACTCATACCTGACCCTCTCTTGACACACCCACACCTGACCACCTATTGACCACGCAAAGCCCTTATGAACAGAAAAACTCTGACATCCCCTAAACTGTGCTGAAGATGTTACCTAGTCTAGTAATGAAATGTTCAAAAACCAACCCATAAGCTTTGAGAACAAACCATCACCCCTATATCTTTTTACCTAAAAAGTTTTATTTTCACTCAGAATAACATAGAAGTGTCATGACATACATACCAGACCTTGGGTAGACATTTGTAAATATATAAAAAAAATTGTTTATGAACACCTGGGGTCTTATTGTTTGTAACCTCTACTTCATGTGTACTCATGATGTAATCTCCATTTACTCATATGTAAAGTAATATTTTTTAATAATTAGGTAAGAGGTTGCCAAATTTTCTCAGTTCACAGCATCCCTTTATATCTCAGTAATTTTTTCACGTCGCCTTCAGGCCAAAAGACTGCTGAAATTACAGCTTTACAAATGGATGTCACAGACATTAACATATCCCATGGTGCTTCTGTGAGTTTGTTGTGGTGCCCAGGGCATTGCAGCACACAGTTTGGGATATACTAGTTTATGTAATAAAGATGTTGATTGACATAATTTGGGAAACATGAGGTTAGGTTATCTGCTCAATGTTCTATATTTATTTCTCCTTCCTCAGTCATGATGGTTTCCTTGATCAGCTCTGTCTTTGGAGCTACTCTTTGGATTAAAAGAAAAGAGGCACTTGTGTAGTTTCTTAGCTATTGAATAAAAAAAAGATTTCTAAATAACTATATATCTATACATGAAACATGACAGAACACAAAATTATTTTATACTGTGTCCTCCTAAGAAGAACTGGACGTGAACCTCAACTTATAAGTAGAGAAATTTGTGTTCTGGAGTAAAGAAAAATGACTTTGCAAACATAGAAAAGAGAGAGAGAGAAACACACATACCCCCCAGCTTTGTCATGATTTCATGAAAATTCCAAGATATACACATCTACACAGAAGCTACTCTTTCTAATAGGAATGGCTAAAAAGGGGGGGGGGGGAAACAGGCTTGAGATGGCATAATGGAGATGGAAAAGAAATGGAGGTTATGAAAGAACTGTTTAGACATTGCAAAAAGGATTTAAATTCATTAAGCAAACAGCTAATCTTCAAGCTTATCATCAAACATATGTAATGTTGAGATCAGGATGTCTGATTGATTTGCACTTCCACTCATTTGATTGTTTCCAGATGTTTTCTGTTCTTCTCAGAGAATATTCCCTGGAAATTGATGGATTGGGTATGGAAATTGGTCATCATGGCAGATTCTATGTCTAACTGTAGAATGTTTTACAGCAGGGGTCTCAAACTCAATTTACCTGGGGGCCGCTGGAGGCAGAGTCTGGGTGAGGCTGGGCCTCATAAGGGATTCCTTATATTAATATTAATACTAATATTAATACTAATATACTTTCATATCACGGGGGGGGGGACAAGATACCGTCCTGCGGGCCGCAATTGGCCCGCGGGCCGCGAGAATGAGACCTCTGTTTTACAGAGTTTTCATAGTCTATGAAGTTAAGTCAAATTAAGAATTGCCTTGGATCTTATGAGATGGCAATGGAATCTACTGGAGAACGTATATAAAAGTACTTGTTAAAAATCTGTTAAATCTGCATACCTCAACTAGAGTTTAAAAAAATATAAGATCATATTTTTTCCCATATTTATCTCAAGCTGCATCAGTTTATGAAATGATTTTGTCAGAGCCATTTTCATTAACACTCTTTATGGAACTGTGATGTGTGTGTGTGTCCAATAATTTAAACGATCTTGATTTAGGGTACATGAGGTGCATCCATACACTGTATATTGTGGCACATGTATAAAATCCTGTTCGCCATTCCATGTATACATAATGCATTAGGCTTGTAAAATACACAAAATTTTATTTAGATTTAATGGGCATTCTGCTTTAACAAACGCCCCTTCCCTCATTAGTCAGCTAATTGGGAGTTTAAATGTATTTAAGCTTTAATGCACTTATTACAGTCTATATTTTTTGTATTTAATTTCTTCCTAACCTCATTTACTTTCTTCTGTAGTCTGTATATGCAAATATTCTTCTCAAAATATTTTAGGCATGCAATGAATTAAACTCTTATTTCATGAAATTTTATGTAGTTATCTATTCATCTTTAAAGATCTGCAAGACCGCTACTTTGGTGCAACAGATTAATAAGGTTACACTTGTGTAAAAAGATTCTGCTGTTGTACTGTAGCAACACCTCACCCTAAATATTTTATTCCTGCTGATCAGTTCTGTACATTCATTGTAGCTTTTGTTTTATGGATCTTGGAGCACTTTTTAAAACAGAAGATGAAAGCTTTTTCTCATCCCACCTGAAACTATAAAATATCAGGTTGTTGAGTTATCCATGATTATTCAGACTGAATTATTTCTTGTGCTATATGGCCTATGATTTTAAAGAGTAACTTGCTTCTTAGTACTCTTTGCAAAGAGGTGGTCTGTTTACAACCTTGCTGCCTTTTCAACTAGCCATTTTTAATTTGTTGATTATGTCAGATTAGTTTAATATGTTCCAAAAGTTTGATGAAATAAAATTGCGACTTTCATCTCAATGTATGTTTATCTGGTTCTCCCTGCTTGTGGTCTACTTCTCATTTTGAAATCATGATTAATAAGAGCCTGACCAATAGATCAAGTTCAGACTATGATCAGCAAACAAAAATGGTAATTTGGAAAGTGGTGAGGAGACCTTCCTGTTCATTATTGGGGACAAGAGCTAAAATGAGTACAAGTGATTGCTTAGGAAAGGAGAAAGTAAAAGACTTGTGTCCAAATGTTTTTTGATCCTTTCAGTATGGCAGGGATTGAGAACTATATAAAGTTTGTGGACGAAGCCGCAGTATGCCCATGTTATTTGCACATGTACATCTACACGCCTGCTTTAACTTTCATGCATATTGTCTCTGATAAATGTATGAACATACATGCCCACTTTAACTCACCACCCACATGTCCTATTATAGAATCTCACATAGTCAAATCCAATTCCATTGACCTATACATGTTCATGTTGTTCAGTATTCATACATATTTTAACACTATTCACATTTTCACATTCACTGTTCACTCTTGTTTCATGCATGTATAAACACATATTCTATCTCTGACTTTTCAACTCCCATGTTTTCTTTTAAGGATCACTAGGAGAAAAGGTAAGGCTTTATTCATCCTGATTTAGAGTAGAGAATATATGAGATAACTCATTCCTGCATATCCTCTTTTCCCAATACAATTCCATGGATTGATGGACTCCCAATGTTTTTTTTTTTTTTTTAAGGAATATTTCTGTGAGGTCAACATGTAATTCATATGCCTCAGGTCGCGTAGATATGAAATAAAATAAAATTAAAAATAACTCATTTTAGTCCCCAGGGCTGTCGTTTTAGAATGTTATAGACAGAAATCGGGAAAAGGGCAGCAAGTAATAGCTAATTCTTAGAACAATAAAATGAGTTTTGTGAATTGTAGTGTTGAAATCTATTCCACAATTTGGATTAGCTTGTATCCATTTATTGTATCATTTTTAATGTGGCTTGGGGCTTACTGGAGATTTAATTGCAGAGCTCAAGCCATTTTCTGGGTCTCAGATGTCAAACATCTGTTTTTCTATTTGGTTGGTAACTGTTTCTCAGAGACGTGAATGTGCTAATTACAGATGTGTAATAAATATTTTGTTAGATATTTTTCTTGTTTAAACAAAACTGTTAAGACAAAAAGGTGTGAAAAAATTAATGATTGTGAATGGGGGAATTGTAGAGAAGCTATTTTAATAATTTGCAT
The DNA here is from genome assembly GCA_039707465.1 of Rhabdophis nuchalis. Lineage (NCBI taxonomy): Eukaryota > Metazoa > Chordata > Lepidosauria > Squamata > Natricidae > Rhabdophis > Rhabdophis nuchalis. Next base: position 62,254,802 of record CM077644.1, read on the forward strand.
CAACCTTCATAGTGAAAAATCCTGGACCCTATACTCTACACTCATTCTGAACTAGCAATTTGAAGGAGGGTCAACATAAAGGTGATGCATCAAGTCTAATTAAAGCTCACATCATTAAACATGGGTGAGATTACATACAAGAGTTCCTAAATCAAATTGGAATTTGCTGATTCTCCAGCAAAGCATGTCACTAAAATTGTATTCTGTTCCAGAGGACAGAATAATAGCCGAGTCATTGGCAATTTTAATTAATATTTTATGGGAATAGAGGCAGTTAAAATGTTACCTTATGTAAATTTCTAGAATGTGCTATTAAGTCAAAATGATTATACACATATAGAAATATAATCCTTGCTGAGAGAAAAATCAGCATGGCTCCTCCACAAAAGAAGTCTTTCTTTATTGGTTTTTCATTACACTTTAGTTAGATTTATATAGAGTACAGTTCAGTTGGTTGGTTGGTTGGTTGGTTGATTGGTTGATTGATTATGTGCCATCAAGATGTTTCAACTCCTAGACCAGACAGTTACATTTTCTCCCTGATGATCTATCCCTAGCTGATCTTTAAGTCTCCAATAGCCACCGAAACATAGTCCATCTGCCTTTCTGTTGATTGCCCTTTGCTTTTCTTCCCTTTCATCCTCCCTATCATAGAACATTTTTCAGAGAACTATATTGGCATGGTTTATTTGGTTCAAATTATACTTTATTTCTCAATTCAGACAAGTTCAATGTGATGATAATAGCTATTACTGCCCTGCCTTCCTTACACTATCCAGAGTTGTGCAGAACAAATATAAACAGGTATAAACATTTTTTTCTTAAAATTTATTTTAGGTTTCTTGAAAACACCAGTACTCTTCAGTTTTGCTTAGCAACTGACTTTTCATTTATAATAGAGCAATAGATTCCACATTGAAGCTCTTATTTGATATATTAATTCACCTCTTCTTTATAGTTACCTTTATCTTTCTCCTGTAGCTATTCTCTTTGTATGTTATTTCCTGTTCTTGATTCTCTTTATATCCCCACCTTTTTCAGTTGAAGAACAGCTATTTTTGTTTTTCTCTTAAAACTTTAAGGAGCTACTCTGACATGCCCTCAAGCTCTATGTCCATGTACCACAACAGAGAATTCTTTGTATCTTCACAGTGACGATAAGAAATTTTTGTACAGCATGGTTCACTTCTGTTCTTATTACCAAACATTTTGCATATTTTAACCCTTTAATGTTCATTATGCATTTCTGATAAGTTATTCCTACATCACAGATGTTGTCTGTAATCTGTCTGCTTCTGGTGAATGTTTGTAAACTTGTCCTTTCTGGGTTTGAACATTTGTCACATCATAATCCTTTTTCTTTTTTTCACTAAGGATTTGTTATACTTTAAGAGTTCCACACACAATTGTCCATAGTCTGTGATAAAAACGTATCCTTAATAGTTGAGAATATCAGAATGTTCATTAATATATACCTAAAAACTCTTTAATGTTTATTGATTTAGAACTCTAATCAGGCTCAGAAAAATATCTAAAAGGCTAATTTGAGATTATACAATTGTTAGTTCTAGTCTTATCCTTATACAGCATACTATAAATCTCTTTCTATATATGCTTATCTGTGAATTACAAATTGAACTCTCCTGATCTCAAAGAAAACATTTATTATTTGTCTTCAGAATTTAAGGAAAAGGGAAATTATGAGGGAAACAGCCTGGTAAAGTACTACTATTATAAAGACAATGTTATAAAGACTATTCAGACCTAATGATGAAAAAAGTATAACTTGGCTCAATGATAGAGCAATTTCTTACATATAAAGATTCCGGATATGATTCTTAATATCACCTGAAACTATGGAAAATTGATGCATCCCACCTGTGCCATGGTGACAGATGTTAGAATGCAGTATTTCAGGCTAAATCTGCCAACTGTCAGCAATTCGATTCTCACTGACTCCAGATTGACTCAGCCTTCCATTCTTCTGAGGTCAGTAAAATAAAGACCCAGATTGTTGAGGGCTATATGCTGACTCTGTAAACTGTTTAGAGCAGCTTTCCTCAACCTTTCTGGATTGGTAGCGGGGGGGGGGATGTTTTTGTGTGAGGCGCAGGTGTGTATGCACGCGTACAGCTTCATTTGTGTAAGTGGCAGGCATGCACCACTTACCGCTCGTGTGAGTAGGGCTGTGACCGCCGCCACTTGCCCAACACTCATGCAGCCCAGTTACAAATAGACTTCCGCCCATTAGTGGGCCACAATCCACAGGTTGGGGACCCCTGGTTTAGAGAGCGCTGTGAAGCACTATGAAGTGGTATATAAGTGCTATTGCTATCGTCAGTTAAGTGAAGCAATGGTCAGAATTGATATAGAGCAGCTTTTGGTGTCCATACTCTTCCCTCTCTTTGCTCCACAACATGGCTGCCAAACATAGCAGAGACCCATTTAGTCCAAAATGAGAGAAAGATAAATGGTACTAAACAAGAAAGATGCAAAAAAACAACTCCATAAAGCCCTGATAGGTACTGGTGTTAGAATCTGGCCCTCTCTAATTTCCCTTTTCAGCACAGTAATGCCAGTAGTATTTGCTCTTTTATTTAGGCATCCTAATGGGTAATAGTAGATCTCTTTTAAAATAATTTCCCATCATCAGTTCACATTATAGCACCAAATCCAAGCTTTGAAATTCCTTTTTATGTACCTCTATTTCTTATTCAATGACACTAATGTAATGGGGTCATGCAAGAGGAGCATTAAAGTAGCCTGAATTTGTTAGGATCTGCATTTACACCTGTAAATGCCTGTACATCACCCTGAGTCACGGAAGGGAGAAGAGCGCTATAGAAATTTAAATAATAAATAAGTAAGTAAGTTAATTAATTAATTAATTAATTAATTAATTAATTAATTAAGATTCAGAAAGAAATTTATTTAAAAACTTTAGCATATTCCCAAAGAAACCCACACAAGCATTTGGACTAATCTCAAAAAGCATTAGAAGGTATTGTGGATACATTTTTTCAAAAGTATTAAGATAATATTTTCACAAAAGCCACTACTCTTTTGCAAAAAGGAAAAGGCCTGTTATCCGTTGTTGATCTTTCATAGGAAAAGTTTTACCAGATTCATCATGCTGTAAATATTCCAAATAATAGCTCAGCTAAAAGGATGATTATTATGCAGTAAATAGTTCGATTTGATTTTCATTTCTCAATAAATTAGTATATCTGTTCCAGTTCCTATCACATTTAGCCACAGTGGCCAAAGGGGAAGACTTGGAAACTAATTAATGTTTAAGATGCTAAAGGTTTTCTCCATCTCTTCTACCATACCTCTATTTCAAGTATCTCGCCTACTGAACATAAAATGGTAGCATCTAAATCCTGCTCTGAATGCATCTTCTACATGCATTCAAAAAAACAATACATGCTTATCTCAACTGTCTGTACTAGGAAGCTAAGCCTTATAAGACCTAGTTATTGTTTGCATGGGAGAAGTCCAGGAATACCAGAATTGAGAGGTGGAAAAGAAATATTCTTTAAAAAGGCAATTGCAATCATAAATTTAGGACTACAAATAAAGCTTAATGGACCTATCCATGAAAGTATCAGGAAGCAAGTTTAATTTGAAGGTGAATTTAAATCATTTCTCTTGGAGAAAGCTCTAATGCTGGGAAAAAGACAAGAATGTCCAATAGCAAGGTAGACGGCTATAATGATACCACTCAGTTACAATGGTAATGAGTACACTATTGGAATACTTGAAAGATCAGGTTAAGGACAGATAAACATGGAGAAAATCTATCTATGTGGTGACTAGGAGTTGGCAACAATTTGATGACATATGATCAATCAATCAATTACACTATGTACATTCAATGCCTGCTTGTTAATATTCTAAATAGGCAAAGCATAATTAATTTATAACAGAATAAAATAAGCTTTATTGCCAATTTAGCAACAGTGATCAAAAATATTTTCTGACAATGACATGTGACAACAGAGTAGTCAGAGTGTAGAAGTTGGTGGAGAGCTAGTGGCATTCCTGTCTATACAATATGGAATTTACAAAGGAGTTCTCTAAAAGGTTAAGTTGTAAAAATGCAGTGATAAGATGCAGTTTATAGTACCTTAGTAAGTGCTACATGTAGAGAAAATGCAGCAGAGACACCAAAATGTACATTTTGAAATCCATGATGGGGATGAAAAAAAAACCATTCATCTAAAAGCCAATTTGAAATAGCACTGAGATTAAAAAAATAAAACAAGCTTTTAAAATGCCAAGTTTGATGTAACCATGGTGGAGAATAAATGGTGCTAGTTTTCAGCTGAAGAAATCAAAGATAATCATTTTTTTAAAACAGTTTAATTCTCTCAAATTCAGAGGCAATGCATTCAGAACTAGCATCTTTCCTAGGATAGACACTGTTCTTTAAACTCCTTTTAAAATCTATCCAACAATAGGAGTCTATTTGTCTATATTATAAGGACTTTTTACCTTTTTAGAGTATGTTAAGCTGCAATTTCCTCCCTTCGGTATTCCTCTGAGGTCACTACTGGTAAAACACATCAACATTGTTCAGGCATTTTACATGGAGTAGTAACTTTCTTTTAACTTCTTATTCAAACACAAGATGTGAGTGAGCGAATGAACAAATGAACGAATACAGCTTTAGATAAAGTCTGATTTAAGAGAAAGTGGTGATTCTAAATCATGTAGTGCAAATATTTCATTCTAATGTAAAAGAGATTCGACATACTTCAGAAGCAGACTGAATTCCTCAACAGCTGGGAAAGCAACCTGGAACATATACTATCATTTTAGGCTTCATACTATTTGAAGGATAATTATTGGGCTACAAGTAATAATTAAAGCATCATAATGGTCTGTTTGGGGTCTTAAGGTCTGTTCTCTGCTCTCTGTCATCATCCAGGTCAACAGGTTTTCTTTATTTTGGTTATTTTGTGGTCATGTCCTGTTTTAACCATGTGATAACTATTTTGACCATCATGTTGTTTAGCTGATCCCATCCAAATCTTCTTCCCCCCCAAAGGATAAAGGCTTTCTAGTTGGCTTTCAAAGTGCATTTGCTTACGATTATCTAATCGCTGTTAGTCATTCTGACTGGAAGTGAGAATTACAGTCCAATATATCTGGCAAAGGCCTAGTTTGGGAAAGACCTGTATAGACTTAGGAAGACTTTTTGCGTTATTTTAATAGGTATCTTTGATGGAAGAATGAAAACCAACATTCTTGTTCACAGGTTCTCCTTTGAGAAATTTTCAAAGTATTCAGCTAATATACCAGGGGTGGGTTTCAAAATTTTTGGAACAGGTTCTGTGGCTTGCTGGCCATGTGACCGGGTGGGAGTGGCTTGCCGGCCATGTGACCGGGTGGGAGTGGCCAATTTGGAAAATGTGAAACTCACTTAACAATGGTCTTGGTTAGCAACCAAACTTTTGGGCTTAATTGTGGTCATAAGTTCTCTCTCTCTCTCTTTCTTTTTCTTTCTTTCCTTCTGTCTTTCTTTCTCTCTTTCTCTGTCTCTCTTTCTCTGTCTCTTTCTTTCCTTCCCTCTTTCTTTCTCTCTCTCTCTTTATTTCTTTCTCTTTCTCTCTTTCTTTCTTTCTCTCTTTCTTTCTCTTTCCCTCTTTCTCTCTTTCTCTCTCATTTTTTCTTTCTTTCCCTCTTTCTCTCTCTCTTTCTTTCTCTTTCTCTTTCTTTCTTTCCCTCTTTCTCTCTCCCTCTCTTTCTCTCTCTCTCTTTCTGTCTCTTTCTTTCCCTCTCTCTCTTTCTTTTTTCTCTTTCTTTCCTTTGTCTCTTTCTTTCTCTTTTTCTCTGTCTGTCTTTCTTTCTCTCTCTCCCACTTTCTTTTTCTTTCTTTCTCTCTCTCTCTCTCTCTCTCTTTCTTTCTCTTTCTTTCTTTTTCTTTTTCTTTCTCTTTCTTTCCCTCTTTCCCCCCTCTCTTTCCCTATTTCTCTTTCTCTCTCTCTCTTTCTTTCTTTCCCTCTTTCTCTCTCTCTCTTTCTTTCTCTCTCTCTTTCTCTTTCTCTCTTTCTGTCGCTTTTCTTTCTCTCTTTCTCTCTCTCTTTTTTCTCTTTCTTTCCTTTCTGTCTCTCTTTCTTTTTTCTCTCTTTCTCTCTGTCTGTCTTTCTTTCTTTCTTTCTTTCTCTCTCTCCCACCTTTTTTCTTTCTCTCTCTCTGTCTCTCTCTCCTTTGTTTGCCCATCTGTCACTCTGTGTGTGTGTGTGTGTGTGTGTGTGTGTGTGTGTGTCTGTCTGTCTGTCTGTCTGTCTGTCTGTCTCGCATTCAGGCACTTAAATCACTCATTTTGTGTCTCTGTTTATCTTTCTCTCCCTCCCTCCCATTCTCTGTCTCTGTGTGTGTCTGTCACTCTCTGGTTCCCCCCTCCCTCCCTGTCTCTCTCTGTGTCTGTGCCTCTGTCTGTCTGTCGTCGTCCCCGCCCCGCCCCCACCTCCGCGGAGCCTCCTCAGCCCGGGTCACTTGCCTTAGCCTGCCCCAGCTGCCTTGCCGCCCGCCGTGCTTGGTCGCTCTCTCTCTCGCTCAGGCTCCTTCCAGGAGCTGAGAAGCCTCCGTGTGTGTGTGTGTGAGGAACGGCAGCCCCTGGAAACGATGAGTGGCCAGCATGCCGGCTGTGGAGGGAGGGAGGGGGAGGGAGGAAGGGAATCGCGCGCTCTGCCCAGGGGGCTGCCCCCTCCTCCTCCTCTCTGCAGCGGTGGCGGCAGCAGCAGGGGCTGGGGCGGCGCGGCGCTGAGGGAAAAAGAAGACAATGCAGCCGCCTTGCTTGCTTTCCTGCCTGCCTGCCCAGCTGAGGGAGCAGCAGTTAGCAGCGGCGGTTAGCCCCCCCCCCCCCCCGGGCATCCAGCGATTTTAGCGTTGGCTGGGCGGCGGGGGGGGCGAGGACGAACGCGGAGGACTTACTTCCGGGTCCACGGTCGAAAGGGAACGCTCGGGATCGGGAAATATGACGAAAGGGCTTGCGCGATCCCGGGCGAACCCTTAGAAACCCACCCCTGTAATATACGCAAAATCAGAATGGATTTCTTTTCCTGCTCTCACAGCCAGTGCAATATCCTCTATGCAGAGCTAATGAGTAATTGGAAATGTAAGCTGTAATTGTTTCAATAAAGTTCATAGATGTGGCTGAATGCACACAGAGAATAAAATTGCTAAATAAACCACAGTTATCGTGTAGTAACTTTTCTTCCGTTTGCTGTTCTGTAAAAGACAAAGGATTATTTACAGATCTTTATAAAAAATTAAATGTGTTTACTGAATATTCTGTTAGGTAGAGGTGGGAAAACAAAAGATGCCACTGTAATAGTTCTTTTGTAGCTTCTGTTTCACATCAGAATATCAGACATAAACACTTGAAAGAGTGCTTGCAGATTTGGAGAAGAAGAGAACCAAGCCCTTATACAATAGGGAGCAAAGATGAATTACCAGAGACAGGAGAAAGGAAAGTGAATCAAGAATTCTCTTTGGGTTGAAGTAAAAAAAAAAAAAAAAGGAAAAATGCCTTGAAAGTTAATGAAGAGAATGTCAATTTTAAGTAATAAAAGTGAGAGAATTTGTAAATATTTTGCGATATAAAACAGCAAAAGGAGGGAAAGAAAGTACAATAGAATCAGATAGGGAAGAGAGAGAGACCCTAGATCACCCTGATAAGGGGAAAAGAAGTTCTGTTTAGAATACAAAGTTTAAATATTGCTCCCTAATATTTATTAAAACAAGGTTTTTTTTGGGGGGGGGGGAGAATAACACAAAATAAGCACTCAAAGTGTCCCATTATTAGAGTTCTAGATTATGGCAGATCTTTACTATTTCTGACAAATGCACAACTGAATATATTTATTTTTTTCTGACCAACTTTAAAGCGTGTAATCATGTAAAACATAGCCGTTGACAGCAGAATTTTAATTCTTGCCAGCCTTTGGCAGAAAAGCAGTACAGCAGGAATAAATTGCAGATTGTACTGACTCTGTAGCTTAACAAATTCACTGTTAACGCCATTACTTTAATTACTTAATTTCTAAAGTAATTAAACTCTTAAACAGTATTAAACTCTTATCAGCTGCTTCATTGCCAATTCCTGCTGTTGTCATTAGAATAAGTTGCATCATTCAGTTACTGTGTTTAGACAATGACTGACTGGATTTGCCCATTGTACAGAACCAAAATTTGGGTTTATTCAATTTTGGTTTACCACATTGTATGAATTCAGCCATTGTAGTTTGTGAGCAGGTTTTTTACATTTTCCTGCCCTATGTAAACCCAGACAGTTTACTTGTTTATCAAATTTATATGGCTGCCCATCTCACAAAAACTAGTGAGTCTGGGTGGCATGCAAGAAAACTTAAAAAAAAGTCAATAGATACCCCCAAAAATAATACATGTTCTTATTATTAATTTATTTATTATTAACATCATCATCATTATTCTGTGGTTATCTTTGGTGAGATTCACAGCCTTTGGGGCTGGTTGGTAGCTCAACAGCTCGAGTCCTAACCAAGGACCTAGGAACTGTTAAGGTAACGTCGGAGGATATAAGCTGTTCCAAGCAGGGTGGCCCTTTGTACAGTCAAAATGCTCAAGTCCAGCAAACCTAGAACCTCCACATAGCAAGGCAGTCCCCTAGGTATTGCTCCAAGGGCTCCAATCACAATCGGGACAACACACGACTTTCTCTTCCACAGTCGCTCAACTTCAATTTGCAAGTCCCGGTATTTTGTGATTTTTTCTTGCTGCTTATTTTCAATTCGTGCATCACCAGGTATTACAATGTCAACGAACCATACTTTTTTCTTTTCAATTATTGTTATATCAGGTGTGTTGTAGGACAAGTGCCTGTCAGTCTGAATTCTGAAGTTCCACAAGATCTTGACTTTCTCATTCTCTAAAACTTTTTCAACCTGATGTTCCCAGTGTTTTTTGCTGTACTCAAATCCAAACTTCTGGCACAATTTCCAGGGAATGATCTTAGCAACACGGTGTGGCGTTGTAGGTAGTCAGTTTGTGAAATTTTGCTGCACCCATTGATCAGGTGGTTGACTGTCTCATCTTTCTCATTACAGAGGCGACATTTGCTGTTGGTGGTAACATGTTGAATTTTTGCCTTCATGCATTTGTGGCTAAGACTTATTCTTGAGCTGCCAAAATAAAGCCTTCTGTTTCTTTTTTCAGTACTCCCGATTTTAATCAGTTCCAAGTTAGTTTTTGGTCAGCTTTGCCTCCACTACTTTTCAAGTATTGGCTATGCATAGCTTTGCTTTTCCAATTTTCAGCTCGTTTCTCAATTACTTCTTTCTTATATTCAGCTTTTGACTTAGTTGTCTTTAAAAGGCCTCCTTTATTTACTTCCTTAATCATTGGTTCTTCACTTTTCGGGATATAATCATTCAAGCTGTGTCTTTCTTCTTCCATAGTCTGCTTTACTTGTAGGAGTCCTCGACCACCTTCTGCTCTTGATAGATATAATCGGTCAACATCACTTAGGGTGCAAAGCATGATTCATTGTCATAAGCTTCCTCGTTTTTCTGTCCAAATTGTCCAACTCCATCTGGGTCCAGTCAATTATTCTGCAGAGTATCGAATCACAGGTATAGCCCAGGTATTTATGGCTTTTATGATGTTTCCTCCAGCCCCAACCTTTGTAGCTTAGCGGCCCAGCTAGGGGGGGAGAGGGGAACTGGGATGCACAAATGGCAGGCCAGTGTGCATGCACATGAAGCTTTTGCACAAGTGGCGGGCCAGCATACATACACAGCTCATGCTCTGCTCCCCATGGCCCAATTCCGAATAGGCTACAGCCCAGTAATGGGACACAGTCTAGGGATTGGGGACCCCTTATGTAAGATATTCCAAGTAAAGCTGCCTTTTGCAACTGACTGATGGTGAGTTGATTTTTGTCAATCCTGATGATATTCATGTCGTGTTCCCTATGTTTTGGGATAGCACCCAAAATCCCTATTATTGTTGGTATTATCTTTCCTTTCTTATACCATAGTCATTCTACTTCCATTTTACAGGTCTTTGATTTTGTGATTTTTCTCCAGGGCTTTCTCTTATATTCTGCTTTGCCTGGTACTGCAATATCCACTGCTAAGACTTTTGTCTTTCTTATCGACAATAATTAAGTCTGGGGTGTTGTGTGGCAAGTCTGTTTGAATTCTGAAATCCCAGATCACTTCAGCTGCTTCATTTTCTATTTCCTATTTTATGATCCCACCAGCTCTTATTTGCAGGCAAATGGTATTTCTTGCAGATATTCCAGAGCACCTTTGTTGCAACTTGGTCATGCTGCTGCTTGTAGTCTGTGTGTACAATCTTCTTGTAGCAACTAACTAGTGGCCCACTGAATGGGCATTTTCATTCCTTCAGGGTTCACTAATATCCCCTTGTTGGTGGTGACGAGGGCACATTTATCCCGTCCCAGCTCAACTGCAACGTCTTGGCCAAATGTAGCTCGCTAGATGACAGAACCCATAGTGTGCCTTCTCTGCTGGATCTGGTAAGATTGGAAAATATAATCAGGGAGCGATCATCCCTCAGAGAATCTAGTCCCATGCTGTGTATGAGTTTAAAGGTCAAAACTTTCATTTTCAATTGGTCCCAGAAACAAATTGGTAACCAGTATAGCTTGCAGAATAGAGATGTAACGTATGTTGTACCAGGACATAACCATGCCTCTGCATTTTGCACCAGCTAAAGTTTCCAGATATTCTTCAAGGGAAGCCCCATTGTAGAGCTAGTCTGGAAGTGACTAGGGCATGACCAATCATGATTAGGCCTCTCAGTCAAGGAACAAACCTAGCTGGTGCACAATATAAAGTTGTGCAGAGACCCTTCTAGCTATGGTTGTCACCTGATCAAGCAAAAGTTGTGAATCTAGGAGGACTCCCAGATTGTACACACAGATTTTGGGGGCAGTGTAATCCATCCAGCACCAAAGGTGGTGTAGTCCTAGTACCAGAGGGGCCCAAAATGCCACTAAGTATTGTCTTGGTTTAGTTGAACTTGCTGTTCCTCGTCCAGACAGCCTCCAGACCCTAGGATAAGATATTCACGACATTGCTTAATTTGCCAAGAATTAATGTCAGGAATGATATCTTACCACATGGTGATAGATGAGCTCATCCAACAGTTTCTTGTAGATGATAAATAGGAGAGGAGACAGCAGTGATCCTTGCAGCATCCCATACAGTACCCTGTGACATCTTATACCGCTTCCCAGTCACCACTGACTAGAATCGATCCTGGAGAAAGAAGGTGAATCAGAACAACACCATATTGCCCACTCCAATTCTTTCAGACCAGAAGGGTCCCATGGTTAATGGTATTGAAATCTGCCAAGCGGTCAAAGTAAACACAGAACCCACATCCCATCCATACCAGTAAGTGTCCAAAAATGTGTCCAATGCCATTTCCATCTCATACTCTGGTCTGAATCCTGATTGAAAAGAATGAAAGAGCACACACACCTCCCTCTGAAAATTCCCAGGTCCATCAGTTGCTGGGGCAGACAAATCTCTGCTATCCATGTACAAAAGGACTGAGACCAACTTATAATTTCTTCTACAAGCCACAGTTAGAAAACCTTTACTTAGGACAATTAAGACATTTATCTATGCCATGCAGTCTCCCTCAGTTATTTAAAGAATGTCAAGCTTAATGCCCTGCAAACAGATTTTTTTAAAAAGCTGATTAGCAATAAAAATTGCCCATCCCAACAGTATATAATTAGATTGGTTTAGCTCATAAATGATACAATTGAAGTCAATCTAATTAGTTGTTTACTAATTTTTTTAAAAAAAGAGTCCATAGTGGCTAAGTAGGGTCAGAATGCCCCTGATTTTTTGACAGCTTTCTAATTGCCTTATAAAAGGGCTTTTTTGACAGTTTTCTAATTACCTTATAAAAGGGCTTCTGTGTGTGCCTTCAAATCAGTGTTTACTTTTGGCTACAGCCTAGACAAGTCCCTTCAGCTTCCTAGCAAGGTTTAAGAATTTGCCATTGTCTGCTTTCTAGGGCAGAGAGAGAGTGAGACTGGTCCAAGGTCATCCAGCTGAATTTGTGCCCAAGATGAAACTAGAACTCAGCCTATGAGTTTTAGCCTTTTGCTTAACTACTATACCAAACTGACTCTCTTCAAAAGGGCAATTTTGAGAGGAAAATCTAATCTATGAGAAATGGGTGCTGCTTCTTGTTGCTTTCTATTTTAAAGTTATTGTTCAATGCCAGTTTTATTCAAAAATATTTGTGAATTGTACTTTTATGCTGAATGTTCTATATAATAAATGTTATTTACATAGTTATTTGTATATCTTAAAGAACTTCAACAGATAGCATCTCCTAACTCAGTTTTGCTGATCTAGAAATCTAAACAGGGATGATCCCTGGCACCAGGATAAGATGTACTTGGATGAAGACTGCTGGAGAATTCCAAGGCCAAAAACTAGATAGGAATTAAAAATAAACAAACAAATATGATTTGCCTCATATGTGATGGTATCCTTGAGCTCTACTCAAAAACAATTTTACTTTTGTCTCCTGTGATGGTCAATCAAAAATGCATTTTAGCTGGCTGTACTCTACATTGATCTTATACTTGTTTTCACTGATGTTAAAATTAAATAATTCAGAAGAGCTATGAGGGATTGAGATTCAGATACATCTAATGCAGCATTTATTTTCAGTGCTATTTAGCTCATCATATCTAGCAAGCTCACTAATAGGATGTTGAAGCTGCTTCCATTGTTTACGTCTTTTGCCAAACAATAGGAGAACTTACATATGCTTTCTGGGGAATAGGCAGAGTTCAGTAATATACTGAAATATCTCATTACATAGAAATAGCTAACTATAACAATGTGGAAATTGCATAAATTTCCACATTGTTATTAGATATTTCTTTGAATTATATGCTTAAATCTTCTTTGTTTAAGAACCAAACATGCTTTTCTCTCTCTACATAAATAAAAACTATTCAAGAAAAAAAAATCCAGAAGATTATAGCATTTTGGTTATTGATATGTAACCCTGTCAAGAGAACCATGATAAGCAGGAAATGTGCTAATTCTCAACCTTTAACTATATTTTAAGTTTTTATTTCATTTTTTAAAGTAATTAATTTTGAAGTCTGTTTTCAAATCCCAATTTTCTCAAAACATTGTATTGATTTATATTAAACACTTGATAGACTTTGCCATGAATATATATACTACGTGAACATATCCCATAATGATTGCTGATTTAATTTTCACTTAGTCTCCATGTCTAAAAAAAGACCCTTCAGGTAACAGTATAAAATCATTGCTATCGGTAATAGGAAAAGTGCCTTCCAATATTTCAGAGTACTGATCAGTAAACTATATTTTTTAATCACTGTCTTATTTATTATCCATGCTGAAAATCAGTATAGGTTCTGAGTGGTAGATATTTGACATACTGATGTTGGAGTTTCTTCTCAAAGAAGTGCTAAGCAGGAAATGTAAATCATTTGAGCAGATAGCTCAAATTTCCATAAATTACAACTAAAATAAGTTGATTAACATTATTTTAAAGGACTCTCTTTAAAAGTTCAGTCATATTACAGTACACAGCTAATGAAAGGCCCTATATGAAATGCAATGTTATTAAAGTGATGCTGTGCCAGCCTAATTGTTAATGATCATTTTTAAAAATATATATTCAGTCATTAATCAGGTAAAATGATTCTACCAACAAAGAATATAAATGCACTTTGAAAGGTGTGAATACCAACTCTTCTGGCTGAACCCTTTGTGTTCAATATTTTGTCAATATTGTCATCGGTATTTTAAAAATTATTTTAAGTTATTTGTTTATTTGTTTGTTTCCTCTCTGGATTAATTAAAAAAAAGTTAAGTAAAATAGCTTCCCTAAGATTCAGGTCTGTTCACTGTTATTGTAGCAGTATTCTTGAAGCAGTCATGCTGCATTCTACCTTTTCAATGCTTCTTGCTTGCAAAATACTGATTTATAGTGTTGCCATTAGGATTGTCCCATTGTTCTGATCATATTATTTATCAGGCAGTCCTATATCCTTGTCCCTAGACATGTAGTTGCTCTTTATACGCAGCTGTCTTTATGAAGCCCACAAATGCTGGCATGTGTCAGTAAAAGCCAGAGTAAGTTGGTGATATCCTCTTGGGCTACCAGAGGATTGTATTGCCTGCCTGCTTAATTGGCAAGCTGCTAAGAGCTGAGCCTTCTCTTTTATTTGTGCCATGTATGGCAATGTGAGCATTTCAGCATTTAATAATCACATCCTCTTTGGAGAATACAAGCCATTCGTAATCCTCCTGAATGGATGAAAGAAGAGGGAGGCTTTCAACAATAAATACATATTCTGCAACCAAGAGAGCTCGTTCTTCTCTGTGCTTATTCCATCTCACAGTGCAAAGGAGTTTGCACATACCTGAGCACAACTGCTTGTCAGTCATCATGCTGTCCCAAGAGAATGGCATTTGGAGAAGTACACCTCTCAGGATTCCACTTAAGACTTGTTGCTTCTTTTCTCCACTGTATTATTACCTATGAATTCAACCAGACGGTCTTTCCCAGATTACTGATCGTGCCCTGGGAGCACTTCTTCCTACATGAAGAATGTTTGATGGCCACTAATGATAACCAATGATAAACAGGATTACTTCTTTCCCTGCCCTACAAATTGCAATTTAAGATTTAATCATAAAAATTTAAAGAAAGCGATTTTTTTACAACAAATTTTAAGAACTGAAGGGGGGACTTTCCCACTTTCTGTAACAGAAAGCATTATAGCAAACATGGCTTTTATAAATAAATACTTTAATTTACTTTTTCTCTTTTAAAATTTTGACATAGAAATAAGCAGTTCTCTTAAAATTAGTTGAGCCTTCACTGTGAGGAAATTGTCAGGTTCCAGGTTGACTTACATGTTAAGTATGCTTCCCCAAGCCACATGTCAAGAACCATAGAATTTAAGACTCAATGCAGCTGACGTATATGTGATCTATCACAATAGGCCAGAAAATGCAAATAAAATGACCAATATTTTTTTGTTGTAAACTGGGAACAAAGCATCAGGCTCCAGAACTTAATGGTAGGCTGTTTCAGGTCAGCAGAAACAAAATTTAGGACAAAACTTGAAAGGGTCTATAAAAAGTAAGACAAAAGGTGTACATATTTTTCCCTCTGTCTGTTCTTTTAAGGGACCTAGAAGAAAAAACTTATCAGAACAATATGTTTTGCTTTGGGAAAAGAAGATTGCTGGAAGACATGATAGCTATCTTCAAATATGTGAAAGGCTGCAATGTAGAAGTCGGGGCAGAAAAACAAAATAAGAACAGATTGAAGCTACAAGAAAATAGATTTCAATTGAACATCAATAAATTTTCCTAATGTTAATTGTGCTGGCCTGGCATAGCACCTGCTCTCTGGAACATCATACACAAACACACCCTGAGATCTTTATGGTTCCACCCTGATGATGTTCTGGAAGTCATCAAAAACATGGTTACATGTTCCCATGCCTTGGGGTAGGGTAGTGGTGAACACCTGTAGATTATTGTCTTTGGTTTCTCATCCTACCCCCTTTGGACATAATCATCTGTTTCTTCATTTTGTTGTTTCTTGCTCTCAAAGTATAAACCACCGAGAGTCATCTATAGCTGGATGGTCTTTAAACATATTTGAGTGAATGATATTCAACAATTAAACAAACTGTCTTGAGAAGTGGCAAACTCTCTTTTTTTAAACAAAGGCTGGATTGATGTGTTAGTGATGCTATACTAAAGGATATGTGCATTCAACAAGGAGTCTGACTGGATAATCTCCAGGTGTCCTCCAACATTTACATGAAGACTCTACATTTATGGCCTGTACATTAATAGATCCATCTTCTTTTCCCTCTAACACCTTCCCCAACCCCCATGCCTCAGCTCAGCCACTGATATCCCAGTGCAGCATTTACCACTAGCCATCCTGCCCTCCGATCTTTCCAAAACTTTCTCTGTGTTCCAGTCTCCCCTCAAGTTACCTGCTAATGTACCTGTCCAGGCACTGGTTCCTTAGTAGGGAGGGCCTTGGTAGACTTTGCAGAGACCCTATTACGAGAATGGTCAGATAAGAGGTAGCCCACAACTGGATAGAGGGTGGGGCAAAAAGGCTCAGAAGAGACCCTCCCTAATTCCTTGAACCCCTTAAAAGAGACAGGGTGGTGAAGGATTGTACTTTTGAGACTTGCAAGATTGAGCTGGCTTTTTGTTGTAAACCCAATAGGATTCATGCCTAAGATGATCTAATTCAACTTCACTGTACAGCTACATTGACAGAATACTGCATGTGTGAACCACATACCATTGCATTTACTAAATAATTTCAACATGTAGGTATCATGTGTCAGGCTGAGATGTACACAGCAATGAAAATCTCCTTGTTTAAACAATAATTTTGTGGGGTGGAGAATTATCTGTCAAGACAAGCATAGAGAAATAATTTTAGCTGAAGCTTTCTGTAACATTACATTCCTTTTGTTCTTCCTATCATAAAAATATAGAAGACATGGGACCATGTGTTCCACCTGTAAACCAAGCTCTGCTAATTCACTATATTGGGATAAGGTGACAGCTTTCCTGTGACCAAAAATGTGTGCAATATTGTTGGCAGGTGAGCAGCCTTAAACATTGAATTTATTTTAAAAAAATAAAATAGAAAGAAATTGACAGTCCTAAAAACAGAAATGACAATGATTGATGTAACTGGTGACAAAAAATAGTTGTCACTTTTCAGTGGTGGAAAGTTTTCAGTAGTAATGGAGAAGAAACTATAGCACTAAACTCGCAGTACATCTGGCAGAAACTAAAGGTAAACATCTGTCCTCCAACTGTCTAGCTACATCTTAGGCAAGAACAAATTTTTAGAAATAGACACATGCCAGATGCTATGAAAGAGTCCATAACTTAGTTACACTGATGTCATTGTCAGTCAAATATCCTTTGGTGAATGACTATATCCTCAATTATAAGAAGCTGGCTGAGGTTTATTTTGTGTAATATGTTTATGTCTCCAAGTACTTCCTGTAGTGACAGTGCAGTTGGTTCGGTATTCACACCAGATTGACCAAAATTAGATTTGCCTGTGGATAAGGCAGAACTGATCTGTGATTCATCTAATCTAAAATCAGTTCACTGTCTATCACACATTCAGCAGAAACTCAATAACAGGGTAAACATATCAAAATAATATAAGAACAGGTGTCCATTGACAGTTGTATTTTTGCATATGTTATGCTACCCTTCACTTCTGCATTATTTTAGACATATTTATTGAATATGTTTAGGAGAAAAATATGAACGCACACTTGTTTGCATAGCTCTACAGATGGTCCTACTTTAAGAAGTTGGCAGTGAATAATAAATTTGTGTTTATAAGAAGTATAGGTCCATGCAAATTGTTCACTACAAATTCACAAGAACCATTTTTGGGGTACAATATTAAAAACCAGAAGACGTCTGGTAGCATCTACCACATTTTATTAAAAGACATAGGTTTTGGTGAGTAAAAGATGTACAGAGTAGCTAAACAGATGTAATTTTAGCTTGGGCTGATGGAGGGAAGTGAGGAGAAGACAAGCGAGTTATAAAAGGTTCAGGTTACATGAAAACAGATTACAAGTATCTTATCAATTAACAGCTGTAATACATTAAAACCTTTTCATGTATGTGTGTTCGGCACTCTCTCATTCAGTTATGCTGTTGAAGTCTTGTTTTGTTTTTCTATAATAGTCATTTTGAGATCTGCGTTAGTGTACACTGGGAGGCTGAAATGCTTCAATACTACTTGGTTCTTGTTTTGAGTCTTAGTGTCAAACCCGTGAATTCTCTTACATAAAGTTTGTCTGATTTATCCTACTGTATGTAAAAACAAAAGGAGCATTGCAGGCTGATGAGGACACATATCATGTTGGAGGAAAAGCTTGTCTCTAATATATAGCTTGTCTCTTATATTCAAGTATGAACTGTAGCTTATTATTTGAGTGGTTTGAGGTGAAGGGGACAGCCAGTAGTGTTCTGTTTTGTAGTCTGCCTTTCTACCTGGGAATAGATCAGGAATTATCAATATGTCCACTAATCTTACTAAGTGACCTGAATCTCTGGTTTAATTCAGAATTTCTGTCAATGGGGTTAGAATAAAGCCTAGTGATATAGGTTTAGTGGTGTGTTCTGGATGCAAGCTGGAAGCATGTCTGTACTAAACTTATGATACACAACTACCCGATAAAGACCCTAAGAAATAAATAGGTATCGAATCGAATCGAATTTTATTTATAACCCGCTCTCTCTCCCCGAAGGGACTCGAGGCGGGGCACAGGGAATTAAAAACAGTTAAAAAGAATACAAAATTTAAGACAATAAACGTACATAAATACTAACTAAAAGGCATATTAAACAGAAAACCCTGCGCTAAAATTCCCAAATATTACTAAAAATCCCTAAACAATCAGAAGAGACTATCCTAGGCCGGCCAAGCGAAAAAGATGTGTTTTTAATTTCAGACGGAAGGAGCGGAGGTCCGTGGTAGTTCTAATATCGGGGGGAAGGTCGTTCCAGAGGGCTGGGCCCGCCACAGAGAAGGCCCTTCCCCAGGTATATGTGTCAATCTGTACGTTTTTCTGCACAACATGGTGTTCTATATTGATTATGTAGTTTTACCATCACATTTAGGAGATTTGTAAATGAAGATAAACATACATGTCTCAGGATAATGCTGCGGGATCCAATCTGAGTCAGTCACTGGGATCAAAGATTTATTCTTCCAAGCTTAGGCTGCATGGATGCCTACTAAGCCCAAAACTAGGCATGGGGGGTGGCACACTCCAATGTGGCCCATTTTTGGTCCCAGGAGGCTGCATGGAGACCTACTGGGCCCAAAACAAGATGCAGGGGGTGACACACTCCCATGTGGCCAACCTTTGGTCCCAGGAGGCTTCAGGCAGGCCTACTAGGTCCAAAACAAGGCGCGGGGGTGGCACACTCCCAGGTGGCCCATTTTTGGTCCCAGGAGGCTGCATGGAGGCCTACTAGGCCCAAAACTAGGCATGGCGGGTGACACACTCCAATGTGGCCCATTTTTGGTCCCAGGAGGCTGCATGGTAGGTAGGTAGGTAGAGGGATAGAGAGAGGGGGGGAAATACTGGCACTTCTAACTTTTCAAGATGGTTTTAATTAATCCTGCAAAAAATAATTGAAGTGAATATCTACAAGTCCAAATTGTCTTCTCAGTACTTTATTTCACTGTAACTATGTTGATCCAAGTGGTTTATTACCAGCCAGCTATTTATCTGTTTAATCTCACTCATGCTAACCAAAGAAGAGACTTGTCTTTAGCATAGCTTAATGCTTGACCCTCACCCCTACTGGAGGAGAAATTTAGTAGTATTTCTGTTGATCAGATTTGGGATATTGTTTAATTAATGAGCATACAATCAAGGGTAAACACAATCAGTTAGCCAGATACTGCAGAAAACTGCAAAGATTTGTCCAGGAAATCTCTGAGAATTAGACACAATTGTACAGGTCTACAAAAATGTACATACAATTGAGGATAAAAGTTTACCGTTGTCAAATTTTAGGTTTTGGTAAGCCCCTAACTGAACAGAACTAAACACAACATCTACCTGGTACGAAGTTAAAGATTACATATTTGAATGCCTACGTTTTATGTGCAGTTGTTTACAGATTCAAAGTAAGAAACCCATGTAGAAGTTTAAATATTTTTAGGCCTACTGTTAGTCAGGCGAAGCCAATTTCACAGTTTTGAAATGGTTGTTCTGTCTTAATTTCGAAAACCATAGGTTCCTCTAAGCAGCTGCCCCAGCATTTGAAAATGAAGATTATTCACTCTTACAAAGCTGTTAAAAGAATTTCTAAAAATAACTAGCAATGAGAAACATTGGGCAGTGTTGGGCTTTTGGGTTTAATGATAGTGGTCTAGGCCAGGGGTCTCCAACCTTGGCAACTTTAAGACTTGTGGAGTTCAACTCCCAGAGTTCCTCAGCTAGCTTTCCTCAGCTTGCTGGCTGAGGAATACTGAGAGTTGAAGTCCACAAGTCTTAAAGTTTCCAAGATTGGAGACCCCTGGTTTAGACAACAAGTTTCCTGATTTTTTTTGCTAGCAGCTGTGGCTGGCATCCTCAGAGGCAAGGTAACTGAGCAGGGATTGACTGGGCTCCTATCTTTAAAACTAGGTGTCTTGAATCCTGATTGGCCCTTAACTTTTATTGAGGAGGTTTCCATTTAGGCAGGTTGATTCAGGCTGGTCTCTGATTGGTTCTTTGTGCCCAATCCTGATTGGGTTTTTTTAATGTTGGTTCCTGATTGATTGATCCTTTGTTCAGGCTGGTTTTAGATCCAGAAATCTAAAAAGAATCTGCTAGAATTATCTGAACACTGGTCAGATTTGCAAAACAGAATCCCCAGATCACTGCAAAATACTGTTGGAAAATGTTGACACTAGAATAGTTGTTCACAAATGCAAATCCAATGTTGTTTGTTTGTTTGTTTGTTTAAATTTCTAAACCGCCCCCTCTCCCCGAAGGGACTTGGGGCGGTGTACAGGAAAATTAAAAAACATCTAAAACTATAACAATACATACAAAATTTAAACCGAATTAAATATTAACCCTGTACTAAAATTTATAAAAACATTTAAACTGTATCCCATTAAAACCAGATTAAATAATTTAAAACTACAGACTGGGGCGAGGAGCATAAATTAAGCTAAGCCGGCCTGATGGAACAGATATGTTTTAACTTTTTGGCGGAAGGAGCGGAGGTCCGTAGTAGTTCTAATATCGGGGGGTAGGTCGTTCCAGATGGTCGGGCCCATCACAGAGAAGGCCCTTCCCCTGGGCATCGCACGCTGGCATTACCTAGTGGACGGCACTCGGAGAAGTCCCTCTCTGTGGGAGCGAATCGGCCGAAGGGATGTATGGGGCAGGATACGATCCCGCAAATAGCTAGGTCCTGTGCCATGGAGCGTTTTAAAGATGATAACCAACACCTTGAAGTTTATACCACAGTGTTCCAAATGGGAGAGTTGAAGGAGAACCTTTTTCCTTTCCTCATTATAAAAGTCATCGTCTAAAGTATGCAGAAGAAAATCTTGATAATCCTTAAATGTTTCGGAATGAAGTGCTTTGGAGTGATCAAATAAAGATTAAACTGTTCAACCAGAACCATACTAGATACAGTTTGAGAAAGAATATGTGAAGCCTTTGAAGGAAAACACCTTGCCCTTGCCTTCTGTAGAGCAGTTGTAAACATGAAATGCATGCAAATAAGAATGTTTCTCATCGACTTCCGGTTCCGGCTGCAGCGGCGACGGGCGAGCCTTGGGCTCGCTCGCCGTTTTGTTGCCTTTTCTGCCCCCCCACGGGGGCGAGACACTCCGGTTACCGGAGGTCTCCCGTAGGGTCGGCTCGGAGGAGACGTTTCTCCTCACGGCGGTGGGGAGAGCGATCCCCTCCGCGACCTAGGTGAGGAGGAACATGCTGCGGGGGGTTCTCCCTTCGCCAACGGCTGTCGGCGCCATTCACTTTAATGTAGAGGGCTGAGCGGAGGAGATCGGAAGGATCGCCGGGGCTTCAGCTGCGAGGGAGAGTGAGTTTTAAAAAGACTTTTTTTTTCCTTGCTGCCAGCCAGGCTGAACGGACTGGGAGGGGGGTGTTTGTTTCCAAAAAACCCCCCTCGGACTTAAGCTGCACTTAAAAATGGCTTCTCTGGCAGAGAAAGCGGAAATCTTAAATCCGGACTGTCTCTAACAAGGGAAAGTGGTATGCGGCTACTTGCAACATTGTTTCTAGGTCTGGCTGGTTATAAAGAATTTATTTTTCTACTCTCTCCTCTGGGCTCTGAGATGGGCGGTGGAAAGTGGCTTTTCTCTGTCCCTGCCTGACTATTTTAATTATGGAAAATTCCCAGCGTCTCTTTACAAGTGGGACTCTCTCTGGATATTAATGAAGAATTTTTTTCTTGTTGGATTTGTGATTCCTTTCTGGATTACCTTCGTTATTATAACTATTGAGCTGGAAAATTGTCTCTCTCTTGGTTTCTGAATTTTACAACGTTCCAACCTTGATTTGAACTTTTGGCTCCCGGCTAGTCTCACCAGCCCCACCCTGAAAACGCCATTTTGGCTGGCACTGACTTTAACAGTTAATCATGGCTCAAGAAACAGCACTGGCAAGTTTAGAACAACGGATGGCTTCTCTTGAAACTGTTATACAAACTTTGGTAAATGAAATTCAGGCCCAGAGGGCTGAAAACATCAATTTCAAGAAGGAGCTATTGGATACCAGGAACCAGATGCTGGAAAACACACAGAAGACTGAAGAATTGGAAGGGGGGTTGGTGGGGGTTAAGGGAGAGATTAAAAATGTTACTAAAGAGGTTGGGGAAATAGATGGGCATGTGTCTAGGATTGATATGGAAAGAATGACATATTTTTTGAGATTTCAGAACGTTCTTGAGGAATCTGGTGAATGCCTCCCTGATCTAATGAGCACAATATTAGCAGACTATTTACAAAAACCTAAAGATGAGATCAGGGGGGACATTGACCTAGCCTATAGAATTAACTCAGCATACGCCAGGATAAATGAAGTGCCTAGAGAGATACATGTGAAATTTGTTAGAAGGTCAACCAGA
Organism: Rhabdophis nuchalis; assembly: GCA_039707465.1. Taxonomy (NCBI): domain Eukaryota; kingdom Metazoa; phylum Chordata; class Lepidosauria; order Squamata; family Natricidae; genus Rhabdophis; species Rhabdophis nuchalis. The sequence continues at coordinate 62,277,529 of CM077644.1, forward strand.
GAGGAAATCCTGAGGGCGCAGAGAGAGAACCCTTTAATTTACCAACACAAAACGGTCACTATCTTGAAGCAGATTCCTAGAAAGATTCGAGAAGCAAGGAGGAAATTTTCCTTCTTGTCTAAAACATTGTTTGATCATGGGATTTGGTTCAAGTGGGTGACACCCGAAGGGATGCTGGTGTTCTGGGAAGGAGGAAGAGTGAGGATCAAAACAGTTGCTGAGGCGGAAGCCTTTCTTAAAAAACATTCCTCTGCCCTGGGGGAAGATCCAGGGGGGACGGAGGGGGCCACGGCCCCGCCCGCTGGGGGCCAGGGAGGAGAAAAAGAAGATACAATAGCCATGAGACTTAGATCGAAAAAATAACTTTGCCTTGATTTTTTTGAACAATCTTGCATAACATTTGTATCTGGATTTTTTGTAAATGTCTGACAGCATGGAACTGAGAATTCAGGTATATGTACTTGCTTTTACCTTGTAGTGTTATGAAAAATGTTTTTTTTTTGTTATCTTTTTATTGTGTATTTTGAGGTCTCGGAAGGGCCGACGACTCTGACGTGAATGCTTTCAAAATTTCTTTGTATCCCTTACCCTACCCTATAGAAAAATGTAAAACCAATAAAACTTTTTCAATATAAAAAAAAAGAATGTTTCTCATCTTAGAAGGTTCTGAGCTCAAACAATATTCCAAAACCAAAAGCAAGAGATTCATAACTGGATACAATAAGCTTTTGGAAGCTGTGTATTTTGCCAAGGGATATTTTACAAATGTACTAACTGAAAAAGTGTCCACACTTCTTGCACCTGCCATTTTCTTTTTTAATGTTGAATCTATAAATAGTTGCACATAAATAGCAAGCAGGCAATCAAATTTTCAGAAAGCTATCACATTAACTTTGTACCATGTAGAGATTGTGTGATCTTCTGTTCGCTTGAAAATTCATTAAAACATATAACCAAAGAGGCTTAAAATTTTTCATCCCCATGTAAATATGTTTCTAATCAATCATATGCATGTCAATGGCAAAGCAGCCTTTCAAATTAGAAAAGATTTATTATCAAAAGAAATACTGGAGTAATCTATTTTTAATGTTTCAACATAACTCTGAAGGCAAAATTGCCAAAATGTAGTGCAATATGTACAACGGAGGAACTGTGAACAATAGATTTTAAAGACTCTTCTGATGATTAGAAGCAAATTGCGCAGGAACTAGCAAGAAAAGTGTCCTCCACAGTGAAATAAATGGAATTGTAAAGCCTGAAGATTATGGTTTCATATAAAGACTTGGTATGCCTCCCTCTGCATTATGTATTTTCCAATCCCAAATGATTTCTCTTGCTAGATTTTAGGTATAGGAAAGCCAGGTAATTGCCCTAGTAGAGATTATTGCTTGCAATCAGATGTCATTCCAAAGAGCAGTCATAATTAGATGAGAGCATAATGTATTTAGACTCCAGCTTTCTATAGTGAATGTCCATGATTCAAAGGTTACTTTAAGATGAAAACCACTTGGGTGACCATATAAGAGCATCTGTTATAGTTGACTGTCACTTCTTTTTCTCCCACTATTTTCAGTAGAGTCCAATTTATATATCTTGGCTGCACAATGGTGTGAGTGCTTGTAATGAAAAGCAAATGCCAACTATAGCCTAGGGAAGCTCCTGATATATATGTTCTGAATTCATAGTGCCACAAATATTCTATTACACGGATACATTTCTGCAATGTCTGCAGTTTCCACCAGGTGCCATGTAAAACAGCTACATTGGCATAATCGTAGTAATTGCTATCATTTAATGCTTGCTTAAATATAGCAGAAAAAACTGCACTTTATACAACAGATGGGGACAATAGGCTTTCCTTATGCTCTCTGCTGCGGTGAGGGAGACATGAAAATGGAGAAGGAAGCAGGAAATGAGATAAGTTCTGTAAAGAAATACCACACACAAAAATCATGCTTTTCCCTCTGCGACACACCCTTTTTTCATGGGTGGCAAGAAGGGAAGGAAGGAAATTGGTGTCTGTAATTACATTCATTTGGAAACTTAATTCTATGTGCTATAAGAGGTAATAGGTACTAGCTCTGGATTTCTTTTGCTATGATATCTTCTCAATTCTGATTTCACGTAAAGTTTGGTTTGTATCTGTCTTGGTTACACCTTGGTGGATAGTTTATGTTAGGACTGTCAAACCCGCGGGCCAGATGTGTCACAAGTTGGCCACGCCCAGTTTAGCAAAGGTGGGGAAAGTCACAATACATCACGTGACAATGCGAGTTTGACACCCGTGGCTTGAAAATACCATTAGCATTTTCTCTGTCAGCTTTGTCAGATGGAGGTGAGAATATGGTGCTTTCAATTCGCTCCTGCAACATTGCTTTCAGAAAATCACACTGTTTGCCCATGCTATTTAAAATATTGAGTGCATTAAATTTCTGTGCCTTGAGTAACCTCAAGTAACAAAAGCTGAAAAAAGTTACTCTTTCATGTGACATGATTGTATTGGATAAATTTTCAGGTGGAATTGATAAGGAATTTTTGCATTTCTATACACAGGTGCCACCATAAATGCATCACTTTTGTGATAATCTAATTGTAAATCTGATTGCACATTTTCATTGTTTCTTGAATACATGCCAACTAAATGTATCATTTTGGTGCCGCCAAAATTCCATTTGGAGTTTTTGCATGGAGCTGGATTGGCTCATTCACCAGCTTATGTTTTATATTTTTATTAACTGGGTTTTATACTTTTGGAAAGTTGAAAAATTTCTGACAGCTGTAGCATCAACATGAAGATTTTCTTATCTGGACAGAATTGCTTTTAAAATTGATAACGAAACAGTTTGTTAATATTTGTAATGTATCGTACATAAGATTTACATTTGCCTTTAATTGCTCAGCTGATACAAATTCTAGAAGGAAAAGAAGACTATAAATCAGGGGTCCCCAACCTTTTTGGCACCAGGGACTGGTTTCATTTTAAAGAAAATTCCGCGGACCGGTGGGCATGGCTCGGCTGGCGTAGAGGGGGAGCAGGGGGGAGGGGGAACAGGCGGCGCATGCATGGGCAGGGGAGGTGAGTTGGCTCACTTGCCCCTCTCGGCCCTCAACGGCGTGAGCAGCCGTGCCTGTGCTCTCCTGCCCCCAGTGTGCGCTCTGCCCAGGGGGCTGCCCCCTCCTCCCTCCTCCTCCTCTCCAGTCCTGCGGCCCGGTTCCTATCAAGCCACGGACCGGCACCGGTCCACGGGGACCCCTGCTGTAAAGGAAGCAGCCAGGTTTCATTCAGTTATTCCCCATTCATACCTAGTGCATTGTAGAGCTTTGTAAATTCTTGTTAATTTAATCCTTCTATTCAAACTAGTTAAATGCAACCCTACATTTAAAAATATATATTTTCAATAATGTCTTCATGCTCCTTACAAAACTATATAAAAGACATTAATGCAACATGTCAGGCTGAGATACATTTATTATGTAAAATATATAGAGACATTGCCTTTTGTTCAGACATGACCCGGCTTGCAAAATCTTTCTTGTGAACTGTTTAGATTGTTTTTGCTTTACTCTTAGAATAAAAAGAATAGAAAGACATTAGTTTTTCTACAAGATTGAATTTCAGTTGGTTAATTATGCAACTGACATTCAAATAATGCATAGAGAGCTTCAGTTCCCCCTCCTTTATGCTTTCAAAGGAAACTACTAAATTACTTTATGGTCTAATTGATCTACCATACTGAGATTAATTATCTCTTTGCTAGCAATAGTATGGCTTCTGCTAAAATGACAATATAGTTGTTCTTAAATTCCACAAAGAGTTAATCACAGGCTTTTTGTGAAGCTTTGCTGGCAACCTTTTACAACTAGCAAAACTTACACTTCTTTCTGCTATCTTTAGTTCCTCTCCCTCTGAATGTATATGCTGGGTCAACAGATAATTCTTTGTGTCACTCTCCTGTTTGGTGATCTTAAATCATCCTGGATCCTGCATTTCTTAACAACCTGAATCTTTTTGCTACCATTTTTATTTTTTTCTTCAGCCCCGAGTCCAACCTGCCAGCTTCTTATCTCATTGTAACTTCTCTTTACTGTGAGAAACTCTGGGTGTATGAAAAACTGTTTCTTTCTTCCGTTCAATCTCATCTTCAGATTATCACTGTTAAGTACCGTTTCTTATGATACTTGTTAGGAAGATCATGTTATTGGGTGAAATGTGTTATTTACCTTCTCTTTAAGATCTGCTTTTTTGATCGCCTAAATTATATGGCTGTCCAACTCACACATGGTGACTGGGCACATTACAGTATTAGAACATTTAAAGCATTAAACCCATATAATCCCACTCCATCGCCCTTGTGGCAGCAACAAATACAATTATTATTTATTAAACAAAAAAGATGGCTACAAAAATCACTCTTGCGATATTGGGGATCTTCATCTACATGCAACAAGTAAACATAGTGCAGCTTATCCACTATGTTTACAGTACCTGAGCAGCATGCATTTGAGAAATTAGTAAAAAATCATGTCTCCTATAGTTATCATCACAGCTTATTCCATCTGGCAGGGTGCTTTCTGAAATCCTTTGATTAAATAATGCCATTTATTGGGAACCTGGAAGTATACCTTCTCTAGCAATGCCTGTCTTCTGGAATGAGGTTCCTGCTGAGATGTGAATAGCCCCCAACTTCCCATTTTGTTCTTCACTCCAATCAAGGGTGATTGGAGTTCCCTTTGTTGTGTTTGGTTCATTTTTTTTTCAATACTGTCTGGATTTTTGTCATTCTTACCATCTTCCATTCTTCATTTTTGTTAGAATGTATATTTTTCTTGTTTTTAATATTTTTACTTGTAAACTACCCAGGGCCATTGGGAGTTGGGTGGTACTTAAATGTGACGATGATGAAGAAGAAGAAAAGGGTTAGCGTCAAAGATTATAACCCCTTATTCAAGTTGGATCTAGTTTAATGTCCAAATATATTCATTTTTGAATGTTTTAGACGCATATTAATAATAATAATAATAATAATAATAATTTTAATTTATAACCCGCTCTCTCTCCCCGAAGGGACTCGAGGCGGGGCACAGGGAAATTAAAAATACAATAAAACCACAAACAATTACAATATTAAAATGAATATTCTTTTCCATACCACCTAGAGCAGTGATGGCGAACCTATGGCACGGGTGCCACAGGTGGCACACAAAGCCATTTCTGAGGGCACGTGAGGCGTTGCCCTGTCAGCTCCAGGGCACATGAGCCTGCTGGCCAGCTGATTTTCGGCCTTGATTTTCGGCCAGTTTTTGCCTTCCTGAAGCCTCCAGAGGGAGAAAAATGGCTCAACGGGCAACTCGGTAATCCATTTCTGAGCTTTCGGTTTGTGTGTTGGGCCTTTTTTTGCCCTCCCCGGGCTCCAAAAAAGCTGTGTGCACATGCGCGGGGCAGCAGGGGGTATCCCGCTTATATGTTCAGGGGACATGGCATGGGAGGCATTAAATTATGGGTGTGGGCACATGAGCGCGCACAATAGCGCTCACATGTGCACCATTGGCACCCGAGGCTAAAAAGGTTCGCCATCACTGACCTAGAGTCACTTGCTGAGATGTGTGGCCATTCAAATTGAATACATGGCCGCATTAATTAATTAATTAATAAACATGCATATTCAGTAAGTATGCAGTTCATTGGAGTATTTATGACTTGATTTGATCTGAGCAAAGATCTGGTGATAGTCTAGCTAGAGGAGGGAGCCCTGTCTTCATTGAACGGTCACTGCCTGAAACAGTTGCTAATGAGGACTTAGTTCTAAAGTAATTGGCTTTCTCCACTGATTTTTTAGATTTTTCGGGCAGTTCTCTCCCAAAAATTTTAAAATTGCTTTTCAAATGAAAACCAAGAAATCACCTATGCAAACAATCATTTTATTTTATTATATCTTCTGCGTACTTTTTCATTTTTTACCAAGATGGTTTAAAGGCAGTCCTTAATTTAGGACCATAATTGGGACCAGAATCTCTGTCATTGGGCAAGGCAATCATTAAAGGAGATGTCGTCACATGACTGCTTTGCTCAACTACTGCAAGCTCAGCACTCCTGATTGTAGTTAAGTGATCTTGTGGGTTGTTAAGCAATGGAGTCCTAGATAAGACATGTGGGGTGCCTCAAATAGTTGGGAAAGACACACAAGATTTTTAGCTCCTGAGTGGAAAGACAGCCCCCCCCCCCCCCAAGCAGAATGTCCTTCTTATCTTAATTGTATTGCCTATATGCTCAAAAGCTGAAACTCCTTCCAAAATTGAAACAAAAATGTCAATGACTGAGTAGAAAAACACTTTTGTGCTACCTTCCTTGGACCTCACAGGGCCTCAAACCCCCATGAGGTGCCCCATACTCCTTATCTTACCACACTGCCTTTTGTCTTAGAGGGGAAAACCATCCTTGGATTTTGGTGCCTTTTCATCTCTGGAACTGGCTGAAAGAGCTCACTGCTGAAGGAGTTCAGCTCCATGCCTGCTTGCATGGAGTTGAAATCCTTTGGCAGGAGCTCTTTCAGCCAACACCCAGGGACAAGGAAGAGTTTCTCAGAAGGTGACAACCGCTTGCAACCTTCCCTCCCAGCTTCCCCACTGACTTTCTAGGGAAGTCAACAGACAAGATTGACAATGGCAATCACATGATTGCAAGACAACAGGTCATAAGCGCAAACAGATTGCCAAGCACCCAGTTCCTAATCCCATGACCACAGAGGTGGTGTGTGTGCAAGTGTGACAATTTGCAGTGATGGATGCACTTTATAGTCTGTAAAGCACCAGTCAAGACTGATAGAAACATGAATATCCAACAACTGAAAGAAGCTGACCTTGATGGGGTAACACCTTTTCAAGATCGTCATTAATTCAAATTGTCATTAAGCAAACAATCATAAGTCAAGGACTGCCTGTACTGTACATTTTTTCCTCCATCCGTCCACTGCTAGATAAGTAAATAGACTGTACACATATATATGCACATGCACAGATTCGCTTTGGAGTTTTCCCTAGTTTTCTTTTCTTTCCTTAACTTTCTGCCTCTCTTGGATTGGTGCTCTCAATTTGGTATAACAGGGATCACTATCCTTTGGATGTACGGAAGCGAATGTATGATAATAAATGACTGATTACATTGACTGCCCCTTCCACGATAAATGGCCTGGTTTTTTGCTAATTTTTTTACTCCCCTCCCCCCCGGAGCACTCTGCAAGCCCCCCGCCCCAAGGCTTGTCATGCTTTTTATTTGAAAAAACCCGGCCCCGTTTGCGCGGAGAAACGGACCGTTTGGGGGAGGTTTGCAGAGTGCAAAAACACTCTCTAAGCTTTTTAACTGTTTCTGTGCCAGCAGAAACAAAGTCTTAAGGTTTGTCAGCGATTTCCTTTTCCAGGACATGGATAAATACATCTGGAAACATCAACCTACCTATCTACCTACTCTCCCTCTCTCTCTACCTTCCTACTCTCTCTCTCTCTCTTTCTATTTCTCTCTCTATCCTTCTACCTACCTACCTACCTACACACACACTCTCTCTACCTACCTACTGTATTTCTCTCTCTCTCTATTTTTCTCTCTATTTCTTTATCTACCTACCTACCTACTCTCTCTACCTACCTACCTACTGTATTTCTCTTTCTTTCTCTCCCTCTCTATCCCTCTATCTACCTACCTACTTTTTTTTGTAATTTGCCTCTTCAAAACCTTGGTGCATCTTATACTCCGGTGCGACTTATACTCCGAAAAATACTGTACTCACTCCCTTTCTGACTGCTGAATAAATATAGTACAAACTTATGTAATATTTTGAAGCCTTTGTATGAATTGAAGTTTTAAACTTGAAATATGACTGTGTTGCTTCTCCAATAGAAGAAAATATATGTAACCTAGAATTGTACTAGGGAGTTTTGGTATTCTCTGAGCTTGGTTGTTTGCTTGCAGATGTTTCATTACAGTGTTCTGATTATGTTACCTGGTTGGATAATGAAACATCTGCAAACAATCAAGCTCAAAGAACACCAAGAATCACATAGTGCTGTTTTGGTTTTCCCTGTATTACTCTTGCTGGGATTTATATACATTATGATTTCCCTTTCCTTTGGCCTTGGGATAGAGGTTGCTGCTCAAATCTGCAATACCATATGAATGATTGTACAACTTCCAAACCATTTTGACCTGGTCTTTAAATGTTTGCTCCTTCCTCTGGTTAAAAGTGCTAATGTTTTAGCGAAGTGTTAGCTAAACTGATGTTTTATACTAAATTTAGTAGTATTGCACTGAGGAAGTGCAAGCGTTCAAGTGGTATGGAATCCATCTGGCAGTTTTCAAGCAATAAAGCAGTTACACAAATACACTTTAAGGATAGCCTAACGGTAAAGGTAGTTTGAGCACTGAAGTAATTGGATGCTTCTTCAGAAGGAGCTTGAATATTGGTATTGTTGGCTAGGTGCGTTTATATGTACATGCACACACTGTGAACTTGAGTTAATGGATCACCTGCTTAGTTTGTTCACTTCCCATGCTGAGCCATGGAAAAGCAGGAAAAAATTGCTTTTCTTTTCTTTTCTTTTCTCTTCTTTTCTTAGTCATTTTTGTCTATGTGCTTTGAACTGTGCTTGCTTCACTTTCATGGCCTCATAACAATGAAGAATGTATACATCTCATAAAAAAGGAGAGAGCTGGGGAAATGCAGATTGCAGTACAGGCCACTGATTCTTTCTGATATTAGAGCACTAATGTATGTTTTGTCATGGTCCTATGAATATTTCAGAAAACATTCTCTTCCATCATTGCTAGACCTTTTGGTTGCCAAGGTTACCTGATATTGGCTTTTCACAGTACAGGTAGCTACACGTTGTCTTTCCATACTTACTTGCCCCTGATAGATGAGTCTGAGTTTCTAAGGTGTACCATTCAGGGAACAAATTCACCTGCCCATCTTCTTCCTCAGGTGCTGCATTGTGCCTCCCTGGCTTATGAGTATCTAAAGGTAAAGTTTCCCCTCACACATATGTGCTAGTCGTTCCCGATTCTAGGGGGCGGTGTTCATCTCCATTTCAAAGCTGAAAAGCCAGCGCTGTCCGAAGACGTCTTCATGGTCATGTGGCCGGCATGACTAAACGCCGAAGGCGCACAGAATGCTGTTACTTTTCCATCAAAGGTGGTCCCTATTTTTCTACTTGCATTTTTACCTGCTTTCAAACTGCTAGGTTGGCAGAAGCTGGGACAAGTAACAGGAGCTCACTCCATTACATAGCACTAGGGATTCGAACCACCAAACTGCCAACCTTTCTGAGCGACAAGCTCAGCGGGTTAGCCACTGAGCCACCCTTGGGAGTAGCTTATTTATGTTTATTCTTGGTTTTGCTTGCATCATATTAATATTGTATTGCTTGCATAATTTATAGTTGTGTAAGTAATTAGTCTCACATTTTCCTTTTAACACCCAAGTGGCAGAGAGAAAAACCTCAGCAAGTATGTGATTGCTGCTTATCAAATTTTAGTAATTTTTTTGAATAATTGTTTAATATTAAAAGAAGTGATTTATTTGGGTAGGGCAATGTCTCATATATCAAACATGTTCTTCATAAAGTAACAACTGCAGAAATAATGGTAAGAAGCAAAGAGCATCGGAAGCCAGTGGCCACATTAGAACGGAGAGCAAGCTAAGAACTCTTTTATGGGACTTTTTAAGGTTGGTTTCTCTTGGTCAGATTCTTCTCTTCCTCCATAAATCACCATTAGGAGGCAGCACTGAAGACCTTAATTCTCAAATTTTATGATACTACGAACTCTTAAAATTATAAATCAATGTGTGTGATTCCTAGCCCTCATGAACAAAACTTAATTACTTCATTGGTATTAGGATAGGCAAGAAATAAAAATACAACTGTTCATCAACTTTTAATTGTACTGTGCAGCCTCCATATGTCACTGAATTACAACTCTCAGCAATTCTTAACAAGTCCGGTGAAGGGTTATGGGGTGGCTGGTCTGTGTAGTGCTGCCTATCTTAAATTCCCAAGGAAGACACATACCAGCACAAGTACCTCTTATCAGTTTCCAAGCTATTTGCTACTGGAAGCAAAGGAGGACTGAATGTAGGATTCAGCCTCTTACCCAGTTTTTGACAGAAGCAACAGTCCGATAGTTGCAGTTTATTCCTTTTGCTCCTTAGTCCCACTGATGCACTATTGCAAGAATAGCTTCCTGGTCTGACCTTTGCCTCTCGTGGAAACCTTCCAAGCTATGTCAGGGTTCCTTTCATTCAGACTGCCCACCCCTTCTTGCCCCTGATCCCTGCCTTACCTGTAGACACCCCCCTCCCACCGAAAACTGTTCATGGAAGTGAAGGTTGCGAATGAAGCACTGTGGGAATGTAATCGAGCATGTGTCAGCTGTTGAAGGCCCAGGTTGATCAAGTGTAGCAAGCGGATTGAGTATAGTTACAGTCCTGTCAGATCACTTTCCCACTCTGCCTGAATAAGCATTTGAGTGTGTATATCGAGAAGGCGGAATGGTGTGTGTGTGTGTGTGTGTGTGTGTGTGTGTATCAGTCCCTCTCAAGTTTGCTTGCAAGCCTCAGGGAGAGTCAGCCTACAGTTTCAGAAACTCTGTCTTTATACTTGTATTTTGCCCAGATTCTACAAAACTTATAAAAGCATTTAAACTTAACCGTCCTTCATTCATCAATAGGATCCGGAGAAGGGATCAGCATGTTTTGTGGCAGAAGAAAATATTCTGCTTATTAGAACATGTTGCAGAGGGTTTCTGGGAAGCCTTCAGAATGCACAAAGTTAATGCAATCCAGCTATTGAGTTACGGATAAAAAGCTACAAAGTGAATGGATGGACCTGAAAGAACAGAAATGGTTTTCCAGGATTCAGGTAGTCATGGACCTGAATCTCAGTTGTTGAGTGGATCAGTTGTTAAGCAACTTGACCATGTGATTGTTTTGTTTAATGATTGCAATCCTGGCATTCCTGGTTGCAGTTTTTAAGCAATATTCCAGGTTGTTAAGCAGACAGAGTGAAAGAGCTGCCTGCTGACTTCCACTCCCCTCCATGCATGGCAGAAAACTTTTCTGGAAGGTTATAGAAGCAGAGTTCAGATTTTCGAGCTCTCAGCTGAGTTTCTGCAGCATGCCAGAGGATTCCTCTTCCCTTCAGCTAGTAGCCCTTTTGAGCTCATAGACCTGTCTATGAGCTCATAGACCTGTCTATGGCTGCCTGTGGCCTTCCGGGTGCGCTTCAAGGTGTTGATCACCATCTTTAAAGCGCTCCATGGCTCGGGGCCTAGTTATATGCGAGACCGTCTCCTGCCTCATACATCCCTTCGACCGATCCGCTCCCATAAAGAGGGTCTTCTCCGGGTGCCGTTGGCCGGGCAATGCCGGTTGGCGACGCCCAGGGAAAGGGCCTTCTCTGTGGCGGGCCCTACCCTCTGGAACGACCTACCTCTCGATCTCCGTACCACCTCGGACCTCCGCCTTTTCCGCCAGCGTTTAAAAACGCACCTGCCGGCTTAGGGTAATCCACCTGATAAATGACTGAGGGTTAGTTGCACAAATTTTTAACTAGAGGGTTTTTTAAACAATATTTTTAGCGCAGGAGTATTAAGTTTAATAGGGTTTTAGGATGTTTTATATTTTGTATTGTATATTGTGTTTTTAAATTCCTGTGCGCCGCCCTGGGTCCCATAGGAGATAGGTGCGGGATATAAATTTAATAAAATCTAAATCTAAAAAAATCTGTCTTCCAGGAGGGAATCTCAGCTCTGTGGTAGATGGCTGCAGCGGCTTGCCACCTTCCCTACCGGCTTCCCCATTGACTTGCTGGGGAAGTAACAAAAGAAAATAGCAAGGGTCAATTGCATGGTCATGGGTCAATTGCTAATCAGTCGCAAGTGCAAATAGGTTGCCAAGCACTTAGATCATGATCTAACTCACCGCCCTGAGTCCCTTCGGGGAGATAGGTTGCGGTTTATAAGTCTAAATAAATTAAACTGTGGGGGTTGTGTGCAGTGTTTTGTGATTGTCAGTACTTTACAGCCGGTAAAGCACCAATTCTGTGGCAGTCAAAATTCCACACCATCATTAAATGAATGGTCATAGATTGAGGGTTACCTAGCCTTCCCCCACTTTTTTTTTTGCTTCAAAAAAGCCATTCCTCTGGTTTCCTCTTCTACCCCACCTTTATGTGAAGCAGTTAGCTAGGACTTGCGCAGGGCAAACTTACTGCTACAGATTTGTTTTTCATTGCAGAAAGCTAATGTGTGTAAAGTTGTAACCATGAGTTATTTTTCTGCCAATCTACAGGGAGCTTTCCCTATTCCTACTGAACAGGGAAATACGGTTCAGTATTTCAAAGTGATAACTGCCATAAAAGTACATTGATCAGCCAGCTTCTGGAATCAACAGTTTTCTCCGCATTGGATTTAAAGCTGCAGGTTCTTTTTTGGGGATATGATATGGGCAGTGTCATTTCTCCATATGTTGTACAAAGGGCCAAACTGGGAAAATTGAGTTCTACATATGCTACTTCTATTTCAAGAGTTGTAACATTAATCTGGAATTCAGGGTGGGCCTATTTGATATCATGGTTAATCCAACAGTAGAAAAGCACAAGCAAGCTAGTGGATATGTGTAGGAAGCACTGAATCTGGCAATTGCAACGTGACTAAGAGAAACAGTGAAAGCTGAGTCTCTCAACTGTAATATTAAGAAGAATTGCTTGTGAAATAAGTGCATTTATTTACATGAGAGATGGGGGCTGTATATACAGAAGCGAAAGTCTTTTTTTATGACTTGGAGAAACGTTTACTTTCGTTAGCTGTTGGTGGCTAGCAAATATTTCTTTATGTGGGATGGGAATAGGAGAATTGCTTATGCCCTACAGCATATGATTTCATTATCCTTCTTGTTCTTAACTTTTACAGCTACAAATCTTATTAAATATCATAAAATTGTCCAGTCCTTTTTAATCCAGCCACAGTATTTATCTCCATTTGCCAATTTACAAAGAAAAAATAAGGCTTACCTCAGGAAACGAAAGTACATATCCATCAACATAAATGTTGAAACCTATCTTGAAAATAAATAAAATTATGCACGTGTGGCTAATTTTAAGGAGAAATAGAACTGGCCAGGTCTTTTTTCTTTAAATCTTATTGATCAAAACCTATTCCTTCATTTAATTTACAGCTCTATTTCTCCATCCATCGTTTTGCATACTTTTCCCTTGGCAAAGTGATTTTATTCTGAGTGTATGTTCAATTTGCATGTGTAATAGTGCAAACATTTTGATAAATTTCCAAAGAGTTACTTTCTTGGTCATTTTCCTTCAGATCTGGGAATATTCCATGTTTGACTTTGCATAGAGTTGCACTTCCCCATTCCAGGGGGTGTACAATCCGAGGGTCTTCCTGGACTTACAACTTCTGCTCCAACAACTGGCGACAGCAGTTGCTAGGAAGCTTTTTGCAGAATTTCATTGTGGCTACCAGTTGCACTCATTTCTAGATTGAGGCCTTCAGATAGTTGCTCATCTAACAACTTGACTACTGCAATGCACTCTGTATGTGCTCCCCTTGAAAACCAGCTGAAACAGTTGATCCAGAAACTAGCAGCTTGAACAGTTAGGAGCAAGCGTAAATATGCTCATGTAACACATTTGCTTCTCAACCTGTACAGGTTACCAGTTTGTTTCTGAGTGCAATTCAAGTTCGGATCGTTGACCTATTAAGTCCTGCAAGGCATAGGGCCGTGATGGTGAACCTATGGGAAGTGTGTCAGAGGTGGCATGTAGAGCCCTCTCTGTGGACATGCGCCAGTTGTAGATTACAACTGGTAAGCTACGGTACAGACGTATCAGTGCCTGCCGGGAGCACCAGGTATTGTTACGGTACAGCGCTCCAGAGGGCCCACCAGACTGCCCACGCTCCTTACCTGTATTTGAGCTGTTTGGGGCTTCCACGCATGTGCACGGAGCATACGTCGCCTGCACGATGCTTCGCCAAGCAGCTGGAGCGTCACAGGCTGAAAGTACACATGTGTGCATGCATGCTGCATACGTTCATGTGGTGGATGCCTGCCCCCGTTGCACGGTACCGGTGGCAACAGGATCTGGAACCAACCACTGGCATGCACACAGTCGCCAGCTGCTCTTCTGGTTTCCAGCCCACACATCTTTGGGGAGCATTTTTGGCTATTGTAGGTTGTTTTTTGACATGGTTTCAGGCCATTTTTTATCCAAAAACGGCCTGAGAAACAGCTGGAAAGCGGCCTGAAAAAAGCCAAAACAGGCCATTTTTCAGGCCATTTTCCAGCTATTTTGGGGCTAAAAACGGCCCCCAAAATGACCTGAAAACGACCTGAAAAATGCCCGAAAAACAGGCATGCTCACCAGCCAGCTGGTTTTCAGGATTCCAGTGCTCTGGCCAAACAGGCATACACATATTCCAGTTTGGGCACTCGGTGCTAAAAAGGTTCGCCATCACTGGCATAGGGCTTGGTACCTGAGGGAAGGCTACCTTGCTCCCATAGTATTTTCCCAACCAATCTTAGAGCATTGGTTTGCTCTAGTTCCCTTGATTATACAGTGCCATTTATCAAGACTCTGGAAGCATGTCTTTTAAGTACCAGTGCCTACTCTCTGGATAGAGGTGTCGTCCCATTCCCCCAAAGATCCTCATGTTCTTTGCCCTGGTGTTATTTACAATAACCTTAAAAACCTGGTTCCTTAGCCAGGTCTTTTGCAAGGAAGATTATAGCACCTTTGCTTAATATACCTGTCTCAATATTGATGACTTTGTGTTTTCTTTGGCTTTTGCTGATAATTTTTCTGCTTTTGTAGCTCTGCTGATATGAATTTAAAAAGCAACAAGTGTTCTAAGGCAATCAGCTGAGCTCTGTGATACTATCTTTTAAGTTGGATGAATGTTCATCTCTTCCAAAAGTAGGAAACCAGCTTAGGGAGTGCAGTTAATAGAGATGTGCTCATTCCTCACCAGGTCACTGATCCATGCGCCTTTGGGCTATGCTTCTATTTTCTGGATGGATACATTTCTGATTAACATCTAATACATTTCTATAGTGCTTTTTAAAAAGGGGGGGGGCTACGGTCAATCTCAGTTTTGTTATTCAGGCCATCTCTGGAGTTTATCAAACACTGTTTCAACAAATGAAAGGAATTCCAAAGCCAGATCAAGGCCATAACTGATTGTAGATTCCAATGAGTGCTTGGGAACTGGATCCTTCCCCTATATCCCTTTATCTCTTCCTCAGTCCTTTACCTCTTCCTCAGTCCTGTCCATTTCATTTTCCTTAGTCTCATACTTTTTCCTCTATTCAGTCTTTTCCTTTTTAAAAAAAATATAGTCTCCCTTTCTTAAATAGACACCAAGCTTTTAAATTATAGCCATCTGTCAAGAACTGAAGTTATAGGGGGTCCTTGGTGCTCTCAGAGCTTGGTTGCCTTGGGTGCATAGTGCAGTTTGACAACAAAAATTCTGCAAGAAAACAGCCAAGCTCAGAGAGGACCAAGGACTCCACAGTTCAGTCTTGAGTTACAAATACTGTCTTCTATCATTACTGAAGTTATGATTCTCATGCAGCAGTGCTGCTACTACTGCAACCAATCAGGTCAAGTAGAAAAGTGCTGCCATAAGAGTAACAAATACTACCTAGTCTTCCTGAGCTATTCCAGGCAGAGTTGTAAAAGATGTGATAGCTGGAAATTTTTATCTTGTTCTCAAGCAGTACATATAGGTGTAACATCAGGATTTGTTTTAATCTAGGGATTTTTTAAAATAACAGCTGTGATGGCCTTCCCTCTGCCAGTGAAAATGAAACTTGAGAGAGCTGCAGTGTTTTCAGCTGCGACAGCCTCCTGCAACCCTCTGCCAGCAAAAATGAAGCTCGAGAGGGCGGCGCATGTACTCCATTTTTGCTGGCAGAAGCACCGCAGACTGGTACTTTGCTGTTCCCAGGGCGGCCCCAGAGGGGCAGATCTAAGCATCTCGCATATTGGATCTGGCCTACGGGCCTTGAGTTTGATACCCCTGGAGTAGGGCAACCACCTGAGTTACTTTATAATATAATATAAATGAGACTTGCATAGCATATGGCCTACCAGTTGCATGTGATCCACCAAGCAGCCCATCAGCGTTTATTTGTTGGTTTGTTTTAAACCTAAATCCTGTCACCAAATATTGCTATATCCAGGAAGAATTCGATAACCACCTTTTTTTTTCCCATAGATACTCTCTCTGAAAGACACACTGTCAAGTATTTCCAATACCTTCAAGCCTCACCAATACTGTCAGCTCCAGCACTGCTGCTGCTGCATTGCTAGCTGCCAAATGGCAGTTCAACACGCCAGCTATTCAGTTGCAACACACAATTATTTTCAAAGTATCCGTATGGCCCTTTCCCCTCTATGAGTTGTGCTCACTTGGCATCGACTATGTTCGATGTGTTACACCAGGGATCTCCAACCTTTGCAACTTTAAGTCTGAAAGACTTCAGCTCCCAGAATTCTCCAGCCAGAATTCTGGGAGCTGAAGTCCTTCAGACTTAAAGTTGCAAAGATTGGAGACCCCTGTGTTACATCATCCCAGCGATTGTAGTTTCTAATGTTTTTCCCAGATATTCTACATTATCTGTTGTTGCTATTTATAAATTTTATTTTATTAGTGCTTAATTTAGTCATTTTTTTCAGGAATAGCTGTTGGCAAATCATCTCCACAAAGCTATTCCCTTTAAATAGAAGTACAGACATTCTAAAGTAATTTTCTCATACATTATGATATACCTTTTGTGACAGAGAACACTATTCCCTCTTGCTGTGTTATCACTGGGAAAATCTTTTGAATGTGTGGCTCTTACACATGTCACTGCACTAGTTCAGTAGCAGTTCAAATAATCTTTTGTATATCAGTACTAACAAACTTCACTCAGTGTGCTAATGAAAGCCACCATGATTATCTGTATTCTGCCGTGCTATACATCAAATAAGTATCTGAAATGGAAGATTGGTAGTGATTCATGCCTTTAAATACTAGGGGAAAAAAGGATGTGAGACAGTCTCCCCTCTAATCTGAGATCTGGAACCAGCTGAGGATCTGATTACTTACTCTACAGGCAGTTTGGTTTTGATTTGGAACTTTCTTATTCACGGTTCTTTATGCACATCAAAGTTTACGTTTCACCTAAAATTGTTATGTACATCACAGATTAAGCTGAATAAAGGAAAGAAGTACTAAGGTATGTAATAATTAGGTTTGGAATATACCATAAATGGCTAAACGCATGAAGGATGAACTTAAGTCGCAGACAGAGCAATTAAACTATGAAATAATTGAAAGAGAAAATTAATTATCTTTAATTTGACATAAATCCCTACTGCTTTGGTAATTAGGAATTATGCACCTATTTATAATTAGCCGGGCCTTAGAATACACTGGTTTCCAAAGAAGTTCTGTGTTTCTTTTTTTTTTTATATTGAAAAAGTTTTATTGGTTTTACATTTTTTAACAGGGTAGGGTAATGGTTACAAAGAAATTTTGAGAGCATTCACGTCGGAGTCGTCGGACCTTCCAAGACCTCAAATTACACATTAAAAAAAGTTAACATAGAAAACATTTTCCACACCACTACAAGATGAGAGCAAGTACATTTACCTAAATTCTCCCTTCCATGCTGTCAGACATTTACAAAAAGTCCGGATAAAAATATTATGCAAAATTGTTCAAGAAAAATCAAGGCAAAGTTATTTTTTTGATCTAAGTCTTTTGGCTATTGTATCTTCTTTCTCTCCTCCCTGGCCCCCCTCGGGCGGGGCCGTGGCCCCCTCCGTCCCCCCTGGATCTTCCCCCAGGGCAGAGGAATGTTTTTTAAAAAAGGCTTCCGCCTCAGCAACTGTTTTAATCCTCACTCTTCCTCCTTCCCAGAACACCAGCATCCCTTCAGGTGTCATCCACTTGAACCAAATCCCGTGATCAAACAAGGTTTTAGACAAGAAGGAAAATTTCCTTCCTGAATCTCTAATTTTTCTAGGGATCTGCTTCAAGATAGTGACCGTTTCTCGTTGATAAGTTAAGGGTTTCTCTCTCTGTGCTTTCAGGACTTCCTCTCTGGTTGACCTTCTAACAAATTTCACATGTATCTCTCTAGGCACTTCATTTATCCTGGCATATGCTAAGTTAATTCTGTAGGCTAGGTCAATATCCCCCCTGATCTCATCCTTAGGTTTTTGTAAATAGTCTGCTAAAATTGTGCTCATAAGATCAGGGAGGTATTCACCAGATTCCTCAGAAACATTTTGAAATCTCAAAAAGTATGTCATTCTTTCCATATCCATCCTAGACACATGCCCATTTATTTCCACAACCTCATTAGTAACATTTTTAATTTCCCCCTTGGCCCCCTCCAACCCCCCTTCCAGTTCTTTATTCTTCTGTGTGTTATCCAGCACTTGTCTTCTTGTATCCAACAGCTCTTTCTTGAAGATAATATTTTCAGCCCTCTGGGCCTTTATTTCTGATATCAAAGTTAGTACAGAAGTTTCAAGAGAAGCCATCCTTTGTTCCAAATTTACAAGTGCTGCTTCTTGTGCCATGGTTAAAAGTTAAAGTCACTGCCACCAAGATGGCGTTTTCCGGGTGGGGCTGGTGGGGCAAACCAGGAGCTCAGTTCAGTTCAGGGCTGTGAAGTTGCAAACAATTCAGAAACCAAAAGAGACACAATTTCCCAAATCAGCAAATAGTAATAACGAAGGTATTCCAGAGAAGAAGTCATAAATCCATCAAAAGAAATTTTTTTTCCAAAAATCCAGAGAGAGTCCTGCTTTCAAAGAGACGCTTCCGGCGCGGCTCAGGTGAGGGAGAACATGCTAGCGGGGGGTTCTCCCTTCGCCTAAGGAAGACGGCGCCATTCATGACAATGAGGAGGGCTGATCGGCTCAGTCGAAGGGCTCCCGAGGCTTCAGCTGCGAGGAGAGAGTGAGTTTCTAAAAAAACTTTTTTTACCTTGCTGTCAGCCAGGCTGAACGGACTGGGAGGGGGGTGTTTATTTTTAAACCCCCCCCCCCTCGGATTTAAGCGGCGCGCTAAAATGGCTTCTCTGCAAAGAGAAAGCGGAAAACTCTCACTCCGGATGGTCTCTAACAAAGGAAAGTGGATTGTGACTTTTAGCAACATTGTTTCTAGGTCTGGCTGAGTTTAAAAAAAAATTCTTTTTTTTTTTGCTACTCTCTCCCTCTGGCTCTGAGATGGCGGTGGAAGTGGATTCTATTTGTCCCTGCCTGACTATTTTAACTAAGGAAAATTTCCAGCGTCTCTTTGAAAGAAGTTCTGTGTTTCTTGTTTGAATAATGCTGCCAAATATAAAGCCATGTTTTACCAACCAAAAATCTTAACTGGGTTGGGTGCTTTGGGACCAATATATTTATTACAGTGAATTGATAAGTATCACTTCTGCACAGTATGTCATTGGTGTTACTTGTTTTAAGATATTGAAGTCCAAAATGATCAATCACTTTGGACATGATGATAACTGTGACTTCTCTATAGATTCAGTATTGCTACTACCTGATGGTAGAATCAGCTTTTCAGTTTTCTATTTTAGCTGTGCTGAATGCAAACAGAGTGACTGAGCAAATTGCTTAACCAAAATCTAGTTACTCTAGACATGGCAACACAAGATAATACTAATCCATGTTAAGAGTTGGGATTTCAACTATCAGGAAAGGAAGCGTGTGGTAGGCAGAAGATTCTGCCTCAGCCTTGTAAGAAAATGTATTAGCATATTTATTCATCATAAAACGATGGACAGTGAATTCTGCATAGCAACACAAATATTTAGATGAAACAGGAGAAACTGCTACAATGAATCCAAATTTAATCAATTTAACAGACTTTGAATGCAAAAATTGCCTTTATACTATATATTTCTACACATGTATAAAATTCCATCCTGTTTTACACATACATAAAAAGGCATAAAATTGCAAAAATTCAAATATGTAATCCTATTTCCATTTTACCTATGCGGAACAGATGCCTATTCTCCTTGATGGTTTGTTAAATCGAGTATTTATTGTTACTAGAACATTTTTTTAAAAAGAAATAGAGATGATATTAATATTACAATGTTAATAAGCTGGCCATAAGTCTATGATGCTGAGGCAGAAAACAAGAAAATATATATAGATAGCCTAATATGTTTTATTTTAATTTATTGAGACCAAATGGGAAACAATTGGGTAAAATTAACAGATCTAATATATTTATTTTCACTTGTAAACATTATTAAATGTTGCTTACTTTGAACAATTTCATCTGTTGCTGAAGCATTTGGCCACATCAGAAAAATCCTTAGCGCATATTTTATTTATTGATTGATTGATTTGATTTGATTTGTAGACCGCACTCTCTCCCCGGAGGGACTTGGGGCGGTGCACAGGACTTTAAAAACATATATAAATACAACAATACAATATTTAAAATAGAATTAAATAATTTACCTGCGCTAAAAGTTTAAATCCTTAAAACCTTAAAACCCTTTATACTAATCCCAGCAATCCCTATTAAAACAATTTAAATTTATATTACAAACCTAGGAAGGATAGATTAGGCCAGGAAGGATAGATTAGTATGCAGTAGCGATTAGACCTAGGAAGGATAGATTAGTATGCAGTAGCGTTTTTCTGAGCAGTGAAATAGTTGTCTGAGAAATAGCTTTATATAGTTAGCATGATATAGTATGTTAAAAGAAATCATATCCGAAATAATATTTCTATTCTTCTTCCCAACCTTCATCTATTTTGCAAACAAATTATGGAAACAATATGCATGCCTGTGAAACCTTGTTACAAGTAGTCCTTGTCAACTTAAAATCATTCATTTAGTAGCCATCAAAGATACCACAACACTGAAAAAAGTGACTTAAGACTGATCCTTACATTTAAACCATTTCAGTGATTCCATGGTCACATGATCAAAATTTGGGCACTTGGCAACAGACATGTATTTAGGACAGTTACAGCATTCTGGGATCATGTGATCGCCATCTGCTGGCTTCTGACCAACAAAGTCCATGGTGGAAGCTTGATTCATTTAATGACCTAATGATTCACTTAACAACTGCAGTTATTCATTTAACAACTATAGCAAAAAAGGTAAAATTGGGTGTAACTCACTTAACAACCACCTCGCTTAACAATGGAAGTTCTGGTCCCAATTGTGGTCATAAGTCAAGGACTACCTATATTCCAAAAGCTCTGATAAGCTACATTTATGTCCAGGATTTACTACTAGATTTATTTCTGGAAATTACATATTAAACTGTTGTATTGTGGGGCTAAGGGATCGTATTTCTTTCCCCTTTAGCCGAAGATACATTTGATTATGTATCATCAAATTGCTGTTGTCTGTTAGCAACCACATAGGTAGATTTTTTTTTTCTATGATAAATCTGTCCCTAACTGATCCTTCAGATCTGCCAATGGTACTAGAGGTAGTCCTTGACTAATGAGCAATCTCTGTAGCTAAATGACTCCATTGTAAAGCAAGATCTTATAACGTAGCAACAGCATTTCCAGCAGCCCTAGTTACCATCATTAAGCAAAGATCATACAGGTCATTAAGCAAGGACCTCTTTTAACCGTGACTTCTGACTTCCTGCCAGCTTCATTATTGACTTTGCTTATGGAAAGCCAGCAGGGAACATCAGAATTCTCAATCACATGACTGCAGAGAAACTGCAATGGCCAGAAATATGAGAACCCATTATAAATAGTATTTGTTCAGTGCTGTTAGAATTTTGAATGGTTGTTGACAAATAGTCATAGCCCAAAGACTATCTGTCTTCATTTTCATTGTCAGTTCTATAGCTGATTCTTTTATCTGTTGTGATTAATTTGATTATTTTTATGTTTAATTTTAGTCCCAGTTTTTCAGCGCATTCTTTGACTTTTATTACTGGAGCTTGCAAATCTTTTCCAACTATACATACTAATTTTTAAAACTTAGGGGCCATTTTATTAATGAATAACGCCTCAGAAGTCTCTCCAACAACAAAGAAAACTATATGGGCATTATTATGAGAAGGATCCAGTGCTTTGCTGATACAAATAATATTGTCATTTGCTGAATATATATGTGTAAGAATTATATCAATATTTTTGTTTTCTTCCATTAATAATAAGCAGGTGCAACATTTGCAAATTTTGCATATATACAAAAATGAAATATCTGCAGGTTTACATAGGGATTTATTTTGTTTGTTTGCTATTTTGTTTTCAATTCTATGGCTCCCCATGTAAGTCAATTACTCTGGGCACCATAGAATTCAAAAATATTACAATTAAAACACTAAAATCCCTTTCACACAATAAAAACATTCAAACTAAATATCCATAGCAGCCGAGAAACTCAACCAGTTAGCAATGCAGCCAGGAAACGGCTGAATCTTAACATATTCATCACCTCAGTCTCAACAACAGGTACTTGGCAAATCTACTGTATTTAGTTTATATTGATGCAAACACAGAAAAAAGAATATAAATATTCTGATCCCAAGGCTGTGGTGTGGTTTTATCTGATTTTTTTTTAATTAAGGTTTTTTTTTATAAAGCTCTGTCAGGCTTATAATATTAGTTTTTCCAGAAACTAGATTGCAATTTAGTCAACATTTTACAGCTCATTATGATGATTGAACAGCCCATTCATGGTAAGTAAACTGAATCCTGATTTATTTACGAAAGCCTGAGTACAAACAGGATTTGAAACTTAGTGGATTCAGAAAAGGAGTTGTTAACCCATAGAGAGTCAGGTGTGTTTTGGGATAGTATATGTATCCTGTTAGCTCCTCCTCTTTCTAATCCTTTACTGTTCACTACTTGTAGCTTAATATTTTCTTGTTTCACAAATAGAACTTTTCTGATGGATAAACCTCTGGAGAATATATCTGACAGATACTGCAACAGAAGCTATTCCTGTTCTCTGAATTGGCTTTTAACAGCCAAGAGAGAAAAGCAGAAAATCAAGGATCACGGCAAGACTTAAGACAGGATTACAGGCTACACTTGGTCTGCCACCGGTTTCTTCAGATTGCCAGTTGTGGAGTTGAGGGGTGGTTCTGTAGAATGCTAAATGTTTCTTTATGAACAAATATTTCCAAGGACTGAAACAAGATTTGGATCTATCTTTTTTTGCTCAATTAGCCAGCTGAAATATTGGATATGTCAATAAATGTTCTTACCAGTTCTCAGTTTCTTACTTTATGCAGACTTTTATATGAATGAATGATTGATTGATTGATTTTTTGAGTACTTTGAAGATTGCTATATAAGCCAAGGATGGTAATATGTCACTTTTAGGCAGCACAGCATACTCAACCATTCCTCATGGCATCCATGAAACCATAAAATGTATTTTAAAAAAATAAATAAAAATATTCAAAACTAAATATCACATGTTCAGGTGTCCAGTGTACTGAGTAGAGAATCTAAGAAATGAGTTAGCTCTGCTTCTTTGCCCGGAGACTTAATCTGTCAATCTTCTGGTCACGTCTTCCTTGCCTGGCGGCTCCCCAGTTTCAACTCAGTCTTCGCCCAGCAGAGATGCTCAAGTAGAAATGGCTTCACATACCCAGAATAATTCCTTGGATTCTCAAACAGCACAACTGTAAGACGATTGTGATCACCGCGGCATTCACTGGAAAGGGATTTGCGTGGCTGGCTTTCTGGTCCACTAGCAAGCCATCTCGCTGGCTGAAATAGCAGCTGAGGTCCCTGCCATTCCCATGCTTTAGCGGAGACGGGGTTGTTTACTCACACCAGCTCAGAGGCAACAGAGCCGAGGCTCCTGGCACTGTCCCATGCCACGGAGGGCATTTAGTCACTGCCCAGAACAATCCGGGCATACTGAAAGCGGCAAAGTGCGCCTAACGCAGTTTCAAGCTGCTACAGCAGAGTTCTCCTGGAACGAGCCTACCTTTGTCAACGACAGACTCCTGGGACTGAAAAATGGTGGCTTTGATCAATTGGGACATTAACACGTCTTACCATTATTCCATCAGTTTTACTAAATATAATCTATCATAAATTCATCTATTCACTCTATTTTTGCTCTTTATGTAGAACTTGTATTTATTCATTTTGTCTTCTATGTCAAACCCCTTCATTGGTTAGAACAGTTAATCAGTGGAACAGCTTGCTTCCAGAAGTTGTGAATGCCCCAACACTGCAAGTCTTTAAGAAAATGTTGGATAGCCATTTGTCTGAAATGGTATAGAGTTTCCTGCCTAGGCAGGGTTTGGACTAGAAGACCTCCAAGGTCCCTTCCAACTCTGCTATTGTATTGTATTATTTGGATATATCCCCAGTTTCTTGATCCCTTTCTTTTGAGTTAGTGTGTATAATATGTAAATGAGTTCTGTATCACAGCCACCAACTTTCTAACTTTTCAATTAAATTGTTCTTATAATATGGATAGGACAGCATATAGCAGAAAGAAAGCACAGAAGTATTATAATGTGAATCATCTTGGAATAAATAATCTAAAAATGGTTCTTGGGCGCTCAAAAGAATAAGGTTACTTGTCTTTTTGTTGGTACCTTTTTAAAGAAAAAAATCAGATAGGCACAGATATTTGAGCTAAGGATCATGTATGTCTCTAAACACTTTGCTTATACTCTGCTATTGTCTGTTGTTTGTATTTTGCTATTTGTTTATGTTCTGCTATTGTCTGTTGTTTCATGTCTCTAGAGAATAGCCTCTTAAAAGCATTCCACTCGGAATGGCGCGTTTTGAAAGTGCACTTTCAGTATGTCTCTTCAAAGTGCCACACCACAGTCTGCTGGCAGGGCTGTTATAAACTACTGCCTATTTGTGTTGTTTTCTGTTGCTAACACTAACCTGAATCTTTTGCTTTCTTTATCATACATGCCAAATGGCTTTTGAAACCTTTTCTTTGGGTACCTGGCACATAGTTTCTGTTGGGATATGCAGGTCATCACTTGTTCTATAGTTATTAGATCACTCTCCACAAATTGTTCAATTTATTTCCTTTTTTGGAAATATATTTTTAAGAATGTGCTTTGTAAATGCACATATACACAGAGACAGTTGCCTATGTATAACTTATATTGGAGTTGTAGTTACACCTAAATGACTTAACATAAACAACAGACTTTTTTTCTGGCCCTTGAATTGCTGTTCCACTCTTGATCATATGGCCTTAATTGAACTCCAGCATCATGTTACTAGATAAAAGATTTATTTGTTTGTTGGTTTATTCAGTTTCTATAGCTGCCCATCTCAATCCAATTTACTCTGGGCGACAAACAATATCACAGTAATTAAAACCATAAAAACACAAAAACAGTTACAAACATATATTCAGAAAGCACAATCACTGACTTGTTAAGTGTTGCAATCTCCAGAAATGTAAATATTTCATTAAAAATGCTGCTTCTTACCCAAAATCTGACAGTTTGCTTTTAAAATGCAGTGTTTTCATTGAAATGTTGAAAATGGCATGAAATGAATGAAAAAGATGACAAAATAGATTGTGAGTGATTTTTCCTATGAAGATATGTTGAATTCAGAAGCTAAATGGCAATTAGAATAACAGAGTTGGAAGGAATCTTGGGGGGTCTAGTCCAACCCCCTGATCAAGCAGGAAACCCTATACCATTTCAGATAAATGGTTGTCCAATATCTTAAAAACCTTCAGTGTTGGAGTACCCACAACTTCTGGAGGCAATTCATTCCACTGATTAATTGCGGAATGGGACAACTTGCTACAGCTGACTCACCATGAGGCAACTTGCTGAGGGACAATTTAACAATTCTATTTAATAATTTTTTAATTTTTTTTTTAATTTTTGTGATTCACATTTCACTCCTTTTGCCTCCTTTCTTTAATGATTCTATTGGAGTATTATTTCTTTGATATTAGTGTAATTTTTGTCCCTCAGTGAGTTGGCTGTGGCGAGTTGTCCCACAGTGAATTAGCCACAGCAAGTTGACCATGGTGAATTGACTGTGGCGAGTGGACCATGGTAAATTGTCATAGACCTGATTAATTTTCCTAACTATCAGGAAATTTCTCCTTAGTTCTATATTTCTTCTCTCCTTGATTAGTTTCCACCCATCACATCTTGTCCTGTCTTCAGGGGCTTTGGAAAATAGGTTGAATTCCTCTTCTTGGTGGAAGCCACTCAGATATTGGAACAAGGCTGTCATATCATCCCTAGTCCTTTTTTTCATTAAACTAGACATACCCAATTCCTGCAGTTGTTCGCCGTGTGTTTTAGCTTCCAGTCACCAAAGTATCTTTGTTGTTCTTACCTGTACTCTTTCTAGAGTGCAGTATTCTTGAAAGGGGCAAAAGACAACTAAAAGTATATTTCAAGAAGATGGTGGTGACAATAATGATAAAAACAAAATTGAACCACATTTCTTGAACTTAGCTAAAAAATACAGGACATTAATAGGGGAATGAAACTGAAAGGACATTATAGATTTAATGCCTAACATCTGACAAATATGCATTAAGTTAATATAAAAAGTTCTCAAGCCTTGGTGTCAAATGTAACTGAAGAGGCAATTTGATGATAAAGTATGCAGCAATAACAAAAGCTGCTGGCTGAGACAACCAGAAAAATCAGTAGAACCATACTTTTCTGTGTCTGTTTCCAGTCATAGATCATGCACCAGAACAAGTGAAGTCATTTCTGTCCTGAACTGAAACATAAATCCTGACAGGGATTGATCTGGAAAATCCTTGGAACTGAGCTATCAATATTTATTTAGTGAAAAAGAACAAATTTGTTATTTAATTTTAGTGATTAATCGTGCCTCAGGAGTGTTCTAATTATAGCTTCTAAACCTGGAGGGATGGTTCTCTGTCTTAAGGAAAATGCTATCCAGCCCTCATTAGCAGTGCAAATTCTCAACATGCTTTCCCCGGTCCTACAGGTGGTAAGATTTTCTCTTTTCAAATATATGCTTTATGTCAGGCAGCTTAAGCTAATGTTATTGCAGTGATACAGTATTGGGTGTGCTTGTGTGTTTATATTGATAGCTAGACCTCAAACAAATAAGAGGAAGTACTTTTTCACCCAGAGGATCACTGGTCTATGGAACTCCCTGCCAGAAGAAGTGGTGACAGCTGTCAGCCTAGACACCTTTAAGAAAGGATTAGACAAGTTCATGGAGAACAAGGGTATCATTGGCTATCATTATGGATGCCTAAGGACACCCTCCGGGATGGAGAGATAGGCAGGATATTTCTCAATGCCATTTGCAGGGAATCATAAGCAGGTGAAGACATCTGCTTGGGAAGACCCTGAAGCAAATGGGGAGCCACTGTGTGAGACAGAATGCTGGACTGGATGGGCTGTGGCCTGTTCCAGCAAGTCTGTTCTTATGTTCTTATTGTATGGTTTAGGGTGTCATACAAGATGTATTTATAGGAGATAAAGTTGAAACTTGTAAAGCAAGGGTTGCCAACCCCAAGGCCACAGACTGGTCCCAGTCCGTGGCCTATTAGGAACCAGACCATGGGCGTTACAGGTAGTCCTCGACTTACAACAGTTCATTTAGTGACCATTCAAAGTTAAAACAGCACTTTAAAAAGTGACCTATGACCATTTTTCACAGCTATGGTCTTTGAAGCATCCCCACGGTCATGTGATCAAAAATCAGCTACTTGTCAACTGATTCATACTTATGACCGTTGCTGTGTCCCAAGGTCATGTGATTCACTTTTGAGATTCTTCTAACAAGCAATGGGAAAACCAGATTCACTTAATAACTGGGTGACCAACTTATCAGCTACGGTGATTCACTTAACAAAGGAGGCAAGGAAGGTCATGAAACGGGGCAAAACCTGCTTAACAAATGTCTCAGCAGCAGAAATTTTGGGCTCAATTGTGGTTGTAAATCGAGGACTACCTGTATTTGCCAGAAACTATTTCCCCAGAAAAGTTTTCTATTTTGTATAATTCTGTCACTGTGTGACTACAAGTCTGTGACGGTGTCTGTGGCTATTTTCTGGTTTTGATCTATCATCATATGTGGTTTTAAAAGCCTCTGATCTTACAATATGAAAAAAAAATCAAGATTAAGCACATTAATATAATAATGCATAGTTTATATTGCATACATTTTGTTAGAATAATATCCATGATAGTGTATCTTGACAAGGATCTTGACAAACATGAACATTGGGCACTATCTAATAAAATGAAATTCAATGGCGAAAAGAGTAAGGTTCTACATTTAGGCAACAAAAATGAAATGCACAGGTACAGTCTAGGTCCGTGATG
Organism: Rhabdophis nuchalis; assembly: GCA_039707465.1. Classification (NCBI taxonomy): domain Eukaryota; kingdom Metazoa; phylum Chordata; class Lepidosauria; order Squamata; family Natricidae; genus Rhabdophis; species Rhabdophis nuchalis. The sequence continues at coordinate 62,305,887 of CM077644.1, forward strand.
GCGAACCTATGGCACGGGTGCCACAGGCGGCACGCAGACCCATTTCTTAGGGCATGCGAGGCGTTGCCCTGTCAGTTCCAGCACGCTTGTGTGTGCTGGCCAGCTGATTTAAGCCTTCTTTTCAGGCTGTTTCTTGCCCTCTGAAGGCTTCAGGGAAGCTCCTGAAGCCTCTGGAGGTGGGGGGGAGGCTGTTTTCACCCTCCCCAGGCTCCTAGAAAGCCTCTGGAGCCTGGGGAGAGCGAAAAAAGCACGCCAAAAGTAGGGGGTCACGCACATAGAATTATGTGTGTGGCACGCCCATGCACAACCCCCCTGCGCTCCCCCTGCTTTTGGCACGCAAGCCAAAAAAGGTTAGCCATCACTGGTATAGGTGGTACCTTGCTCAATAGCAGTAACTGTGAAAGGGATCTTGGAGTCCTAGTAGACAACCATTTAAATATGAGCCAGCAGTGTGTAGCAGCTGCCAAAAAAGCCAACACAGTTCTAGGCTGCATAAACAGAGGGATAGAATCAAGATCACGTGAAGTGTTAATGCCACTGTATAGTGCCTTGGTAAGGCCACACTTGGAATACTGCATACAGTTTTGGTCACCACGATGTAGAAAACATGTTGATATTCTAGAAAGAGTGCAGAGAAGAGCAACAAAGATGATTAGGGGACTGGAGACTAAAACATATGAAGAACAGTTGCAGGAACTGGGTATGTCTAGTTTAATAAAAAGAAGGATTAGGGGAGACATGATAGCAGTCTTCCAATATCTCAGGGGTTGCCACAAAGAAGAGGGAGTCAAACTGGGTATGTCTAGTTTAATAAAAAGAAGGATTAGGGGAGACATGATAGCAGTCTTCCAATATCTCAGGGGTTGCCACAAAGAAGAGGGAGTCAAACTATTCTCCAAAGCACCTGAGGGCAGAACAAGAAGCAATGGGTGGAAACTAATCAAGGAGAGAAGCAACTTAGAACTGAGGAGAAATTTCCTGACAATTAGGACAATTAACCAGTGGAACAGCTTGCCTCCAGAAGATGTGAATGCCCCAACACTGCAAGTCTTCAAGAAGATGTTGGATAGCCATTTGTCTGAAATGGTATAGGGTTTCCTGCCTAGGCAGGGAGTTGGACTAGATGACATCCAAGGTCCCTTCCAACTCTGCTATTGTATTGTGTATATTATATGAATGTTAATTCAGAAATCTTGAGACAGCATGTCTATGCCATTGCCAGACAAGATGGTTCTTTACTATGATTCAGCATGGTTCTTCTTATGTTTTCGTATTCTTATGGGATCAATAAGATATATAATACAGTATTGAATTAGTCAAGAACTTTGAAGTATACAGGCAGTGCCTGAGGGAATATCTTGACAGCTGTGCGCCAGGCAAAAATAAACAGGGCAGTTCCCCCCACCTCCTCCGCATGGAATGAAAAGGGAAGAAGTGCAACTGTCAAGCGCCTGTTGTCCGGTTGTTAAAAGGCTGGAGTGTATGAAAAGGGGGGGGAGGATAGCAATCCTATCTGTGGCCTTCACCATTCTGTTTCTCAAGAGCCATATTCTTTTTTTCTACATCTGCCGTTTCACAATGGCACTTTCATTTGCTAGCTATCATCTCTTTCCATATTTATCTTTATTGGGTTCTTAAGACTTCCCTTGTCCTTTAGGAATCACTGATAATGAAAACTACTAGAATTTACAGTTGCAATCTTTATGGTCCATGTTTGCAATTGGTTGTGAGAGCTACAGCATGGGTGTAAGATAATGAATAAGTAGTTTCTAACCCTCTAGAGCAGGGGTAGTCAACCTTTTTATACCTACCACCCACTTTTGTATCTCTGTTAGTAGTAAAATTTTCTAACCACCCACCGGTTCCACAGTAATGGTGATTTATAAAGTAGGGAAGTCAATTAAATTTAAAAAAGGAAAGTGCTTCAGTATCGGACAAAACCCCTACCGCCCACCATGAAAGTTGGAATGCCCACTAGTGGGCGGTAGGGACCAGGTTGACTACCACTGCTCTAGAGCAGTGGTTCCCAATGTGGAGCCCAGGCCCCACAGGGGAGCAATTTGATTTTTAATGAGGGCAATGTGAACCTTGTTTAAACCAAGTTAATAAAGTTCACTTTTTGACTAAAGTAAGTATTATATGTCACAGGATTTTAAAGATGCTTAGGTGAGACATGGCAAAACAAAACAAAAAGGTTGGGAATCACTGCTCTAGAGTCAGATATGACTGGATAAAGGAAACAATTACCTTTATCTTTGGAATTTTAATTACCTTGAATATTCTTAATTGTTTATATTTATTCTTTTAAGCAACAATCCTACTTTTGGGTCTGTTGGTTACCATATTCATTTCCTTTGTATTTCCCTTATAATATACTTAAATTTTTCTCTCAGATTTTTTTAAATATAATAATTTCATCTTCAATTAAACAGTGCATCATCCGGTTACAGATATCTTTGTAAAATAATAATCAATATTTACAGCCATGTTTATTACATTAGTATTAATTCTATAATATTAAAATGATAATATCAAATATAATAACCATGATGTTTGCTTCCCTCTCTTAACATATCTTCTTTATCTCACATATCTTTTTCTTTTATTTCCGTTTTTAACTTCCCTGTTTATTATCTAACCATTGATAAAATAAGTCCCATTTCAAATAATATTCAGTTTGTTCTTTCTTTAATTGCAAATGTTAATCTATTCATTTCTGTGCATTCTAATATTTTCCTGATCACATTCTCATCTGTGGAGATCTCTTCACTTTTATAATTTCACATTCCGTAATACCAGAGTAATGGTATAGAATTGCCATCCATCAAATATTTAATGCTTTTTCATTCTGTAATATCTATGTATAGGTTTAAAAATACTGTAAAACATTTTATTTGAGAAAGTAAAAACAACAGTAAAGCCTTTATTGTCATTGTACATCATGTATACAACAAAATTGGTTAATAAAAATAAAATAAAAGGTTAATATTTAGGTAAGAATAAGTTTGTTTTCAGTGTTATTATTTGTGAATGATAAAAATGAATCAGATCCTTCTAGGTTTAGGATCCCCCAGCTGATGGATGTACTTGAAATTATGAGAAATGTAGACAGATTTCCAAAAATCCTGCTTGGGTGCTTAATATATCTAAAATGGCTGCTAGAGGAACAAACCCAATTATAAAAAATTGATTTAGCACACGTTACCTTTTGCCACCGTCTCCTCCTAGACAATGCTGAGCATTAACCCTGCTTACCTTTGTCCTTTTGTTTTGTTTTAAAACAAATAGGTACTGTATCTTTCCAAGTAAGCTACTAGGCTTTAGCCACCATAATGTTTATTATCTTTAACAATATCTGAGGCCCATGTGGATTCAGAAATTATCTTGGAAAGAAATATGATGCTGGAGGCTGGCATCTTACTTTGAGCAGGCCAGGTTCTTGCTTTTTAAAATTTGCAATATTTCTTTAAAAGTCACAGGACAAAGCCTATACTATACCAAGGGAGATGTCTTTTGGCAACTATATGCCTCTGGATCCATGTCAGAGACCCAACTTTTACCTTTCATTTCTCATCTCAGGAAAACCGAAAAAGGTGTTTTAGGAGTTGTTTATTTCTATTTATTTCAGGAACCTGGTCTAAGCAAGAGGACTACTTATGAAAAGTTGTAAAGAATGTCAGAAGACAGAGTGAAACACTGTCTCCCCGTTCATATGGGAGTAGTGCTAAATTGTTTACAGTTTCAGCAAAGAGAAATGCTTCCATTACATCTGTGCTATTATCATAATAAGATAACTTCAAAGATTGTCATTATTACATTTTGATACAATAGCTGATAAGGAAGAACTCAGTGTGATGGGTCTCACTGCATCTCTACTTTCCTACTAACATACTAGTGTGAAATATTTTCATGAACCAAAATGTTATAAAATTAATCAATAAACATTTAAAAGATTTATTTTGCATTGTACTTGAATTAAATTGAATGCTTTATTTAACCAAATGTGGTTAGACTCCATGAGGAATTTGTCTCCGGTACGTAAGCATTCAGTATACATGCAAAAGCACAGAGTAATAATAATAATAATAATAATACCAATAAAATATACACATACTACATGGGTAAGTGTATATATAGCCATTAGGCAGCACTGTGAGAATTAGATGTTCAGCAGAGTGATGGCACAAGGGAAAAACTCTCCCTGTATCTAATTGTTTTGGCATATAATGCCCTACAGCACCGTACTGAGGAAAGGAGTTGAAACAGTTTATGTCTAGGATATGAGGATATCTTCTCAGACCTCCTTCAGACCTGCGCAACATGCAGGTCTTTTGTGGAAGGCAGGTAGTTGCAATTGTTCTTTCCACAATCTTAACTATTCATTGGAGTCTGTACCTGTCCTATTTGCTTGCTGTTCCAAACCAGGGAGTTATAGAAGTACAAATAGCAGACTCTGTAATTCCTCTGTAAAAGTGTATCAACAGCTCCTTAGGGCAGTCTGAACTTCCTGATTTGATGCAGGAAGAAACATTTTTGTTGTGTGTTTTTAATGATAGGTCTAACATTAAGCGTCCATTTCATATCTTGGGAGATTATAGAACCAAAAACTTGGAAGGACGCTACTGCTGATACTGTGCTGTCAAATATAGTAAGGATGGAAGGCTGAGTCAATCTTGAGCCAGTGAGAATCGAACTGCTCGTAGTCGGCAGCTACAATACTGCATTCTAACCAATGCACCACCAAAGCTCCAGTAGTAATGGTGCAATGTATTGAACTCCATATGAGTTTTCTCTTAGGCTGATGTTATCCTTTGCCAGATGTTATTGCTAAAGTACCAATTGCTTGAATGCAGACAGCTAGAGTATTGACTGTGATACTACACCACATAGATTAAATTTGTGCTGGAAGGTGTGCAGTGGTTGACTGGCTGTCATTGAGCAAGATTAAATGTTGATTTTAATGCGAAAGCCCTAAATCAGAGTTCCCCAACTTTTCCAGTTTTGCAGACCGGAAGGGAGGAGAGGGAGGGAGTGGGGATGGCTCCGTGCAAGTGGCAGGCAAGTGCGCCAACAATTCCATTTACATGAGCGGCGGCCGCACAAGCACGCCACTCACACAAATGGAGCACACATGCACTGAATTGCCTGCCGCTTCCGCAGCCTAGTTCCGAAAGGCTCACAGCCCAGTAGTAAGCTGTGACCCGTAGAATTGGAGGCCTATGCAGGATAAGGTAGCCTTGTAGAATGACTCCACTTATATCATCCTCCCAGGGATTTGTGATTTTCAGTCTTAGACACTTCTGTTTGACAGGCACTAGCATCTGTCCTCTGGAAAGGCTTTTCTTCTGTTTATTCCAGGCCTTATACTTAATTTGGCTTTTCTTGCCATTAATTCCACTGGTTCATATATTGGATGGTTTTATTGAATTTGTAACCAACTTTGTGGGTTTTTCACTGAGGCACGATATGCAAATATTTCAAATAAATAATTATATATAAATAATGAATGCTTATATTACTTTTTTTTAAATTAACAATTGTGTAGCTACGTGGAGAAACATGAATTGATTGGTTTCTTGTTTAGAATATTGTCTCACAAAAACTGATAAATAATATAGAAGGTTTAGGGATTACATTTGATCACTTGGAGTGTTTGTCCTCCCTGGCTTAACCGCCTACTTTATATTGCCAGCAGCAAGGTAAATCAGGCACAGTTGGCTAGTTTGAAGAGAGTTTTTGTTTGTTCCTCTTTGTGTCTTGCCTTGCAAGCTAAGCTGTGTCTTGTGATACTTTTGTGTATCCCTGCTTTTGTTAAAATTTGAGGCTTGTGTGTTGTGGTTAAATCAATGCTGCTGCTTCTTCTTGTCAGTGAATGCTAGCTCTGGTGTCTTTCCAGTTAAGCTGTGTGTACCTTTTGTCTTTGAAAATAAAGAGAAAGCAATTTAAAGAAGAAGAAAAAAACCTTTCATTTTCAGTGGTACCTTTTATACAAAGAGACTTTTTTGTTTTGGTGGTAAAGGAGAGATTTCTAGGGAGGGTGGAGTGGGAGATTCAAAATGTCTCAGGCTCTTACTAAATTTCAAACTCTTTTTTTGGGGGGGGGGGTATTTTTTTTAAACCCAAACCCCTTACCTTCTGAACACCAAAGCCAGATTGCAGCCCATTTATCTTGTTTTATGCTATACAATCTAACACTGAAATGGGAAGGCTGTGTCTGGATTTTTGATAGATGTGATGGGAAGGTATTTCGTGTTAATATTTGAATAGCTCAGTTTAATCCTGCAAGTTCATTTAGAGATTTAGAAAATACAAGCCAGGACCAAAACTGAGTAACTGAAAATATGAAGATTATGTATACGCACATTAGACGTGGAAGTTTGATGCAAGTGAAGTATACTCAGTCAGTCTTGATCTCTGTAATGTAGAACCTTTAAATTTAGGATGCTAAGACCCTTGTTTAAGGTATGGTGTTGGGAATCATAGAGAAGTAAATATTATTTTGAATTGCAGATGGTACTAGAGAAATCAAAATTACCTAAAAGTAGTGACTGTTTATAAGCACATTTTTCCCTTATTCAATTAATCAATTATATAAATGAATATTTTGTTATTTTAGAAAACCTAGAAAGGAGGGTTGTATCCAAAAGTTGTAATAATCCAAGGCTTTTGCCATAGAAGCAAATATTTGCCTTTATTCAAATTAGTACATCTGCTAAAAGGAAAAAGGAAAACTGTCTTATTTTGCTTAAGCATTTTCAAAGAAAGATTTTGAAGTTTTAGTGTTTTAAAAAGCCCTAGAGTTCTGACTCTTTTCCCATATATTTTGCCTATCTTGAGTGTAATTCATGTTTAGAAGACAATAGTTTTTTTTACCTTGGATGTATGAGCTGATTTTGGCAGTTATCAAAAGCTGCTCTAGAGCACTTAGGGACTTTTTCTAAGAGAATCCTCATAATTATGTTTATAATTTATGTTTATCAGCAGTGTGCAGCTGCCAAAAAAGCCAACACAGTTCTAGGCTGCATAAACAGAGGGATAGAATCTAGATCACGTGAAGTGTTAATGCCACTGTATAGTGCCTTGGTAAGGCCACACTTGGAATACTGCATACAGTTTTGGTCGCCACGATGTAGAAAAGACATGGAGACTCTGGAAAGAGTGCAGAGAAGAGCAACCAAGATGATTAGGGAACTGGAGACTAAGACATATGAAGAACGGCTGCAGGAGCTGGGTATGTCTAGTTTGATGAAGAGAAGGACCAGGGGAGACATGATAGCAGTGTTCTGATATCTCAGAGGGTGCCACAAAGAAGAGGGAGTCAAACTATTCTCCAAGGCACCTGGGGGCAGGACAAGAAGCAATGGGTGGAAACTAATCAAGGAGAGAAGCAACTTAGAACTAAGGAGAAATTTCCTGACAGTTAGAACAATTAACCTCTGGAACAGCTTGCCTCCAGAAGTTGTGAATGCCCCAACCCTGGAAGTCTTTAAAAAGATGTTAGATAGCCATTTGTCTGAAATGGTATAAGGTTCCTGCCCACGCAGGGGGTTGGACTAGAAGACCTACAAGGTCCCTTCCAACTCTGCTATTGTATTGTATTGTATCTGTGAGAATATAATGCAGCCACTATCAACATAATTATTTCTTTCTATTTTTGATTTTTTTTTATGTTCACCAATGTGATACAAGGCAAGGAGATATATTACACATTTTCAGCATACCTCAGGTGTCTTCAACTGTCAGGAAGAGTTTTTGGCAATTTCCTTGTGTGCATCCTAGAAACATAGGTTTAGAAGGGAACTAAGGGAACATTCAAATCTAACTCCATGCACACTTCCGAATTCACTACACCATCTAAGAGAGATGGGTTATCCAGCCTTGAAGTTATTTTGGTTTGTTAGCACAGTATTCATTTGGCTGTCCAACCTTGCAGTTACTTTGGTTTGTTAACATTCATTTGTTCTTTGGGTTTTTAAAGAATCAACCTTTACTGGAACATAGAACATCAATCAGAAGAGTTCAGTACAAGATACTTGCTTGTTTTAGTCATGCATGTTGCACAAGGGTTCACCCAGAAGCATGCATAGAACATTTGAATTGCTTTATTCTGTACTAATAACCAATTTGCTGTTCAGAATCCAAAGTAGAAGAAATGTCTTCTGCCAATTAACCAGACATGGTTGTGTCGAAGTCTTGATTGTCCAACGCTTGGAGTACGGGAAACTCACCTCCAGTTTTCCCATCGCTGACTTTTAATCGGATTTCTTTGTTTTTCTTTCAGAGAATCAACTTCCTCCAGGCTTTCCAACTATAGATATGGGCCCCCAGCTCAAGGTAGTAGAGAAGGCCCGCACAGCTACAATGCTCTGTGCTGCTAGCGGCAATCCTGACCCCGAGATCTCCTGGTACAAAGATTTCCTTCCGGTGGACACAGCTGCTAGCAATGGCAGAATTAAACAGCTTCGTTCAGGTAAAAAGTTTTTCCTATCCTGAAACTTCTGTTCTGTTATGTCTCTCTCCGACTCCATTATTGGATTCTGCTTTCAGGAAAGAAGAACGCACATTACTAGCAGCAGCACTTAAAAATTACAGGTTGAAAAAAAAAAGGTTGCTCAGTCCATGGACAGAGGCAATTAAGAGCATCTAGTCAGTTTTCAAATATTTATTGTAATTTTGAAACGTGTTTTGGATTCAGAGACTAAGCTTTGACATTGAAATTTGCAGTTTTAAATTCTGAACAACTATGTCCACTGGCTATAAAATCTTATTGAAAATATTTTTCAGCTAAAAGACATTATGAGATTCTGCAAAGAAGAGTTGTAAATCACACAGCACCTTAAAATCACACTATGTATATTATTAATAATTTAAATATTTTAGTCTGATTGTAGTAAAAGGAATTAAACATTTCAAGGATGCTATTATCTCCTCCTAAAGCTCTGTCCACTGGTAATGAAAAGCTATATCAGTGATGCCAGGGAGGGAGGGAAGCAAAGGGAAGGTTGCTGCAGTTGCAAGTGGAGTTTCTGCCTCCATCAAGAAATCATGCATACCCATAACAGTGTGATCAATACCTATATCCTAAAGCAGGGGTCTGCAAAGTCGGCTCTTTTAAGACTGGTGGACTTCAACTCCCAGAATTCCCCAGCCAGCTATGCTGGCTGGGGAACTCTGGGAGTTGAAGTCCACCAGTCTAAAAGAGCCGACTTTGCAGACCCCTGTTTATATTCCGCAATTACAAGTTTATATTTAGCCCCTTGCTGACAACTGTTAGACTCTGAGATCTTTCCATATAAAACAGTGAGCAATAATTACACTGATATATTTACATTTTATGTAATTTCACAGTGACCTTTACCTTCTTCTCAAGATGTGTGTGGTGAAAGGAAATAACACCCTCATTAATTTAATTTGAAAGGTGCTACACAGGCAGCATTCAGAAAGCATGCCATTGGATACTTATTTTCCATACTTTTAAATATGTTTCGGTATCTGGAATTGCAAATGAGTAGGGCAGCACTTGAGCGCATGGTACGCTCTCAGTAACATTCATTTCACGTAATTCCATTGCTGGTAAGCACGCTTAAGAGGGAAACCTGAGTTTAAAAGCAAAGCACGTTTAACATTGCCATCATGTCCTAAATTTGGACTGGTCTTTTTTCCTTCTATATTATTGCAAGCATATTTCCAGAGAATTTCATTTGGTATTCACACACTATTCTAATTTTCTCTAGTTATTTAATTTCTGAAGGAGACATTAGCAGATTTAAAATAATTTATTCAACTATAAGCTAAATCAATATTTACATATAGCCTAATAAATACTACAAAAGAAAGTTTGTGGTCATTGTAAGGACAGAGAGGAATTCAGATAAGCCAAAATAGTATATTCATAGAGTCCATAAGTAGATGCTAAATGAAATTTAAGATTTTTAATTTTTTTATTTTCAGACAAATGTGTGTTAAGTCCATCAGGAAGAAAAAGAGTTCTAAGTCTGAAAGTTGTAAAATAGGCAGCAATATTGTACCCGCTTAGCTACTGAAGACTTTGGTTTCTTCAGACACAATGGAAAAATATCTTTCTCCTAGCAAAAGTAAGCAAAGATTATACAAACAGTGATAGGTGCCTTGGATGCAATCCCAAAACAACTAGAGCAGCACATCACCATTGACAAATTCACCAACAGTCAATTGCAAAAGGCAGCTTTAACCCAACAGTTGACCTCCTGTGATGATACTTCCAACACCATCAAATATAAACATCTGCCTATCCCAGGTCCTTGTGAAAGACCTGGTGGGTGGATAAAAATGTCAAATCTAGACGGAAATTCTGGCTGACTGTCAAATGAATCATATAATAATTCCAATCAATGCTCTTAATAATAATTTTCTCACCATTAAATGAATGGTTAAATGACTCATCTACGAGGTAAAGTGAACACAACTCTCTGGGATCCTGCATGTTATAGACTATCATTCTGCTGTCCATTGAATTTAGTCTAAAATGAGGTAATAAATACAATTTTAGTTAATAGCAATAATGTTCCACTTTAACAGAACTGTTCGGCTTCCCATAATCATATACAAACATAACGTACAGGTAGTTCTCAACTTACTTACATAATTGAGCCTAGAATTACAGTTGTAAGTCATTGCCATTGTAAGTTGAGGCATCACATAATCATATCTGACTTTTTTTACTTTTTTGTGTCATTCAAATTAAGTGAATGTGGTAGTTGTTTAACAAACACCATGTGTGCTAAACCAATTTTCCCCTGATGGCTGTTTTTTGCCCGAAACTAGAAGTAAATGCCAGAAACCAGCAAAAAAAGTCAGAATGTGGTCCAAGGGATGCTGCAAACAGCCATAAAGGTGAACGAGTTGCAAGCATCTAAAATATGGTTACATAACCAGGAGAGAATCCAGCTGTTCTAACTTCAAGAATAGGTCATAAATAGCATTGGGAGATTGTTTGCTAAATGACTGGTCAAAAATCAAGGGCTATCCATATTTCACAAATGTGATTTAAGTGGGAACATGATATCATAGCACTTAAAAGTACGTTTATATTTTAAATATCATATCAATAAGCTTTCCATTTTCTTTCATGCATTTACTGCATTTATTCAAACTACTGCTGGTTTGGACCGAAACTCCCCTGCAGTTTTGTATGTATTACAGAGATCCAAACAGGACAATACTTAAAAATAAGGCTACTTTCCAAAATACAATAACTATATATTTTCAGAAATGGTAGGAATGGCAGATTGCTATAACTTGTACATTCAGTTTACATTTCATTATAAATATGTGGTTAAATAGCTATTTGGGATGCTGGTTTCAAAACATAGGCCAATTGTGGAAGTATTGCTGTATATGCATAGTTTCCCATTTTATTTCTTGATCTGCAAGGAAAGGAAAATAAAATAGGAAGAGAGATTTTAAAAGACTAGCAATAGTATCCCTCTGCTCCAAATTGATTGGTGGTATAAAGTATATAGTACAGCTTTTATTATCTTTGTACATTATGTATACAATGAAATTGGTTAACAAATTGGTTATAAAACTTCAATGATTATAGTTGTATTTTTATCACACAGCTCTATCATTCAGTGTTGACACTATTGTTTATAAAATAATGTTTTGAAACACCATAAAATCATATTAAACATTTTAATACCAAAGAGAAAATTGTGGCAATAACCATATCACAGTAATAATATTAGTGAACCACCATGATACAGAAAACACAGTGAAATGGCTAAAAAATGAATGTGTCAGGCAAAAGCAATCAGACCCATACATGTAGAGTTCAAACAAGCTACTTTATTCTTCTCTGCCTATAGTACAGGAATCTTCCCAGCCTGGCAACTTTCACTTGGAAAAGACTAGGCGAGGTTCAAAGGCATTCACTGGGGGTTAGAACTTGTGTTTACATAGTGAGTGCATGCTAATTCCCTGCCATGTCAAAATAAGAATAGGTGCTGATCCAGAGACAATATATGGGGTAATGCTGCAAATCAAAATCATATACATCATAATCTTATAGCTAAATTAGAATTTAATAAACTGAGATATGAACAACATCTGTAAATCAACAATAGATAAGAATAAGGAGTATGTTTGTATTAATATATTAAGCCATAAACATGTTTTATAAATCATAGTGTTTTAGCTGTGCCTTGTACTAAACTAAAACTAAATAAATAGGACAATGTATTGTGTGGATCAGCCAGTAGCCACTAGCAGAGGAAGACAATTGATTAATAAATTAAAAATGGCATATCTTGCTTACTTTATAGTTATAAATCTAGTTTTAGATTTTTATCCCATCATATATAATACTCCCTTTCCCCCCTATTTTCCCCACAACAACAATCCCATGAGGTGGGTTACGCTGAGGAAGAGTGACCAGCCCAAGGTCACCCAACTGGCTTTCATTAAAAATCACACACCATCAGTCTGAAAGTAACTAGAACTGTAACAGCAAATGCTAATAATCAAAAATTATAAATAGCATATCAAATAATAAAACAGTCTGGTATTCACTATACTATACTCAGTTTTTAGTGGATAATTTATTTTATTTTATTCACATTTGTATACCGCCCTTCTCCCTAGCGGGACTCAGGGCGGTGAACAGGCAGCAATAAAATTAACAATAAAAACAAGAAATACAATAAATACGCTAAAATATATTAAACAAATAAGCCTGCTCTAAAATCCCAACACAAACCCCTGGTAAAAACAATTAAAAACTACGCCAGGCCATCCGCACAAAATAGGTGGGTTAAAACAGTTACCTTACTTTAGAATTTTATTTTGGTCTCACTTAATTTTATAGACAAAGCCATCATGGCCAGCAAGCTATATTGAAGTGAGAGATTGGCAGTCCCTGTTCTAGAACAAATGTTGCATACATTTCAGAGGAGAAAAAGTGCAAACCAGCTTTTACCTCGAAATAGTAGATTAAATTGCGTTTTAGCACGGGTTTATTAATTTAATACATTTTAATTGATATTTATTGTATTTTGTGTTTTAGACCCGCCCTGGGTCCTAACAAGGAGAAGGGCGGGGTATAAATTTAATAAAATAAAATAAATAAATAAATAAATGCTGTTTGAGAAAAAATGGTCATATTAATGCAGGGCAAAAGAAAACTCATCCCAAAAATAATTTTAAAAGTGTACATTAAAAAATGAGCTCATGTAAATATCTTGCCTCAAAATCTTTTTTGGGTCAGTATCCCATTAGAAATAACTTGATACTTGCTTGGTAGATATTTTGGAGTAAAGTATTGTTGAGTTAACCCATGGACTGTACAAAGTTTGAAGGCTATGTATTTAAATAGCTTCATTCCATAACAGCATGAAAAGGAAATCCTGGATTATGACTTGTTCTGGGTAATATTTTTAATAGAGCAGTGAGTACATAATGTGTATCTGTGAGTTGCATTCATTTTACTAGGCAGCAAATTGGACAAGATTTGAATATGAATGCTTTCTTGTCTGCCCCATAATAATAAGTCAAAACTGGTATGATTATTATTGTGGACAGCACCATTGTACTCTATGCTGTACAAGATGTTTAGCTTTAGTTCCACTGTAAATGTGAATTATAATTCCTGGAGTTGCTTTGGAGGTGACTAATATATTGGTTAAACAAATAAATATTGCTAATGTATTAGGGAAGTACAATAAATACTAAGCACTTACGAAAATCAGAGCAGAAGTGGAATGTTATTTTAATAGGATCCAGGAAAGTATGTTTATTGTGTGAGGTAATTGATCCATTTAGTTCAGTGTTCCCTACCATAACCCACATCACAGTTCAAACCGGACAGTGACAAATTGGAGCAAGTTCCGAGAAAGGCTTCAAGACAATGAAGTGTAATACTTAAAGAATCTGGATATGACTAGCCTACAAAAAAAGATAATTGAAGGAAAATACAATAGCAACCTTCAGATATCTGAAAAATGTTCTCACAGAACGAATGGAGATATACTTCATTACTCCAGCCGGAAGGATCAAATCCAATAGATAAATTATAAGTATGTCCAGGCTAGAAGTCAGGAGGAATTCTCTGACTGGATACAAGTTACCAACCAGGATGCTACCAAAGTTGTGAGTTCTCCTTCGCTTGAAACAGAGACCATTTGTCAGAGAGTTTTTAGCAGATCCTGTATTGAGCAAAGGGCTAGAGCAGGGGTCCCCAATCTCCGGGCCATTGCCCATTTGGAACTGGGCAACACAAGTGGTGGGTGAGCATGCACACAGCTCCATTAATGCAAGTGGCGGGAACTCATATGCAAAGCTTCATTTGTGCGAGTAGTAGGCAGACACATTCGCACACACACTGCCACCCACATGGAACCATCTCCTCAAACATACACACCAGGCCACAAAGGTTGGGGACCGCTGAATTAGACTAGACAACTTCTAAAATATCTTTCAACTCCATGGCTCTATGGTTTCTAAGAAAATACCTGGGTTTTTGCTTTGGTGGCTTGTGGTTCAGATAGCTATGTGGCAATCCTGACCATTTAAAAAATCTGGAGACTTCTGTGGAAAAAAGAACATCTTTTTAAATTGCTTAATAGAAAAATCTAAAAATTCTTCAGACCTGAAGAAAGATGAACCAACTGCACTTTAGGGAATCCCTTTTGAGTGTGTATGGGATTCTTCAGTTTGTGTAGACAGTTAATTCCAGGCTTTTCAGTGGCTATGTGAGTGCATTCCAAGATCAGCCTCACATCCAAGTGCGGGAAACTTAAAGCAGGTGCTGTTTCACTGCCTGGGAGACTGATTGCTGCACTCTGTTGTGGAAAGTCTCAATGCCAGTTAACTGCAGGTAGGAAAAAGATAGGGCTTCGAGTGTTTAATTACAGTAATAATTGGCAGACTGGAGTACTCAGCAGTTTTTCTGTTGTGCAAGAATGAAACAATAATCATCTTTTTTCCTGTTGATATGACTTGGAAGCCATGCAGGCTTTTGTGATGTGATCTGCTCCTTTGAGGTCAACTGGATAGTAGTTAGAGAAACAGATAAATAGGCAGATTTATTATGTAACAGAATATTCGCCTTTACAGCGGGCAATATGGACTTTCTTTTTCGCCCCACCTATCCGTGAACAAAAGCACTGGCAAAAACAATCTCACTGTAAAGAGGAGCCGGAATAACATCATCTTGGCTGTGGAGAATGCCAGACAAAGCAGCTGGAACTGTTTCCACTGATTAAAAGCGGCAGCTATACTGCCCAGAGGAAAAGGCTCTAGAAAAGAGCAAGGGAAGAAAATAATAAGTGTAAATAATTTAACCATTCTTTTAGAAGCAAGTTAAATGTGCTTAAAATCTGCCTTCTTTGTATTTACAGAAACTCTTTGAGTATCTTTCTTGTCACCCATTGGGTGATCAGTGCTGTGGATAATGGAATGTGGGGAGCAGTT
Organism: Rhabdophis nuchalis; assembly: GCA_039707465.1. NCBI lineage: Eukaryota > Metazoa > Chordata > Lepidosauria > Squamata > Natricidae > Rhabdophis > Rhabdophis nuchalis. The sequence continues at coordinate 62,321,334 of CM077644.1, forward strand.
AATCTCAGATACATAGCATTTCTATGGTTTCTGGTATTTATTGATCAATACAAGGAACATGATTTGAGGCTTTGTGTCCTGTTTAACCCTCTCTGTCTGTTTAAACTCCCCAATTTTTTTTTTGTTTTGGTTTTTTTGGTAAGTGCTTGGTGTTCAGATGTGCAAAATCTGCATTAAACCAACACATACCATAAACTGCCTAGAAATTAGATCTGCATGAATTTCCCTGCCCTTACTAACAGACTTCATTTGCACAAAATAAAACCAAGGGGACAAAATCAGGGATCAAAGGGGAGTTGCTGTCAGTTTACATATGCAGTTCAAAGCTTTCTGCACCTCTAGGCAATGCTATTGATAAGGGTCAAGACTGAGCAACCCTTTCTATAAAAACTCCTCTTTGTAAGATGTGTTCATAGCATGAAACTATTTTCAACCCCTTTGTAAAGAGGGTTTGAAATTCTCTCCTTGACCTGCTGCACAACTATGCAAAAACATGCCTCAGCCATTAGTCCAAGTGAAAGCTAAAAGAATGCCCTCTGCATTTATATTTTAAAACTGAATGGTGCAAGGCAACAGTTTATGCTCAGGAGGAATCTGCTACAGGAGTTAACCTACATTCATTGATTAGTTTTCCAGTTTCAGTTAGGTAATCAGATTTTTGTCCCAAGTGGTCCAGGTAATCTTAAACCAAGAAATGGTCTGCCAACTACTACCATATTTTTTTTTCCTCTTTACTCACAAACAGATATTCTTATTGTACTTTACTGACACTGGTGCTCCCACAGCCCCATCTTCTGGCAGAATAAAAGGGCATGGCTCCCATTTCCCAGTTGCTGCTCCATTTCAGTTGTGACAATGAATGATAGTGGTTTGCCGATGTCCTTTTTTGTGGGGGTGGGGTGACCAGGAATATATAAATTGTTATCAGACTTTATGTTCTTGGTGGAGCTTTACTAACCAATCTAGGGCAATGTTACTGCACGTTCCTTTTTTAATATATTATTATACCTGTTTCTCTAATACGGATTCTAGTTTTGAAAAACTTTTTATTTTCAATTTTCTCCCTTTTCTCGTTGTACTAACGCTTCTCTTTAATCTTATTTGCATTCAAATTACCTCACCAGGTGGTACACCAATTAGAGGTAAGAATGCTAAACTGTGCCTCAAATGTTCGTATCACTACATTTCTTTTTGCCATGACACGTTTCAGCAGTATGCCATCTCCAGTTATTCTTTCATTCCAAACTCTGTCAGTACACAAGCTCATCTGCCATTCCTTCCCACACGTGTTTGCTTTTGTTTATTTTTGGTGTCTGGCACCTTGTAGAATCATCCATTGCAGGCCTACATAGGTCAAAGGGGGTTATTCAATGGAACATTTGTGAATTGGAAAGTGCAATTCTGCTCATGCCACAGAAGGTTCTTTGAGCTTTCCAATTCAGTTACTGCCTGGAGTACTGACTCAAGGGAGCGTTGAAATAGCCGCTGTGGTTTCTGTCTGAAGGGTGCAGTATTTTCACAAGAGAACAGTAATGTTCTTTCTTCCCTACTACTGCTGACAGAAGCTGAACAACTAAAAATAAAATAATTCTTGAAGGGTCATTTAGGAAGCATGGACTTTCTTTGAGGGTTATAAGTGCATTTGTCCAGCTTGCCAGACCTTTCAATATGAAGGCAGAGGGAAGAGATACAATCACTCAGCCCCATTCTCTCTGAAACTTAATACAGCCTTGTGGCTATGGCTAAAAGATTTGTTGAGAGTAAAGGAATCCGACATGTATCTGGTCATCTTAAATCTTACGTTGTTCAGCATACCTCCAGAGTAGCAGCTATGTAGTCCCAAGCCTGCTAGAGTATGTTTTGTAATTTGAACACTCAAAGTGGTTTCTGGAAGTAATCCTAAGATTGTAATCAGTACTATGTACAGTGATCCTGATCTCTTGTGATTTCAGTAACTGCTAGCTGTTGACTGATCCCTGAATTCTCAGAAATCTATACCTCTGATAAATTGTATTCACTCAATTGTCCAATGCTACTCTTTTTTTCTTCCCTGTCTTTCTTCATTAAATCATTGCTTCAAATTAATAAAGCAGTCTTTGGTTCTGGTTCAGTTTCTGGGTGTTAATGTTTTCAGTTAATATTTTTTAGAACAAATGTGGATTGTTATTTCAAAAATGTTTGAATTCAATTTAGTAGAAAATCTGAGTCATGTGGCCAAATGGTATAGGCCTAATGGTCATCCAATCTTTGGAATGATTCAACACTATCAACTGTAATGTTATAAGTTCAAGCTATTTATCTAAAACTACAAAAAAATTGTAAAGCAAAACAATAAACGACATGTTAAGTAGCCAAGCTATGCCTGTTTCTAGCCCCATCTTTACTCATACCAGACTGAGGCTTTTCCTGCATTTAACTGGCGTGTTTCATACCAACAAGTGAGAACATTAACAACTTGGCACCAGAACCGCCATATGTTTGGTATATCCTTTTTGAGAGAATTGACTTACTGCTATAATGAGAATCATCCATCTCATAAAACATAAATCTCTCTATCTGAGTTCTAATGAGGTATTTTAAGAGTTTGCCTGACATTATTTAAAACGCATGTGTCCTGTTTGAATGTCAAAGCCGACATTTTTCTAAGTGTCAAGAGCCACCTCTTGGCATCTCATACGGGATTTCTGTCAGACTGACACCTTTTGTTAAACATACAGGCTACTGAATCTCTAGCAGGGGTAGAGGAAAGCATTTTTATGGAGGGAGGTTATGCTCACATTATGATAATGTTCTGAGGTCTTCCTAAAGGTAAGTTGCTCCATTTCCATGATGTATTAATTTGATCAAAATGAGACTAGACTAATGGATTATCATGCCTGCAATTAGTTGGATGTTTATTTTCAGCTATGCATAGTTGCTCGTACATTGGATGGGAAACCCAGGCAATCTCTCTTGAGCGAAGGTGTGAAGGAAATCAGATAAAGTAGCCGGAGAAGCAGGGTATTCTGTTTTGAAAACTAACCTTTCCGTTGGCCTTGCAGCCATGAGTCCTACATTTCCTCTGCAGAGATGCTGTCATTTTTCTAAGAGCTCTGTATTTGTGAGGCATGTTGTCACTTTTAACATTCCCCCTTTGCCTTTCAGGTGAGACCCAGGCTGAAAGGTCAGGGTGAGTTTTGATAGATTGTTCAGAGATATGTGGCTCTAGTTGCTGATTGGCAGATTAGAGAAGAGGATAGAGGAATGGACATGGGTTTCAGGGATGATCACTAGATTGCAACAAATGAACCTTTAGGAGAAGTGATTTGTATCACTTTTATCAAATGCCGCTTCCTAAATTGCCATAAAGTGGCAACAAAAGAAGCACAGTGGAAAATTAGAAATTCTGATCAGTTCTTTTGGAGCGGTTAGTGCTGTCATGTTAGAGTCAGACTTGGTGCAGGCAACCCATCCTCCTCACCAAAAGCTCCTGTATAGTCACCAGGGCACTCATTCATTCAATATTTGATAGCACGGTTAGCTTCCAAAATTGGTGATACAGCCAAATACCATTGTAGTTGTATAGTGACTCAGTGATAACGTTTCTATAATACTGTGGAAAACAGATACACGGGAAACAGTTAAAGTAGGTACTTAACACTTTTCTCTGCCCTAATATGAATCTTATATGTTCAAAGCAAAAGGAGAGTGAATTTAAAATACAAATACCTAAAAACTGACAGAGAAAAGCTGATTAATCTTTCATCTAATTCTTCTGATGTTATACAAATTTAATACTGCTTAACCTTGCTAAGAGACTGCCACCCTTTGGCAGTTTTGCAATTTTGCTTCCTGCGAAGCTTGCAAATCTGCCTTCCTCCCTCCTTTCTAAAATGGAATAAAAAAGAAAGGGTGTTTGAAGTCTAGATGTGTGATATACCCCAAAAAGCAAATTGGTGGCTGAATTGTATTCCTATATTTGCCTTGTGAACTTCTCAGTTCAAAGATCCTGCAGTGACTGCAGTCCTTGCATAAATCACAGAAACTCAGTTTCAGTCAAGATCTGACATGCCAATCATCAACCTCAGGGAGGAAACAATTAAGCAGGATCATAATGAGCTTCAATAGGAAAATTGCTGGGTTGATTCCCTTTCTTGCCTAATTGCCAATAAATTGGGCTTGGAGATGTTTGGCTGTCATTCTGTGAGGTCCATGTGATTATTAGAAATGCATATTTACAGAGCAACACAGACATGGCTCTCATTTGTGTGTAGCTAATTTTATCCTTCTATAACTCTGTACAGAATTGCTACTTTGACCCACTTTGAAATAAAAAAAATAGCATTTGCCCAGAATTAATACATGCTTCTTGTAATCCTGCACTCTTATGTGAAATGAAGTTGTGCAAAAGATTTTCCAGTTCTTGCTATTCAAACATCTTACTTTCCAAACATTGTGTTAAAATGGAAGCAGATTCAGTAAAAGATAGGATATTTCTAATTTATAGCCTAGCCCAGGGGTCTGCAAAGTTGGCTCTTTTAAGACTGGGGGACTTCAACTCCCAGACTTCCCCAGCCAGCATGGTTGGCTGGGGAATTCTGGGAGTTGAAGTCCACCAGTCTTAGAAGAGCCAACATAGCAGACCCCTGGCCTAGCCCTACCTAGAAAAATACAGAGTAAAGGAAAATCCACAGTTTTTTCCTCTAACCTTTTTTTATAAAGCCTTCCTCATTGCCACTCAAATGATTTCCATCTGCTGTTTACACTCTAGGGTAGAGCACATGTACCTACACTTGACAGAGGACTCAGTATTATAATCATACATACATGCACTCAGCTACCCACAGCTTGGATATATGGAACTATCCCCAGTCGAGGAACAAATTATCAGTAGTCCTTTTTCCATGCAATTGTTTTTGGCACACTATTCAAATAATGTATGTGTTTTATACTCAGAAAGTCTAACAATAATTAAAATGCAAAAGGTATAAATATATAATTAATATTAAAATTAACTATTATATAAGTTTTGTGGAGGGGGCATCAATTTACAGATTTTCTAAATTTAGAGAAAGGGGAAGCTAAACAAGACTCTCATTAAGTATTCACTGTTCCAACATGCAAAAACAGTTCTCTGGGCCAGATCTTTTGAGTCACAAAATTGTTTCTGCCACACTTCATCCGAATACCTAAACAGCAAGGTATAAACTTTCGGGCTGTTTAAAAGTACAAAGCATGAAATGCCCCCTAGAAGGTAGCAGGAGCCAGTCTTCTCTGATCAGTTTATTTCTATTTTCCAGACCTGATGCAACAATAAATAGAGAGGGCTCTCTATATCATTTTTATGAAATAGCAGAACATAATGAACTTCATTAGTTCTCCTGAGATACAGACTTTATACTGCTTCAATTTATTGTTGTAAATGATTTAGGTGACAGTATTTGATTCACATTATTTTCCCTTCTATTCCAATAATATGAAAAGTGAATTTAACCTCCATTGCGTTGGTATGAGAGGCCAGAAACAGCAATTTCTGTTCATGGTGCTGTTTTCTTTGGCAAACAGAAATGGATTCAAACTCTGACAAGCAGGCAGGTTAATGCCTTTTCTCTTGGTTCAAGAGTGTACATCATTTTTGTGAGTGAAAGCTGCCTTCTACGATCTATAGAATCTCAACTTCTGGAATCACAGATGAAGTATTTATTCCCCAAGAAGTACCAGGTCCCATTCTTGGAATAGCTGCTTAAAATGGTCGTTGTTTATTTATTTTTCGCCTTTATCATTCTAAACCTACATCTCCCATAATCTGGAAGACAACAGAATAGGACTTAGTTTATTCACAGTGGCAAGATAAGAAGGAAGAGTGATACTGTTTCAATATATTCATCTGTAATGTGAATTTGGCAGAGTTTAATATTCAGCCTGGTTGCTTGGATTGATGTGATTGCTATTTGGGCCCTTTTTAAAGAAAGGGAATGGTAGCATGGAAAGGATCTCACCCAAGATGTATTTTAAAATTTGAAGTAGCTTAAAATTCAAAGCAGAAAAACCAATGAAATATCAAGAGTTATGTTACTATTAAGTACATTGGGGTGGAAAAACGGCACAGGATATAGTGAATAGAAAATGTATGGCCTGCAAAATCTTCAGATAAACTTTCTGTATCTGGGCCTTTCAAAGGTTCTGGTTGTCCTACCTACTGATGTTACTTGTTTATGTTGTTCGTAGACAGAACAGTATAATTATATGTAAAATACAATAGAAACAAGAGATTTTTAAGGTGAAACGGTTGTGGTTCTTTCTAGTGCTAGGCTTAAGGGTAAATTAAGGATACTTTGTTGTGGAACGAAGTATATTTAATAGATTAAGATAGTTAAAGAAAGGTAATGAACTAAGATTAGATTCCTTCGGATTTATTTATTTACTGTGCGTTTATTGGGGTTGTATTTTGTTTTTTGGTTCATATAACACATAAAACTATTTACAACAATTTAAAATATTGTGTTATATTTTGCTATGGAAAAAAATATTCAACATAGTTACCTTAAGTCTGGATTCTTGATAGTTTCTCCATATGGGATAAATTTATTTTGAACATAAAAAGCAACTGAAAAGGTATCAATAATTTGTTTGACTATGAAGCTATGAAGACTGGGCACAACAGATGTTCTATAGTAACAAGCATGGATACCCTACAAGCAGCAACAGGCATCATCTGTCCACTTGTGTTCATGTTTGGAATCAGGGTACAGAGCAGTAACATACATCTTGTTATAATATGTGTTGTTTGTGTTTTGTTTCCACATAGGGGCTCTCCAAATTGAAAACAGCGAGGAGTCGGATCAAGGCAAATATGAATGTGTCGCTACAAACAGTGCAGGGACCCGTTACTCTGCTCCAGCAAACCTTTATGTGCGAGGTAAAGTTTGAGAAGGCAAGCTTCCATCCCTTTCCCCCTTCTCTTCCATGGTCATTGCCTCTCAAATCACCCATTCAACATTGCAGCAAGAGAATACTTCAGTGATGCTTTGTGAGTGATGAAACTAAAATCCCTATCCCATGAATTCAAGCCCTGGAAGACCCTTCTTTTCCTCTCGGGGTAATATGAGTGATGATCAGATGGAAACAGTCAATGTGAGGATCTGTCTTTTCAGGGGAGAGGGGTGGGGGGAGAAAAAGAAAGACAGACTTGTGGGGCTCCGTAAAATTAGTGGGTTTCTCTTCCTAGGTTTCTCTGTTCTCTGGCAGGTGAGCAGGAATAGATGTAGCTTTCATGTGTTCTATTGATCAACACCTCCTCTACAACAGGGATAATTGCTGAACCTATTAGAATAGTTGCAATTCCTGCTGTGATCCAGCTGCAGTTTGTTTCATAAAGCCATTTTGCCAGACTATTTTCAAATCTCTGGTTCATTCCTGTGCTCAAAATAGGAAGAGCCTTGATTTCTGTTTGTAGGTCAAAGAATCCAATACTTCATTAAGAACATGCTTTTTTCTGGAGTGTTTTACAAGGAGATAAAATTTCGCATCAGCCAAGAAAAAGTGATGTTAGAGACTCTTCATGGTTAAAGGTCTGGCATTTGTCTAAAAGGGGAGGGGGTAGCCCTGAGTGTAGTATCCTTTGATGAGCAGTTAAAGTTATATATTATTTTTACCCAGAGTCTAGATTCTAACAACTGCTTGTTTAAATAGAACATTTCCTCCCTCCCTCCCTTCCTTCCCATTCTCACTCCCAGCCACTTCTGAACATACATAGGTAAAGGTAAAGGTTTTCCTTGCACATATGTGCTAGTCGTTCTCAACTCTAGGGGGGGTCGGTGCTCATCTCCGTTTCAAAGCCAAAGAGCCAGCTCTGTCTAAAGACGTCTCCGTGGTCATGTGGCCAGCATGACTAAATGCCAAAGGCGCACAGAGCATTGTTACCTTCCCACCAAGATGGTCCCTATTTTTCTACTTGCATTTTTACATGCTTTCAAACTGCTAGTGGTTGGCAGAAGCTGGGACTAGTAATGGGAACTCACTCCATTACATGTTGCTAGGGATTCGACCCGCCAAACTGCTGACCTTTCTGATCGACAATCTCAGCGTCTTAGCCACTGAGCCACTGCGTATGAGTGCTTGAACATACATATATAGACCATTTATGGCAGGAAGTTATCTTAACCAAGCCCAGGAATGGTTATTCCAAAGAAAGACCAAAATGACATGCTGGAAGATTGCGCCTCACTTTCTCTGTTTCTCTCATAGCGTTTAGATCTCATTTTTTACAGCTGCCTTTCCATTTTACAAAACAATTTTGACAAACTTACAAAAAGCTGAAGTTTAAAATATGCTTAGAGCTCAATATAAACACCCATTTCACAACTGTAATGTGATTGTGCTTGACCTCATACTTTTTGCATTATTATAAAAAAAAAAAATCAGACCAAATCTAGTAAAACGAATACTCTGTCTCTAGAGAGCAGGAGGGGCAGGAATGTTTATTTGAATGTATGTCACTCTAAACACTGTTGGATAAGCAATTGCACGTTTTCAGCCACATTCTCCTTTAAGTGCTTTTCCCTTTGTCTAGGCTTGCAAACAGACTTAGGAAAGCTAATGTTTCACCTGAATGCCCAGCTTGCCAAGCCAAAGGAACTTCTCAAAACCGGCCTGATTCCCTGTTTGCTGAGTCTTTATTTAGATAGAGAAACTCCCTTTGGATTTTAAGTAGTGCAGTAAAGTGTGGCCTCAAGTCTTGATGTGAAAAGCAGGTTGTTCATCTAGCTGACTGGTTGGCTGCGTCTGCAGATAAGGTGACATGAGCCCAGCTTCTGCTAGGAAGATTTTTCAACCCTGCATGTATGGCTCATTTTCTATTTAACCATTGTGCTTCTGAAGCATACATTTTGGAATAAAACTCCATTTTACTGCACATAATCTCTACAAGGTTGGATTCAAAGCTGCAGAATTGTGATAAAGCCCATAGTATATAAAAGACAGGTTACTACGTAAATTGTCTCCTGTGGAAGTTTGCCACCGGTATGGTTAGCCAGACAATATTTATGCAGGTGCTTTTGTTTTGCAAAACAAAATAGATATACTAACCAGTTGACCAATATTTTTTGCAATTCTCTAACTCCCAGACTATTTTTATACCTGTTTTATATACAATTAGGAAATTGTTTTCCTTGGCTTCTTACATCTGAGTAAGCAAATTAAGGGATGTGTAAGATCATTGTGCATATTACTGTAGCCATATAATTATCTTATAATTTAATTGTTTGGGAGCTCATGATATTTCTCCCATGATGGTGGTTTTCTCCTTGGCATCCCTTGGTTAAGGGAGGGGCAGCGAAGGGAAGAATTGATTTCCCCCCCTGTGATTTCTACACATATATATTGTACATATATTTGTTTTTGTGCCTCCTTGGTCCCGAAAAAATAGATCTTAACACCCCTGAAAATAAAGATATCGAAACAATAATCACTGTTTTCTCTTACATTAAATTTTTTGTGCAGTGTAATCCTCTTTTAAGGTCCTGCTATATTTCTTATCAATAAAAAAGGCTGGGCAGAATGCAAGATCAAACTTTTTCTGCAGAAGAAACTGATTTAAAGGAATTTTTCTCCAAGGGTGTCTAGATGAGATTTTGATGGGGAGTAAAACCACTGTTATTCTGACTGAAAGGTCTAGTATTGCACCTTAATTCTGATATTATTTGTTTTTGGTGGCACATCATTCTTTAAAGTTGCCTTGGGAATTTTTTTAGCATGGGAATGTAATATAGACAATGTCTGTCTCCTTTAAAAATTAATTTTGCTAAATTGCCCAACATTTTCAGCCCTTCTTTGAGACTGCAATCCAAAGAGGGATGTTTATATTTTTGTAAAATAAATTTACAATATGGGTAAATTTAATTTCTGGTAATTAGATTGCCTGGACTTTAATAATGTGCAATGGGAATAGTGCTGTGGCATATTATTGATAAAGAGCCCAGTTTGATATAGTAGTTTAAGGCACCAGACTAGAACCAAGAGACCATTAGGCACAAAGCCAACTGGGTGATCTTGAGCCAACCACTTTATCAGTCCTAGGAAAGAGCAGTAGTAAGCCACTTCTAAATATCTTGACAAGGAAACTGCAGGGATTTGTCTAGGTACTTGCCAGTAGTCAACACTGACTCAAAGCCCCTCCAAGAAAACAAAAACACAATAACAAGCGGTAGTTGCTTTTTTTCAAAACACAATTGGAAACTTTTTTCCTTGAAGATGTTTTGCTTGTTATCCAAGAAGCTTCTTCAGTTCTGATTAAATGATGAAGGATGGAAGGACTTCCTTGCAGTCATCTAGTCGTTAGTACACTTTCTGAGAGTTGTGGAGGCCATTTGGGGGTTTATCTGTGCCGTCAGGGTCACCTGAAATGAACAACAAACGAAGCAATGTTGTCATTCCATACATTGCAGAAATATCTGAAAAGCTCAGGAGGATTTTCAATCAACACAATATGCATACACACTTTAAACCTAAAAATACACTAAGGCAGAAGTTTGTCCACCCCAAGGGTAAAACACTCAGACACAAACTGAGCAATATGATATATGCAGTACAACGCAATGAAACCTATACATTGAAGAAACAAAACAACTACTTCACCAATATATGGCACAACTTAGGAGAACAAACCCATCAGGACCAGATTCAGCAGTCCATCTGCATTTGAAAGACAAAGACCACACTTCTGAAGACAGCAAAGTCCACATTCTGGACAGAGAAGACCGCAGGTTTGAAAGAAAGGTCAAAGAGACCATCTACATTATGATTGAACAGCCCTCTCTCAACAGGGGAGGGATATCACACCACCTATCTCCTGTTTACAACACACAGTCCTCTCAGCAGTTCCAAAAGGCTGCACATCTATCTGCACTACACAGGTGACCCTGAGGGCATAGATACACCTCCAAGTGGTACTCCACAACTCTCAGAGTGCTAATGACCAGATGACTGCAAGGAATACAGGTAATCCTCAACTTACCATCACAATTGAGCCTAAATAAAACATAAATAAAACAATTGAACATAAATAACAATTTATGTTGTTAAGTGATAAATTTGTTAAATGAGTTTTGCCCCCATTTTACGACTTTTCCTGCCATATTTGTTAAGCGAATCACTGCAGTTGTTAAGTTACTAACACAGTTGTTGAGTGAATCTGGCTTCTGCACTGTCTCTGCTTGTTGGAAGGTTTTAAAAGGAGTTCACATGACTCCAGTTTACAGCAACCCTCATACACATGAACCAGTTGTCAAGCATCCAAATGTAAATCGCATGACTTTGGGGGTGCTGCAGTGGTCATAAGTGTGAAAAATGGTTATGTCGCTTTTTCAGTGCTGTTATAACTTCAAATGGTCACTAAATGAATGGTTGTAAATCGAGAACTATCAGTATAAATCCTTGCACCATTCAGTCAAAACTGAAGAAGTCCAGTTGCCTTTTGGAAAAGGGCACTTCCATGATCTGGATAACTTGAGAATCTCCTGAGACAATCAGCGATAGTGAAGCATTGGACTATCCAAACTGCCCACTACCAGACTGGCCTCATAATGTAACAGGTTCTGTGGTTACAGACTTTATTGGAAGATACACATTTGAGTTAAGACCTGCAAATATTACGTTCAGTAGAATCGAATAGAGGTTGCATAACAATTCAAAAGGTCAGTAACTGTTAGCTCTTACTTCAGCCTGTTGTTCTTAACTATGAGCAAACAATAATTCTAAAAATGCATATCGTCTTTCTAAACTCCAGTTATGCCTGAGTTCCATGGATTTAAGGAGAACTTTAAGCAATGTGTAGTTTTCAGCTCTGGTGAAAACTCTGTAGGTATTCCTTGACTTCTGACTATCCTTGGGACCATAATTCCCACTGCTAAGCAAGACAATTGTTAAGTGAGCCATGCCTAATTTTACAACCTTTTTTGCTATGGTTGTTAAGTGAATCACTGCAGTTGTTAGGTGAATCACACAAATCGGGCTTCCCCCATTATCTTTCCTTGTCAAAAGCCTGTTGGGAAGATCGCAAATGGCGATCACATGGCCATGGGATACTGCAGCTGTTGTAATACATACCAGTTGCCAAGCATCTAAATTTTGATTGCGTGACTTTGGGAATGCTGCGACACTCTTTTAAGTGTGAGGACCAGTCTTAAGTCACTTTTTTCAGTGCTGCTGTAACTTGGAACAGTTGCTAAAGTTGTTAGTTGAGAATACCTATATTTGGAAAGGATTAATTCAAGACAGTCAGCTTGTTTCTGACATCATAAACAATACAAGGGGAAATCCTTGTATTACTGTGAATGTGATTGTCCTAGTTGCACAAAGGACAAGCACAAGTCTGCAGAAAGAAAGAAATGTCAACTTCCCTTTTTGAAAAGATATAAGAAGCTGCTTGATATGAACCTGTTTCCTAGTACTAAGGTGCCTTCTCTGCCAGGCAGCATCTTGGCCTCTTGGCATCTTTCATGTCGCTTGCTACTTGATCGTTCACATGAAGAACTGGCGCTTTGACAGAGTTTTGCTGGAGAGATTCTCTGTGTAAAACTAGTTAAGCTAATCTTACTAGACAGGTCAAGCTTGAGTATGATCCACTCATGCTAATAGCTGAAACTGTTTGGAAAAAACTGGCCCGAGATAAAAATCATTTGGTGCAAACATGCCTCTTCTCAGAATTGCTTGATATGCGGAAATATCGCTAAATTCTTTTAAGTACTTGCCAGCACATTCCTGCAAGGATGCATAATTAAGAGTAAGTCTAATAAGGTTACAAAGAAGACTAAAAGTGCATGAGACATAGCTCTGTCCGGATGATTCAGTCACATGTGGATCTCAACACACAAGGACTGGTGAACAGTCCCTCCTCTTTCTGTGTCATGCTGTGATCTCAGAATAATGGTTCACCCATGGCATACTGCAGTCAGTTGTTGAAGAAACCCTGGGCTCGTGAGAAGACCCTGTGTGAACTGCCACAGATAAAGGCAGGAAAGGCACCCCCTGCAAGAAGCCATAATCTTTTTTTTTTTATTGGAAGAGTTTTATACAAACAAATTCCCCCCCCCTTTCCCCCTCCATACATATAATGTAATTCAGATACAAATACTCTACCCCCCCTCCTCCCACCCAACATAATAGATTTCTCATAATCACATAGATTTCTCATAAAATAACATTACCCCCTTATCCCCATCTTTTAAGCTAATTCATATAAGTCTTATACAAATATATTTCCCTCCCCTAACCACCCTAACCCTCTCCCACCTCCCGTTCCACCCCACCCCCCAGACTTCCACTAAACACCACTCTAATAGTTCCAAAGAACCCATATGTTATTCGTTCTCTTCATGTTGTTCCCCTTGCTTATTACCTTGTCAGTCTATTCATTCTTACCTAAAAGCTACATAATATTTTTTAACCTTATTGCAGGTCCATAATCTTGTACCCATGGGTTGGAAGGTAATTCCTTGGGTATTGAAATACACATGTAGGCCTATGGTCTGAATGATCAGCATCAAATTTCTTTCTCAAACAGAAGTTTGATAAGAAAAAAAATATTTAAAGATAGCAATAGGACTTAGACTTATATACAGCTTCATAGGGCTCTAAGCGGTTTACAAAGTCAACATTGCAGTGATGGCGAACCTTTTTGTAAACGCGTGCCATAATTGTGTGCCCACACCCACAATGCAATGCGCCCCACCCACCTGTGCATGCATGCAAACCCTGTGCATGTGCACATGACCCTGCCATGTGGGAGGAGTTTTCCCCCTCCCCAGGCTACGGAGGCTTTTCTGAAGCCTGGGGAGGGCGAAAATGGCCTGCCCTGGCTCTCCAGAAGGCCAAAAATCCGTTGGCCAGTGCGCACATGTGCACTGGAGCTGACAGCTCGCATGCTGGAAGACATGGTTCTGCATGCCACCTGTGGCACGCATAACATAGGTTTGCCATCACAACCATATTGCCTCCAAATTTATTTATTTTTTTGCAAAGACCTTTGATGTCAATTTCTTCCATAGGTTTTCCTTTTGTTCCTTTCTTCCACATAGGTATACAGGTAGTCCTCGACTTACAACAGTTCATGTAGTGATCATTCAAAATTACAGTGGCATTGACTTATAACTGTTTTTCATACTTATGACCATTGCAGCACCCCATGGTCTCACAATCAAAATTTAGATGCTTGGCAGTTGATTCATATTTATGATGGCTGCAGTGTCCCAGGGTCATGGGATTAGCTTTTGCGACTTTCTGTCAAGCAAAATCAATGAAAAATCCAGATTCACTTAAAAACCATGTTAGTAACTGAACAAATTCAGTTAACTGTGGCACGAAAAGTCATAAAATGGGACAAACTTGCTTAACAAATGTTTCACTTAGCAACATAAATTTGGGGGTCAATTATGGTCATAACTCAAGGACTAGTTGTAGTACCTAGTGATATAACTTAAGTTTACAAAGCACAGTACAGGTAGTCCTTGACTTATCACCATAGTTGAGCCTGGAATTACAGTTGTAAGTTGCTGTAAATCAGTGTTGCTCAACCTTGGCGACTTTAAAGCCTGTGGACTTCAACTCCCAGAATCCCCCAGCCAGCACAACTGGCTGGGGAATTCTGGGAGTTGAAGTCCACAGGACTTAAAGTCCCCAAGGTTGAGACACACTGCTGTATATGGAAGCATCAAATTTTTGCGTTTTTTTTTTCTGGATTCAAATTTTTGCAATTTTTTTTCTGGATGGTTGTTAACACTCCAGTCATTAGGGAAATCCATTTTCCCCAATGGGCATTTTTTTTTTTTTTTTGTATTTTAATGTTCTTAAATTTTAGTACAGGTTAATTTAATTCGTTTTTAACTTTGTATATATTGTATGTTTTATATGGTTTTTTAATTTTTCCTGTACACCTCCCCGAGTCCCTTTGGGGAGAGGGGGCGGTTTATTATTATTATTATTGTTATTATTGTTATTATTGTTATTATTGTTATTATTGTTGTTGTTGTTGTTGTTATTATTATTATTATTATTATTATTACAATTATTATTATTGTGTTGGAAACTGGAAATAAATGCCAGAAACTAACAAAAAAAAAGTCAGAAATATGGTCACATCATCTCAGAAAGCTGCAAATAGTCATAAAGGAGAGCTGATGACCAAGAACCCAAAATGTGATATTGTAACCGTGTGGTATGTGTGTGTTCATCATAACTCCAAAGATGGGTCAAAAATAGCTCTGGGGAGAACTGTCATAACTTTGAACAATCCATACAAACATTTTAAAGCACATAGCCAACATATATTTAGAATTGGAAACTGGCCTTACCTTAAAGTTACATTAGATGTCCATTATTGATAATATGAGATGAGATGAAATTAAATCACTTCCTTTCCATTTCATATTATTGGCCAACTCCCTGAAATAGCACATGTGATTAAAAAGTAACTTGTTACTCTATAGAATGCAAGTTCAGGATAAATTGATTTATAATGAAGGCAATCAGAAAGCTAAGATAACCTTGAGGAAGAAACTGTAAGATAAATGAGAGTTGACAATTGCACAAAATAAAGAGGGGAAAGAAAAAGGGGAAAAGAGACTATAATAATTTATGACAAGTCAGAGAGTAATTAAACATGGAGGATTAGATTTATTGGTCAGTCTCCCAAAAGGAAACAATTTACATCATACTCTATCTGCTGAGCTGTTATTGTTAAGTAGTAAAGTTTTAATGATGACCTCTGAGTAAATAGAACAGTAACATCCTACCCCCACACACAATGTCTTAGAGGCTATGTAAGTTCATATTTTAATGCAATTTAACATTTTGGGGCAGTAGCAGAGATCTTAGAGGAATAGATTTTATCTTCAAAAATAAATTTGGAAAAATAATTGTACTTTATTCAAATAATTCCGATTTCCCATAATGATTATAGCTTCTGTTTTCCCTTTAATGCCAAATGTATTCTTGGATAGTTGATGAATTAAAGATAAAAATGACACAAATAAAAAATAAAATAATGTTGAATGGAACATTTTTATATAATGTATAAACAAACATTACTGAATGTACTGAATAGCATAAAATGCATTTTGTATAGTGTTAGATTTATAATTAATAAAGAGGACTTTATTCACAGTAGGCACATAATCAGTGGAATAATTTATTTATTTATTTATTTATTTATTTATTTATTATTTCGATTTATATACCGCCCTATTTTCCCTAGAGGGACTCAGGGAGATGCACAGAAAGATAAAAACCCAACAATACATACAAAATATAAAAGACAATTAAATTATTAAATCTGTGCTAAAATTTGGATAATATAAAGATTAAAACCAATAAATATCAAAACTTTAAAATTATACCCTTAGTCTATGTCAGGCCGGCTAGATGAAAGAAATGTGCTTTTAACATCCGACGGAAGAGGCGTAGGTCCGTAATGGTACGGATATCGGGGGGCAGGTCATTCCAGAGTGCCGGACCCGCCACAGAGAAGGCTCTTCCCCTGGGAGTCGCCAACCGGCATTGATGGGCTAACGACACCCTGAGGAGGCCCACTCTCTGGGAGCGGACAAGTCGAAGGGAGGTATGTGGTAGGAGGCGGTCTCTCAAGTAACCAGGACCCGCACAAACTAGAAACCTAGCCTTATTTATTTGGGACATAAATGCTGTTGGCTTATCTTTGAATACATTTGCATACATCTGCATTTCAAAACTAACAATAGTTAATAATTCCCCACATTAGAGAGGTACAGGGGGCTTTGGTGGTGACAATTACCAATGGAGTACAAGTTAGCTCCCAAATTTACTGATTTCTGGATCTTTTATTGCTGCATTTTTTAAACTGCGTATTGATTGATTGTGTATTTTGTCTTTTTAAATTCTGAGAATATTTCAGAAGTACAGCAATCTATAAATGTAATTTTTAAAGCTCCAGTTCTCTTTGTAGTAAAACAACTATTTATTGAGAAGAAGAAATGTAGAATGTGAATGTTCTAAATAGAGATGGTTTGGCTTTGGAATCCACCAATGCCAATTCCTTTTAGGGCAAGAGTTATTATTTCCATCACTTCCTAGTTTTTATAATAGCCAATCTACTACTGAGTTCTTTACTTTTAACATGGGAAAGGGTACCGCTCCACAAATTGAACCCAGTACCCTCAGGGCAAAATGATTGCCTACCTTTCTTCTAAATAAATCAGAGAAATGTAACTGAGAAAATGATTATTGTGAAAGAAAAAAACATCCTTTCAAATAATTGTAATAAACATCTAAGGGCAACTCTACCATGTTTTAGGAAGAGAATTTTAAAAATGGAAAGGTTGGCATTTGTTTGCATAGTTCCTAAATTATGAGTTTAATATTCTTGTTGGATTTTACAATAACCATCTATTGTTCTGATTTGATTCATCTTCTATTTTGTTGTTTATTTCTACACTGAGAAGAGTGTCCTGTTATTGCTTCTCCTTTATAATACTGATGCTATTGGCCCTCATCAAAGGAGGCAGACTTAATGACTATTTTTAGCAAATAAGTGTCCATAAAAGCCAATTTTGCGTGTTGTAGCCGCTAGTATGACAAAAGCTTATGGTTGCTTTTATTTATTTATATAGTTATTGCATCTTAATGTTGCTCTTCCTACATCCAATGTAATGTACTGCAATTCTTAGTATGCCAGGATTCTAAAAAGAGGGGAAAGTGCCAGAGATAAGGGGTGAAATGATAGGCTCAGAAGAGAGAAAATAAGCAATCCAATTCAGTAAGCCATGGAATATTTACTGATAAAACAGAGGCAATTTCAATATTAGATATGAAAAGCTATAGTTTTTCCCATTCTTCACTCTTTCCAGAATGGAATCAGCTCTAATGTTTATTCCCTATAGTCCATTAGTATCAGCAGAGATTAAGAGATAGTCCATCAGTAGCAAATTACAGGCCCAGAGCTTATTCTTGACTGACAGCCCAGCAAGGTAACTATTTATATTAGTGTGTTTCATAAGTACTTCTTCCTTATTGTAATCCAAAGCACTTTGGCCTCCAGGGTGAAGCCAGGCAGTTCACTATTGAACAGTATTATCCTACTATAATGTTTTGAGCATCACAATTTTCTTTTTTTATTGCTCACCTCAGGTCCTAGAGGTCCTTTTCATAGAAAGTGAATAATTCTGAACAAAGCAGACCCTTAAGCCCAGTTGTGATAGTAAATTTGTTTGTGGGTGGCACAAAATAAAATGGTTGGTTTTATTTCTTGAATAACAATATTCAAGAAATATTGTTTCTTGAAATATTGTGCAACAGAGAGTACAAAAGCATACATCTCTAATGTGTTCAAGAAGACTAGTTTTAAATATATATCCATGTCATGTTACATAGCTAACATTATTAATATAGAAGTCAGTTTACTTAACAATAGAAAAAAATAGGGAGTTAAGAATGTAAACTTGTATATGCAGCCCTAATTCCTCAATAGTTCTCCAGCCATGACTCCCAGTGGTAAAATCTTCAACTACAGAAAGAAAGGTGAGCTGGTATTTTATAATTCCATTTTTTGTGTAAAATACCCAATAACATCAATTTATATTATTCTCTTG
The DNA here is from genome assembly GCA_039707465.1 of Rhabdophis nuchalis. Lineage (NCBI taxonomy): Eukaryota > Metazoa > Chordata > Lepidosauria > Squamata > Natricidae > Rhabdophis > Rhabdophis nuchalis. The sequence goes on from CM077644.1 coordinate 62,339,930, forward strand.
TTATTAAATGTATCTTAATATAAAACATCTCCCAAACTGTATGAAAACTGAAGTTCAATGAGAACTACAGTTCAGTGACAGATTTATTTCTATGGTAGGGATTGTTTTTGTGTAAATGACTAATCACTTGTATTCTGAAGTTATACAGTCCAAATGCAAGGTTGTCACCTTCGTGAGAATTAAGCTTCAATTGGGGACTTGAGATTAAATTGCTCTTTCCTCCCAGTTGCTGTCTCACTCTCAGTGAAAACAAAACCTCATTTCAACAATGGTTTCTTTGGCTATATATTCAGAGGCTCAACATTTAGTTCGCATAGTGCCTTGGAAACAAGTGAGATTTTAAAGTGATGTAGTCCTATCAAAATAAAAAGGATTATTCTTAACATAAGCACCCCTCCTTCTTACATGCTCAGACATACATTCACATCAGAAAACAAATCAGGCAACTCCGTTCATTCCTAAAGTTAACAGTGGTATTATTTCTACTGTACTTTATTGATATGCCACATTTCAGATATGAAGTCCAAAAGGTACTTAAGAACAGGCATAGGCATACATGTCCCACTGGCCAGTGCCTCATTAAATAAGCTGTGTCTTTTCCTAGGCTTGCACAGTAACACATCATTGCCAGGAAAGTAAACAATTGAATTCTCCAAAGCACCTGAGGGCAGAACAAGAAGCAATGGGTGGAAACTAATCAAGGAGAGAAGCAACTTAGAACTGAGGAGAAATTTCCTGGCAGTTAGGACAATTAATCAGTGGAACAGCTTGCCTCCAGAAGTTGTGAATGCCCCAACCCTGGAAGTCTTTAAGAAGATGTTGGATAGCTATTTGTCTGAAATGGTATAGGGTTTCCTGCCTAGGCAGGGAGTTGGACTAGATGACCTCCAAGGTCCCTTCCAACTCTGCTATTGTATTGTATTGAATTAAGAAGGTACCTCTGTCTGCCCAAGTCCAAGCCAAAGTATCCAATCGCACCTTTTTACCACTTAAACATATTCTTTCCTCAAATCACTTGACTTATTTAAGGTGGCAGAAGCAAGTGAGTTATACATGCCCAGGGACACATTCTGGAATACCTTTTTGAGCTCAAATTCAAAGCATAGCACATTCCTAATATCTATTATTAATGGCTATTATAATGGCTATTTTTGTTGACATTTCATTGGGTAATTATTAAGTCTCTGTTCTCTATAAAGTAAAGGGCCCTTCTTTATAATGCCTGTATCTCAGCTCACGCTGTCAACACTGAAGATAAATTCCAAGGATTGTTGTACCAAAATTCCATGGAATCTAGATACAGCCTAATGACGGACCAAGTAGTAGAAGTCTGATTCTATTTTATCCTTGGAAATTATTTATGTATGGTCCCCTCTACAATATCTCTTGTTCCATGAAGTTTTTTAAATGGATGGCCTGCTGATAAGCATGTTTTTCCCTCTTCTCCCCAGTTTTAAAATGTGACTCACAAGCAGTTTTTAATAGCCAGGGCAGCCTCTACATTCTTTCAGTAAAGTTTCCGTTTCAAAGCACACCAAATATCTAGTTTCTGTAAGGTCATTCCTGCAGATGAAATGAGATATTTCATGCCCTTCCGGAAAACAGAACTAACCTCTTACTGTCTCTCCTGCAGGAACAAAAGCAGGACATGTACTGGATTGCCCAGCCAATTTGAGGTGGCTGTTATTTTCACTTCTTGCCTTCCCTTTTTTATTGTTTTTTTAATATATACAGCTCTTGGTTCGTATTGCACTAATGTTTCTCTGCTGTTTCTAGCTGAGATTGGGAAGAGAGAGCAAGAGGCTCTTCGTGCTAGAAGAATTGGCACTGTTCACCAAGACTCTTCCTGCGACGATTGGGGGTGGGAGGGAGTGGGGGTGCTCATATTAAAACTCTGAATGGGATAGGGGGGATTAAAGTAGCTCTGCTGATATTAGAGCAGTGGTTGACTTTGAGATCCTGAGCTGAATGAAATTTGGTGCGTACATAACTTTGGATTGAATTTGTGCACACACTAATCTACATTTGATCAGGGATGAAGCAGTTTACTGTATGTTGAGGGTTATGTGGATCTGGAAAACGAAGAGAAGCTGGATCTACTGTTTCGAAACAAGAATGGCCAATTTGTGTACCTGTGAGTGGATGTGGGTGGGAGGATGTTTGTATATGAATTTGCAGCATTGGTAGTCCTGGCCGGTCTCAATCATCATGTTTTGTTTCAGTGCTGTGCAGACACATGCAGCTTTGGCCTGTTTTTACTCTCTGTGTTTTTCCTTGTCTTTTTTTATTCCCTTCTCATCTTCATCGCACAATGTCATCAAACAAAACAAACTTTCATCTCTCAGATCAGCGAGAAGGTTGGTCCTTTTCACTTATTATCCACCTACAGTATGCCACCTCAGATGGGATTTTTCCAGTAGGGGATTGAGAGTCGTCCCTGCAGAAAGGGGGATCTGATGGCTGCTGGCTCCAAGCCAGGCCCTGCCCTGCAGCCCTGATGGAATCTGCTTCCAACTTGCTATGACCTTGCTGATAGCATATATCCATGGTTGCATGCCTTTTGTTGCTTGATGTTTTATATGCACTGACTTTTGTCTGCATGCAATCCCGTTGCAATTTTCCCCTTGTTTTGGGTTGGGGGAGGAATGAATGAATTGCATGCAATTATACCATTAGGCAGCAGAGAGGGCATTGACTTCATTAGACTGTCTTGTGATGCGAGGGGCCAAATAATGCATTATAAGCATTGGGTAGAATAATAAAAGTAACTTAATTTTGGCAGCATAGCTAAAACACATTTGTCCCACCCAAAGAATAACATGGCTTCCGGCTTCATTTAATACTCCCCTATCTCTTTCAAATGCTGAATTTATGTACAGCGTTATGTACAGTATTACTATAAAGCTGTAGGTAATTATTACTGTAGTAATTACAGTATTACTATAAAGCTGTAGGTAATTCTCCTGTTTTCATTTTGTACAGTATCTCTGAATTTCAGGGCTGTTAGTCTTTCCCACTCTGCTGAGTGCTAGAGAAAGAAAAATGTGCCCCTGTTTTATTTTTTATCTATTGCTGGTGGTGCTTTGGGCCATCCATGTATTTTAGAGAGGACAGGAGTAATGTGGATGACAGAATTAAGCAAGTCCAGTATTTTTGCTGCAGTACAATGTCAAGCCAGATAATTCCAAAATGGTACTATGTATTGGGGCGAGAGAGAACTGCCTCAGCCAGCTGTAACTTTTTCTTACTCAGGGTATTTCTTCTTTTGTGAATAAGCAAATTCTTGTTACTTTTTGTGCCTCGGTTATAATGGAGCAAATCATATTAGGAATCTCAGCATGTTTACACATCAGTTTTGTGAGCAAAGTCATGTACATCCTACAGTTTCATCCATCCCAGTGTTTTTCCTATATTATCCCCTGATTTGTTCCATATAGTTAAAAACGATTTCATGTTTGCAGTCTGCACTAAAAGGTTCCTGCTTTCTTCGGTTTCTTGTGCTCCATGTATAGCATAATAGCCCTAAATTGTGTAAAGCTGCTGTTTGTACTTGCTTTAAACTGAGGCCCCTCAAGCCATACTTCATTAAGATTATAATTAGAGTATGTTTAATGAGCTGCTGTTGCAGTTGTCCTGAGGCAGTAGCTTTTGTTCTCAATATTCTTTTTTTAACACGCTCCCTTAACCAACAATGGAATAAAAAAGTTTTCCTATTTCCAATCTTAAACTGAAATTTATTGAAGGCGGTATTCCATGACATCTTGGCAGAGATGAAAATTGAGAAATAGGAGGAAGATCATAAAGCTGCACAGATTTGTCATACCTAGTGCTTTGTTGTGCAAGATCAAATAGCAGTATTTCTTCCATGAGTTCTTCGAAATATATATCAATGCCAACAGCCTTGACTGAGGGATGGACACTTAAGAACTATTTCATGTTTGAAAGTAGTTCCATGTTCCAGTTTCAGTGGCGGGAACAATGTTTACCTAGCAGTAATCAATTTATCAAGTGCATATGTTTGAAACCATTTAACAGAATAAATCCATGATTTATTTTAAAAGTTTTAAAAGTTTTAAATTGGGTTTTAATTAATAATTGGTTTTAGCACAGGTTTGGGATCTAATATATATTTTAAATTATTTATGTTCTATTTTTGTATGTTTTTTAAATCTCCTGTGCGCCGCCCTGGGTCCTTTGCGGAGAAGGGCGGGATATAAATGTAATAAAATAAATAAATAAATAAATAAATAAATAAATAAATAAATAAATAAATTTCAAATGTAAAGTTATTCACAAATGGATATATTTTACTACCTTTGAAGAAAAAATGTTGAATTTGTAACAGCCCTTCAACATACGGAATGGATCTCATTAAGGTCCATCACCCATAAATGTTTTATAGCTCAATTATATAATAGGGTGAAATAGAGAAGGTGTTAAATAACCCTATGGGATGTTTCCTGGCTTTATAATTTGTTTGGCACTGAATGTTTAAATTTGTAAGCTACCTAAAGTAATTTAGGATTAAAGCAGCTTTCTAAATTTATTTATTTAAATAACTACATCTTAAGACTTTTTTTGTCCTTTATTTTCAATTATGAAGGATTCATCCATGCATTTAATTATTGTTCTGCAATTGCTACCAGGTTATATATTAAAAAGTTAAATGTTGATAAAGCACTTCATTTTTTCCCACTCTCTCCATCTTTAATGCTGTATTATTTTCAAAGTAAATGAATGCAAATTTCAAAACAGCAGTCTGATTTTCTCTTTCTTTGCTATTACCATGTCACCAAACTGAACTGTGATGGGTCCTTGGTATTGTACTGCTGTAATGATAGATGCTCTGTTATATGAGGTTGTCAGTGCAAATAATTAGCCTTAAAAGTTACAGCTGAAATATAATCCAACAATGTTTCAGCCCTGGTTTGGAAATTGGAATATAAAATGTCAGCACTCAGGGATGCATTAAAAAATATAAATAGTACAGCATTGTTTGAGCAGAAGATAAACCTCTAAATGCATTTTTTCTGCTTCCATTTTTCTCTCCTGCTGATAATTCTGTCAATAGTTGGAAAGGCCCCAGGTACCACCATCCCGCAAGATTTTGTTTTAAAATCATTGTGGTAAGGAGGAGAAAAGGAGTAAAAGAATTACCCAAATAATATTTTCAGTCTGTACTTCAACTTCCAAAAGCAAAGTAATTGAACAAAATAAGTAAATTCAACGGCTATTAGAGAATAAAAGGAAATAGCAAATATCCCAGTTCTCTTGATCTAGCCCAGCTTTCTTATAAAGCAAATTCCCTATGTATAAGCTGAAACAAGTAAAAGAGGGAGGAAGGGTGGGTTTGTACAAAAATCAGGAATGTTATACCCATATAACATTTTCAGTGGATGATTTATATAACCATTCCTCCTAAGTGAGCCTCGGTCAGTGAGCTAACCAGCCTTAATTGACCTTGGACACTAAATATGGACAAATTTGATTACTGTAATAGGAGTTAAAGCCTCCAGAGAAATCCATGACTCTTGGCTAGACCTGGAATCTATTTTTAAAAAAACACCAAAGCAAATAGCAAATGTATCAGACAACCAAAATACAGTAGTCGCCCAAAAATCAAGCTCAACTTGAAAGCTGCTGTACCATTATTAACCCTAGATAATGAATGGAGGATTAATTTGCATGTTTTCCCCTTCAAAATTTGGTTCTGGTTGTAATTCATTAAATGATAGCTTTGTGAAAGTCAAAGATTTGTTTAAAATTTGCATTCGAAGTCTTGGTGATAACAATTTTGCTATTCTTTCTGGACTATTTAGACCAGTGGTGGGCAAACTCATTAGTCAACAGAGCCGAATATCAACAGTGCTACGATTGAAATTTCTTTTGAAAGCCAAAAGAAGGTGTGGTCTGTTTTGTGGGAGTGGCTCAGCAGTCATGTGACCGGGTGGGCATGCCAACTTGAAAATGTGGTGAAACACACTTAATGACGCTCTTGCTTAGCAACCAAAATTTTGGGCTCAATTGTGGTCATAAATTCTCTTTCTTTCTTTCTTTCTTTCTTTCTTTCTTTCTTTCTTTCTTTCTTTCTTTCTTTCTTTCTTGTCTCTCTCTCCCATTTTCTTTTTCTTTCTTTTTTTTCTTTCTTTCTCCTCTTTTTCTTTCTGTCTCTCTCTCTCTGTATCTCTGTCTCTTTCTCCTCCCTCTACCCATCTCTATCACTCTATGTGTGTATGTGTCTGTCTGTCTGTCTCTCATTCACTCACTTAGTCACTCACTCTGTGTGTGTGTCTCTGTGTGTGTCTCTGTCTGTCTGTCTGTACCACCCTCCCCCCTCTGTCTCTCTCCGATTCCCTCCCTCTGTCTGTCTGTCTGTCTGTCTGTCTGTCTCTCCCTCCGTCTGTCTGTCTGTGTCTGTCTCTCTGTACTCTGTGTGTCTGTCAGTCTTTCTGATTCCCTCCCTCCCTATCTCTGTCTCCCTCTCTCTCTGTCTCTCCCTCCCTCCCTCTCTCTGTACTCCCTCTCTCTGTACTCTGTGTGTCTATCAGTCTCTCTCTGATTCCCTCCCTATCTCTGTCTCCCTCTCTCTCTGTCTCTCTCTGTCTGTAAGTCTCTCTCTGATTCCCTCCCTCCCTCTCTCTGTCTCTCTCTTTCTATGTGCCTCTCTCTGTCTGTCTGTCTGTGTCTCTCTCCCCTCCCTTCCTCTCTCTCTCTGTGGGTGGGTGTGGGTGTCTATCTGTCTCTCCCGCCGTCTCTCTCTCAGTGTCTGTCAGTCTCTCTCTGATTCCCGCCCTCCCTCTGTCTCTCTCTCTTTGTGCCTCCCTCTGTCTGTCTGTCACTGTCTCTGTCCACAAAATACCGCATGGAGGAGCGGCAAGGCTCTGCCAGCGATGATTCCTGAGGCCATCCGCGGGGTCCCCCTCACGTTCTTTTTCTTCCTGGATGGCGGCCGTGCAGAGCCTCGCCCCCCTCCACAATTACAGTCTCGGAGACTTCATAACAGCAGGAACTTGGGCTGTAATTGCACGGTGAGTGCACGTGCCTATCTTTTCCACAGTGTGAAGTAGGGTGAGGCTCTGCACAGCTGCCAATGACTCCGGAGGCCATCCAGGAAGATGAACGTGAGGGAGACCCTGCCCCCCGTGGATGGCCTCAGGAATCATCGCCAGCAGCACAGAGCCTCGCCACTCCTTCACGCGGTATTTTGTGGACAGAGACAGTGACACACAGACAGAGAGAGGCACAGAGGGAGGGAGGGAGGGAATCAGAGAGAGACTGAAGAGCCACAAGGGACCAAAGAGCCATATGTGGCTCGCAAACCACAGTTTGCCAACCACTGATCTAGTCTAATCCTGGCTTTTTATTTACCACAACTAGAACGCCTAAGATAATAACTTGAGTTTTAATTTACAACCCTTATTTCTTGCCCAGTAAGTTATGGACTAGGAGATATAGTATCAGTAAATATATTTCCTGCAGAACCAATCTGTATGAATCAAATTTAAAGCCCATGATATAAGAAAAGCTGTGTCTCTGCTGCACTGATATCAACTGATTTTAAATGATCTTGCAAATAATACAGTAGAGACTTTGGCTTTTCTCATAGCATTAGTAAATATACATTGCAGGAAAATTGTCTGAATTTAACCTTAGCATATATAAGTAGCCTGGCTAATGGCCTTTGTATTCTGTTTAAACCGGCTATCCTGACTTTTCTTTTCTAGGGAGTTCACTTATTTTAGTTTTGTTGTAACCATTTAATTATTTTTGCAATATCCCAGTACTAAGCAATTGCTTTGTACCTGGAAATTTTCAAAAGGAAGCTGGAAACTGCTGGGAAGAGGACTTTTAATAGAATGACCTCAGTGTTTGATTAAATTTGAGAAGCCACTACTGTGATGTGATCATGCTCATTGGCCCCGGATGCAGGAAAAGTGCACATTATTGCATGCTGAATTATTAATACTCTGTAGTATTTTTTGCTTCATTCCAACCTCTCAGAATGGAAATCTGGTCTCTGCTGGGGTATTTTTCCTACCAATGTTGCTTTGTGGTAGGTTGGCATAGACCATGTCACTAACTCTTAATAATTTGATAAATTATTGCCCCCACTATATGTTCAACTCAGTAGGGAATGTCCACCTTTTGCAAGCTATATGTTGTTCCATACCCTGGGAGGGTTGGCAATGCATTTATTCTCTGAAAATATGCTAAATAAATCCTGAATATTATTATCCCACAGTAGCATTTCACATATCTGCTTGTTGCAAAATGTGAAATTGTTATTGGCTTTTTTTTTTTTTTTTTTTAATCCCCAACCTGTGGCAAATCCCAATAGGTCAGGGAAAGGTATTCTTAAAATATGTTTAAGACTAATTTGATACCTACTTGTAAATTGGATGAAGATTTCTGTAATTGGCAGATTGGAATTTCCTTAAGTAACTGACTTTATTGGCGGGAAGTGCCAAGAACTAGATCCCGGCAGGAATTATACACATATAGTATGTGGACATTGTGTAAGTGACTTTCATGGGGCTGCACTGTTCTCTGTCAAAATGTTGTAACACTGATTGACAGCTCTGCTTCACTTCCCACACTAGTAGCAGGGAAGAACAAGAGATTAGAGCCTGGAAGAACATCAGCACATGTGGATGGATGTTGCATAAGTGACATTCCACAGCTCTGCTATCCGCTGCCAAAGAATTACAGAGCTAATCGACAGTCCTACTTCATGTCCTATTGAACTCAAGGAAATAAAGTTGCCAGTTGTGCTTGAGTTATAGTCCGAGTTTGAGAATTTCAACTTGGATTGACTATAGAATCTCTGATACAATCCATAACATCACTGGGCCCATTTTCTTTTGCTCTTTTATAGACTTGAAGACCTCAGTGTGAGGTTTAAGATAAATTTTAAAAATGGAAAAGAAGGGAAAGAAGGGTAGCTTTCCCCTGATCCTTATTTAATAAGGAAGAATCTGAGCTTCTATTGATTGTCTTGCCCCTGTCCTTCCCTTGTGCATGATGAGAACTAAAGTTTGATTTGCTGCACTTTTAATGGTTATTTATAATCAGACTGGGAGGAACAAAACTACTGAGGAGATGCTAAGGAAGGCAACAGAGCTTGACATCTGACATCTTGAATTTTTTACCTAGCTCTCATTTTCTCCTTTTGGGCAACAGAAGAACCATTCCAGCATATAGATTATTAATGTCATAATGGAAAAAATAATATATTCCTTTAGCCAAAGGCTCAGAACAGAATAGATTACCAGGGGAGGGTGGGGGGAACCTAGGACAACTTTATTCCCACACCTTTAAGCCTTTATGCCTTGTCCCAAATGTGAGGTGGCTACCCCAAAATAGGGCTACCACAAGAAGAAAGAGATCATCCTCTTAGTGTCAGTATTGGCCTTAGGGAGATGTGTATCTGTTTTCAGTCACGAGATTGGCATTTGGCATTTGTTTGGGGAAATGTGTTTCTTCTGTCCCTAGATCCTATCTTTCGGTAATGAAACTATGAAGTAAAGGTTTGCCTATCGTTTTTTTAAAAAAAATCTTTTTTCTTCTTCTACTTGTTTTGTTTTGTTTGCAGAAATTGAAGGGGGAGTGATTTTCATTGCCATTCATTGTGGGACTAGGCTAGAAGAACCCCATGTCTGATATATTGTCAAATGACCTTTTCTCATCCTTCCACTAGAATAGTAAACAGCAGCTTTCAAAAAGGGCAAGAGGTTTTCTCGATAGCACTTTGTTGAATGAACTTAAGCTCTTATCTGCAGATTCACAAGCTGGGTTCTTTCTTCCTAGCGAAGTCCTGACAGGTTCTTTTATGGCAACAAAGGAGATAACCAAGGACTGATATTTGAGGGATAAGTCACAAAATTCTGTTCTGTCAAAACTAACTTAATTTTAACTACTGAGCATGCATGCATATGTTTGAATGTGGTTTAAATAATCTGAACGGGAGGTAGGAGTTACCTTGCTTGGTTTTCACAGAAGTAGAGACGTCAAAGGCATGCTACTGATTGTGTTTGATCCTTCTGCATGAATTTCTCCCAGTTTCATTTCTGACTTCAGTAATTGCATTTTTGTGCATTTCCACCACTCCCTCTGGGAGGGTTTTTTGTTCAGATTTTATATATTACTTCCTTTCCCTTTTTGGTCTTTTGTCTGTCTGGTGCATGTCAAGTCAGTGAATAATTGCCATGCACGAGTTTGTAGCTTTATTCCTAAAGCTTGTTTTTGTTTGAGGCCAGTTTAGTTGGTGAGGGGGTGGGAAGTTGGTTGGTCCACTGTACTGAAATCCTAATATATAAGCCAACTTGTCCTCTATTGGCTCAGCCTCATGTTCATTGGGTGGGGGATGGGGAAGAGAAGAGTCCTGCTTCTTGCCGATCAGATCCAGGCTATGTTGGACAACCACCACATCATGTTGACCCATTGCCATGTCCATCAAATATCTGGATAATTGTGTTAGAGCTAATGTGACCCCTTTTTATTTGCTTTAATTTGTGTTTATAAAGTGCTTCCTTTCAGTTGGGTAACAAGTCTCTCACTGGCAATCATGCATGTAACTGTTGATTTGATTAAAAAAAACAATCTGTTTTTACACATTTGAAAACATGTACATTATTATTCCTTCAGCTGTTATGAAGCTAATGTGTCCCCTTTTGTCCCAAGATGGTGTATAGTATGCATATTGCTGCGAGTATTGTTTCATTATCCTCAAATCTTCATTCTGTTCATAGTAATGTGAGGCCTTCAGTGCCAGTTTTCTTTGTGTGAATCCACTAGACCAATGAATCATCAAAAAGAACTCAAGCAAAACTTTATTAGGGATACTGTTAGCCTGTCAACCTGAACCCAAGTCTTGTCAGTACTTCCTGGTAGTAGCTGCACCTTTCTAACATGATTTTGTGATGCTAGAACCAGCACAGGAAGAAGTCCAGGATAAACACACCCAGTAAACTCAAGGCCTGCGGGCCGGATTCAGCATGCAGGGTGCTTAAATCTGGCCTATGGGGCCAGCCTGGAAATATCAAGGGACTAGCCTGCAGTGCCTCTGCCAGCCAAAATGGGCCACAGGGGGATACATGCATTCCCCCCTCAGCCTTTTTTTGGCCTCCACGGCCTCCAGCTGTACTCTGCCAGCCAAAAACGGGCCACATGGAGGCTCTGTACATCCCGTTTTTGGCCGGTAGAGTGTTGCAGAATAATAAAAATATAATAATATAAATAGTTTTTCTGCCTGGAAAAGCAATTTATTATTAAACAATGGGGTATAAATTTAGAAATAAAAAGTTTAATGGAGTATGAAGAATAAGTAATAATTGCTTCCCACTAATATTTGGTAGAAGAGATAGGAAAATGACTATAGTGAAGAACTGTGGAAAGAAAGAAGAGAAGGGGGGAAATGCATCTTAAGCATATGTCGAACGCCCACCCACGCCACGCACACACTTGGCCCTCAAAGATCAAATACAACCCTAATGAAATCAAGTTTGACACCCCTGCAGTAGACCATAGCCCTTTGAGCAAACTTTGCTCAGCAGTCTCCGTCCCAGTGGGTCTTTTCATTTCATTTTTCATTTTCATTTTATTACATTTATATCCCGCCCTTCTCCACAGAGGACCCAGGGCGGCGCACAGGAAATTTAAAAAACATACACAATAGAAGATAGACAAATAATTTAAAATATATATTAAATAATCCCCAATCCTGTGCTAATTCTATAGATTCTCTGCCCTTTAGCTATTTGCTTGACAATCAGGAGGTATGAATTGGAGTGGCTGTAATATTAAGGAAGAGAGGATTCCACATATATAAGCACTGACTTCATTCTGGAGATATAGGTTTCCCAGAGGAGATACAACACAAGCCTTTTTAAATAAAACCTGGAATTAATTTGCCCAGAGGAAACAAAGATTTACTCTGCTCAGTTATGGGTTTTGTCCTTGTTTAAATTGGCCTGTAACACTGGCCTTAGAGAAGAGCATCATTTATGTACCATTTCCCTAGATGAAGTGGTTCAGCTAATAGCCAGCAAGCTTTAGTACATCTGAAGGCTTGCCACCAAACCAAGTGAAGAATACTGCATGAGTGAATACGGGGTATGATTCGTCCTTGGAATGCTTTCCAAAGGTGGGGAGGATCCATTTCCCGAGTTCTCTTGTGTCAGGGTGGATCTGAACTCCTTTCGAAAAAAGAAATGCTAACTAGGCTTGCATATGGCCTAGCCCTCTTTACATTTTTTTCTGGGAATGCTGTTTTAGCTAGTTATAATACACGGAATAATTTTGAAAGAAAATTTGTACCTGCCATTATAACATAGATTTGGCCTGCAGACCACTTTGCAATGCTACTACTTAAAATGAACCCATCTGGCAGAATTTTACTGTACCTTATGGATTGGAAAATGAATTTATTTTCTAATTAACGGGATGCAGTGGAAATGAAGATTAGTCTTAGTGACATGATGTAACATGCCAGACGTCTTGATGAAAATAATGCCAGTGTGACTTAAAAAGGAGGCATGTAGACATGAAGTTCAGTAAACACATCTTGCACAGAATTTTCTTTTTCCACTACTGCTTAATGGGATGAGTGTTGATGTCGCCACTACCCATCAACTTTGAAAGCAAAAATGAACACACAAGTTGAGGCTGTGACCCTACTAGTTCTCTGTTCCTTATTTCAGTGCGGCGAGTATCTCCTCGATTTTCAATCCCTCCAAGCAACCATGAGGTGATGCCTGGAGGGAGTGTGAACCTCACATGTGTAGCAGTGGGGTCCCCAATGCCGTATGTGAAGTGGATTGTCGGAGATGTGGAATTAACAAAAGAAGATGACATGCCAATGGGCAGGAATGTTCTAGAACTGATCAATATTACACAATCGGCCAACTATACATGTGAAGCCATGTCCTCACTGGGAGTAATCCATGCAACAGCACAGATTACTGTCAAAGGTAAGAAATTCCAGATTATGTCCAAAGAAATTATGACAGATATATACAGTTGCAGCTATCTTTTCCTAGCTTTTATTCAGATTTTACATTCTTATTTTTTTGTCCTTAGGGAGACTGGCCAAATAATGCTTTATGTATAATATAAAATGTGGAATTAGAGCAGATTCTGTCCCAGACACGTAAAATGTCTCTTTTCATTTGATTACCTAATTATTTTTTACTTCACGAAACAGTTACCCAAACATCAGAATGGACCTCAGACAAATCTCTGATGTAACTTTTCTCTTATTTTTACTTACATATTGATTGATTCATATGTAGTCCTGCCATAAAATAAATATATTAAAAAATCCCAGATCACAATGCTGGCCTTAGATTGTCTTATCTAGGAATGCAGAAAGATTGTGACCTTTTCTGCAAATGCTTGGGGTTATCGTGGCCAGGATGCTGTACTATCCCATCATGCAAATGCACCCTCCACCGATTTTGGCATCCCATAAGAATGTTCTTCTTGTGATAGTAGTCCAATGCAAGTATTATTGTCTTGGTGAATTGGCCCTGAATAAAAGTTCCTGAAGGGTACTCCAGCTGAAGAACCTTTTTTTTTCCATTTGAAAGCTGACTTGGATTCTTGTCTAAATTATGGTTATTTAACCAGCCACCAACAAGTTCTGTGAACACATCTAATAACATGATTGCTATGTTTACCCTTTCATTAAAAGCACTCCAAGTAATATGTGGTAGTGTGTAATGTAAAATGTATGTTTCGGTAAAATTATTTCTGCCTTTAAAGAAGAAGGTTAAGGAAATTTTGAACCTCATTTATATTTTTATGCACTCTATCAATTGCATTAATAGTATAATTTTTTTTTCATATTTTCAGCTCTGCCAAAGCCTCCAACAGAGCCATTAGTGACTGAAACAACAGCCACCAGTGTTACTCTCACCTGGGACTCTGGGAATGCAGACCCCATCTCCTATTATGTCATCCAATATAAGCCTAAATCTTTGGAGGGAACGTTCCAAGAAGTGGATGGTGTGGCCACCACCCGCTATAGTATTGGTGGCCTAAGCCCCTTCTCAGAATATGAGTTTCGCATTATTGCTGTAAACAACATTGGAAGGAGCCTTCCTAGTGAACTGGTTGAGGCACGGACAGGAGAACAAGCTCCATCAAGCCCACCTCTCAAAGTGCAGGCACGGATGCTGAGTGCTAGCACTATGCTGGTCCAGTGGGAACAACCTGAAGAGCCTAATGGACTGATTCGAGGCTACCGGGTATACTACACCACTGATCCTCATCTACCACTCAGCATGTGGCAGAAGCACAACACTGATGACAGTCATCTCACCACTGTGGGCAGTTTGATAACTGAGACTACATATAGTATCCGTGTCTTGGCTTTCACCTCAGTAGGAGATGGGCCCCCTTCTGATGTTATTCAAGTCAAGACCCAGCAGGGTGGTAAGTACCATAAGCTGAGTATAAGTTAGTTTCCCCCCAATTTGATAACCCCTCAGGTGAGTTGAGATTGCATGATACAGAATTCTGGGAGTTGCAGTTTCAACACTTTCGGGGAGGGAGGGAGGGAGGGAGGGAGAGAGAGAGAGAGAGAGATAGAAAAAGCAAGAATTGTCCCCTCCATGTCTTAGTCTGCTCTAACTCTTTCAGACTTCTGAGGCAAAGATCATGGTATGGTTCAGACATGGGGCTTGTTCATTGAGCAGCAAGCTTGTGCTTCTTAATTAAGATTGAGGAAAATATGATCTTTTTCAGATTATACCATGTTGTTTTATCATCATTTTATGTTTGTCAAGAATGGACTTCTGCTTAGCTAACAAGGTTAAAAAGAAAACTGTTGCACTTGGAATCTAAAAGAAAGGGAAGGTAGCGAACAGAGTTATGAAAATGCTGTAAAGCAGGGGTCTCCAACCTTTGCAACTTTAAGTCTGAAGGACTTCAGCTCCCAGAATTCTCCAGCCAGCTTTGCTGGCTGGAGACTTCTGGGAGCTGAAGTCCTTCAGACTTAAAGTTGCAAAGGTTGGAGACCCCTGCTGTAAAGTTTTACATTAGTAATAAGACTAGCATCTTGGACACTTCCTAAAGCTCCTCAGATCTACCTGCACTGACTCATACTTCATTGGTCCCTAGTTCCAGCCCAACCAGCAGACTTCCAAGCTGAGGCGGAGTCAGACACACGAATCATGTTGTCTTGGCTGCCAGCCTCTCAAGAGCGCATCACCAAGTATGAGCTGATATACTGGGAGGGAACAAATGGGATCCAGGTAAGAAATAATAATAATTGATTGCTATACTGTAGTTTCCTATGGAAGTGGGGCAGGTTTTTCCCTACTGCCAGTTAAGATTCTTGTCGAAATATAGGTAGATGCAGAAGATTGTTGTTGAAAACAGCTTCTAAAAAACAAGTTGTCAGGTAGTTGTAAGCCTTTGTATGTATTTCTATGAGTGGGAGAATCAAGAACTCCTGCAATCACTTGGATTCCTGGCATAGTTACGGAAAGCATTCCCTTTGTCATGAATGCATAGATGAAGCTTCAAAGGTTGCCCATCTAGTCCTTATGATGTTTAGCCATGATTTGGAAGTGAATAATATTACTCGAATATTAGACTAAGGCTGTGTGTTCTCTGTGCCTTAAAATTACTGGAATTCTGTAATAGTGGATTTTGTGGTATGAATTATACAAATGAAAACAAATCTGCATGTGCCTGTTAGTGTCTGCTGCTGATGGGATAAAGTGCTGAAGCTCAGCTGATGTATTCACTAGAAATTCTATTAAGTACCTTTCTGACTGAATTTTCGGTAGGCATAACTCTTATCTTTCATATCTTTTCTTCGCAATTTTATACATTAACACTTAGAGGCAGTGAAATACTCTAGTTTCTGATTTGCTTGTGACCAACATTAACTTCTGTGACTTTTCAACGGTTATACAGGTAGTCCTCGGCTTACAACCACAATTCAGTCCCAAATTTCTGCTGCTAAATGAAGCATTTGTTAAGTGAGTTTTGCCCCATTTTACGACATTCCTTGCCACAGTTGTTAAATGAATCACTGTAGTGTTAACAACCCAGTTGTTATCTGGCTTCCTCATTGACTTTGCTTGTCAGAAAGTCATAAAAGGGGATCACATGACCCCAAGACACTGCAAATGTCATAAATATAAATCAGTTGCCAAACATCTGAATTTTCATCATGTGACCATGGGGATGCTGCGGTGGTCATAAGTGTGAAAATGGTCATAAGTCACTTTGTTCAGTGCCGTTGTAATTTTGAACACTCACTAAATGTACTGTTGTAAGTTGAGAACTACCTGTACAAAATTGTGGAATGCACAGTACTATCCAAGACCCCTTCTGGACACTACACCCAAGAGAGTAGTGTCTCTGTGTATGCGTTTGTATATAAAGTTTCTATATTACGATTGCTCAAACTCTGATTTAAAAGCTACTTAACATAACAAAATGCTGGGAGGGAAAATTCATTCTTTTTGCTTTCCTGACATTTTTACACTGACATGTTGCAGAATGCTGTGGTTGCATTTCTGATAGATATTTTGTTTCTGAAGAGCACAAGACTGTGCTTTGTTAGTGTCCTCAATTTGAAGATAATGATTTTCCTACTATTATGCAAATTCAGTAACTTGGGTTCAGTAACCTGGGTTGCATCATTGACTTGATTAATCTGCAAGTATTGATGGGCAAATGATTTAAGAACAAAAAAAGCATTAAAGGGTGATTTTCCTTATTTCCCCTCCAAATAAAAAGAAAATGACTCTTTTATCTTTTCCAGCATAAGGTGGAATTTGACCAGACTTCATTTTATGCAGTTGAAGGGCTCAAACCAGACACACTCTACAAATTTCAACTAGGAGCCCGGTCTGAGCAGGGACTAGGAGTCCTTACTCCTGTTTTGGAAGCTCGGACAGCACAGTCCAGTAAGTTTCTCTGTATGGCTATGGAAATGTAAGCAGCCGGGGTGGGGGGGGGGGTGGATGCTGTTGCCACTGTGAGTTAATAGGGGATTAGAACCGTTGTCTAGAGAAATGAGGAAGGACAAGCCAACTATGGTTCTGAAGCAGAAGCCCATTTGGCCAGGGTAAGTGTTGTTTCTCTTTCAGATCATGCCCTTTCAATAGGTAGACTCACAGACTTACAGGGGAAAGCAAATAGACAGGATGCATTCCCTGTTTCTGTGAGTTTTACTGCATCCTCTCCCACCCTCCATTTGGTTGCAAACAAGATACTCAATCTCTGAACCTTGTGCATGCATATCCCTGCTCTGCATGTGCTCATAACCCTTTGAGAAACACCCTTGCTCATATCCCTACATCCCAGGACATCCAGCTGTCTGTGCGCTATACACATTATGTTATTGCCGTTGCAAATTTCTATGAATTCACTTGGAAAAGAGCAGTTCCAATCTCTATAAGAAGAGAAAAACATTAACACATTCTGCAGAGAATGAATGCCGAATTAAGTAGTGTGGTATGCCATGTTGCATACTATATACTATACCAAGCAACAGTAAAATGAATCAGATGGCCAGATGAAAAGATGACTGACACTGGATTGCTTTTTATTCTCTTCTCAGCCCATGTGCTGGTGAAGTATAAGCTCAGTTCACTTATTGGCAGCTCAGAATGTAGCACGTAAGGAGATTAAGGCTATCAAAAAGCTCTGAGATAAGCTTGTTTTCACTGGTGATTTGAGGGCTTGCTTTTATGAAAACATTCAGGGTGGAAGTGAGACATTTCTGTTTGTGCCATCTGTCAAGACTTTAGTGACTCCATGGGGCAACAAATGAAGGCAATAACAGCAAAGCTTTCTGTGTGCAGCCAATGCTTTCCCAAGTAGAATCAGCTCAGGGTGGAACTGCTCCACTTGTGATTGAAATTACCTTTCATTTTCTCATTAGCAGCATATCACTTATAAGGACTCCAGCAGCCCTGTTTGTGGAATCGTAGTGTCAAACCAAGGAAGTGCCAAACCAATAAATTAGATCAAATGATACCCACATGTAGATATTATAAATATTAAATATTGGAGAACATATTGAATGGGGATATTTATAGAACTACTGAAGAAATACACGCATCAATAGGGAGAAAATGGGTACTTTTCCAATCATTGCACTTAAACAAAAAGGACAGATCTCAGAAACAGAGTAATGCAGAAGTGAAATATGATAGATGTGAATTGTGATGCAAGGCTGTGTGTAACTGAACAATATCTGATGCCTCTGCAGTTAGAGTGCAATATTTTGGCTTGTTAAGCACATTTGCATTTTGAGAGAGTGGAGTATGATAGGTTCTATCTCAAAAATATACAATGGGGTAGTCCATTCTTTAAATAGCAGCTGTGATTGCTCCAGCTTTATCACATAATTTAAATCAAAATAAGCAGCCACTTCTTTGAACCGACAGCTTCCCCAATTTAGGATCTACTTCCCCCCACTCTTTCTGTTAAGCCACACTTCTATCACACATACCACTCTTGAACCATTTGTGTGATTCGCTCCCTCATAGAATATCTCCAGATAATTCATACTCTCTGTTACATAAAATATGTATTTAAAAACTCACATGCATATTTATAAACAGACCTTCCATACTCTATCTGCACAGTGTTGCCTCCCATTCTCTCTTATTGTCTGTAGACTCCTGAATTTTTAAAACCTATCAAAACACCATTCTCCTACTAGTCCTGGTGATTTCATGAACTCTTCCCTAGTACCTTCAAAGTTCTCTTTTGGCTGCCTTGCTAGATGTGGCAGAGAGGTTCATCTCTTTCTTCAGGTCCACTAGAGTTGATAGCAGAATGAAGCACTGCCTGTTATTTCGTGTTATATTAACTCCCTAATACTGTTTCTGAGTTGATGTTGGGCTTAGAAACATTCTAGGGAATAAAAAGTGATTAGGCGTCTCAAGACTCTTTCATTTAAAAACACTTCCATCCACTTGCAAATTAAAATACATCCAGAATTAGCAGCAGAAAGAAATGTGTGTGACTCCCAGAGGAGCTATTTTGCCTACCCTGTAATAAGGGAGGATAATCCTGATAGTGTGTTATAAGCAGTTGTAGATCCCAATCTGCAGCTAAAGATTGTATGTTAAGTTGGCACTGAAGATAGAAATAGGGAAGAGGTCCCTGAACTTAGTTGATAGGTCTCTGATATTAATTTTTCTGTATAACGTTTATATCTCTGTGCCAAAACAGGATGTAGGCTGGACAAACTGCTGAAAACCAGAAGTAAGATATTTCATCGTTTTGAGGCAAGAAAAGTTACAGGACTTTTCAGTCATTAAATAGACTTAAAAACAGCTTAAAAAGTAAAATAATGAAAAATATATTTACCCCATCCACACCCATTATATGACATTCTGCATCATTAACTCATCCACAGCACTTCTTGTTCTCCCATATTTCTAGCCATTAAGGATTTTCCAGTCCTGCTCTATATTGCAAGTCCAAGTGTGAAAGATTTCTGTAATGATTAAATTATAAGGAAATCATTTCAGATATTCTAGTCAGTCTACACATTCACTTTAATCACGTTTAATATTACTTCGGTGTCTATAGTCATCTACAGCAAACTGGGATTGTATTAAAATGACATGTGCGGTAATGTTATGATGAGAGCTATTATTTGCACTTGTATCCCAACATCTGATACGAGAACTTAAGTTGTGGTTTTTGCATAATGGTGCACATTATTTTACATACATACATACGCATGCACATACATGTACCAGATGTTTAAGCCACTGGCCCATCAACTACTGTAAAGCACTCACTATAGAGAGTCCTTTGGAATAGAGAACTAGTAGAGGAAATAGATGTTTTAATCTTCTTCCAGTAGCTGATCCATTGGATTCAAGGTTATGAGTAAAAATTTGAATAATTGAACTATCAAAGATTATACACTTAAAACTAGGCAGTTCTTTGAAGAACTGGCATTACAAGCCTGTATACCAACTTCAGATCTAGCCTGGATCAAATGGAAAACTAAAAGAAAAACTAAAAGAAAATATCTAGAACTTAGATAAATGTAAATATTACAAAGAAAACTACTTGCCAAATGTTCTCTTAATTCTGGATGTAGTTATATTGCCCTTGTACAAAGTGATACTGCTTCCAGCATTATGAGAATGATCTATTCATTCAATCCTTTAAAAGTACATTGGAATTACATTATCAAGGGCCTGGTATTCATCATATCAGCATGAACTGCTGGCCTTGGTACAGGGAAAATTTAATCAAGGCATTGCAAATGTGATGTGTTGTCTGTATGAACATGGTGAACGTTGTGAGACTGACTGCATAATTTCTAGATACATGTTGGTATATATTTTTTATCTCATTCAGGGTTTTTTTATGCTTCCATTGTTTAATTTTATTTTAACCTCTTCTAATGTTAATTTGCTGTTTGTGTATTGGCACTCTCACAGATGAGATTCTTACCCAGCCATTAGCTATCAGCACTCAAAATTTTGTGCCTCACATGGTTCACTTACTGTACTTTGTTAACCTTCTTTCATTTCTCCTTTTTCTAATTGCCACAAGTTTTGTCAAGTAGCATCAAAAAAAGGAATCCTAATTTCCAAAGCGTTTATGAATCAAGTGTGAAAGGAACTGCTTAGCTGTTTGTACTCAGGGAACCTGCATGTTTACTACCTGTTTCTTGGTATCTCGTGTTTCTTTCTCTTTAGCTTTGACTTTTGCAGTCTTGGCTTTCTTCCTTTTCTAGTCAAATTTCTAGGCAAATTGAGTTTGCAAGCCTGCCTTATCAATTTAAAATAATGTTATTTAACACGCATAACAAAAGAAACATCAAAAGGGAAATATCATAACTTGGAATACCAGGACATCAAGCATCATACAAAACAGTCTACTGTGGACACAGATAATGAAATGAATGTTTCATCCATTTTACAGTAGAAAATACATATAGCAGAGAGTATCATTTGATCACATTCATGATTATGGAGGATTCTTCTTTTCTTCTTCTTTTTGTATAAACAATAAGTAGTGGAATGTTTCAAAGTGATTAGGAAAAAGGGCTTCCAAATTTCACAGGCAAAGCAGCTCTTGGGTATTCCTTATTTGTGCGTATGTATATATGTATGTATATTTTCAATAAATAATAGGTGCACCACTTTATTTAGGATTCCATGTGAGTCTGAATAAGAGATGATATTCCTTTCAGAAGCCCACTCTTTAAAGTTAATATAATTCTTAAAGAAGTGGCACCCTTTTGTAGTTTAAACAGCATCCTTAAAAATCCAAGCCATTTTAATGGAGAGCAGAGAAATGCTAGGTATAACCTCCGCAACTGTTTTTGAAGCATTGTTGTACAGCTCTAATAGCAATAAATATGTTCCAGAAAGCATAAGAGATATTAGAATACAATACAATAGAATAACAGAGTTGGAAAGGACCTTGAAGGTCTTCTAGTCCAACCCCCTGCTTAGGCAGGAAACCCTACACCACTTCAGACAAATAGATATCCAACATTTTCTTAAAATGTCCAGTGTTGGAGCATTCACAACTTCTGGAGGCAAGTTGTTCCATGAATTAGATTAATATCCTCAATTATTTTCCATCTAATCAAACAGGATTATCATGGAAGCATAGGTCTAGTGACAGGATCCCATATTTTTTGCAAGGTTTGTTAAAATAAATTTCTGGCACCTACAACAAGTAAATAATTAGGAACAATGCACTTCTATTGGAATCAGTGCATAGGCTGAGCTGTAAATTCAGCTTGTATTGATGTTCAGTGGTTTTCTTAGAAGGAAAAAAAAATACTCAATTTGTTTTTGTTTCCAGAAAGCTTCTAGTGCTGGATATTCCTAGAATATCCACATATATGTGCTAGCATCAGACCTCACTGGTAGACTGGTGAAGATATATTGTAGATAGCAGCCATTTTGCAAGGACTGGGGTATCAGAAATAAATCATTTTTGATGGAGTTCCAGTTTGATGTTTCAAACATTGATTTAAGACATTTCATCTCATATTACTTCCTATCGTTCTACAATTTTCTTTTTTTTCAATCGTCTGAGCTCTTCCCCTGGATCTTTTTTCCTCATAGAGTAGAGTAGAATAGAATAGAATAACATAGAATAGAATAGAATAGAATAACAGAGTTGAAAGGGACCTTAGAGGTCTTCCATTCCAAACCTCTGCTTAGGCAGGAAACCCTACACCACTTCAGAAAAAAATGTTATTTACTCTCTTATTTAAAACTTCCAATATTGGAGCATTTACAACTTCTGGAGGCGTTCCACTGATTAATTGTTCCAACTGTCAGGAAAGTTCTCCTTAGTTCTAAGTTGCTTCTCTCCTTGATTAGTTTCCACCCATTGCTTCTTGTTCTACCCTTTGGAGAATAGTTTGACTCACTCTTCTTTGTGGCAACCTCTGAGATATCGGAACACTGCTGTTATGTCACCCTTAGTTCTTCTTTTCATAAGACTCGTCTGCCAGTTCCTTCAGAACCTTGGGGTGTAATCCATCTGGACCTGGTGATTTGAACTTGTGTAGAGTAGACAACTGCTCACTTACCATTTTCTTCCCTATTTTAACGTGTTCCTAATGTGTTTTTTGTGGTGCTGTTTTTGATAGGTTGGACTGTTTTTTCCCTTTGTGTAAAGACAGATGCAAAAAACCGAGTTAAGTAATTCTGCTTTCTCCTATTTGCTTGTCACCTTCTTGCCACTTTCTCCCAGCAATGGACCAATTGTTACCTTGACTTTTTCTTGTTTTTAACATGTTGAAAGAAGCTTTTTTATTTTTTACTTTTGTTGTAAGCCTTTGTTTGTTGTGAATCTTAGCGTTTCGCACTTCATCTTTGAAGGCTTGGGCTATATTAAGGGTTCGTATTGTTTGTTAATGTTGTGACTAGATGAGAAATTTTACACTCAAGTGACTTTATTGTTTGAAAGTATTTTGTTGTCAGTTCTTTTAGGAATTGTTTAGATTTTTCTGCCATTTCTTTCAATATTGCCTTGGTGGTTTCTATCTCTCCTTTCGCTACTTTTGCTTAGATGCCATTCATATACCTTTAGCATCCTCAGGTACCGTATTTTTCAGAGTATGACGCACCTTTTTTCCTCTAAAAAGAAGCTGAAAATCTGGGTGCGTCTTATACATCGAATACAGCATTTTTTTTGCCTCCTGGAACCCCACCCCCTTCACCTAACTGACTGTGCCTAGCCTTATGGAGGCTTCCGGAGAGCTCCTGGGGGCTGGGGAGGGCAGAAGTAAGCCTCAAACGGGCCGTTTTTTGCCCCCCCTCCCAGCCCCCAGCAGCACTGTATAAGCCCCCATAGGGCTATGCATGCAATTTATTGACACAAAAATGGGCTGTTTTTGCGATAAATGGGCTGGTTTTTTGCTCATTTTTACCACCCTCCCCAAGAGCACTCTGCAAGCCCCCGCAAGGCTATTCTTGCTTTTTATTTGAAAAAAATCAGCCCCATTTTCATGGAGAAATGGGCTGTTTGGGGGAGGTTTGCAGACTGCAAAGGGTTCCCCCCCCTGCTCTTTAACTGTTTCTGTGCCAGCACAAATAAAGTCCTAAGGTTTGTCAGCGATTTCCTTCTCCAGGACATGGATAAATGCACCTGGAAACATCAACCTACCTACCTACTGTCTCTCTCTCTCCCTACCTACTGTATTTCTGTCTTTTTGTCTCTCTCTCTCTCTATCCCTTTATCTACCTCTCTACCTACTCTACCTATCTACTGTATTTCTCTTTCTTTCTCTCCCTCTCTATCCCTCTATCTACCTACCTACTTTTTTTTGTAATTTGCCTCTTCAAAACCTTGGTGCGTTTTATAATCTGGTGCGTCTTATACTCCGAAAAATACGGTAATTAAAGTGTAGCTTTAAGTTTAATTTTCACATAGTTCTTATGTTTTTTCCCTAATAATTATCTTGATCTGCCTTTCCTCCAGTTTAGTATATGAAACTTTCCTATTCTGATGTTTGCTAGTTTATTTTTGTTCTGCTTACCAAATAAAAAAATGATATTTTAAGATTCCTTCACTACTTAGTGATATTTTCATCCTCCCAGTCGTGTTTTTATCTTTTTAAAAACATCTTTGTGGCCTTCATAATTCTTCTTTCAACTCCTACCCAGGAATTTAAAACCTGTAGCGCTATATATCAGATTTAGTAGACCTTGTATTCTAGGATTATGTTCTAAGCAGTTTAAGCAAAAAGTATCCATGTAAACTACTGCTCAAATACTACTCCTCAGAAAAAAATATCACTGAATTATTTAAAGGTGACACATTATTCTTACTTGGATTGTTATATTTTTTAGACCTCACATTCTTTCTTGGGGACTTCTGCTCTTACATTCTTTTCTAAGTATTTTCTATGATTTCCAGTTTTCTTTCCCATATATGGCACACCTATCCTATGGTAATCACAACTGGTGATCCTGTGAATGGCACAAATAGACCTAATTCTTGTGCATATATATATTTAAATTAAAAAAAATGCAAACTTTGTTCTGTATTAGGAGAATCTCTGTAGGTTGGGTAAGATCTCACTGTGCATGGTATGTTTTGCCCAACCATTTCCCTACATCTTCCCACTTCATTTATTTGTACCTAGCCCCTTCTGCCCCACCCCAAGAGGTCACATGTGTAAGCATCAGCTCTACCACCATCCGGGTAAGTTGGGTACCACCACCGGCTCAGAGCCGCAATGGAATCATCACGCAATATTCCATCGCATACCAGGCAGTGGAAGGAGAGGACAGCACCAAACATGTGGTTGAGGGCATTGGACATGAGCACTCCAGCTGGGAGATCAGCAACTTGGAGAAATGGACAGAGTACAAAGTGTGGGTGAGGGCCCACACAGATGTTGGTCCTGGACCAGAGAGCATCCCTGTCTCTGTTCGCACTGATGAAGACGGTAGGTTTTGACACATGGTCAAAGGTAACAGGGACTCTATTGATTATTACAAGTTTGTTTCTTAGGAATGCACTCTGGATCTTACTCTACAATATATAAACAACAATGTACTGAATTCTCTTAGAAATAGGGCAGCTCCTTTATAATCATATTCAGTTAGAATGTGATTCAGAGTCAATCAATAAGTAATAAGAGTCTTGTCCATGTGAGGTTCATAGATAAGTCCTGTTGGGTAGAGTGCTGCTGCCTATATAGATCTGCTTCTTAACTCTCTATCAGGGACACATTGAAGCAAAACATTGTATTGCTGTAGGTAGACAAGTCTGTTAGGTCTCAACTTAAGTTTCCTGTCGGCAGATTGACAGAACTCAACATGACTGGCACTTGTTATGTTACATTCGGGCCTCAAAACACTGGAGATGCCATAAGTAAACATAGCAGAAAGAGAGCCACTCTTAAACTGAGAGCGGGCATTCTTTGGTTTTACTGCCTCTGCCGTATTACTCCTTGCATTGCTGAAATTCTAGGAAGTGATGCGTAACTATGTTCAGGGACTGTTTCCCAGGAAAAAAAACACATCTGTGGGTTCTGCTGCTTGATTTGTTTGCTTTAGTTCTCATTTAGGAAAGCCTTAGCTAGAGGGGAGCCTACCCTAGAAATGTCTTAGCAAAGTTGAAACATTAGTCTGAGGGCTGCATAGTTGGCTCTCCCAGGTAGGCTTTGTCAGGCATGATTTGGAAAGCTTCCAATAGCAGGTAAGGTGGATGAAATCTTTTTTTTTTTTTTTAAATGTATATGTTAGTTAATACACTATAATTGGAGTGACATATACTAACCGAACATAAGTCAATCCCTGAGTAGTTCCCATTAGCATAAGGCTCTGTAGGTAAGATTCATGGAAGCTGGGCCCTGCAGAGCTGTCACAAATAATATTCAAGGCATTACCAACTCTAATAAGAAAAGGGGTCAATTTGTTAAGACACTGCTACATTTATTTTCCACTTGCTTTTTGGAAAGCCTGAAGAACATACATCATTCCCCATTCTGTCCTCCTCCTTTCCTTTGCTAAATCATGATTTCCCTTGATGCTCCTCTTCAAGTAACTATTTACAATTAGGAGTGAGATCTATGGAAAATAATGTGTTGCCTAAAGCTGAGCAACTGTCAGCCAGCCATATCTTTTTTTTTCTGGAATCATTCTTGCAGATTTCACCCACTTTCCAGTCTCCAATTAACCTCCTCTTGTACTGACAATTGAGGCACTGTGTGCTTTTGGATGCCCTGGATTGCTTTTGCAAAAGTTGAAAGCTGTTTTGGTTTTCCAACCTAAGGCTGAATAGCAGTAGGGCAAGGGGGGGACTCTAAAATGAATACATTGCCCCATTCATATGCAGAAGGAGAAGCTTCTTTGAGAGAGCATTCCTCCATCCCTTCCCTCTGTGCTCTTTTTTTAATTTGCATTGATATTTTTTGTCTCTTGGTGTAAGAACCCAGAATAATAAGAATGCAATTTTGCCAAATAGTAAATAGGTTGTTCACTGCCTTATGAGAAAGAACTTCCTTGTAAGAAAATTGAAATTTATCAGGCAACTGCCATTTTTCACTTTTTATTAAAAAGCACTCTATAACCTGGAAGCATAAGCAGGCATCTCAATCTTCAACACAGCCTTTTGCTGTAGCAGTGGAGCAACTGACCGTAAGCCATTGTTCTAAATGCTTCTTTCCTCTTTAATAAATCTGCTGCTGTTCTTTACTCTCTCTGTAATGCAAAGGGGGGGTGGGGGGAATCCTTAGTTTTCTGAGGAAAGTTTTGCATCTTCTTATAATAACAGGATATCTTAGACCATTGAAGATGCTTGTACATGTATGCCACACACTGTTAATCTTTGAAATCCGACATGTCTATATACAGACATGCGTGTACAAAAATACTTGTTCCTAAGAAAACTATTTGAAGAGTGGGGATTAGAGAAAGCAATCACAATTAAGGTACCAGTGTTAGATGCAACATGATGATTTCTCTCTAACTAAGTTTTCCTATGTACATTGCAGTGCCCAGTGCTCCCCCACGGAAAGTGGAGGTAGAGTCAGTGAACTCAACAGCAATTCGTGTTTCCTGGAAATCACCCATCTCCAACAAACAGCATGGCCAAATTCGAGGTTACCAAGTCACCTATGTAAAAATGGAGAACAATGAACCAGTTGGACCACATGTCATCAAAGATGTCATGGTAGCAGAATCCCAGGTAAATCCTGCTGTTGATGAATATGCATACATTTGCAGAATGAATATGCATGCATTGCAGAATGCATGTCAGTGATTATTATTATTATTTTGGTTCATAGGACCTCTATGAATACAGTTGGGAAGTCTATGATCCTAAATCCAGAGCCGTACGGATCTGGATGGGTGGTAACAAACTCAAGCTCAACCCTGCCAAGACTGAGTGGCTGTGGTTTCCGGCACCCCGGTTCAGCCAGATTACTCCAACTCTGGCCATTGGGGGCGAAACACTGGCCCCCGTGGAGAGGGCGCGCAATTTGGGTGTCCTCCTGGATTCCCGGCTGTCCTTGGAGGACCATGTGACGGCCGTGGCCAGGGGGGCGTTTCATCAGGTACGCCTGATGCGCCAATTGCGCCCCTTACTGGACCGGGCTGCCCTTTGCACAGTCACTCAAGCTCTCGTGACGTCCCGTCTCGACTACTGTAATGCTCTCTACATGGGGCTTCCCTTGAGGTGCACTCGAAAGCTACAGCTAGTCCAAAACGCAGCCGCGCGGGTAATTACGGGAGCCACCAGAAGCTCCCATATAACACCAATCCTGCGCGAGCTGCATTGGCTTCCTGTGGTCTTTCGGGTGCGCTTCAAGGTTCTGACGACCATCTTTAAAGCGCTCCATGGCTCGGGGCCTAGTTATATGCGAGACCGTCTCCTGCCCCATACATCCCTTAGACCGATCCGCTCCCACAGAGAGGGCCTTCTCAGGGTGCCGTCGGCCGGACAATGCCGACTGGCGACACCCAGGGGAAGAGCCTTCTCTGTGGCGGGCCCTGCCCTTTGGAATGACCTACCCCCTGAACTCCGGACCATCACCGACCTCCGCCTCTTCCGCAAATGTTTAAAGACATATTTTTTCCATCAAGCCGGCCTAGCCTAACCTCCCATGGGGACTTTTAGAAAAGTTTTAAATTGGGTTTTTAATAATTGGTTTTTAGCACAGGATTGGGGATTATTTAATATATATTTTAAATTATTTGTCTATCTTCTATTGTGTATGTTTTTTAAATTTCCTGTGCGCCGCCCTGGGTCCTCTGTGGAGAAGGGCGGGATATAAATGTAATAAAATGAAAAAAATAAAAAAAATAAATGGTGTTGAATTGATCCCCTTTGAATTAATCCACAGATTCATTGGTCATGCATAATGGAAGCTACAGTCCAAATACATCTAGAGGGCCACAGATTCACTTTGTTTACAATAAATAAATATATAAATAAAATTAGAATTTAAGGCCAACTGCGGTATACCATACCATGTAACTAGAGATTGCAAGTATAAATTCATATAATGAAATTCAAGTAATGAATGAAAAGATAGGATTAATGTAAATAATTGGTTGGAATAGGTTTAAGGAAAATACAACTAAATGAGCTTTTTGAATAACACATCCAAAAGGTTAAGTGTTATTAAATGTTGCCAATTTCGCTAAAAATGGATTAAATGAGTTTCAGAATTGCCTTCTAACGTTAATTAAGACATCCTAAATAGAAAGTCTGGGATTCTTCAGTAGTATGCTGAAGTAGTATGCTTTATTGATGGTTCTGTATTTTACTACAAGTGTTAATAAGGGTTTTTTTATATTTGATTAACATGATTTGTCAAACCAAAGAACTTTCTGAAATGAAAGCAGTAGTGAAAGGGTGGACTAGAATAAAATAGTTTTTGAGAAATCTAAATCTAATATAAGCATTGCCTATCATCTCTTTGGAGCTGAATATCTTGTGAGGAGTTGCTTAGTGTAGTTAAGCAGTATACTCATAATGTTACTGAAATAAAGAAGAAACTAAGTCTTAGTTTTGAACTATTTGTTGTAATTTTTCTGCTTACTAAGACAGAATGCCTTTTGGATTCAGGAGGAATAGGAGTGGGGGTGAGGATTCATGCTGGAAAAAATCTGTAGTTCCTGAGGTTTCTACAGTTGCAAGCTGGGGTTGATCAGTTGTGAGGTAGATTTTTTTAATGGCACCCAGTAGAATTACAAGACAAGTGCACAGACTAATTGATTTGCTTCCTAAGTATAGTTGAATTATTTATCTCTCTCTCAACAGGGAGCAAAGCACAGCAAACAATAAGAAAATAAAATAAATCTCACACACCTTTCATACGCTAGAAAATAAAGCCCAGCCTAAGAATGAAGGAGAAATGAAATAAGAACCTATTAGCACAGGATTATATTTCTTGGATTAGATTATCAGAATTTCTATGAATCTTTTCAAAATTTTCGTGTCTGGGAAGATACACAGTGATTTTGAGAAAGTTGTCCCTTTCGCTGGTAAAATTCATCATTTGTTATCTTTCTCTAGGGCTAAAGATTTGCTCTTCAATAAACTATATGGTTAAGAGATGAAATATAGATTATAGAAGAAATAATTTAATTAAATCCATTGAACCACCACATTTTGTATAAGAAAGTAGAAGAGTCTATGCAGAAACAGCCACAGTAAAACATATCTTTTGTCTGTACACAGATATATATATATATATCTGATTATCCTTCATGGATATGACTTGCCTTTTATTTCTTGAAGGAAAATGGAATCTGTATATACCTATCCTTCAACAAATGGAGATGCAGTATAATAGTCTGAGACCATGCCTTGCAAAGCTTTCTATTTGTCTTATTTGCCAGATGAGATTTGTATTAATTCTGTGCTAGAAAGAGGCTTCACTCTGACTGTTCACACCTATTTGTTGGGATATTTTTCAACAGCAAGCGATTCCTAGCAATTTAATAAGTCAACTACGGGTGCAGGCTAATTTTATATCTCATCCAAGGAATGAGTCAGTGTGAATGAGAATTATAATAATCTGTCCTTCCTGGAGGCACCTGCCTTTTTTTTATATGGGTGGGTGTTCTTGGATGATAATCAGACAGATGGAAAAGCTGCAAGCACAGCCAGGTGAAAAGCTTGAAGGCTAAAGGTGCAGCAATGTATCATGTACTTGATCCAGCTGCCTGAGAACAGTCATAAAGCCAGAAAACCCTTTAGATAATACCACCCTCTAAAATGGTTGAGAACTTTATCATCAGAAATGCAGTCGACTTTCCTATTGACCATTCAGATAACATTGCCTTCCTTTTGAGAAGATTATCAGAAACGCACTGAGCTTTTCGCATTGCATTAATAAATAATACTGTTCTGTCATCTACTTCCTCTTTTCCCTTCATCTGATCAAGTATATTTAGAGGAACATTTTGTCATATATAACAGGGGTCTCCAACCTTTGCAACTTTAAGTCTGAAAGACTTCAGCTCCCAGAATTCTCCAGCCAGCAAAGCTGGCTGGAGAAGTCTGGGAGCTGAAGTCCTTCAGACTTAAAGTTGCAAAGGTTGGAGACCCCTGATATATAAAATACTGTTCTTCATTCTGTATTTAAAACGAATGGAAGGGAAATTTAAAATGTGCTACATATTCTTTCATTCGAATTTAGCAACTGATTAGCCGTAAGAGAACTTTATACTTAAGTGAATGTCTGTGCTGTATCTTTGCCTCCAGCTTAAAAGTAGCCAGCAGGACAGCATCAATCATTGTGTCCTACATAGACAGACAAGCATTTTTTTATCTCATGAATTTCCTGTATTACTTTAGCACAGTTCAGAAGACAGTACTCTCCACTGTTTAGTTTACCACATAAACATATTCTGCTTTTCTAAGTATAAAGCTGCAGCAGCCCTTTTCTAATATAATAATTAAAGGTACTAATCAGACAGGAACGTTGATTCCCAGTATCAGAGGAAATCACACTGCCGTGTTCCATCCTGTATGTGCATATTTAAATTCTGCTCTGGGCTTTGTGTGCCAATATATTTTGTGGTTTTCAGTCATATTTGGATATTTTGATTTGTATTCAAGATTTCAAGATACATAATATTTTGATACTGTATTCATTTTAGTTGTCAAGTTAGAAAAACATTTTACTTAGGATAAAATAATAATATACAGTAGGCAACGTGGTGCATCTTCCTGATTCTGAATATAACTTCCACAACTCTTGCGATTAGTCAGATTGACTGATATTTATGAGAATTGCCCCAAAAAATCTGGAGGATATTTAATTGTCTACCTTGTGTCTACAACTGATTGACAACTTATAAGATAAACTCAGAAATAAGACTTTAAAATAGCTTTGCTCTCTTGAGAAGTGGGTCCTGGATAGCAACTATTCTTCTGGAAAGAGTTATTTGACTATTCAGTTTGGCTTCATTAACAAGATCCACGTGAGATTCACTGCTCTTAAAAAAAGAATTTTATTTTATTTATTAAGTAGATTTATATGGCTGCCCAACTCACACACAGTAATTCTTTAATCAGACAGCTAAAGTAAAGAATGTGCATTCAGCAACCGTGTGTAGTGCTAGGGCAGGCCTTCTTTGCAACAGTTTGTAAATAAGGCAGAAAATAAATCTCAGACTAGTCCTGGTCAAACTAATCTATTGGGTGCTCTTACTAGAAGCTGTAGATTTGGTGATATCAACTGCCAACATTAGCTCGGCTTGCTTTGGTTACCTCTCTAAGCAGTAACAGCAGCTGATATGTTTTATCAAGGCTTTTACTTCCCCTAAAGCCATTTATCTTACTCAGTGACACTAAATACTTAAGCAACAATTGGGCAGTTTTAGCAGAGAACTGTTTTATCTATTAGATAGCAGTTTTATAAATTCAAACATTTAGCTGTAGCTGATTTCATCACAGAGATGCTCCTAAAACAGAGGTACCTCTGATGAAAGAGAAAGATTATAGTAAGTTGAAGTTGACAGTGTAACCGTTTTTTTTTAAAAAGCAAACTTAAAATTGAATATGCACCACCATTTTTCTGGCCCATATTACATATTTCTACCCTGTTCTTTTAAGAAATACAGTAATTGTATAATTGTGAGGTGAATATTTTACATACATACATACATCACAGACCGAAGCCTGAAGATGGCAAGTGAGATCTTGCCGAAACCTTGCAAAGACAATCTCATTCTTACACGGGAAAACACCCGAATACAACAAGACCAGCACATATATATACATATATACATACATACATACATACATACATACATACATACATACATACATACATACATACATATCTCCCTGATTTATTTATTGATCATCTCAAAAACCTAACACACACACACACACACACACATATGTATATACTCCCTTATTTATTTATTTATCAGCACAAACGCGACACATATATACATACATACATATATATACATACATACATTATCTTTAACAGTGGTAATGTATATGTCATATTTACCATAATGTTTATACCATAATGTTCTTTGGGGGAGGATTGTTATTGTTAGCAATGTCATTATCCACTTTTTGGAAATAATCCAAAGCATGTAATAAACTAAAGAATATGTCTATAATTGAAAATAATCATCATTGTATACTATAGCAGCTGAAAACCAGAAGTCCTTATTTCTTTGATTTAGGAATGGAAATAAATAAAGATGGATACATTTTGCTAGAAAGAAAGAAATAGGATAAGAAGTTTGCATATAGACATAGATTTAATATACATGTGGGCAGGTTCAATCATGAGGACTTGTCCACTTCCTCAGCCCCAACAGGATCAGATCCCTCCCAGAAAACAAAGCAAAACTGTACCCTGGCCCAAGGCTGGCATCTAACTGGAGCAGATCTGAGGGATTTTGTCAGATAAATACCCAACAACCTCTGAGCCTGCTCTATTCAAAAGGACCTGGGTCATCCTAAACAAGGCCTCTGAACACATGGGCATGGAAGAGCCATATAAGTAGTGATATTTCACCACTCTTACTGTCATGACTTGCTCATGAGTGCCTCCAGCAGTACTTAAGTCAGAATGGTTTTGTATCTCTTCACCCATTTCGTATCCCCCCCACATTCCTCAGTAAATAGTGAAAGATTCTGAGATTTATTTGAAGCATCAAAAGTATACCAATGTAATGTTCTGACCGAGGCTTCCCAAGAGCATGAAGCAAACTCCTGGTCCCAACAAAAAAACCCTTTTATTAATTTACTGTGAATTCTGCTCATTTACATACAGCAAAGTATTTCAAGGGAGGATTTACAGTCACAAACCTTATCTGGCGTAGAGAGCTGCCGAGGAGAGTCATGAGCCAATTAAGTGAACTAATTGTCTTCTGCAACTGCACTCCCCTTTCACTCCTCTTTTATTTCCTCTGGGAGGGGCCATTCATCATCCGCCTGTGGCCTTACTCCCAAGTCGACCCCTGTTCTTTAGCTGTTTCCTTCACCTGGCAATTCTGCGCATGCGCACACTGGGAACAGGCTCCAGCTGTTTGTCTGCCTCACTGATGTCTGACTCTGAAGGCAGCTGGCATACAGCTCTGGCCCCCTCTCTGCCTCCAACACATCAGAGCCTTCCCCAGACTCTAGGACTGGTCCATGTTCCTCCCCAACCTCCTCACTGTCCAAATCTGCTGCCAGCTCTGCTGGCCGCTGGTGGGCCACAACATGTAGCTACCCCTGCACTAGATGTAATAATTGCCTTAAGCCACCAGATATGCGGCTAGTTTTTCCTAAGTTCTAGTTCATTTGGACGAAGCATGCCTAGGTATACTTTGGTTTGCACAAGTTGAAAAGACAAGCTCTCTTGCTTAGCTTTGTGATGGGAATAAAGACAATTGAAAGCAAGTTAAATATCAGGTTCTAATGCATTTTACGTTTTTAAAGATATTTTTGTGAAGAATGGTATATATTATTGGGATCTTGCTAGTGCCAAATCTCACGTATGAATGTGTTAATCTGCATCACCATTCCCTTATTCTATCTCCATTTTCTTTCCACCTTCTCGTCTCCGTCAGTTGAGGCTTAAGGACTCTGCTGACCACGTAAGTACCATTTATTAGTGTGTTTGCTTGGATCAAAAGGTTCTGAGGATCAACTTGTGAAATCTTTGTGCATAGTGCTGTCAAAACATCCCCATCAATCCTCAGTTATTTTAAGGAGCTACTCTGGAGCTTCAACCAGCTACAAATCCTGAACAAATTGGCATTTAGATTGCAAATAATGCAGAAAAGCAATTGACATTTCTGTCACCTTTATCTCCTGCTTGTTGCAATACAATTTAAGACAGATGAAGGGAGAGCAGTCCCTCTTTACTGCCCTTCCCCAACTGGTTACATGGCAAAATAAGTTCTATATAATCTTTAAACTTCATTGTTCCCAAACGTGAAATATACTTTGCTCTCTCAGCTATGACCTTTAGTAGAAACATCGACTACCAAACGAAAACAATCACATTCAAACAGTCAAATTCAATTTTTGGGAAGTAATTTTGAAACATAAATTGGAAGGAAAAAGTTTGAACATTGCCCTTACGGACAATGGAACCAAGAGAGAAAGAGAATGCTTAAACTAGCTGGTGTGACTTCCATTCCTTCTTTAGAAGGGCCATGTTAGAAGGGGTTTGCCGTGACAGCCCTATGCCTACAATCATTGGAATGGTACCTTTCTTTGCTCCCAGTCCATGTTGTTTTCTTTCTTTCCTCCCTCTTCCTGCTTCACTTTCTCCATTAGCATGTAAGAGGAACTCTTTTGTGTGCACTGTGGCATTCACTATTTCTTTGGGCGATGTTTATAGCCTGTAGCGCTATATATTTTAGTTTCTCTTTCCGTGTTATTTTAATTGATGTGATTAATGTGTGTTGATTGATTCAGGTCACTCATGCAAACTTCCAGGGAAAGGGGAATCTTTTCCTATTCTAATTCCTGTGTCATTTTGATTGGGGCTTCTTAATTTGGGTTTCCAAATGAAAACAATGAAGAAATGCTAACAATTTTGAGAAATCAAGAAAGTGTCCTGTTCTATCCATTATAGTACAGATTTGGTGAAATGCTGTGCCTGTATATTCAATTGTACAGAGTTCTCATGTTAATATTTTTTATATTCTGCTTGAAAACCTTTTGATCCCTTTTAAACAGGTTGTTCCCAATATAATTATGTGACAGAATCTCAGTTTGGCCACAGAATAAATAAATATGTCAGAATGGTTTTGCATAGCATACTAAATCATACAACCTGTTGATTTGCAAATGAACTCTATTTCACACAGAGGCTTTACCTGCACACAGGTGCAACTAATAGGGTATCTGGAATTTGGTTAGCCTGCTATATGAACACAAGACTCTGGCTTTCTCCATGCAAGGAAAAAAGTAGGAAAATTTGCTCTGGTTTTTGAATGCCTTCATTCTTGGGATGAATTAAATAAGGGTCTTGCATTCACACATCAACTGACTTTGATTAATCAAGCTGCAGAGTGCTCATTAACTCATTTATTCAAGGCCAAAACAAGGCTTCTGTTTAAAAAAAAGCACATGAACTACCTAAGAAATAGTTTTCTCTAGCCAGTCTACAAAACCAATTCCACCCATTCAAATACGATTAGACACTTCTTTAAAACTGTGAGTACATCAATGAAAGAAGGAAAACTAGCATCCCATGCCTTTCTTTTCTATGGAGTTTACATCTTCCTTTGGTTGTTGTTTCAACCTATTTTCTCAATTTATGAGATGGGTACTTTATTGAACACCTGGGCATATAACGGCAAATGATTTAACTTGGCAGCCTCACCCACTTATCTTATTGCCCATCCCAATGCTTTCTCTTTTTTTGGTAAGGTTGTTATGTATTGCAGAGTTCTGTAGGAAAACTTTCTTGCCAATTAGAACTACTGCTCTTTTTGTAATCACAGTCATATTAGCTTCCTGCCCTGCCCTGGGGTTTGGTGGTGGAGTCCTTTGTTTTTTTGTTTTTGCCCTGTATCCAAGCAATACATTGCAGCACATAATTTTTTTCCTATCACCACATGCATATAACTGAGCATGATCTGTTGATTTGAGAAACCTTTCTGTTAAATTTTGACTCTGTTTCTAAAAATAAAATTTGTCTCCCATAAGTGGTTTAAAATTCAATAAACAGTGATGCTGGAAAGCATTTTATATATAAATGAAAATAAGACATAGTAAAAATCAATCCAAACTACAGTTAAGTTGGTCTTCATTCTCTTACAGCTTTCCAGTACCATCTTGTCAATTAGGAACTGATCTTTTGTTCCTTAGCTGTTTGGGCAGTTTCCTTTCTACTAAGGTGGAAAGAGCTTGTTTTCAACTAGATGCTGTTGGGCTGCATCAGCTATCACACAAATTGGTTAGCAATTTGAAAGTTGTTAGTAAGCAGGTGATTGGCCTCTAGTTGATTGATGCAATCCTTTTTATTGGAACTTTCATTATC
Source organism: Rhabdophis nuchalis (assembly GCA_039707465.1). Classification (NCBI taxonomy): domain Eukaryota; kingdom Metazoa; phylum Chordata; class Lepidosauria; order Squamata; family Natricidae; genus Rhabdophis; species Rhabdophis nuchalis. The sequence continues at coordinate 62,376,384 of CM077644.1, forward strand.
AGAGATGTTAACCAATCTTCCATTTCATATCCTTGCGGTATGTTGTTAACTGCTTGGCAATGAGTCATTGTAGACCAATCAGATGTTTTAATCAAAAACCATGCAACTTGTCTTTACCTGGTGCTGAGCATTTCTTGTTCTTCCTTGCTATTTTCTCTTGTACTATTTCTGCTGTTAGTACAAGTTATTTCACTTCAGCTTCTTTTCATTCTTATCCACCTCCTTTGTCTAAGGAGCATACAAATTATATTTCTTTGGATTATTCCATAGCTGCTCCTGAAACTGAGCTGGTTTTTTCTTTGTCAGATATTGATTGGTTTACTGCAGTCTCCATTGATGGATTGGTAGAAACCTTTCAGATTCAATTGAAATTGAAGATTCTGCAGTGAGCAATTTGAGCATATCTGCTGATCATCTTGGCTATAGCTGTTATTTGCTGCTTTATTATTTCCAGTGCTTCTTTAGTTTCCCTTGTTTCTAGGAGTTGTTTCTTGATTAGGTCTTTTTGTTCCTCAGCTTCTTTTCTTTCATCTATTCTATCTTGCTGATCTTGTTTTCCAGTCTAACCACTAAGACGTACACTATTTGAAGTTTTTTTTGTTCTTTGTTGATTTTTGCATCCCAGGTGTTCAGTTATAATTGCAACCATGCTGGTTTATTTCGTGCAATGAGCTGGTTCTTATATTTGATTTTACAGTATTGGCATCTTTTAATGCTTGTGCAAGCTCTTAACCAACTTCAATCAGGCAAACTTATTCTGATGCTTTTGTGCTATTCTAGATGCTCAGTTATTCTTCATTTCAGTTCCTCCTGGTTTTTTCCCCCCAGTTAGGGGTGTCTTTATTTCTGAGAAGTTAGAGGAGAGGGTGCCTGGATTGGAAATGAGAATGGTTTAAAAGCTAGGCTGGCTTCCTCTACTATCAACTCTCCCTTTATTGTCTCTATTGTCTCAGCTTCCTCTGGCAAGACTTAGGTTTCTTTGGCCTGGACAGACCTTTGCAGGATATCTCCTAATTCTACTTTTCTGAGTATTTTATTTCATATTATACATTGATGCTGATCTGCTAGCTGCTATTCTGTTCTTTCTGATTCTGATGTTGTTCTTTACAGAACTGGTGGATCCTTTTTCAGATATCCTCTTTTTATTGGATTTGTAATAGCAAATCATTAATTCTTTGTTTTCAGTCTTTTTACATTTGCAATGGGTAAGACATTTTTCTTCCAGTAGTTCTGCAGCTGCTGGCCCTGATTGCTCAGTCAACAATCCTGAATCCTGTAGTCCACTTGTCACCAGATGTCCAGAAACTCCAACACCTAGCATGGTCTTATTGATCCAAGTAATAACTGATCCAATATAGGTTTCTGTAAGATATTCCTCACCATATTGTTTATGGGAGAGACACTCTTCATCTGCTTCTTCTGTTGACACCTGTCCAGAATGGTGGAAGGTCTACCATAGCTCTCACATTTCTCAGAACACGCTAGCAGCACAACTACGACAAGGCAGTGCCTCACTAAAGGATAATGGATTATTTTTATTAGCTTCTCAACAGCATTTGGTTCTTCAGTGGAGACATTCAATTAAGAAATATTATTTTGTTGTTTATTGGCTAAATTACACTGTCCACTTATCAAACCACAAGTAACTTCTATCATATTGCATTATAATTGTAAAGTTCCACAAATGTTCTCCAGATGTTTTCTGCTTTCTGCTCAAATTAGAGGAAAAAAGTTGAATATCTGTGTACCTGATTTGAGAAAAGAGAAGTTTCTTGACCTGTATTTATAATCTTAAAAAAACTTGCCTTTTCAATTTGTAATTTTTGCTCTGCAGTGAAGACATATATTAGCTGTGAGAACTGAAAGAGCTTGAAAACAAACACACTTTTAAATTGGTTAGAAGAAAACTCCAGAGTATATCTGAGAGTCAGACATGCTCTGCTACTCATTTCCTTTTCAATTTGTTTGATATATATGTTATTTTTTTCTCCCTACAGGAAACCATCATAGGGGGCCTTTTAGCAGAAACTACCTATTCTGTCAGCATCGCAGCCTATACCACTAAAGGGGATGGGGCCCGCAGCAAAGCCAAAGTGATTGCTACAACTGGAGCAGGTCAGCTATTTGTTCTACAATATGTCTTGATGGGCAGACCTACTTTACTATCTTTTTTGAGCTGCTGAATCATTGATGTAGTTCGAGCCAGGGCAGAAATGTAAATCTGCAAAGAAATTGGGACGATTTGAAAGTTCTACCCATTTTACCTGGTCTGTAGCCTGTTTGCAGGTAGTAATGAATGGAACTAAATTAAATACAGGCCTCTGTTCCCTAAGGACCACTTCATCCTTTCTAATTTACAGGTATTAGCAACCAGCAGATGTCTCAGTCAGAACCGGAATACAATGATACTGTTGTGTTAATTATTGGTATTTGTTACTGTATCCCTCATCTCTTATTAGCTCTCATGGTTAACAGTTTTTTGTAGAATTGCCTTTTTTGAAAAATCTATACTGGTGGCCATTACCCAGTGATGGGCTACAACCGATACGCCCTGGTACAGGCGTACCGGTGCCTGCCGGGAGCACCAGGTACCGTTCTGGTATGGTGCTCCGGAGAGCCCGCCCCCATTCCTTACCAGTATTTGAGGTTTTGGGGGCTTCCGCACACACGCACAGAGCATACAGCCCTTGCATGATGCTCCGTGGAGCAGCTGGGGCGTTGTGGGCGATAAGTACGCATGTGCACACTGCGCACATTCATATGGTGGACGCCCGGCCCCGTTGCACCGTACCAGTTGCAATGGGATCTGGAACCCACCACTGCCATTATCACATTTCATGGCAAGGATAGGCTCTAAGTTTCTATCTCAGGCATATATAGTCATCAGTTGATATTGATGGTCCTATACACTGTTTTGTCTGTTCTGATCCTATCTATATTTCATTGAATTATCTTGACTTTAGTATACCAAACAAAGAAGAAATTATGTGTCCTTACAAGATACATGGTGGGAAACATATATTTTCATTTAGTTGCCTTTATTTGTGTCTGTCCTTCTTAATCTTTCCTTTATCTGGATCAGGACAAAGCTTTTAATCCACATAATATGACCAAGAATTGACAACATTGTGTTTATATACACCATGCAGGACAGATAGTTTTTGCCTGATGCCATACTTCAAATACCCAAATTTTTTTTTTAAAAAACCAACTTTTTAAAAATACTGAAATCCCCACATCAAGCATGTATAATAAAATTGTATCAGATTTAGTGACTTCCTGAGACTTTTAATTTAAAAAAAATCTTTTGGTACCTTAGTGATGCCTTAGATTGGAAACCACCGAAGTATACAATTGTAATGAGTTAAATGTTGTGTAGGACTCAATCATATCTTCTGAGCTGTGTTTCTGAATAAGTACTTTACTCTGTTGACCTATTTGGAAATGATATTTGAAGCAAAGATAAAACTACAAAAACAAGAGCATTGAAATTTGTTGCAGTACAGAAATTATTACCCTTGATTAAGGAAATGCTGCATTTCTGTTCCTTCTTCTTGCCTAAATAAGCACAAACAAACAGATGGTGGAAATGGACTTGGGGACACATAGAGGTTCTCAATAGAAAGCACACTAGGGTTCAATTGGAACTGCCTGCTATATTCAGTATTTGTGGTTACAGTCTTATCCAAGTATATCAAATGAGACAATGCAGAGCTTTTTAAAGGACTTTCTGTAGTAGTCTCTTGTTTTGGAATGGTGCCTGGTTGTTTACAGTATGCTAATCTCTGTTGGCTTCAGATTTTGCTCATTTTTTTAAACTTTAAACTGAATTTTTTAAAGCAATGAATGAAAAGATTATCTACTCCTGGCTTGGTATTTGCCAAATTTCAACAGACATTCTTAAACTGTTTTTTCATTGAAGAATATACTCGTTCCAGAAATGTTAATACAATGGTAGAAAGAGAAGCCAGGTATTTGGAGAACAAATGAGATGGGGAATACCTTTGGGGCATTGTTGTCATATAAAAAGTGTGTATCTTCTGATCTATATGCCAGGTAGTCTTGACAAAATTTTAGATTAGGTCCAAGTTCTACAAAAAAAACTTCTTTAAATTCCTCCTTGTGCCATTCTTAGTGCTGCCATCTCTTCATTTCTCTGTCATATCAATTCTGTTCACCCTACCACCAATGAAACAAGAAAAGTTTGTTAAAACATTTTCCATAATCTAAATGGCTTTCACAGAGGAGCATCATCATCATAACTTAGCTAAACCTACTCAAACCATATGTGGAATATTACTGTGCTGTTGTGATTTGTCTCTGGGTGCCACAATCCAACACAGGCTAATGCTTATTTTGGCAGTAAACAGGCTCTGAATGGTTCTGCTGCGGTTGGATTTACACATCAATTTCACCTGATGTGGGGGAAAGAGATGTATCTGTTGTGGGTGTAACTGAGATATGAAACCATCCATTTTATACAGCAGGTGTTAAGCTTTGATGGGAGCAGCCCTTAATTTGTACTGCACATACAAAATTTGGAATCAGGTTGTTGCACAGCCATCACATCAGCATTCCTAGCAGGAACCAGTTCATCAGCTTAAACGCAGTGTATTTTGATTGCAAGCAGCACGCTACACTCTCAGGAGCTCACACAGGTGGTGAAATTATAACTGCTACTATGAAATTTCTCTGCATCAAACTAACAGGGATTCCAGAGCCGAGTCTGGGCATGTCCTCAATAACTTATTCTAGTAACCAAATAGCTATGTTATCATTATAATTATACTTTTTACCTTGTTCAAACTATCCAATATTGCATTATCTGACATTTTGAAAAATGTTGGGGTCCAAGGAATGCTTAGATAGATGCACTGATATTTAAGACAGAGCTGGATAAGGAATCCATAGATACCGATTTTGGTTGTAATGTGGATAATTGTTAAATTTGAATATATTTATAAAGCTAAAAACCTAACTTGTATCTTCTGCGTTTTAAATGATTTGCCTTACAATTTGGTTTCTTCTGTGTGTTACGACATCACTTAATAACTTAATAACATGCTAGATTAATCATTATTCTTTTTTTTTTTTTCTGGAGTTAAAGAGTCCACTATCCCATAAAATAAAGTCTTGAACAAATTATTTATTTTTATTTAAGTATGGGATACAGAGAGTAATAAAAACTGAGTTACCCATTCCAGAATTACAATGAAGTATATCTCTTCCTAGGCTGAACCACTTCTGGGCACTTTGAAAGTTCACATGTACCATCCTGGATGTGCAAAATGCTTTTAACATTCTAATTCATTTGGATATTGGATTATTTATCTGCAATCTAATGCAGCGTAATCTCGGAAAAATCTGTGTAGATGCTGGGATTCAGTTTGTAGCTATTTGAGTGTTTCAAGATATAAATTTCACTTCCATTCATAGCCTAATACCCTGTTTTTGTTCCACAGTCCCAGGCAAACCTACTATGATGATCAGTACAACATCTATGAACACTGCCCTAATCAATTGGCTCCCGCCCAAAGAGATGGTTGGAGAGCTCTTGGGCTACATGCTGCGATACAAATGTGCCGATGAAGAGAAGATGATAGTAATTCAGTTTGGAAAAGATGACGATCACTACACCGTGACCAAACTTTACAAGGGTGCCACTTACATCTTCAAATTGTCTGCAAAGAATAGGGCAGGTCCTGGGGAGGAGTTTGAGAAGGAAATAAGTACTCCAGAGGAGCCACCAAGTGGCTTCCCTCAGAACCTGGAGGTGGTTGGGCTTACCACATCCACCACTAAAGTGACCTGGAATCCACCACTCCTGGCTGAAAGGAATGGAAAAATTACCAACTATACAGTTGTATACAGAGACATAAACAGCCAGCAAAACCTGACCAATGTTACTAAGGAGCAAAGTATCACTCTGACCAATCTCAAATCTGATACAACTTACGACATCAAAGTTAGAGCTCACACTAGCAAAGGAGCGGGACCTCTCAGCCCCAGCATTCAGTCAAGAACGATGCCAATGGAACAAGGTAGGTGCTTCTTGCTGTGGTCAGACTCTGAATCCCTATGATAGAAAATGGATAGAAAAACACCCCATTTGGTCTTACCTTATCTTATTCAGTCTTACTATACCTTATAATAGGGGAGGGGAAGAATAGGCATGAACAATGATTCAAAAGTTTTTACTGCCGGTTCTGTGGGCATGGTGTGGCCTTGTTTGATGGGCGTGGCAGGGGAAGGATACTATAAAATCTCTATTACCTTCCTACCCCATTAACCTGCTTTCCAGCTCCGTTCTCCTGTGCAGGGCAGCAGAAGAAGACCCAGCCAATCAGCTGGGACTCAGGAGGCAGCGAATACATGGGGGCCGAGCCAGCCAGAGGTGGTATTTGCCGGTTCTCCAAACTACTCAAACTTTCCCCTACTGGTTCATTAAAACTGGTCAAAACTGGCTGAATACCACCTCTTACCGGTGTGATGTAAACTTCAAAAAAGAATTTCTTGCCTTTAGTTGTTCCCCTGACAATGCTCAAGAGAAGTCTTTTTAATTGCAGTGTTCGCAAAGAACTTCCGTGTCAGTGCGGTGATGAAAACCTCAGTGCTACTTAGTTGGGAAGTGCCTGATTCTTATAAATCGGCAGTACCATTCAAGGTAAGGATCTATCAGCATCCAAGACAGAAACCTTATCTAAGTGTAGTAATTACTGTAGAGTCTTCCATGTGTCTGTCGGGGTTTACATGCTTAGGTGGTTTCAACAAATAGTGGCTTTGATTTGATAAAAGTGATAAGGGATCAGACTATTTATCTGAAAACAGTTGTTTTGCTGCCACTATTTGTTGAAACCACCTAAGTATGTAAACCCAGACAGACACATCAGGATTTTGGCAGCAGAATGCTTTGTCTTAGCTACTGCCAAGTTACCTGCACTTTCTCATTTCTACCTCTTTTAAGACTCAGTCACTAAAGTGTAGTCAGCAGCTAGGCAGACCCTCCAAATTCTTTGCATATCCTAAATGCTACTGAATTATTAGGCTGTATTAGTAAAGGGCAAGAAACATAAACTTTGTACCATGGGAGTTTATTCAGAGTAACTCATTTAGCTAAGGTAATAATTAAACATAATATGCCTATTAAAATACTTTTTAAAAAGGAAGACAGCAACCCTATAAAATTATCAGCAAAAGGAAGATCACGATGAGAGAACAAACTGTACCTCCACCTATAAAAAATGTAATGATAGAGAGAAATATTAGATGAGCACTTACTAGGTTGATACAGGTAACCCTACCTATGCACATGTGTATTTCTGTGCTTTCTGTCTCTTACTCACACATATAAGGAGACCTGGGATGGGAGTTGCCTTTATAACTAGCAGACCCTACCAGCATCAGCTGCTGTAGCAAACTCTTTAATTTTGTATTGAAAGTCTCCACGGAAAAGATAAAGAATCAGAATCTTGCATCAGATGTTGTATTTATGTTTCCCACTTCCTTTCCACCCAAATCATTCTGCTATCATCATGCAGACTCCTTGGAGGACAGCCAAGTCAGTCTCATGTCTGGATGTACTTTCACTGCCTCCAAATTTCCTGCAAGAAATCAAAGCAGAACTATCATATCTGGGCTACAAAAGTCTGGACTTTCATTGGATGGCAACAAAGAGATGCCATCTTTATGGATGCCTGGAGTTTTACAACCCAAATATGCTAAACTTACAAGAAGGCAGACATGAGCCGATGAAAATGGCAGGCAAAACGGGAGCCACCAAAGAGAAGACAGGGAAAATATTTACAAAATCCAGACTGTCTGGCATAATTCTGGACATCTGACCACGCTAAACAATGCCTTAGAGCAAGCTAAAGGCATCTTGATTCGAAGTTGTGCCTGCTGACCTTGCCAGTAATAGGCGGATATACTGTGAGAGTTAAGCCAAAAGGTTCTCAGAACAGAGGTGCAAATTATGTCAACAGTCAGCGATATTCAGGTTCGGGGCCATGAACTACAGAGCAAAGAATCCATGGAAGCATGGAAAAGGCACAAAGAAGCATCAACGGGTGTAAAGTCCCAGGAGTATAAGAAAGGAACTGTACCTTCACCGTGACAGACGAGAATCAGCTGTTTAATAAGCCTTCTAGGTTGCAATAAAGATTTGTGTTTAGTCACACTGTGTTGAATGTACAGAGAACCGCTGCTGTAGATTAAGCTTCCTGGAGGGAGTAAGGAAGATGACCTTGACAGAGATATGTAACTTCTGTTGCCTAGCCAAGCCTGTTAAAATCAGGATTTAAAGATTTACTGCTGAGTCCTGGACAGGGAAGCCTGACACATTTATTAATAGTGGATTCTGAGCTGGGATTTCCTCATTTCCAGTTCAACAGATCCAATGTGTTCTTAATAGAACTAATGAATTATCAAGATACTACAGTATGTAAAGTTCAGAAGGTCTGGCTAGGTTAATATAGCTTAGGCTGCTGATGAGGGTTAACATAGAGTTGACAGCAATTTTCCCCAGCAAGCTGGCCACATGGAGACTTGGGAGCAGGTGATGCTATTGGGTTGCTAACTGTGGAGAAGCCATGCAATTATAAGAAGTGCAAATGAGCTTCCTTATACCTATTGCTGATTCTAGATGTGCAGGTTATGTGCAGGGTTAGGTACCGAAGGAATACCTGGCCTGGATATGAACTGTGAAGCAGGAATATTCCAAACAAGCCTCCCCATGTGCCCAACTGTTTAATTTGCACATGTAGAATGCCATGCCAAAGCCTAATAATCTAATAAGCACTGCTAATAAATCTCCACGGGAACAATTAGCATTATCTTCACTTGATAAACAGTTGCACACTAAATCTACAGCCCAAAGAGGGTCCTCTTTCTCTTTAACAGATTTAATTAAAGCCTATATTGTCCAGATTATAACATGGAGGTGTACGATAAATCTCACAATGTCTTTTCTTTCTTTTAATGGGGGAGAACTGGGACCTCTGGAAATTTTTTACTGAAAATCAATAGCGAGGTTTTCAGTTTCTTCCAGCAACGATCATTATTTCATCTGGATCAGGAGATAAATTCCCTGCAAAAGGAAAAAAAAAATATGACTGGTCTGGTGGAGTGAGTGAGTAGTGGCATTATGACAAGCTGTCTGTTGCAATCAGAACCTGATGTCTATGATATAAGAGTGCGTCTTCCCTATTTCTTAAAGGAGTGTTAGATGTATGTTTTCTTGTGAAATGTGACTGATTTTACACATTTTCATGAGGTTCTAAATAGAATATTCCTGGATATATAGAGCACCACCACTCCACCCACCCCCAAATCTTTGGACACCAGGGACCGGTTCGGTGAAGAAAGGTTTTTCTGCAGACTGGAAGGGGCGCAGTTTTGCATGCTGCCTATATCCCATGGATGGAGCTTTGCTTGCTTGTATGCTAGTCCACAGATCAAGGGGTTGGGGACCCCTCATATAGAGTATTGGCTTACCACCCACAATCTTAGTTGATTGCTTTTGTTGCTTTGCCACAACTAGACTATAGTTAAAGATGGAATCAAAGTTTGGCTGTTAAAGCAGAAATGGCTCACTGTATTCCAGATGTCTGGAATTATCTGGGCAAGTCTGCATCAGCCATGAGAGGAAAGGAATTTTTATTGCCTCTCTATATCTGTCTTTCTCTTAACAACATAAAATTAAAACATTACAAAATCAGTAACAAAACCTTTATATTTAATTTTCTTCTTCCTTTCTTTCTTTTTCTATTTTCTTTCTTAGTTAGTCCTTAATTTTTGTTTCTTTTCTATTATTTCCATTGTTTTTAATCTTAAGATTGTCTGCTATAAAAATTATATTTAAAAATCAGTAACAAAACCAGTGAGGCATCATGAATTGCTGTTTCTTCCAAAGACTAGTACAATGAAGATTCTGAGTGCCACCTTCTGAAATCATCCATTCAAATAGGGATCGTCAGAGTATATTGCAGTCTACGGAAACAAAATGTACTTTAAGTTTCAAAGTAATCCACAAGGGATCATTTTGGACAACATTCCCACAGAATCAAGATAATTTCAGTTTAAGAACTAGATCTAGAGACCAATTGAAGTGGAATTAGAAAACAAGTGCTAGCTGAATATTGAGAAACTCCCAAGATAAATACCTCATTTTAATAGTGATTACAGTTAAAATCAATTTTCACATATTAGCAGAAGATCACAGCAAGGACCCAACTTGGAGATAGAAATTTGGTGACAAAATTCATTTCTTTTCTAGGAGAAAATTTCTAAGTGTGAAATTCAAGGCTTTATTTATTTTGTTTTCAGATTTTATACAATGGGCAGACTGTGGAGGTAGATGGACATTCTATGAAGAAGCTGATTAATGATTTGCAGCCAGACACAAATTATTCCTTTGCGCTTACAAACCGGGGAAGTAGTGCAGGCGCATTGCAACACCGGGTCTTCATCCGGACCTCACCTGATGTTTTCCATACAAAGCCTGGTTCCACATACAAATATATCCATAATGGACAGTTCACCCTCACCCTCCCCAAAGTGAAGACTTCTGTGCCAGTCAGGTATACTCTCCCCACATCTCTGACTCCATTCTGATACTGATCTGCCACTATGTTCTCCAAAAACACAATACAAGAGAATTAGTACTGTATTTTCCTATTCAGATTAGGAAATCCCTGCAAAATGAATATATTTTTGTATGGATAGTAAGATGGTATCACTGGGAATCACATCAGATTTCATAGACTCTGATTAATTGTTCAACTACAAAATGCTCTAAAATATATCACAATAGTGAGGACAAAATACAAGAGATTAGTTTATAGGAATTGAAGCAGCAACCTATTAGGATTCTGATTTTGGACAATTATTTTTCTGTATTGCATATTGCTTCTTTGAGTTATACATTCTTTATGTTAATTAAGGCCATAAAGCTATAATCTCCCTTTCTTTCCTCTTAAAGGACCCAGGATGACCTTATCTGCCCAATTGCTTGAGTAATGAATGTAAATCCCTTGCAAAGCTTGTTGAAGTCTCATTCGTGTTTATGGTTCCATAACATACCACTGAAATTGGTACTCGGCTATTAAAAAAAACTAGGCTTTACAACATTATTTCTTTAATTCATGACAGTCTGAAGAATGCAAAGAAAGTGAAGCAGTGAGGGATTATTACAGGGATTTTATGGAGGGCATTCCATGATATCTAGAAGTCACTTTTTCTCTCTTCTTCCTCCACAGATCGTACTACATTGTGGTGGTACCAATAGAGCACACAAGCAGTATGCTTGCCTCCAAACTGAAGAGTCCAGATGAGATGGAACTGGACCAGGTATGAGAAGAAAGAAATATGGTACTGCAGGGGTTGTCAGGCTTCTTAGTTGAGAGGTGAATCAGTGATCCCCACGGCCCGCTGACCACACACAGCCCTGGATAGCTAGTAATGCAGTCTCACAAGATAATAAAAATATTTTTTTAAAGGAAGTTTGTTATTTAGATACATTAACTGTGTTATGTATTTTATATGTGGCCCAAGACTATTCCTTTTCATTTAGGCAAGGCAAAGGATTGGACAACCGTGCACCTAAATCAGGGCTGTCAAACTTGGATGCATCATGCTCTGACCACGTCCGTGCCCAGTTTAGTGAAGAGGGGAAATTGTGATGCATCATATGATGCTGCCATGACGCTGCACGTTTAACACCCCTGGCCTAAATGATAAATATGTGTGAGTCCCCTCATGAATAAAACAACACAATCATTGAATAACTGCATTAGTTAGGAGTAGGTTTACGAGTACAATTCAAAATGCCGCTAATACCTTTAAAACCTTAGTGGCATGAGGGTGCCTAAAAAGGCCACTTTTGCCTGGTAGAAGCTACCAGGTCCTGGTTATTTGCGGGACCGCCAACTTCCACATACCTCCCACCGACCTGTCCGCTGCCTCCTTAGGGTGCTGTCTGCTGGACAATGCTGGCTGGTGACTCCCAGGGTGAGAGCCTTCTCTGTGGCAGCCCCCGCCCTCTGGAATGACCTACCCCCTGACCTGCGTATAACCACGAACCTGCGCCTCTTCCGCCAGACATTGAAAACACACCTATTCTATGCAGCCGGCCTGGCATAGTTTTTACATAGTTTTTAATTTTGGTTTTAGCAGGGGTTTTTATTGTAATTTTAGCACATGTCTCTTAGTTTAATTTATTTTTAAGATATTTTATTGTATTTATTGTTTATAGCATTTTATTATTGCCTGTGCACCGCCCTGAGTCCTGCAAGGGAGATAGGGTGGTATATAAATGCGAATAAAGTTAAAGTTACCCATACAACACAAACAATATCTGCTCAGGACATCAAGGGTGGGGGCCTACCCTCCATGATAAGAGTACTCCCTATTTCAGTAGTCTTCTACAAACTGTAAAGACCCATCTTTTCCAAAGGGCCTTTGAGCATTATCCACAGCCTATATACTAAACTGAGAAGATTATAGCAGTTGTATTCACCCTGTGTGCTGGGGACAGTAGTATTGATAGAGAATTTGGCATTTTCTAAAGCTGGATATCCTTGTTTTTGCGTGTGTGAGATTATTCCCCTAGGACAGCAGGGTTTATCACCATCTCTTAATGTTCTTAGAAGCACTAACTTCCTCAAATGCCCATTAACTCCAACTAAATCTAAAAATTGCCTGCAATTTTAACTTGAAAGAAGTCATTATGCTGGAATTCCCAGAGGTGTTACTGCATTTATGGATCACACTTCATTTCCTTCTGCATTCTATTTCACAATCTCTCTTCCAAGCAAAAAGGTTGTACTCTGGATGTGTGTGTGTATTTGACCTCAACAGATAGGACTTGAAGAGCCAGTGTATGGATGCAAAGCAACAATATCATTCTAGAGACCAAAAGTCAACAGCCTCTGTCCCTAATATTGTATAAGAGCATGGTTTTATATAACGTCCGTCTTTTGGGCATCGTATTTGCTCTGCTGCTGTACAACTGTTTTTACCATTTTGTGTGAAATATATGTTATGCCTTCCTTCACTTTGAATTAGAATTTCCGTTTCAAGCCCTGGCAATCGTTTGTATTCATTAAAAAAGCACACGTAAATATCTGAGAGCCTCTCCAAGCAATGTAATTAAAGTCTTGATATGTTTATATCATTCTTACGAATTTATGGGTAACTATGATCCTCATTTTTTTTAATCTGGATCCCCTATGAAATCTGTTAGAACCATATGGGATTTTATAAAAAAAAAAAACAACACCTTTGCTATAATGCAGACATACAATATGGAAAAATATAATGTGTCTGACATTGCTCCAGACTGCAAAGTATGCTTGCTGGGTAAGATAAATCCATCTGCCAAACGATTATTTTTCTCTAAAAGTTCAAATTCATCGGCTTCCACAATAGATATTTTGGAAGCTATCATCTAGTTTCCAATCTCCCCTTTATGGTTAAAGTGGTTGGATAGGAGTTATAAAGGGTTCTGGACCAATTTCAATGGGGTTTTAGACCAGGATATAGTACTGTGGTAGCACTGGCTGTGCTTGTCATTGGCCTTTGGCAGATTTGGGGTGGAGGTGCTGCATCCATCCTCATGCGCCTTGATTTCTTGACAACTTTCAATACTGTTTACCATTATCCTTGTGGACTAGTTAGACCAGTGGTAGGCAAACTGCTGCTCACGAACCACAAGCGGCTTTTTGGCCCCTCGAGTGCGGCTCTTCCTCCACCCAGCCACAAGCAGACGCCATCTGTTGCATAGGTGGCGGCTGCTGCCCCCGAGCCCTGCGACACCCAGCTCCCGCTGTCCAAGGTCACCCGGCAGGCGCATCGGGCAGGATGGCCAGTCTCGACCAGCTCCCTCCGATGGCCAGCGCGTCGCACTTTCCGGGGCTACCCGCCACACGGGGCTGGGAGGGAGGTGGGTGTGCGGCGCCCAGACGGCCTCGGCGGTGCTTAAGGTAGCCACAGCCTCGGGTGCTCCCCCCATCCGCCCGCCCGCTCGCTGCGGGAGGAGGCAGCCATAGCCTCCCCAGCTGACATGCCGGCCCCTCCGCTGCTTCCCGGTGGGGGGGAGGGAGAAACTGACAGAGAGACAGACAGAGAGAGACAGAGATAGAGACAGAGGGGAGGGAGGGGGAGACAAACAGAGAGAGACACAGAGAGAGAGGGAGGGAGAGAGGGAATCAGACATACACACACACACACACACACAGAGTGACAGAGATAGGTGGAGGGAGGAGAGAGAGACAAAAAGAAAAACAAAAAGAGAAAGAAAAACAGAAAGAAAAAGAAAGTGGGAGAGAAAGAAAGAAAGAAAGAAAGAAAGAAAGAAAGAAAGAAAGAAAAAGAAAACTTATGACCACAATTGAGCCCAAAATTTTGCCTGCTAAGCAAGACCGTTGTTAAGTGAGTTTCACCACATTTTCCAAGTTGGTCACGCCCACCCGGTCACATGACCGCTGAGCCACTTCCACAAAACAGGCCACACCTTTTTGCTCTCAAAAGAAATTTCAGTCATGGTACTGTTAATATTTGGCTCTATTGACTAATGAGTTTGCCCACCACTGAGTTAAACAGATGAGGTGCGGGTACTGTGCTACAGTAGTTCACCTCCTTCCTCAGTAGTCAGTACCATTTGGTGTTGAAAGGAGGTTCCCTCAAAGCTCAATGCCCTCCTGTTAAATATTTACATCAAATTGTTGAGTGAGGCACCCTATCAAGACTAAAAAGACAAAGTGGATAGCACACCGACACTTCCCCGTCTCAGATATTTTCATCTTTTTGGCCTTGGGTGCGGTTGTACTTCCCCATTTGAGACTTGTCTGCAGTCTGGAAATCCTCTAAGATTCACAAGTAATGCTCAAACAGTAAATAGTAGATGTGTCCATCAGGCCCTTTGTACGACTTGTATTCCACTTGCACATTTTATTCAATCAGGAAGAAATTCAGATGGTCACTCATATTCTACACACCTCACATTTGGACTACTACAATGTGTTCTGGGTGAGGCTACCCTTGACATACATAACAGCTCCCATTCTTTAAGTCTCCAAGTCTTCCACAAGTCTTTTTAAAACCTGGCTCTGTATCCAGGCCATTTTTTCCTGGAAACTGTTTATGTAGTTATGTGGTGCAGTGTGTTTCTCTAAATAGTTCTTTTAAATGTTGTAAGCCGTCCAGAATCTTTTTTGGAGTTGAATGGCCTTGAAATCCAATAAATCAATATGTGCATTGGGTATTGTCAATTGCTTACTGTCCTATGCTCTTTTCACCTATTCTTTTTCCTTTGTCTTCATACAATAAAAGGTTACCTTGTCTTCTATAGGAGGGGAGCCGTGTTGGTCTATGGTGACACAACGTTTTTGTGAAGTACAATTCATAAAGGTATCTGGCAGAATTTTTTCTTACATAAAGCTTTCTTTGACTCCCCAGCTACTTGAGGCCATAAACCAAGGGGCCACAGAAAGGCGCCAGCGTCGACAAGCAGAACGCCTCAAGCCTTATATCGCAGCCCAAGTGGAAGAACTGCCAGAAACATTTGTTTTGGGAGATGAAAAGAATTATAAAGGCTTCTTTAATAAGCCACTTTCAGAAGATTTGAGCTACCGTTGTTTTGTGCTGGCTTCGCTGGAGGATGGTGATACGGTAAGAACATTTGAAAGTAAAAAGGACAGTTACAAAGTTAGCATTGTTGGATTATTGGCAAAGTGGAGATTGTGGAAGTTTTTCCTTCCACTTGCCTGTCCATATAAGCATTTGCATTATCTTTTTTGCACACTGGTGTGGATGAACGAGAGGAAAGGAAGAGTAATAGGGTGCTGCTGCTGCGTGAAATGTGTAAGTAATGTTCAACATAATGAAGATATTTGGGTCTTTCTGTTCCGTCCCATGTTGTGGCTCTTACTTTCAGCCTCATTTACTTGTAATGGCTCGCTAGAGCTGGTCAAATGCTCCATTAGTCACCCAGTCTGAACACTTCAGTGACGGACATAGCAAATGTGCAACCAAGTTGGGAGGGTGAGGACTCTGAGCAGCCAGCTGAGGACAAGTTGTGTATTATGGTATACAAGAGTGAATGTGCTACGGCACTCATGGCTAGCCGAACACACTTTCCAGGTATTTGGTATGTTTCGAGATACAGCTGCATCTATTTCTTGTTAATAATATTATTAAAAAAATTAATTAAATAGTAAATACGATGCATACTAAAAAGAAAGGGAAAAAATAAGAGAATAAAAGGTGCAAGAAAACATAAAAGAAATTAAAAAAACAACCTAAGATTGCGGTTTCCCACCTCATCATAATAAGTATAAACAATTTCACTATTGTTACTCCCTTAATTAACAGATAATAAAACTCTTAATCCCGTAACTCAACTCTTAAACTGTAGGCAAATCATAATAAGTGATGTCTTCTCCAATTCAGATATCACCAAAAAGGTCAAACAGATCCCTAAAATAAGTATATTGATAGCAAATATAAAACTCATTATTCCATATCTCAACTGTAAGCAAGTCCACATTTTAGAACGCATAAAGTGGTCCCAGTATCCTGATATAAACAAAAGGCTGAAATTTAACATGACAAAAAAGGACATTATGTACGTTCACAAAAATCCTGTATTTTAAATAAAAAACTAATTGGACACAAAGACAATTTAAATGCTATTCAATTAGGATACAATATACATGTACAAAGATAAAAATTCTTAAACATAATGTTAGGTAAGGTAAAGGTTTCCCTCGCACGTATGTGCTAGTTGTTCCGCCTCTAGGGGGTGGTGCTTATCTCCATTTCAAAGCCAAAGAGCCACCACTGTCTGAAGATGTCTCTGTGGTCATGTGGCCGGCATGTCTAAACACCGAAGGCACATGGAATGCTGTTACATTCCCACCAAAGGTGGTTCCTATTTTTCTACTTGCATTTTTTACATGCTTTCCAACTGCTAGGTTGGCAGAAGCTGGGACAAGTAACGGGACCTTACTCCATTATGCGGCGCTAGGGGTTTGAACTGCCGACCTTTCTGATCAACAAGCGCAGTGTCTTAGCCACTGAGCCACTAAATCCAATACACAACATTTTTCCAGTCTGGGTGTCAGCAAGTCCAAAAAGAACCACTCAAAGTAACAACCCTGATTCAGTAAAGCAACTTTGTGTTCCTTCTTTGATCCATTTATATTATTCCTGATCCTCGTCTCTAATTTTTTAAAAACTTTGAAAAGCCTCTTTTGAAAGTCCAGCAAGACAAAATTCTTCCAATTACTTTCTGAAATTGGCATTCTTATTTTCATCTTAATTTTTAAAACCTTAGGTGATTTTATTTTTTGCATGTCTAATGACAAATTCTTGTTCACATTCTCAGATTTTGTTGCAGTTTTTTTTTCTATAACAGTTTCATCTGGGAACAGACTGCTCCTAAGAATAGACAACGCTGCTGATACAGTGATTCAGTATCCCAATGCAATTCCTTAAAAATGTCTTGAAAGCCTTTATAAATTGCTTAGCTTGTCATATCTCATTTTGTCTTCAATATCTAAAATATTTTTCCACAAAAATACGTTCTCTAGAATTAATTTCAAAGACTTAATATTCGAGATCAAATATTCTAATGTTTTCAGACCCTTTAATCCACTTAAAACTTTCTATGCTCAAAACCCCATGTTCCTTTTTGCTGTTTCTTTTGAATTCCTAAAGCTTTTTAAAGAAAGTTTCAATTTCTTACATTAAGGATTGAAGGCACTTCCTTGTCATTTTGAAGGTGTCTAATCTCTTTAAAGTAGTTAATAGGCAATTTCTAAAACAGCGATTAGCCCCCCAAAAAGTGTGAAATTAGTGTCTTTTGCAAGATTCTGACTGTGGCTGGAACAAGTATGACAAGTTTTTTTGGCTCCCAGTTTTTCCCCCTTCTTGTGAGGGGCAACCATATATGGTGCAGCTTAGTCAATCTTGCATCCTCTCCTTGCCTAGAGAGGGTCAATTTATCTATTTGTCAACTCCCTATTCTTAGTGCATTATCAGCCCCATATTTTCTGTACTCCATTCTTCCCTGGAACTGATCCAGCTACAGCTATTCTATAGCTAAGCTCTAGTGCTCTTACAGTTTCTTCTTGGCTACTTTAAGCCCTGGTCCCTTGCTTGCTCCTTTTAATATTGAGCTTGGTTAATCCTACTTGCTATAAACTAAAGCTTCCCTTTTGATTCTCATTATATTAAGTAACGGGGGCTGAAGAACCATGCAAACATTATAGGTGATATTATCATTTAGCATATGTTCTTTCTAAAATGCGAATGGTCTGATGTTCAGAATCTCTGGAGCTTCTTTCTTCAATCCCAGAACATTTGGAATTTATTCTCAATAGTATTAAAATGGACTCTTAAGCATTGACTACTATTTCTCAAGTTCTTGCATTAAGGTCAGGAGCCAGAGTTGAAATATGGCTTAACTTAAGCCCTATATATGCATCCTGCTGAGAACCCACAGAAAGAGACTGATATGAATGTTTTCTGCTTCTCTTGCCAAAAAAATATATCAAAGACTGTTTAAAGTTTCATTCTCCAGCTGCCCACTTTAGATCAGCAGGAGTCTTCCCTGGCTAAAAAGAGGTCAACGTATGCTGCTTCCTTGGTCATAGCAATTAGTACTATCTATAAAAAGGGTAATCGTGTTCGTTCTTGTGTCTCTCCCTGACCTGTAAGGTAAATCTGAAAAGGCAATGTACAGATGGTTTCTATTTTGACTTGAGAATAGCATAGCTAAGTGCTGACCTGTGAATGCACCAGGCAAGGATATCTCTAGTTTTATAGATTACCATTTGAATGCAGACGTACATGTGGGAAGCCCTAGGTGAACATGTTTTTTCAAGGCTTAGATTGTTGCCTGACAATGACTTTTAACATGCAGTAGTTTGCCCAGTGGGTGTTCCCTAACATATCAAGCTTGGTGGTCTGTTTATAAAGGTAAAGGTTTCACTTGTCCAGTCATGTCCAACTCTAGGAGGCAGTGCTCGTCTCCATTTTTTAGCCAAGGGATCCAGCATTATCAGAAGACATGTGCATGGTCATATAGTCAGCATGACTATATGTCAAGGCACACAGTATGTCTTGCCACCAAAGTGGTACCTGTTTATCTACTCACATTTTCATGCTTTCAAATGGTTAATAAATAAACTGCTTAGTCGTTACCTATCAGCAACAGTGTTCACTTGCTTGAATTGACTGTAATTTGACTTTGTGCATTTGAAACTGGGAGCTTGGTCTAAACTGGACCATTTCATTCTGCAATTAAAATACTTCCTGGCTGTTGTAAATCAGAATTTTTGCTTACCAAAGGGGAGACAATTGATTTTGGTCTTAGTGTGTGATGGTTCCAGGGTTATTGCTGAAGAAAATTGCAGGTGGACCTCATGGGGTTATTGGGCAGAAGATCACAAAAGAATAATGGAAGAAGTTCTTTACTTCATTACCTATGTCTACTCTTCTCTCCCATTCTCTAGAAGAAGTATGCAGCCAGTCCCTACTCAGATGAGATTGTGATGGAGGTATCACCAAAGCAGCAAGATGAACCAGAGATGCTGTGGGTGATGGGGCCTGTCCTTGCGGTCATCTTGATTATCATTATTGTTATTGCTATCCTACTCTTCAAAAGGTAAGCAGCAGCCTATACTTACAGAAGATATGGTGACCATAATAATGGTCCCATATTATGGCAGCTTAAAGGGGCTTAAGTTCTTCACAAAGAACTTAAATCTAAGATAGTTTGATTCTACCCAAAGCTTTGCTCACTTGTAGGGCAATGGTGGATGGGAGATAACAGTCCATGCATTTCATTTTGGAATGGAATGAATGAACCTGCCAACATTTGATAAACTTTTTGTATATACAAGTAGTCCTTGAGTTATGACCACAATTAGGACGAGATTTTTGTTGTTAGGCAAGGTGGTTGTTAAATGACTCATGCCCAATTTTGCAAAGTTGTTAAGTGAATCACTGCAGTTGAGTGAATCGGCCAATTCTTAAACAAATTCAGCTTCCCCCATTGACTATGCTTTGTCAGAAACTTGCGATCACAAGATCCTGTTACGCTACAACCCTTGTAAATATATACTGGTTGCCAAGCACTCAGACTTTGATTTCCTGATTATGGGGATGCTGCAGCATTTATAAGTGCAAGACCCACTGTGTAAATCAACATTTTTTCAATGTTGTAACTTTGAACAGTAGCTGAACAAATGGTTATACCTGGTTCCAATCTCTAATAAGAATGAGTAACTATATATAAGTGCTTGGTTAAATTTCATAGATCACTATTGCTTAAATTATATAATATCTATGCCCAAGAAGTCTCCCCCCACCCCCCAAATTATTTTAGTAAAAATATAGAATGCTGTGTTTGGGCAGAAGGAGGTCCTATCATGTGACCATGTTCTTGGCAGGAATGTCCAGCGTCATCTGTCTGTGATGTTAAAGTAGCAACAGCTTATTTACAGCAAATGTCTTCCATCTCTTACACAAACCATCTAACATAATTTTGCTGCAAATAAATGTATTTGTGGTTCCAAGGTGGAGGGAAAGAAAGAGACTTTAGGTTATTGCGTATATGGTTAGTATCTTTGAATAATCCTGGTTTCCTCTTTTATTTCTGCTCTCCGTGGATCTAGCAAACAGGAAAGGTAGTTAGCATCTTTCTCTTTTTGTTGTATATGCCAAAATTTCATCTTGCTAAAACCAAAAAATGTACTGCTCAAACCAGCCTGGCTTTTGATATTTATCTGCCTTTCTTGCTACTGTGCCATACTCCTTCACCCTTTACCAACCTCATGTCATTGTTAGAGTAAATAAATAACTTCATAAATAAGATAACCATTTTTTAGGGTTTGTCTATTTACGTATAAGGGACATGGTGGCTCAGTGGCTAAGACGCAGAGCTTGTCAATCAGAAAGGCCAGTGGTTTGAATTCCTAGTAACGCATAATGGAGTGAGTTCCCATTACTTGTCCCAGCTTCTGCCAACCTAGCAGTTCGAAAGTACATAAAAAGTGCAAGTAGAAAAATAGGGACCACCTTTGGCATTTAATCATGCTGGCCACATGACCACAAAGATGTCTTAGGACAGCACTGGCTCTTTGGCTATAAAACAGAGATGAGCTCTGCCCCCTAGAGTCAGGAACAACTAGCACATATGCGCAAGGGGAACCTTTACCTGTTTACGTATATACATGTCTACAGTGAGAAAGTTTGGCTAAGAATGTGGCATATTCTATTAATCAGTTCCATAAGCCTTGTTCTGAATGATTCTTTTTTCCTATTATCAAGTTTCTTCTAACTTGACTGCTTCGTTACATAACTGATCATTGGTAAAACAAAGTAATTCTATTATAGTAGAGTAGAATTGACTTTTAACAGAAATTAGAGGCCAAAACAAAGTAGCTTGGCATTTTTCTATGTATTTTTGTTTGAGTAATGAATTCAGATGGATGACATACTTTTTTCTGACATGCATCTGCTTTATAAATTATCTCCCAATTTATGCTACAAATATATAAAGATATATAATAAATATGTTGAACAAATATGTTTACCCCGTAATGTCATAGAAAATGATATGAAAAAAATATTAACAGCAGTGCATTCTGCTGGAGAAACCTAATTCCTATAAGTTGCAAGTAATTTCTTGTCCAGCAATTTTGTGGTACTTTTTTTCCTTTTAAAAAATGGGCTTTTGTCACAGGAAAACATTCACTCACCAAAATGTCCTTTGTCTTGTTTAGGAGTGCATCAGAATGCCTTTACTTGCATTCAAGAGATTTGAACAGCCAGTTGTATGCATGTGCTTGCATGCATGCACACCTATGCATGCAAACATATGTATGCACATACTGTATGTAACTTTATTTATTTTATTTATTTATTTCGGATTTATACCCCGCCCTTCTACTTGTTAGGACCCAGGGCGGCGCACAGGCATTTTAAAAACCATAACAAACCATATTAAATTATTAAACCCGTGCTAAAAACCCATTTAAAACCCTGCTAATCACAATTTATGTATAAAAAGTCAGAAACGAGGGGCTATGCCAGGCCGGCTTGTTGGAATAGATATGTCTTAAGACGTTGGCGGAAGAGGCGGAGGTCCGAGATAGTGCGTAGGTCGGTGGGTAGGTCGTTCCAGAGGGCCGGGCCCCCCACAGAGAAGGCCCTTCCCCTGGGCGTCGCCAACCGGCATTGCCCAGCCGACGGCACCCGGAGAAGACCCTCTCTGTGGGAGCGGATCTGTTGGGTTGGGTGAAAAGAAACCTTTTGTAATATGCATTAGGTGAATGATCAGAAGCAGCAGAACCGTATGGAGTCATGTGGTTTCATGGCAATCAGTGACCCCACCAATAATATTTCTTGCCATTCCAAAATTTCCTGCAAATCTATCCCAGTTAATTGCTGGATAGATTCTTCTCTGCTTAGTTAATGAAATCTACCAGGATAGGGTTGCAGAACTATGGATCTAAATATAATACAAAGAGACAACAATGTATTTTATTATTCTACTAACAAATGCTGGGGGAGGGAGCTTCAGCCATTCAAGACAAGAATTAATGGACCAATAAAGTTTACCCTAAAGGCGCTTTATCCTTGTACATTACAACTCTTCACATTTTAAAATAATTTTTAATACAGAGAATCTTAAACATGAAATAGTCCCTTACAATAAATATGAAGAGAAAGAGGAATGTCAAGTTTTTGTCGTCGTGTTCCTGTCAGATAGAGGGCTTTAATAGTCCTTTTGCTTGCTGCTGTGTATGTTTCTGTGACCGTTATCTTGTTATTGTTTCCCAAATTTATCTTGTGTAAGCTTCTCTTTCTTTTCCTTAGGAAAAGGACCAATTCACCCTCATCCAAGGATGAACATTCCATTGGCCTGAAGGACTCCTTGCTGGCCCACTCCTCTGACCCTGTTGAAATGAGGCGACTTAACTACCAAACCCCAGGTGGGCTATAGTTACATTGTCCAGGGATACCTATCCCTCATATTATGTGTATCTCTTCATTGGGTGTACCTATCATACCAGGTTCAAATTAATCAGCCAAATGAAAGTCCAATCTGCTGATAGATCAGATATCAGTTTGGCAGGTTTAGTAGGCTGGCTGCTGATTGGGTTCCTGAAGAGCTCCCTGCCTTCTGGTCCTTATAACATGTTAAATTATTAGTCGCTGCTGACCCTCAGCAGAGTCTCTTCATAAGCCAGCATTTTTTAGATGTATTGCTTTTTGGAGGTTATTTCACTCTCATCTGAGCAGATTTGATTTGTTGTTCACTCGTTCATGTGAAATAACTTGCCTTTCTTAGGTGGGCATTTAATTTTCCTAAGAGGCCACATGAAAACTGGAACTGTAGTGGAGGTTGGCCCAAAGCATAGGCCTACACTTACATACATACATACATTGAAAATCAAAGCCGTCGCCTTCAAAATAGAAGTAATGCAGTTGTATTGCATGCCTGAAGTACACTTACCTACGTTTGATTTCTGATCTCTGATCAACCTCCGGATAGGGACAGCCAAAGGGCCAAATGTGTCCCGGACACCATAAAATGTCCATGTCTGTGTTAAAAGATACAGTTTGAGGAAGTTTGCGTTCAGTCTGGAACTTGCTCCTATTCTTTGCCCCATTTTATTTTATCAGTTGATTTTCAAGATGGATACTTTTGTTACCATCCATCTAATCTCACTTTAGGCTGAGTTGAATAGGTAATCTCTGGAACCAGACAACCACGAAATCACCAGCAGACTGGTAGTTTGTTATCTTTGGTAGCAACTCTTGAAATATGAAAAATCCTGCTTAGTACATAATTAATTAAACTGCTCTAATTCAGAATAAAGCTTTCTACCTTAATAATTTCTACTTCACAAACAGTTCTTACATGAATTGTCAGTTTCTTTATATTCATATTCATTTTCAGCTGAGACAGATTTGGGAACGTATCGCTGTTATGTGATTGAATAAATTCTGACTGTGCTTTGGTCATAAGATACCTGTAACAAAGAATGCATGGTCTTGAGAAAAGGCCAGATAATTTATCATAAGATTTGAGACAATCCTAACTATTGTTACCTGAGACAATAACATTGGTGATAAAATTACCTGTAAAATAATCCTTGTTGTAACTGATATCATTTTAATACTGTACCTACTATACTTCAGAGGTGGGTTCCTTCTGGTTCAGAGCAGTTCTGTCGAACCGGTAGTAGTTTGGCAGCCTGGGTCACTGGAACCAGCAAGCGACCTAGGTCTGCCACGCCCCCAAACTGGTTCTCCTACAGGTCCACCATCTTGATTTTCAGTTCTGCGCATGCACTGAACAATTGTAATTGCACAAATTTGTTTATTTTATTCTTTCTTTTTAACATTTTGCGCATGCACAGACCTATTTTTGTGCAAATGCACAAAATGCACGCATACAGAACCGGCAGTAATGCCAGGAGCAATCCACTACTGCTATACTTCCATATGTGTAACTAGTGTGGAGCTAAAATTGTTATCCTCAGACTTGGTTTTGAAGGTGGTGACGAGGATTTTTGTGTTACCTTTTGACCTTCTCTTACTCCTTAACTTTGCCTTCAGCAACAGTAATGGGATTTCTGTTCTTACAGGTGCCAGTGGCCCCAGTTGCCCGAATATATCAAGTTAGTTTGTCTTTCCACCTGCTTTGCTTTTCTCTCACTCCACGCAACTCCTTCTTCCCCATCTCCTTTTGTTCAGCATCATGAAGGTCGACCTCACTCACCACAGATTTAGTGTGTAGATCATGATCACTTTCTAGTAAGCCAGGATGTTTCATCAATACAAGCTTTTGGTGCTTCTCGTGTAAGATGCTCCGGCTTGCACAGGAAGAAAGAAAAAGAGTTTAAAGGTTCACAATCTTCTAAGCAATTCCAATCAGAAATCTTGAAATTCCCAGCTGGGCTGAAACACGAAACTGTAGTCCTTGGATAAGGCTATGAGGAGCTAATTTGTAATATTTTGTGAGAACGCTCACCACCCAAAATTGGTCCAGTAGACTTAGACTTAATCATCCTCTGAATTGCACTTCAACTTTTATTCTCTTGGCAATACAGGTAGCCCTCAACTTACTATCACAATTGAACCCAACATTTATGTTGTTTTATGACTCTTTTGCCCCATTTGTTAAGTGAATCTCTGCAGTTGCCAAATTAGTAACATGATAGTTAAATGAATCTCCATTTTCTCCATTGCCTTTGCTTGTCAGAAGGTCACAAAAGGGATCACATGACTTCTGAACACTGCAAGTGTCATAAATATGAGTCAGTTGTCAAGTATCCAGCTGTAAATCATGTGACCATGGGAATGCTGCAAGGATCATAAGTGTGAAAAATGGTCATAAGTCACTATTTTCGGTGCCATTTGTAACTCCGAGCAGTCACTAAATGAACTGTTGTAAATCGAGGACTACCTGTACCTTGCTGAAACATTTTCCGTCCAGGTTTCCTTGCTCTCTTTTTCTTTCTTTCTTTCCTTCCTTCCATCTTACAGAACTTCAAATAAGGCAAGCATTATTGTAATGGTTTTATGATGTTTTGCAAGCAAAGAAACATTTGTGAATTGATTGGCCCCACAGGGTTGTAGAACTTTGTATTCATGTTCTAAGGAGGAAGAGGAAGTGAACGTTGATGCTTGAAGAATTACCAAAGAACAAAGGCAAAAATTAGATGTTGGAGACAGAAACAAAGCCTAGTATTATAGTGAGACCACTGCTTAACAGACTCCTATTTTGTACATTTCAGATACAGTGGACCAAATTTCTACCCAGGAATTCTCTTCGTCACACACACACACCCCACTCCTGTGTAAAAAAATGACAAGTGCATTGGACCAAAGTAGTCCAATGAAGCAGTTAAATTTATGTTGATTCTACCTTGATTTTACATCTTTTATCATCTAGACCCGTGATGGCGAACCAATGGCACGCGTGCCACAGGTGGCACGCAGAGCCATTTGTTACGGCACACGAGGCATTGTCCTGCCAGCTCCAGTGTGCATGCGTGCGCTGGCCAGCTGACTTTGGCCTTCTTTTGACGCCGTTTTTCGCCCTCTGGAGAATTCCTTGAAGCCTCTGGAGCACACATAAATGGCCCTGCAGGCAAACCGGAAGTACAGGAACTTGAAACTTCCCTGTAGGTCCATTTTTCGCCTTCAGGAGGCTTCCCTGAAGGCTCCAGAGGGCCTCTGGGAGAGCAAGATGGGGTTGTTTTCCCACTACCCAGGTTCCTAGAAAGCCTCTGGAGCCTAGGGAGGGCGGAAAAGCCAGGGCAAAAGTGGGGGCGCGCACATAGAATTATGGGTGTGGCCCGACTCATCCTGCTCTCCCCTTGCTTTTGGTACGGGAGCCAAAAAAGGTTCACCATCACTGATCTAGACTGTATGAAAATGACACAAATGATAGCCTTTGTATCAATTTTTATCACTTACGTCCATTTCGATTATTTGCAGGGTGACATCATTACCTAAACAATGTCATTCAGCAAATGGCAAAACTTGGTGCAAATGGTGCAAACTGTCCTAGTGAGATATCTTCATATTATAAATAGATAGGATACCATCTCTCTTCAAATGATTGAATAGGGTTTTACTGAATTCTGTAAGTATGTTTTGTTGGGCTGTATATTCTCATCCAGAATGCATACTCAGGAAAGTTAATGCGCAGTCTTTCTAGATGATAAGGTTTATTGTTGCATCTTCAGTGGACGTACAGCGTATGACTTGTCTGCCCCAGTCACTTTATGATAAATAAGCTGTTGAGAGAAATTGTTCCTCAAGCAATTGTTCACAATTTCTGTTTCTGCACTGTACTGCATATTGCTGATACGAAATGGAAACACAGTCCCATTCTTCAGGAGCTTTATTGCTATCCCTGCAACCTTATTTTAGCCTAAGGACATGTAGGAGCATCTCTTCAAGGCTTTTCACCTTTTCTAGGATGTTGTTATATTTGGAAACCACCTGGCTGATTGTTGTCTCATCTAAGCATGAACAGATACTTTCTGCCTTTTTACAGGCACCGCATGCCACATTGACTTCTTCATGTTCCGTTCTGTGTGCTACTGCTATTCATTGCCATCAGCTCCACTATGCACATATGAAAGAAGACCTCTCCCTTTAGTTAAAAGAATTATTCTTCCTGATACTATGTTCCCTTCTGTTTTGTTTGATCTGACAGGCATGCGTGACCATCCCCCCATTCCAGTAACAGACCTTGCTGACAATATTGACAGACTGAAAGCCAACGATGGACTGAAATTCTCCCAGGAATATGAGGTGAGACTGGAGGCGGGGTTGGCAAGAGAGGGGATAGTTCAATGCTTTTAATTTTTATTTTTAATTTATATCACTATTTTTACAAATAACTCAAGGCAGCAACCATGTCCAACACTCCTTCACCCTCCTATTTTCCTCACAACAACTGTGTGAGTTGGGTTGGGCTGAGAGAAAATGACTGGCCCAAGATCACCCATCTGACTTTCATGGTTAAGGCAAGACTTGAACTCACAGTCTCTTGCTTTTTAGTTTGGTGTTTTAACCACTAGAACAGACTGATTCTCCAGAAAAAAACTGGCTATCCTTTAGCCTTAAAAAGAGTAACTGTGCTGTAATTGACTGTGTAATAACATAATCATAGCCATATTTATTTATTTATTAAATTTTTATACCGCCCTTCTCCCTTCCTCAGGGCGGCGTACAGGCAGCAATAAAAATCAGTGGTATTAAATATAAAATACATAAAATACATTTAAAAATATATTAAATGGTAGGCCTGTTCTAAAACCTTAATAAAACCCTACTAAAAACCATTTAAAAACTACACCAGGCCGGCTGCACGAAATAAATAGGTCTTCAAGGCCCGATGGAAGAGGCGTAGGTCCGTGGTCGTGCATAGGTCAGTGGGTAGGTCATTCCAGAGGGCAGGAGCCGCCACAGAGAAGGCTCTCCCCCTAGGGATCGCCAGCCAACATTGCCTGGCCGACAGCACCCTGAGGAGGCCCTCTCTTACTTTATTCATACTTTTATACCGCCCTCTCTCCCAAATGGGACTCAGGGCGGTGCACAGGAATAAAAATAAAATATAAGTAAACAGACAACAAGTAAGTTTAAAATTAAATTAAATGAATTTGACCCATGCTAAAACTTAATTTAAAAACCCAGCTAAAAATTCAATAATAAACATAACTATGTCAGGCCGGCCACATGGAAGAAGTGTGTTTTAAGTGCTCGACGGAAGAGGCGAAGGCCCGTGATTGTGCGGAGGTTGGGAGGCAGGTCGTTGCAGAGGGCTGGGCCAGCCACAGAGAAGGCTCTTCCCCTGGGGGCTGCCAGCCGGCAATGTCCGGCGGACGGCACCCTGAGGAGGCCCACCCTGTGGGAGCGGACAGGCCGGGTGGAAGTATGTAGCAGGAGGCAGTCCTGCAAGTAGCCAGGTCCTATGCCATGGAGCGCTTTAAAGATGGTCACTAAGACCTTGAAGTGCACCCGGAAAGCCACAGGCAGCCAGTGCAGCTCACGCAGGAGAGGTGTCACATGGGAGCATCTAGGAGCTCCCAGGATCCCCCACGCGGCCGCATTCTGTTCTCTGTGGGAACGAACTGGTTGGTGGGAGGTATTTGGTAGCAGGAGGCGGTCTTGCAGGTAACCAGGTCCCTTGCCATGGAGCGCTTTAAAGGTAGTTACTAGTACCTTGAAGCGCACCCGGAAAGCCACAGGCAGCCAGTGCAGCTCACGCAGGAGAGGTGTCACATGGGAGCATCTAGGAGCTTCCAGGATCCACCGCGCGGCCACATTCTGAACTAACTGGAGCCTCCGGGTGCACTTCAAGGGAAGCCCCATGTAGAGAGCATTGCAGTAGTCCAGGCGGGAGATGACGAGGGCTTGAGTGACCGTGCGTAAAGCGTCACGATCCAGAAAGGGACGCAACTGGCGTATCAGGCGAATCTGATAAAAAGCCCCCCTGGCCACAGCTGTCATATGATCTTCTAGAGACAGCCGAGAGTCCAGGAGGTTGCCCAAGTTGCGAGCCCTCTCTGTGGGGGCCAATGACTCACCCCCAATAGCCAGAGCTGTCACCAACTGGCTATATCGTGACGCCGGAAGCCACAGCCACTCGGTCTTGGACGGGTTGAGTCGGAGCCTGTTTCTCCCCATCCAGACTCGCACGGCCTCCAGACACCGGGACATCACTTCCACGGCATCGTTGGGGTGGTCCGGGGTGTACACAGTTTGTGAAATTCTACTGTTTGACTACCAAGTACTCCACTCTCAAGTCTTCTATTTTTTTATTTATTTAATTTTTATTTACAAACATGTAAAATACACACACACAAATCTTAGACATACACCACATTTACACAATACAATACGAACAGGAGCTTCCTGTTCCTTCTAATAGCAATTGTTAATCGATGCCGCTCACCTTATATTATTACCCCTTCTATTATGTTTCATTTAGATTTCACCATTCTTAACCCTCTTATTTTACTCATAGCTATTATTTTTGAGTTTTGTTGTATTCCTTCATTGATTCTTGTTTCTTTCCTCCATCCACCTATACCATTTATCCCATATCTGGTAGAATTCTGATTCTTCTTTTCCCTGGATTTCTTTAGTTAATTTGTTCATTTCAGCACAATCCATCCTTTCTTATTATTTCATCTTCACTCACTCTCAAGTCTTCTAACATCTACTTATTTACTCTCAGCACAGTCATGGTTTACATAAAATAGAAGGATAAAAATAGCACAATGATACAAAAAAAAAAAGCTGAATTGAATTTTTTTTTAAAAATATCTCCCATCGTAACTACTTTATTAAACTTTAAATGCCCACAAAAGAGTTTTCAACATCTTGCCAAAACGGGGGTTCCAGGAAAAACTCGAGTGTCCACAGAGAAGAGTTGTCTTCAAGCTTTTGTCCTTCTGAATTGTAGGAATACATTCGCACAGGCATGCAGTGACTAGGCAGATTTCACATGGAGGAGGCCATCAGTAATCTGTCCTCAAGCAAAGATATGTAAAGTCTTAAAGGTGAAAAACAGCTAATTGAGTTGGAGCTGGGAATCTGTTAGTAATCAGGGCTGTAATTAAAGAACAAGTACATATACAGTGGTACCTCGGACCACGAACGCCTCTCATCACGTCCAATTCGCTTCACAACCAAAAATTTCCCAAAAAATGTGCCCCGGTTCACGAACACCGTTTCGCTGCACGAACGGAAAAGTTCGTAAAAAATGCTCCGCTGCACGAACTCCGCCTCACTTCACGAACTCCGCCCTCGCATCACGAACGGAAAAGTTCGTAAAAATGCCCGGATTCACGACCTCCGTTTCGCTTCACAAACCGGAGCCGCGGACATTTTAAAAACAAGGTCAGAACGGATTAACCGGATTTACATTGAACCCTATGGGAAACTGTGCCTCGCATCACAATCAAAAAACAAGGTCGGAACGGATTAATCGGATTTACATTGAACCCTATGGGAAATTGTGCCTCGCATCACAACCAAATCGGATCGCGACCAGAGTCATTTCACGAATTAAGTTTGTGATCCGAGGTACCACTGTAGTACTTAAAATCAGGAAGTCCTGAACCTCTTTGTTGGAAGTCAGGGGAACCGTAAAACAAACTGAAAGAATTTATTAAGGGTGAATCTGAAAAGAGACTGCCAAAGATCAAGAAAGAGAAGAAAGCAAAATGGAAGTTACAAGAAACAGCGAAAATTGTCATGAAGAAAAGAGAAGCCAAAGCCAAGAAAGACAAAGCTCTCCGGAAGGAATTTCAGAGACTCTTTAGAAGAGACAAGAGCAGTATTACAGCAACACCTGTAAAGACATAAAAGATGGAAAAACAAGGAACGTCTTCCCCAAAAAATCAGAAGGAAGTTGCAACCTTGAATTGGTATGCTAAAGGACACTGGCAGACAGATAATGCTTGAATTAAAGGTGACTGAATAAAGATGGAAGGAACATACTGAAATTCTGTTCAATATAGATGTCAACGTCCAAATTATACTAGAAGATGTTCTGTACTTGCAAGAAGGTCAGGTTCTGAAAAATTAAGCTAGAACAGCATTTCTGTCGTTACCACATTGGAAATCTACAGGAATTGATGGAATAAGTACAGGGTTATGGCAAGTAACAAAAGATTCAGGAAAAGTCCTAATTATGTTTTACCAACAAACCCTAAGAACCAAATTGTAGCCCACAGAAATCAATCTGCCAACTATTTGTGCAATATCCTTAATTCCACAAGTTAACAAAATAAAGCTTGGGCTCATCCAATGTAGATTCGAGCCCAACATGAAAAAGTAGATGCCAGATATCCAAGCTGGCTTTTTAAAAGGCTTAGAAGAATACTTACATGGCAATTCTAGGACATCTCAATTTTCTATAAACAGGTTAGGAAACCACAGTATGGACAGAAATCCTGTACATAGAAAACTTTGGTATGGAAAGGAACATGGCAAAATATTCTAGCTTTAGGTTGACAACAGAGTGAACAAAGCAATAAGCTCATTCAGCTTCTTTGCAAAATGTATACTGAAGGTAGCTTAGAAATTGTGTCTGGTTTTAAAACGAGAGAAAGAAAAACCAATAGCCTCTATTGTGCTGATGACACTACCCTGATGGCTGAAAACTGAAATAATCTGCAAACTCTAGTAATGAAATTCAAGGAGCACAGTGAAAACATGTAACTTAAGTATACAGACCAGATTAATGACCACAGGTACAGAAACCAGCCTTAGAATTGACAATGATATCGACCTAGCAGATTGTTTTTGCCTTTTAGGATTGACTACTGAATTAACAGCAAAGGAATCATCAGTCAAGAAATATACCACACATTAGCAAGTGGTTGAATAGCAATGAAGGCCTTGGAAAAGCTATTCCAGTGCTGAAATGTGTCTATACGTGTAAGGATCAGAATGATACAGACATTGTTTTTCCTGGTGCATTCAATAGAAGCAGAAGATTTATTCTGAAAAATCAGAACAGAAAGAGTCTGAACTT
This sequence comes from Rhabdophis nuchalis, assembly GCA_039707465.1. Taxonomy (NCBI): domain Eukaryota; kingdom Metazoa; phylum Chordata; class Lepidosauria; order Squamata; family Natricidae; genus Rhabdophis; species Rhabdophis nuchalis. The sequence continues at coordinate 62,408,467 of CM077644.1, forward strand.
TGGTGTTAGAGAAGATTCCTGTGGAATCTCAGATTGCAAACTATCTTCTTTAGGGAGTGGGTAATCTCATCCAGAATACAGCTGGGACAAGAAAAATTCTGGAGAAGCAGCAACTTTTATCTTGCTATGATCTAGTTTGAGCTTTTGCCCAGCCGGAACATCAAAGCGTTTAGATATGAGAAGATTTCCACAATGCCTCTGATTCAACCTAGAGTGGCAGTGTAAAGCTGATAATCATCAGAGTGTTGCTATACAGAATAAAAAGGATGACCTTGACAGAGATAAGCAAGATCCTTTACCTAAGCAATGAGGCAAAAAACATGGATTAAATTCAAGACTCTGTTACTATAAACAATCTTAATAAAGGTGGTTTAATCTTCCAGTGGATTTGCTTTCTGGTCTGGAACTAATATCAATCTTGCAAATCTATCTCTTTTGCATCCTCCCCATCTTATATTCCTGTAAATTAAGGCATCTGAAATGTTTTTTTGGTATCTTCTGTATATCTTAAGCCATATTTTTTCACCTTGTTACTTTGGTATTGGATCATGCCTGTATCTGTTAGTTGTCCTTTTCATTCTGCAATTGCTGATAACGCATCCCAGTCTGACAGATGACCTTTTTCAGCAGCATTACATAAATGTTAAAGAGATGAAGGGAGAGAATCAAAGCTTATGGTACCCAACAATGTGAATGATGTCACCACTTCTGATTTGAACCAACCACTGAGATAGGGGCAGAACAACTGGAAATCAGTGCTTCCAACTTCAGTTCCCATGGTCCAGAAAGATACTCTGGTTTGTGGTATTAAGAATTCTAACAGGATCAAGACAGGTACATATTGTCTTCTAGAACTTGGCATAAATCATCCAACCGAGTGACCAATGTTCTTTCCATCCCATACCAACCCTAAACCTCTAGGGTTGACTGCAGTTGCATTGTTGTTATTTTTAGTTGCGAAGTCGTGTCCAACCCATCGCAACCCCATGGACAACACTGTCCATGGGATTTTCATGGCAAAGATACTGGAATGGGTTGCCATTTCCTTCTCCAGTGGATCATATTTGTCAGAGCCCTCTGCTATGACCCTCCGTCTTAGGTGGCCCTGCATGGCATAGCTCATAGCTTTATTGAGTTACGCAATCCCCTTCGCCAGGACAAGGCAATAATCCACGCAGTTGAGTTGCTTCGTATTTAATAAGCTTTCTCCAAGAGGAGAAGTTAAACACAAGAGAAGAGTTTTCAAATAACGATGGCTCAACAGATGGCTTTTTTGAAACCGAGCACATCGCTGCCTCTTTCAAGGCGAGCAGCATTATTGCTTCTCTCAAAGTAGCATTTAACCATCCAGTCACTCGTGTCTTCCTTGCTGCCTGAAGGAGCCAAATGGGACAAGGGTCCAAATTACACATAGCAGTACAAAGAACCTGCTTCACTCTCTTATTTTCTGAAAGCATAAATGAATCCCAGGTGACATTGCCAAGTATGACTCCAATCGGAGAAATCCTGGAAAGGCATGCTTCAGTTCCTCCTGTGAGAGAAAAAGCAATGAGAAAGACAAAATTGAGCTGCCTCCTTTTCCTCTTTTCATTAGTTCACCTGACAGAGAAATCTTCCTGTCCCTGATTGGCTGCTTGGTTTTCATTTCCCTAGGCTTTGTCTCTGCCCACAACTTAGATTGACACATCAATACAATACAATACAATACAATACAATACAATACAATAGCAGAGTTGGAAGGGACCTTGTAGGTCTTCTAGTCCAACCCCCTGCGTGGGCAGGAACCTTATACCATTTCAGACAAATGGCTATCTAACATCTTTTTAAAGACTTCCAGGGTTGGGGCATTCACAACTTCTGGAGGCAAGCTGTTCCAGAGGTTAATTGTTCTAACTGTCAGGAAATTCTCCTTAGTTCCAAGTTGCTTCTCTCCTTGATTAGTTTCCACCCATTGCTTCTTGTCCTGCCCCCAGGTGCCTTGGAGAACAGTTTGGCTCCCTCTTCTCTGTGGCACCCTCTGAGATATCGGAACACTGCTATCATGTCTCCCCTGGCCCTTCTCTTCATCAAACTAGACATACCCAGCTCCTGCAACCGTTCTTCATATGTTTTAGTCTCCAGTTCCCTAATCATCTTGGTTGCTCTTCTCTGCACTCTTTCCAGAGTCTCCACGTCTTTTCTACATCGTGGCAACCAAAACTGTATGCAGTATTCCAAGTGTGGCCTTACCAAGGCACTATACAGTGGCATTAACACTTCACGTGATCTAGATTCTATCCCTCTGTTTATGCAGCCTAGAACTGTGTTGGCTTTTTTGTCCACTTAAATATGAGCCAGCAGTGTGCAGCAGCTGCCAAAAAAGCCAACACAGTTCTAGGCTGATTTAGATCTAGGCTGATTGAGATCAGATTTAGATCTCTCTTTAATTCTTTCATATTTGAACCCTTTTGAATACAACTTTTCTCCCTTTGCTACAATTTGTGCGAGAGATTCCACGTGGTTTACAACAAATCACAACAATCATAAAGATCAAAACATCTGTCATGCTAAGAAATTCTATAAAATCCCATAATATAAAAACTATATACAGCAGCTTTCTGATGGTGTTCGCTGAAACCAATATACATACTAATCTGATCATTCTCACACTACATTTTCTGTATCTCCTGCAGTTCTGAATAACTATATTTTGAAGGTGGAACTTGGCAGTAGTCACAGCAGTGCTCTTATTGCTGTGATGGAGTCCAAAATAATGATATTAGGAGCCCAGGAATTGTCTTGAGTCTTGTTTGCTAGCTGGTTTGTGTTTTCTGGGGAAATGATTAATTTGAAAAATTGCTGTGTTGGAGGAAATTCCATTGCAAGATAAATGTTTTCCTGTGCTTGCATCAAACTCTGTAGCATCTTCTTCAGCTGCAGAAGGTTTAAATCATGAGCAAACATTCATATGGGGAGAGGCAGAAAATAAATGGCGAATGTGCCTTTTATACATATTATAGTTCCTGCTGTCTCCTGCTTCTCATCTCCCCTTGCTATAGCATATCTCCCTTGATTCAATAGACGGTTAACATGGTGAATTCAAAAGGCAGAAATATAGGGACCAAGAAGCTCTAGAGAAGCACTAGCTATTTAAAGGTAATCAAAAGCAGGAGCAAAATCTAGGAATTCTGGGAGAACTATAATGTTTCCATTGCTGATCCACCTTTATTAAGAAAAGGGGTGTCACTTCAGCTTGCTGAATGAAAAACAATCTGGGATTATCTTCTTACCTGCCTGCATACAAACCCATTATAATTGGACACTTAGCCTATTTTACTTGGGCACAGTGATACTGCAACAGGAATATGTACGGGGAGTGGGGAGCAGTATGACTTGAAAAGATTATAAGTCAGGTTAGCAGCAAGCAGCATTTAGGGTTTTAGTTTCCTGAACTTTTACAAGAGACATTAATGATAGTGTAAAATAATACAGAATCTCTCAAAATTAGCATTTCATATATTTGTGATCTGCAGCTTTCTAGCTCCAGTCTTTCTAATTTGAGCTCAAGCAAATATTGGCTATATTTATTAGAACTGGAAATAAATGACCTTTAAAAATGTCCAACAAATTTATGTCTAAAGAAAATGAATACACTATTTCTCTGACATCTTCAACAATTTCTAAGGACAGGTCTCTTTATTAGCAGTAATAGTAGGATTCACTGCCCAAAAAGTCCATGGAGAATTATCTCATGGTATCTTGCACAAGAATTAAGTAAAATATGGAAAGCCAGGGAAGCTGTAGACAGTAGAGAGATGATTATTCTGTGAAATATGTGGCATTTGTCTGCATCCAGTGGCCATCTTCTAATTAACCACATGAATGCACAGAGAATTAAATGGGAACAGGTAGGAAAACAAATGCTGTTTCTCTGCCTTACACTTGTATTGTGGTTATTTATTTATTTAGTAGAGTAATGTACTTTTATTATTTGCTTCAGGTTTCTATTTTCCTATAGTAAAATGCAGTATAATCAGCCAGAATATCCCCCAGTGCAGATTTTGGAATAAAAACATGAAATATTGTTAGTTATGAATTTGTGTTTGGCTCGACCCCATGGAAAAAGTTCCTCCAGGCCTTCCTATCCTCTACCATGGACAGGAAGGAGTCTATTTAAGCTGACGCCTACTGCTTCCTTCAGTGACTCCATCCAGTCACCTCATTCTCTCTCGTCCCCTTCTTCTTTTGCCCTCAGTCATTCCCAGCATTAGGCTCCTCTCCAGTGAGTCTTTCCTTCTCAGTAGATGGCCAAATTATTTGAGTTTCATTTTCAGGATCTGGTCTTCTAAAGAGCAATCAGGGTTGATCTCCTCTACAACCAACTGGTTTGATCGCCTTGCAGTCCAAGGGATTCGCAGGAGTCTTCTCCAGCACCATAGTTCAAAGGCCTCAATTCTTTGGCGCTCAGCCTTCCTTATGGTCCAACTTTCACAGCCATACATTGCAACTGGAAAAACCATAACCTTGACTATACGTACTTTTGTTGGCAGGGTGATGTCTCTGCTTTTTAGTATGCTGTCTAGATTTACCATTTGAAATACTGATATAAAAAACATGAAATACTGATATAAAAATACTTGCATTAAGGGGACACGATAGCTCATCAGTTAAAGATGCTGAGATTGTCAGCTAGAAAGGTGACAACACAGGTTCGAGACCCAGGCTCCATGTGATGAGATGAGTTTGCAGTTTGAAAGCATGCAAATGCAAGTAGATAAATAGGTTCTGCTTTGACGGGAAAGGTTACCACATTCTGTATTTTCATGCTGGCCACAGAAAAGATGACAGAAACATCTCTCAGACAATGCAAGCTTCTTCTGTTAAGAAGAAGCATTGTCTGGACAGGCAAAAACTTCAAACTTTTTAAATCTTACATGTATCTTACTTAATTTATACAACTCTGGGTAATCCATATAAGTAAAAATATCTTAAACAATAAATAAAATTCCATCATTAAGAATTAATATGCAAGTTAAATTTCTACAATTGTTAGTCCACAAACGTTCACCTGGAAAACATACATGTTATCCATATAATGAAATATTCTGTACATTTAAAAGAGATCCTTCAGTGCTATGGGAAGAAAGTGTGGAGTGTCTTCACTATGGAGAACTGAAGCCGAGGATTAAAATTTCAGATAAATCTTAGTGGCTTTCGGCACAAACTGTCATGAAAGCCCAACAGAAATTTTAAAATGAAAGCTTGAAGCAGCAAAAAAGATGTTTCAACAGCTGAAGCCAAACTTTCAGGGTCAAACAAGAAAGAAACACCTCAATCAAGAATGTCAGCAAAAAGAATTTTTTAACAAAAGGGTAATATTTTTAAGATCAGAAAAATAACAAGAAAATGTATAAGTAAGTAGATCTTAAGAATAAATAAGAGAAGAGATCCAATAGAGGCAAGTTAAAGGCGGATGGAAATTTGTATTGAAACCCTTTAGAAATGTAATTGAAAGACTGAACAGAGTATATACTTAAAAAGTCACTTGCTAGAAAGTAAGGAATAGGACAGCTATGCTATAGAACAGGGGTCTCCAACCTTTGCAACTTTAAGTCTGAAGGACTTCAGCTCCCAGAATTCTCCAGCCAGCTTTGCTGGCTGGAGAATTCTGGGAGCTGAAGTCCTTCAGACTTAAAGTTGCAAAGGTTGGAGACCCCTGCTATAGAAAGTACAAAATGCAGACATTGAACAGTGAGTTGCAGAAAAGGGAAAAAAATACTGTACTGGCAACTATATGTCAGTCAATGTGGAACAATGTGGAACAGGACTGAAAGCAAAAAATAGAAAAGATCAGCGCTTTTGCTTACCATAAACAATGAAAATGCTGATGTTGACCTTTAAAGCCCTAAACAACTTAAAATCTGACTGTCTAGGAACCACTAAGCTTGTCCTGGTAAGAAAAGCAGAAGAAGCCTTTCCAGCCCACCCTGATTATCATAAACGCTTTTTTCTCGAATGATCTGTGTTGATCCAAAGCATACCAAATGCAGCACTGGAATAACATTGCCCCTCTTTTAGTTATGTAGGAAATCTGTAAAGATGATCTTTGTGGATAGGCTTTCAATTGTTTGGTGATTTATTTATTTTTTTGCAATTATTCAATTTATTCTAATTGAAATTGTTTTAACCCATTTATATTGTCTTTTAGTTTTAATTTTTGTTAGCCACCTTGAGCACTTGCCAGAGCAGACACGTAGGGTATAAATCAGGGATGTCCAAACTTGGGAACTTTAAGACTTGTGGACTTCAACTCCCAGAATTCCCCAGCCAGCATAGCTGGCTGGGGAATTCTGGGAGTTGAAGTCCACAAGTCTTAAAGTTCCCAAGTTTGGACATCCCTGGTATAAATTAACTATATACATCTAAAAGCACACCTCTGTGTTCCACACGCTGTAGAAAATCTTAGGAAATGAGAATGGTGGGCAGCTATGGCTGGTTTAGAGAAGGAAATGGATCCTGGGTGTAGGAAGAATAAATAGAGGCTGTAGCAGAAAGCATCTTTCCCAGTTTAATGCCTAGTAATTAGGTGTTTTCATTGTGGCCACAACAGTAGCCCTTTCATGAAAATACTGATATGATCTCAAAATTCCAAATAGCTGTGCTTCCTCCCTATGGAAATAGAGAAAGTGCCCTGGGCTTAGATTTGAATGTTTTCTTTATACGCCCTTACTCTGAGACACCAAATGACATTCATTAAATGCAGGTACAATCTGCTTATAAATATACACAGACACGAGAAATCTCTGTAGTATTATATATTCCTATGTAATGGAATGTGCATACATTGTCACAAGAATTTTTGAACCAAATCCCAGCAGTCTTTTGTCTATCAAAGAGCACGGCTTGCGCTGGATGAATTCCTGAAAATCGCTGCTTCTGTTGCTAGTTCTACTTCCCTGCTACCATGGAACAGGAGGGAAAGCAACACTTCCCTTTTTCTGTACCATTAGGGGGGGAGCTCTAATTGTAACTCCCAGTATGCCCTGAGATGCTGCATTCTTTCTGAGATAACACTGTGAAGGCAATAGGAAGCCCTACATGTTCCACTTCCCAACCACCTGCTGAGACAATACGTTTATAATTACCCCTTGAATGTTCATATAACACCACCAAATGCTCCTGTGAACCTGCCCTGTATTATTTTCTAACCCTTCCCTTGCAACCGTCTGCCACAGCGTTAGGAGCCCTTCAGAGCTCAGGCAAGGTGAAAATACATGGTTTTGTGGTGACAGCTAGAGACAAGAAAGAGAAATGTGCTCTGTGCCTCACTACAGCTCTCTACCTTCTGCCCAAGCAGCCTCCGACCTCCCCTTCCAGACTTTCCTTAGACCCCATTTGACAGCAGAACAAGGTCTCTGGCATTTTTTAGGGCTCCCTCAGATGCTGCTTGTCACTTTAAGAATTCAGCACATCGGAGAGCAGTCCTGTATTACCAGAGTACAAGTCTGTTTTTCCACCCCTCTTTTCTGTATGCTTTGCATACAGGGCATGCGCTTCAGTCCACAGTAGACAGGCAGATCTCATTTGGGAAAGTTGATGGGAAAATACACCAGTAGCAACAAGCTTTTATGACAAGGAGGATTTGGGGTTGGGAAATCCTCAGTTGAAATTTGCATGCAGGTGTCTGGATTCATTCCCCCAGTGTGTGTACATTTATTCAATTACATACAAATTGCCAAAAACATGACTGCTTTAGCTGTTTCCTTGTGGTTGTAGGAATAATGTCCTGTGATTGACTCCTCGTTTGAGTGGTTTCATGGTTGGATATTGCTCAGTGGTTGAGCTGACAAAGAGCTGCTATCATTCAGAGACATGTTGGACTTGTTAAAATCATGGGGATGAGAGCTTAAGGAATTGTGTGTTCAAATTTCACAAAAATTGAATATTCCACCAAGCAAAAGGTAGTTTGGTGGGGGCAGGGAGTTACTTGGTGTGGCCCATCTGTAAAAGAAGCATATATGGTCTTCAGGTGCATTCTAAGCAGCCCTCCTTCTCTGGCTTATTTACTCATTTGTTTGTGTTAAGGGGAAAACAGGTGCACATTAATTCATCAGAGTTTAAATCATTTCACTACTAAATGAGTCACTCATTTGCAAGCTATTTAATTAGCACCTCTTCACAGCCAGGTGGATTCCTTCTCCTGCCTTTCTCACCTGTTTGCCTTCTTATGGGCTTGTTAATGACAGCATAGTCAAGGATTTTACACTTTCTCTACAGCAAGACAATTGCTGTAATGGCATTGCTGGGAATTGGGAATGGATGGTTGATTTGTGCCACCTTTCCCTTTCTTTTTCAACACATCGCAGCAATTTTAGTGTGACTTAGTACAGAGGTGAGTTTTGTACCTCTATCCTTGCTGGGATTGAAAAAGGCCTGTGAAATGGCTCCGAGGGACGTTTTTACTTCTTATATAGTTGAAAATAATGAAATTCAGTTATACCAAGTATTTGAATATAAGAATTTCTATGAGACAAAGTTACTTTTCTTAAGTGTCTGCAGAAGTTTTTTGACATCTAGGAAATGAGATGAAGTGACAAAAGTTCTGAATTTGAGCATATTATATAGTATATCACAGCTACTGAAATGTAGTTTGAGATATAACTGTGGTTATTAGTTTATTTTAAACTGTCCATCATTCTTTCTAATGTCAGATTTCAGATGGCCTCCATTTTTTGTGCTAATTTAAAGGTGCGAAAGACCTGTCCAAGAGCAAAAGCTTTCTATCATAGATTTATTACAAATTGGGAACTTCCTTTTGTGAGGAACCCAGATGGATTCTGTTTTCCTGGGACAAAGCAAACCTACCTAAGAATAAGATGAACAGCCCCAATAACTTTGGACTAAGACAGGGGTCTGCAAAGTTGGCTCTTTGAAGACTGGTGGACTTCAACTCCCAGAATTCCCCAGCCAGCACGGCTGGCTGGGGAATTCTGGGAGTTGAAGTCCACCAGTCTTCAAAGAGCCAACTTTGCAGACCCCTGAACTAAGAGGTTTGCTGCTTTTTGTAGTGATGTCAAACACTGACATTTGGTTATAATCTAAAAGTGGCATGGGCAAAAAATATGTGCATTCAAGAGATCTGTACTTTACATAATGTTGATTACCATAAAAAGGAATAGCATGATAGCTGTGCAACTAATATGAATAACACTGATTTTTCATGGTCAGATTCACAATCTCCCTATGTTAGGGCTAGGAGAGATTTCTCCAATAAATCCATTTTTGCTACAGTTCATCTAACCATATCATGGCTGTTTATTTTCTCATCATGTTGGCTGAAAAAAAAAGCATTGTTACTCTATTCTCCCCCCACCCCTTTGAGGATTAGAAGAGTTAGAAAGAGACAACAGGAAAATATTGGCTGAGTGTAGAAGGATGACCTGGTTGATCCTTCATAAAATTCTATGGATGAAATACAGCTTTTTCTATAAAGGTTTTATCTAGAACCATTCTTGGACCTGCCTCTATCAGTTGGGAGGGGTGCTTAATATGACTACAGTCAGCTATAAAAATTGGTCTGTCACTTTGCACTGCCTGATTATTATGCTGATAATAGCTTATTTTCCCCTTGCATTTTCCAAACCGTTTATTAGCCACGTTATGATGGCCTATCCTTCCTGTTGAAGTTGTGAAAATCCCTTTTTATATGTTCAATTGCTGTTCCTTGAAATGGAAATCCTTTACAATTGATGTGGAGATGTTCAATTTTTCCAGAAAGGCATCTTTAATATCTTGAACTTGGCCATCATTCCTTCTGTTGATACCGATACGTGCGCTGTTTGTTAATGAAGAAGCTTGGCTTTGGAGGGACTTATAAGCCTTCATGTGTGTATGTTAAGAGAACATCAGGTCTTTAAAGAAGAAGAGATTTACCCCTATTTCTATCTTTAAAGTCTTCAGAATTGGTCAGAGGCTTAGCCTTTGTAAAAGGAAAATGGGAGCAAAAATCTCACAGAACCCTCCCTTTCTTTCTTTAAGCAAGGGAACCCAAAGAATTGCACTGCCACAAAGTAGACACTCTGCCACCAAATTTGGCCATGCAGTGTTGGAGGACTACAGATGGTGCTGGGGAATTGTACGCAACCCCCGGACCTCCTTCAATACACTGAAAATAACCTAAATGTAGAACTGCGGTAGTTGATTTTGTTACTTGGGGTTCTACCTTAGCATTTCTGCTGTCATTTCTTTGCTGTTTGGTTGCCTGGCATATAATCTTCTGCCCTATTGGAAAAATGACTGATACTTCTCTTTTATAGTAGCTGAGGTAAGCAAATGAGGGATTTGGTTGTGGTATAAATGTTGAACAGCAAATATTGATCTAAGGACCTGGATTGCCATTTCTTTGCTGGCAAGTATTGCGAGAAATGATTTGCGGGGAAAGAATAGCAGTTGGGAGAGATGATTTACCCACTCAATAGTAAATTCCAAGATGCTTATTCCAGGATGAATATTGAATGTTTGCCATGCCAAGTTAGGTATAGATATGGGAGAGCTTGAAGGGAGCAGTCCTTTTTCCATGTATGCATAAATACATATACACAAACAATCCATTTTTGTGTCCACTGATCTGTATTCCTAAATTCAATCATCACATCCTCATTTCATTCCTCACAGATTCTTGGTGTGTATATCTATGTGTGTGTGTGGCTTGTGTTCATATGCACTTCTACTCTTAACTCTCTCTCTCTCTCTCTCTCCTCTCTCCCTTTCTCTCTCTCTCTCTCTCTTTACTGATATGAGTCAGTATTCAGCAATTCATACCACATCTGTGTTTCAGAGTTTAGATGTTAGACATCACTCCGGACCACCCCAACGATGCCGTTGAAGTGATGTCCCTGTGTCTGGAGGCCGTGCAAGTCTGGATGGGGAGAAACAGGCTCCGACTCAACCCGTCCAAGACCGAGTGGCTGTGGCTTCCGGCGTCACGATATAGCCAGTTGGTAACATCTCTGGCTATTGGGGGCGAGTCATTGGCCCCTACAGAGAGGGCTCGCAACTTGGGTGTCCTCCTGGATTCTCGGCTGTCTCTAGAAGACCATAAGACGGCCGTGGCCAGGGGGGCTTTTTATCAGGTTCGCCTGATACGCCAGTTGCACCCCTTTCTAGATTGTGACACTTTACGCACGGTCACTCAAGCCCTCGTCATCTCCCGCCTGGACTACTGTAATGCTCTCTACATGGGGCTTCCCTTGAAGTGCACCCGGAGGCTCCAGCTAGTTCAGAATGCGGCCGCGCGGGGGATTCTGGGGGCGTCTAGATGCTCCCACGTGACACCTCTCCTGCGCGAGCTGCACTGGCTGCCTGTGGCTTTCCAGGTGCGCTTCAAGGTATTAGTAACCACCTTTAAAGTGCTCCATGGCAAGGGACCTGGTTATCTGCAAGACCGCCTCCTGCTATCAAATACCTCCCACCGTCCAGTTCGCTCCCACAAGAGAGGGCCTCCTCAGGGTGCCATCGGCCAGGCAATGTCGGCTGGCGACCCCTAGGGGGAGAGCCTTCTCTGTGGCAGCCCCCGCCCTCTGGAATGACCTACCCCCTGACCTACGGACAATCACGGACCTGCGCCTTTTCCATCGGGCTTTGAAGACTTATTTATTCCGTGTGGCCGGCCTGGCATAGTTTCTAAACTGGCATAGTTTTAAATGTTATAGTTTTATATGGTTTTTAGTAGGGATTTTAACTAGGTTTTAAGACAGGCTCCATTATTTAATGTATTTTTAAAGGGTTTCTATGTTTTTATTCATGTTTTTACTGCTGCCTGTACACCGCCCTGAGTCCCGGAAGGGAGAAGGGCGGTATAGAAATTTAAATAATAAATAAATAATAAATAAATGTGTCAGAAACATTAAATGTTGTATTTAACTGGCAAAGGGCGTGTTTTTAAAATTACTGTTGGGTATTGACGGTAGCATAAATGTAAGTGGTAACAAGATTGAATGTGCCACCCAGCAAGTAAATTCTCTTACCATAATCAGATAACTCATATGAAACTGTTTACTCAGTGTATTATTCTATACTGTTTCAACATTGAGAAAATGTATAAAAGTTGGGAAAGTAATAAATATGCTGTGTGTATATGAGTGTGTGTGAGAGAGACAGGGGGGGGGGAGGGAAGGAGAGAAAGAGGAGAAAGGACACTTATTCTTCCATTTTTTAAATCATTTATTTTGTAGTCCATTGATCCTGGGCAGCAGTTCACCTGGGAGAACTCCAACTTGGAAGTGAATAAACCAAAGAATCGCTATGCAAATGTGATTGCCTATGATCACTCTCGGGTCATCTTGACCTCCATTGATGGTAAGATTATTAACAGCTACTTTCACTAATAAACTGCAGCATCAGACATGAGGTTTTGAAGTGTCTGCAGTGTAGTGTGGAATCAATTATAATCTGCCCAACTTTGACTGCAAAATATAAGGCTGCAACAGTCAGGAATCCAGGTTGATCAACTGATGCAGCTGAATGAATGGGCACTAGGACTCCATAACTCATACTTTTTGAAGATTACTAATCACATTTCTCAAGACTCAACATCATACTTATACCTGAAAAACTTACATGAGGCTGAAACAAAGTGCGTATATACTGTAGAAAGAGTGCTTTTCTCATATATTCTCTTAACACTTGCATTGTTTTATAGCAGTGTGTTAATGTATAGATCTTTGATCCAAAGATTGTTCACTACTGAATTGATCAGTGTATATATATGATTTCAATGGACATTACCTTGTCAATCTAAAAAGAGCATTTTTCAGAGTGTGCATTGCTTTCTTAACCACATCCAGTATATGAGAAAATAAGTTGACAGCCATTCCTATTGCCATAACTAGAAGTTGTAGATCCAGATGGCTGACCAATGTTATAGGTTTTATTTATACTTTTGTTTTTGTAACTCCCTGTTGTCATATTTACACTATCATGAATTTATGTAAGCACAGGTATTAAAGTCTTCCAATATATATTCTTCTATCAAATTTATTTCTTAAATTAATACCACTCAAGTCCCAAATGATTTGATTCATTCAATTTGTTGTAATATTGTATTTGGACAAAACAATAACTGGGTTGGGGAAAGGAAAGAGATGTGACTCATTAGAAGTAGAAAGTAACCTAGTAAGTGTCCTTATCATTTTACATTTAAAGCCATTAATTCCAAAACAAATGTCAGGTTACAAAATTGTGATCTTCATGGAATACGTGCTCCAAAGCCAATTCTGCCTTTATTTGAAAGATATATTTATTCATTTCTTCCGGATGAATTGCTAAAAATATAGTTGTTTAAGAGTCTTAGGTTGCATAGTTGTCCTAACATTTAGTAACTAATATTTGATTTTATGCTGTTGCATTAACAAGGCACAAAAATAATGGCATAAATCAAACTTTGGTCATGATTGCCCCCAGAATGATTGAGGATATGTGTCCTATTCCACGCTATTTACTTCTTGTATAATGTTTAAGTGTCAATTAAAATGTATTCCTCATCAATCTGCATTCTGTCAACAGCTTCTTACTTACTTATTTACTACATTTATAAACTGCTGCACTCCTTTAGGAGTTCTGTAAGATAATATATGTTAAAATCAATCAAACACCGCTAATAAAATTAAAATTAAAATCAAATGTTAGCACCAGCATCCTTACAATCTCTATCCTCTCTCTGAATGGCACAGGATTCTGGCTGTCCCTTTCCTTACCCATTCTTGCCATTTTCCTTTCATGCAGGGGTCCCTGGAAGTGACTACATCAATGCCAATTACATTGATGGCTACCGCAAACAGAACGCTTACATTGCTACACAGGGGCCACTGCCTGAGACTCTCAGTGACTTCTGGAGAATGGTATGGGAGCAACGTACAGCAACAATCGTCATGATGACACGACTGGAGGAAAAGTCTCGGGTATGGACAAACTTCGTCTCTCCCACTGACCATAAGAGCGTCAGGGAGTTGTAGTCCAAGTTGATACTGGGAATGCAGTGCTTCCAAGAATATTAGCAGCTTTATATATTAGGGATCTAATGGCAAATCTTTGGGGGAAATCACAATTGTACAACATTGCAGGAAAAAGGGGGGATAATTTATGGGTACCAACATGTCCATCATAGAATTTCCTTTTCCATCTTGTTCTTAAGTGGATTATTTATAAATCGTTTTATGAGATTAATCCGTCACCTATGCTCTGTCTAATTCATAATCTAAAGGGCCCGAGTAGGATTCTTATTTATGAAATACCATATAAGTGATGAAATCACAACATGAATACTTGGGAGAATTGATGGCTTGAGTTCATCTCACTCCTTGTGCAATTCAAAAGCATTCAAAGGAGAGTACAGGAGCAAATCACACACTTTTGGCCTAATTGACCCCATAGACTGAGAAGCATATCATCAGCGTAGGGTTGGGTATATCAGTTATATATAATCTATAGATGGAAATTTGTGGTAGAGAGAAGCAGTCTCCATGTATAAACCATTCTGCAAATTTCTTCTGCTGTGTCTGGCACCCAAAAATTATAGCCATATTAAATCCTGACTCCCGTGCACAGTTTGAATGTGTAAAAAGGATTTATTTGCCTTAAGGCCTCTGAATGGAAGACGCCTGTGTTTCAGAATATCCTTGCAAAACATGGAGCTCAATTGGAGATCCTGGGCAGAGAGTTCTTCAGAAGATAGCATCTCTTGTAATGAGCACAGAATACATTACGTTTCCATGCCAACCACAGGATTGTGGTGCACTCATTTCTTTAGTCAAATACATTTGAGTAAGGCAATAGAGATAGGGAATATTCAGGGAACAGCTAAATAAAGGCGGGGGATATATGTGGAGGGAGAGCAATGCATGCAACGAAAGATCCTAAGCTTTACTGAATTAATACTGAAAGGAGGATGCCACTTTGTGTCACAAAAATACTACAGAACTGCAAAGAGTACATTGGAAAGAGCCTTTATTTCAATCTCGGGTTGAAGAAGTGTTTGTCCTTATGAATAGTAAACACTACTCAAAAGAATATACTTTGGGGTGTCATGACTAGTGCCCATTTATTGTTCAGTTCTTTCATGTGTTAATATACCCTAATTGTAAAAAGAATTTGTACATGTTGCATCACAACATTCTAATGTGGGTATTCGAGTGAGTAAGCTATGCATTTTTTGGGGGGGAAATGTTTTAAATTGACTTAAGTATATAAATCTATAATTTTCATCTTTAATGGGTAACTTCAAGTTTTTTGTGAGGGTTTTTTTTTCTAATTGTTCCTGCTCTGTCACTCACAATCTCATAAATCTCTCCCACATTAGTAATTTTTTGTTCCAAGATAAATACCCCCTATTTCTTAAGCTTTATTCAACTAAAGATAGTTCATATATGCTGTTGTTTTTCTTCTCATCTTTTATGCATGTTCTGCAGTGGTACCCTTTGCTTTTTTAAGGTGGGGCAAGCCGAATGATATGCGGTCATCCAGAACACTACCATGTGTATGGTGAAGATGAAAGGGGTGGGAAGAGAGAAAGCATTGCAGTAAGCCTATTCTAGCAAAACAGTGGCAAGAAATAGATTGTCACATCAAGAATCTATTTCTTTATGGCTTACAAACATAAAAAATAAGACCCCATTTCTTGATGTGACATCTGGCTGTGCTTTAAACATATCAAAACGCTGATAGCTTTGTGCCTTAAACAGTTTGAGGTATGAAGTAAATGCCCCACAAGCTCCAGTAATTTAAGCACTTCAGTTGCTGCTGGTAATTGCATTTAAGCAGTAGCCATATTATTTCCTTGCACTTTATTAATTAGGCTTTATTAGTCTTTGCATTTAGAATAATGTTGGCAGATGAGTTAAAAGAGAAATAGTCCCATCCCCTCTTTTGGTATGTGTCAGAATACGTAAATATCCAAAGTCCAGCTAGTTTTGTTTGGGGGCTGCCTAGCTATTAGAAGATGCCCCACAGAGGGTGTTTCTCCAAGATAACACGTTTTGTAAGGCCCTTTGGGCATCTGTCTCGGCTTCCTGCCTTGCTGCTGTTGAAATGCACATTATCTTCTGGTAGCACATTTCCCATCCTTCGCTCTCCTAATTACTTCCTAGGAGATGGAGGATGCCGTAGCACCCTTGAGGTGACGTACTCCACCAAGTTAGCCTGCCCACCCACTCAGCCAAGTATAGTGGGGGGAGAGTGCTTACCCATTTGTTCCTCTGCACTTAACAGAGTTCACACTAGTACTCATTAGAGGCCTGCTTTCCTTTGCTAGCAGTTACAGATACAATATTGTTCCTTTAGAACAGAAACTCCCACCTAGGGGACCCTGTCTCTGAGGAATCATAATGGCCTTAGAATGGAATCGGTCAAAGAGGCATTGAAGAGCTAGAAGTAAAGCATGAACTAAAAGCCTCATCCCTGCCCCTGGGAGCTTTCTAATGAGAGAAGGCGCATTTAAACACCCTTTGAGCATCTTTTTCAGTGCTCAGTCAAGCTTGACCCTTTTCTTCTCTCCAAACATGAGGGCTTCTTCCCAGTCCAGGAATTTTGAAAGCTGTTTCAGACAAATGCTAACAGGTGCAGCCACTTTCTCAGTCCTAGTAATGCTTTGTCCTTGAATTGTTGCCTTAAACATTTGACATCTGGGATTTCTGGAGTTCAGTGCTTCAACTACTTTCCAAATCTTGTGAAATAGCAACAGTTTTGGAAAAAGATCTGTGAGCTGCTTGGTATTCATGACTTGAAAATCCTAGCATGATGGTAGGTGCATCATTTTTAGTTATCATGTATACTACATAAGAGTTGCAAAGAGCAGATCACTTTCTACATCCAATGCCTTTGCAATTGGCAACCAAATCAGCAGTATATGTCATCTCTAAGGCTCTTTTAAATGCAAAATTAATCCAGGCTATCTTTCATCCCTGCCTCTCTTCCAGTTTCTATACCATTTAATAAATACACAAGTCCAAATAAGTTAGAGATTTCCCCTTAATTTTCAGACTGCGAGCTTTAGAATGAGTCTAGGTAGAGTTGGGTATCAAACTAGCTCTTCTCCCATTGTTAAAACTCTGCATGGAAGCCTCCTTATTCTCCCAGCAACTGGGGGACCACTGGGCTGCCAGCAGTAAATGAATTTCCAGGTTGTGAAAGTTCCTGATATTAATGAGAAGTGAGCAGTGCCAGAAGAAAGGCTCTCTTATCTGGTTTAGTGCCATCCTGCATCAGCTTCAGCATAAAATTTACAGAGCTTGAAAATGGGGCATAAACATTATGGATAAATTTGGCAGAAAATGTGAGTGACTCTTATCTGGTCATGAATAAATAATTTTCAATTACCAGCTAGGGCTCTCTATTAAACCCTGGGATAGATTACTTCAAAGTTTGTTTTATGCTTGTATATACACAGTAATACAATTTCCCTAGAGAAAGAGTAGAAGAGAAGGCCCTTGCTCAAATTATTGCTAGCCCAACTTTTGCCTTCCTGTGTTATAGTTACATATGTAAAAAGCTCTTCACCATCCAGGTTGAACACAGAATTCCAGATAACCACAGAAAATCAGGTGCACTTCAGTAGTATTCTCAGTTCTAGGATGCCCTTTCATTTTTCATCCAGGAATGATTACAAGGCTCACCCATTAAAAATGTTGACTATTAAAAAGCAGAACATCATTGATTTCCAATTAGTCTGTTGTTAACTTTCTCCACACGTTCTATATAATTACATTTATTGTTTCTTGGGCAGAGTATTTTATCCTGTTTTAATCAAATATTGATTCATTATGTAAATGGACAAGACAGAGAGAGATGTAGAAGAATAAAGAACCCAGAGGGCAAGATACGTTTGGAAATTTTTTAGCATGCATGAATGTTTTGAAATATGGCGGCTGGATAAGGAGAAATATAGTCCATGTTTTGCAACTTCTACCTGACCTGGAATGGGTTGTGCATACAAAAGCGTACTACTGCTAGCTCTCCTCATTAGAAAAGCGGGGATTTAGAACAGCAAATCCATAGTTGTGTTAGGAGCAAAAAACACACTGCTAGTTCCAGCTTAGTCTTTGGCTTTGACTATCAGTAATTGCAGCCGTGGAGGTAAGAAGGAAAAACAGAATAAAATGGGCACTACAGCCTGATTAATTTCATATTTATGGCGCCTTCCCAACTAAGGAGAGTAATAACCTCAGGCAAGAGTAGCCTTTCAAGCTATCCCTTGAAGGAACTTCTCCCTGTGTGCACACCGACCAGACATGCATTGGGCTTGCAGCAAAGGGATGGAACCCATTCCACTCCTGAGCTTGTTGCTCTTACTTGGCTTCTTAAGTTTCCCTTGGTGAATCTCTCTTGCTGTGAGTCTCTGTTATGCAGCTGCAGTATCCTGCGCCTGTAAAGCACTGCCCTTCCTCTCACAACTGATACCTAGGAAAAATAAGGCTGGCGACCTTATGCCAGGAACCTGAGCAGAATCCCAAGCAGAGGATTACAGGTTGAAGGCAGACTTCCCGTATTCACCCTGAGAAGAGGATAAATGAGTATGCTTGTCTACAGATACCAATCTTTCCAAAGAGCAGGGAAAGGACAGAAAATTATATGGAAAGAAATTGCTTTTGAATTGACCATTTCTCTCAGTTTCTTTCTTTTATAGCTATTAGCATCCTTGCTTCTTAGCCCTGCCTCTGAACATCAAGTATCTTTCTGGTCATTTAGTCATATTGGTCTCATAACATAAGGTGTAATATACAACAAAAAGTATTCAATTTCTCTGTATGTCTTGGACAAATGCAATCTGGGTGTTTTGTGTTTCTGTATTTTATTCTCAAATAGGTCCTCTTCTGTCAACCATTAAATTCTAGTAGATAAAGGTAAAATTTGAGAATTACAACAGGAGAAAAGTACCAATCTATGTTGTGGCACCCAATGAAAGCTACATTCCAGGGATTATCCATTAATTTGGAGGTTTTATTGCAGGTGAAATGTGATCAGTACTGGCCTGGACGTGGTACAGAGACCTATGGGTTGATCCAAGTGACTTTGCTGGATACGGTCGAACTTGCAACTTATACAGTCCGAACATTTGCCCTGTACAAGGTACTGGAAAAAGGGAAGGAAATGGGTTATAATGGATGGAGTTTTAAGAAAGAGGAGAAGGAATTACATGTTTATAACCAAGTGCAGTGTAGATTTAAAACAACCTGCTACAATCAACTATAGCATCATAAAATAAAATAAATAAAATGGCCCATGTCATATAATCAGAACTCATTAATAAAAAGGCTGATAAATGAAGTAGAAATCCCAGCCTCACACAGTGTAGTCTTCCTTACTTCCCAAAAACATATTCAGCATTTTTGTGTCTAATCAGTTTGAACAGCAAATCACAGCAAGGATCTATAAGAATATTGTTTAAAAATAGAACTAAATGATACAGTAAATAAGCATGCAGTAAGAGAAGATGTACAATCATCTTGCATGTTGAAAAGACCTTAGTGCTCTATGGTACATGAGTTCCAAATCAAGGAATTCCTCTGCTGCCCATTAATTCCAGCTAAAGTATTTCGGCTTTATCTGCAGAATGGATCCAGCGAAAAACGGGAACTGCGACAGTTTCAGTTTATGGCTTGGCCTGACCATGGTGTGCCAGAATATCCTACTCCTATCTTAGCATTCTTAAGACGAGTAAAAGCATGCAATCCTCCAGATGCTGGACCGGTGGTTGTACATTGCAGGTAAGTCTGATTCCTACACATGTAAATCTGTGATGATGAACTATAGGGATAATATGATAGAGAAAAACTACAAATCTCTGTCTTTTGTGAATGTTGCATATTTGAGGATTTATAGGCAACCTACTGCTGCAGCAACAATAGTATCGGCATTCTAATTCCTCTGCTAATATATACAGCATTTTATAGTCAAAAGTTCTTAACGCACTGTTTTCTTTAAGAAACAGCCACATTAGAAACAATTAAGCATTAATATAGAAACTTTAGAATGAAATTCTACATATGCATCCAATAGCACAGCTACACCATCTCACTGAATTTGTGCACTTGTGAATCTTCACAAAACATGCCATTATTAGTATTACTGAGTTTCTTCTATTTCCCATTTAAAATTGAAACTTGAAAACAAATAAAAACCTCACTAAAACAATAATGTGAAATATCCCAGAAGCGGACATGTACACGGTGGCAAAATGTTTGTGACAACAGAAAAACATATTGGCATCACTTTGCACCTACATAAAAGCACAAAACTGCAGGCATTATCTAAGTATACAGATACACACTATTTGCATGCATAGTGATAAATTCTTATGCTGCAGTCTGGAGCTAAAAAAGTGGTTCAGCCATAAACTTTAGTTCACTAGGAATTGGCATCTTATCCAGCCAGTGATTTATCTCTTGCAGCTGAGTGGGAACTATTACTGAACAAACCTCTTCATCATTGCAGCTTTCACAAACTCCTTAGAAACGGTATTTAATGTTCTCTCTTCATGCTCTGGTTCAGATGGGAGTCATGTATAATTAACAGATACTCTCTCCCTATTAAAATCCTGTAAAGAACTGCACATGGGCAGCTGCAAGGAAATGTCCTGCTGCGGAATTCTTTCCTGTCAGATACCATATCTGGTGCTTGTTGATGGGTTGTCAGTTGTTTGTCCCATAAGGACTGCCGTCACTAAGTAAGATTGGGTTACATTGGCCGTCCACGGTAAGAGATGCTTATGTAAGATAGAACATAGAGTTGCTCAGAAGGTCAGCATCCTAGCAGGTTATACTTTATTTCCAGAGGTCAATCTGTTCCCTATAAGGAACCTCTAATAATACCAGTACCTTAAATAGAAAGGTGACCTTGAAAATAAGCTATTCTTGCGTCATACTGAGTGGCTGTGGTTACCGGCGCCCCGGTTCAACCAGTTGACTCCATCACTGGCCATAGGGGGCAAACATCTGGCCCCCGTGGATCGGGCACACAACTTGGGCGTCCTCCTAGATGCCCGGCTGTCAATGGAGGACCATGTGACAGCTGTGGCCAGGGGGGGGGGGGGGCGTTCCACCAGGTTTGCCTGGTGCGCCAGTTGCGTCCCTTATTGGACCGGGACGCCCTTCACACAGTCACTCATGCGCTTGTGATGTCCCGTCTAGACTACTGTAATGCTCTCTACATGGGGCTCCCCTTGAGATGCACCCGAAGGCTGCAGCTGGTCCAAAATGCGGCCGCGCGGGCAGTTTTGGGAGTTACCAGATACTCCCACCGCTCTTGCGCAGGCTGCACTGGCTGCCTGTGGCCTTTCGGGTGTGTTTCAAGGTGTTGGTCATCATCTTTAAAGCGCTCCATGGCACAGGACCTAGCTATTTGCGGGATCATATCCTGCCCCATACATCCCTTCGGCCGATTCGCTCCCACAGAGAGGGACTTCTCCGGGTGCCGTCCACTAGGCAATGCCAGTGGGCGACGGCCAGGGGAAGGGCCTTCTCTGTGATGGGCCCGACCCTTTGGAATGACCTACCCCCTGATATCAGAACTACCACGGACTTCCTCTCCTTCCACCAGAAACTTAAAACTCACCTGTTTCATCAAGCCGGCTTGACCTAACTTACGCTTCTCGCCCCAGTCTGCAATTTAAATTATTTTGTTTGGTTTTATGGGTTCAGTTTTAATTTTTATAAATTTGTACAGGGTTATTTAATTTGATTCTAATTTTGTATGTATTGTCATGTTCTTAGTAGTTTTTAATTTCACCTGTACACTCCCCCAAGTCCCTTCGGGGAGAGGGGGCGGTCTAGAAATCCAATAAAATATAAATATAATATAAAATATACTAGGAAAAGATTCAGACTTAGATTTAGAGCTTTGCCACTGTGCAGAAGCCCAATTTCATGCCTTATGCCTTGCTTTTACAGTGCTGGTGTAGGCAGAACAGGCTGCTTCATTGTAATTGATGCCATGCTTGAGAGGATGAAGCATGAAAAGACAGTGGACATCTATGGGCATGTGACATGCATGCGTTCACAAAGAAACTATATGGTGCAGACTGAGGATCAATATATCTTCATCCACGAAGCCTTGCTAGAAGCAGCCACTTGTGGAAACACCGAGGTGCCTGCCCGCAATCTCTTTGCCCACATCCAGAAACTAAGTCAGGTACCTCCAGGTGAGAGTGTCACAGCAATGGAACTGGAGTTTAAGGTGAGTAAAAGATTATTTTCAGTTTGTACCTGTGCATGCAAAATCTATAGAGCAGTTATAGGATTAGATAAGATGCTTGTTTGTCATTTCTCAGTGACAGTTTAGGATTGAAAGAAGATAGTTTTCTAAGTATAACGGCCCCTTGGTATATTTCTACACCTGAGAGTATTGACATACATTTTGGATGCAGACTTGTGTGTCTTCAACATATCTGTCCTGTACTGATAAGCTTCTAGAAAAGTATGTATTAGGGCTGTTAAACTTGTGGCCCGCGGGCCAGATGTGTCACATGCTGGCCACGTCCGGTTTGGCGAAGGAGAAAAAAGTCATGATACATCCCATTTGACACCCCTGGTATATAGGAAGGCAGATTAAAATGAAGTTCTCAGCATCACTACCAGCTGGAGCTACAGTATATCCAGAACCCAGTGGAAAGTGGAATGTTCATGATGTCACTAAGAAAAACGTACCTGGACATACTTTTTACTTTAAGCTCTTGAGAAATCAAGTAGTTCCAATGTCTCTTGCTTCATGGTCACAAGTGTCAGTGCCTGTTAGCATTTATTGCATCCGTAGTAGTTTCATGCCAGTATTTCCTACAGCTTTGATACTGGTTAATAGCTCTGTTAATTCTCTTAATATGTTTATTTGCCCGGAAAAGACAACGTGGCAGATAAAGTTTTAGATTTAGACATAGATTTAAAGTCAACCGAATTATTTATTGTGCAAGCAGCAGAAGGCAAAACCAGTGCCAAAGTATGAACATTGCTAACTTGATTCTACTCACTGTACCTCCATTTACTCACCCCTCTGATTCTGGGCTTAATCCTCTCCATAGCCAGAGGAAGGAGTGAATGAGCAGCTGTTCCTTTTTCCTATAAATCCCTGTTTTCCTATGAAAGAGTAGCAGGAGCAAGCACCATCCGCCCTGTTGGGTGTCTAATTAATAATAATAATAATAATAATCTTTATTGTCATTGTAAAAATTACAATGAAATTGAAATTCTGCTTTAATGAGAGTTAGGAGACGGGTGCAAGATTCAGCAAAGTTTCTTCTTCCTTCCATTACTACTATTCCCAGAGAGCAGAAAAGGAGAGAGTACAAACACTGCTGCTAAGGCAAGAGAGCCACCAATACTCACTTTTGCACCATTTTCTGTTATGATAAGAATTGATCTTAATGTCAGTCTACCGTTTCTAAGTGACTCCTGCTATTAACAGTTAGCAGTGATAAGAGCAGGAACATAAAGCCAGGACTTGACAGTGGATTTCAACAACCGCCAGAGATACAATACAAATGCCACCCCTACCTCTAAAAGTGATTTGGACTTAGGCTCAAAAATCACAGAAGGGTGGAGGAGAATGCTTCTAAAATCTAATCCAAAATCTCCGCTTGCCTTTGCGCTAGATGAAAAGCAATAGAATTTCTCTTGCCTGCTTTCCAGGCATTTCCTTTGTGATGGAGCACATGAGTAGTTTTCTGGCAAATAAACTTCCGCAGAACTCAGAGCAGGAGCAGCCAGCCATGTGGATATTCATAGATCTTCCTGTACCTGTTTAATGTAAGGATTGGGAAACCGGTGAAAATGAGGTGGCGGCTTTGGGCTGCTTGGAGGGCATTGCACTATCAGTATCAGACCATATTGCCGAATCACAATATTGTGCAGTGCTGATAAGTAGGTAGATCAAATTGGGGCCTGTTTTCAGGAATTTTTAGATGAGCAAGATGTGTTGAGATGCTCATCTAAAAAATATAAAGTGGGAATGCAATGGTTGTGCTTTCCAGTCTTAATGATACAGCAGCTCAGCAACAAATTCTTAGATTCTTTCCGATATGAGCAAGAATATTCTCCCTGCTGGAATGCATGATAGTGACTTCTTACCTAAACAAGTTCTATCATCTCTTCAGGTAATCTTTTTTTCTGTATTAAGTGTGAAAAATTGTACCTGATGTTGAGGGACCTGTTGCTCCTGGAGTGTTGCGTCCAATTTCTCCTGCCAATTTGTCACTTCTCTTTACAGCTCCTTGCCAATTCCAAAGCACATACCTCACGATTCATCAGTGCCAATCTTCCATGCAACAAATTCAAAAACCGCCTAGTGAATATCATGCCCTATGAATTGACACGGGTTTGCCTGCAGCCAATCCGGGGTGTTGAAGGCTCAGATTATATCAATGCTAGCTTTGTAGATGGTTACAGGTAAAGTATGCCATCGTATTCAAAGTCTGACTTTCTTTTGTGATGTTCATTCCTGCTTCTTTAATTTGGACACTTTAGTCAAGCAATGCTGAGATGGGAAGAGCATGCGTAATCAATCAGGTTCACGGCACCTATATTAAGCTACCTTTTCTTATTGGTTTTCCTCGTCCTACCTTTTCATTTCAAGCTTTATTATCTAGTTAACTGAGAGATCCTGGTTTCAGCGTTCTTAGTTTCCCTGCAGTCAACCCACTGTAGGCACCTTGCTGTATAATTCATTCGCCAACACATGCACATCTTATTTGTCAGATCTCCTTTCAGCACTGCAATACAAGCAGATGAGCCCCTTCCTATCACTTGAAAGGTTTGATGCAGAACATGTGGGCCCAAGGGGAAAAAAACCAGGCTGCAGAGCAGTTTACCTACAGTAGTGGATTCAGAGATATTTCATGGGATAATCATTTCTGTGTGAGGGAAAGCGCTGACCTTTATTTTATTATCTCCCAACCCTCCCCCCCCCCCCCAATATCTTATGGGCTGCAAAAGCAGGAATGAATTGGCAATATGACTTTAAAAAGGACATCATGGGCAGAGAGCTAGGAACAAGAAAGAAGTTTTCATCCCACAAGAGTGAAGAACATCAGCAGATCTCCGAGCTGTGCTAAAGCTAGAAAAGCAGAAGAGTTACGGATGATGACCCAGCTTCATATCCTGCCATTACCCCTATGAGATGCCACCTTAATTTTATTTATTTATTAAATTTATATACCCCCCTCTCACCAATAAAGCAGCTGTAGGTAGTGTGATACACTTTCACGTATATAGTGCTAAAACAGAAATGCTACTATTGAGAGAGGACTATTGAGTGCCTGCCAAACTGGAGGAGATAGCATTTCATGTCTTACCTAAACTGTCCCTGAGGGCTCCCATTTATCTCTTCTCATCCTTCTATTTGAAGTGAGCAATCATTCTCCACCTTATCAAAAGGGATCAACTGGCCCAAGGTGCTACTGAAGCTGCATTTTTATTTGTTTCTCCTCCCCTCACCCTCACTGTGCTCTCACCTTTTATGATGTCTTATAAATCCACCATGGAGCAGCTTGCATCTGTGTCCTGCATCATTACAGCTGTCCTATACCAGATTCATTAATTTTTAGCACCACTGGAGAGATTAAATGAGTGAGGCCCTAAGGTTACATATACAAGGAACTGCAGTGCCCCATAGTGGTAAAATAAAGGTATCACCGCCTCAGTTATAGATTTGGCTGGATTTGCATTCTTTCTTAAGGTCACCATGGAATTTAGATCTCTATCTCTGCCTTCACAAGACTTAGATTCCCTATGCATGCAGATGTTCTGTGATTTCTAGTTTTTCTGAACCTAGATTTTGGGACATTAGATAACTATGTGACTAAAATTTTGGCAGCAAGATTTCACCAAATTAGTAGTTCAGGTTTCCTGCCGTTTTGAAGCAATAAATGGAAATAATTACAACATGTGCCCTAAAATATTTAAGAAACTGTCAAAGACTGCACAAATCTAACCCAGATGTTTGTTACGGTCTCCTTCCCATGCCAGAAGTGCCAGAGTTAGTCACTACTTTGAACCCTTTGATGTTTTGCAGACAACAGAAGGCTTACATCGCCACACAGGGACCTTTGGCTGAGACTACAGAGGATTTCTGGAGAATGCTGTGGGAACACAACTCCACCATTGTAGTGATGCTGACAAAACTGCGAGAAATGGGGCGGGTTAGTAAGCATCCTTACTACAAGCATCCTTGCGACAATCAGCTGGCCTTTGTGCAGGAAACTAGAAGAGCTGATCTTCCATTTTCCAGTGTGGGCAGGTGTGCTGGCCAACTGATCATCATGCACGCATATGCGGCAGTAACCGGAAGACTAGCTGGCCAGTGTACATCCAGTGTGCGCTGGATACCAGAAGTTCATTTTCCTGTGAATGCATGCCCCCTGGGCAGTTCCTCTTCTGGGTTGCAGCCCAGATGAGCATGCATACATCCCCCTTTTCGGGACTCGGTGCCGAAAAGGTTCACCATCACTGTTCTAGAGGGAGATTTGTACTGCAGAATCTGATCTTCCATAAAGAGATTCCAGATTTATTTACTTATTATTTATTTAACACATTTTTATGCCTTCCTAACTTACACACGGGGGACTCTGGGTGGCTTGAAACATTAAAAATCTGCAATATAAAACCCAATTCATCCTCCATGGCAGCAGAAACACAAACAAACCACTTGATCAGCTCCATCTCTATTCAGGGGCCTAGTGATAAAACCACATCTTCAGATGCCTTTTGAAAAAGCAAGATGATGAGGACCAATCATACCTCCATTAGAATTATGTTTCATAGGAAAGGAGCCACCACTGAGAAGCCCCTTTTTTCATAGTCCCACCAGATATACATCTCTAATAAATGGGACTCACAACATACCCTGCCTTCCAGTCCTGGTGGACTCATGGACAAATAATTCAGCCGAACATGCTTCCCCTCATTAGAACAGAGGACAGGTAAATAAAAGGTAGACACAAAGCCATTATAGCAGAATAGCTTATAGCTATTCTGGATTCCCACCTATGTCTTGAGTGGCCAAAAGATCTGCCCCCTGAAATCATTTGAGCAAGCTCTCAGCCTGCATTTGTCAGGGCTGGCCTCACTTTATGGGAATTGCCTCAAGTACTAGATCTTGGAGAAGGGAAATCTTACTATTGTGTAAAGTAAATAAAACCAACCCAGTAAATAAAATTGTTGATGCATAGTTACTAAAGGAGCATGAACTGGTAGATAGGAGGAGGAAGTGAGAGGAAATAGTAGTAAGCATTAGGGGAAAGAGGAGGTAGGGGAAAGCCTCTAGTATTTATCTAACACTTTCTCCAAGAGCCTGGATTGATGTAACACCACTTTGTGAGGGATCCTCTTGTGGAACTTTTACTTCTCCAAATCCACTTAAAGAAAACAAGACAATCAACTTGATCACAAACAAAAGACAAAATAATACTAGGAGCCACTTAGGCCCTTAGGATGATGGTATCTTCTCTTGTCAGTCTCTGCTACCATTCTGTGTATTTGTCTCATTAAATTGAGCATTGAGAGCCTTCAAAGCTGGCAGAGAAAAGTGGCTATATCCTATATCATAAGTGAAAGACAATAACCCTTTGGGGCAGCATTCAGAAAAAGCAAACAAGTAGAGGCGGCTTTTATATTTAAGCAGGAAGGAGTTCTTCTCAGACATACAGAGAAGTGAGGTGATGCCTGATCTAGTTAGTCAGGATACTCTTGACTTAGCAGCTACTACTCTGTCAGTGTCTCCATCTCAAATGGATGTAGCCATGCTCATTACTGAAAAAAGCATTGATCAGAGAAAAAATATTAAATTGCTGCTTTTTAAGTTGCTCTTCAGTTCTCTTAAGTCTGTATGATCCAGGACTGTTGATTCAGTGGTTTGGAGAACTTCCTTGTACTATATGGATCACAATAAGCTCCCAACCACAATGAATTCAGAAGTTTTTCACTTAACACATTATTGGCATGAAATCCCGCAGGGATTACAAAGTGGAAAAACCATGGCTTGCATGTTGCTTTTATGGTAAACTCTTCTAAAATTCAAGCTACACTGGGTCCTAGAGGAATAAAGGACTGCAAAAATCTGCCACTTAAGAAGGCACCAAATCATTAATGTCCCACAAATGGGAAGAGGTTGACCAAGATTAAAGGCCACCACAGATAAACAGCATCAAGAGAAGACTGACTTAGTCTCATTCCTGCCAAAACATTCTGAAAAGGCTTACCATTATTGTAAGAATGTTGCCCAACCCTAGCTTTTGGGTGGTTCTTCAGTACAGCTTTATGTGCCAAAAACTGGAAACTTCCTTAAAACTGCAGATATGACAGTTGAATTTGATGTTGTGGATTAGGAGTATCTAAGAAAAGTCACAACCAAAGAAATATATACATAGCACTATCTTGGAAAACAATTCTAAATGAGGTCATACAGTTACTGGCAGGAAAAGTTAAACCAAAGATTGTGGCAGATTAAAGTCAAGAAAATATTGTTCGTATACCAGACAGCACACTTGACACCAGCCATGTGGAAGAAATGACTTCAGTGGTACATTCTGTAACAACAACAGAAACTCATGAACATTTCCCTGCAACCAATGACTATCAGTCTGGCATTTTTTTTAGAATGTATTTGAGCAAGTGGGTACGACAGTCATGTTTCTTGAAAATATAGAAAAATAAGAGTATTGCAATAGAGAATGTGAGAGTTTAAGGCAACAATACTGGTGTCAACATGAATAGAAATAACAGGAGGGGAGATACAGATTTGGGAGTTAAACTTCAAGCTGTTTTGTTCATTATAGGTCTCATTCATAGGATTTTGTGGTCAGGGATGATCCATTAATATCTAAAGCATATGAGGCATCTGAAGTTTTAAATGTAAAATTTTATGTGATTTTTCTCTGTATCAATTATGGCAAGTTTTAAAGCCTAGAAATGCCCTTTCTGAAAACTACTGAGGACCACACAATGAGAAGGTTCCGTTGAAGCAATAAAGCCTATCGAACGTTGAACTGGGAAGATAAATGAGAGTACAACCTGACTGCTTATTGGAAAGTGTTGGGAGTGGGTGGGGGGGAAAGTGCTATTCAAGGTGAAGCTCATCAATCATTTCCAGACGGAAGGGAGGAGTCATTTATTAAGAAAAGCCTTATACTGTCACTTTTGAATATGATAGCTTTTGTGCAAGTACTACTATATTGTTTGCCACTAGTGAATTTTATCTTTTATTTATTTATTTTTTTGCTTTTCAGGAAAAATGCCACCAATATTGGCCAGCAGAACGCTCTGCTCGGTACCAGTATTTTGTAGTGGATCCCATGGCTGAATATAACATGCCTCAATATATCCTTCGTGAGTTTAAAGTCACTGATGCTAGAGTGAGTATTACACAGCATATTCTGAATTCCTCAATGTTGTTTCCATCAGGAGCTGCAATTCCCTGGTACAGAAGGGCAATTATCATCAGGCATTGCTTTATTGTCCTAACAGCCAGTGATATTTTGGGATACTGTAGCTAATATGCTCAGATTTAACTTACCCCTCTCAGTCTTCCCAGGAACTAGCAAGCAACACTTTTGAGATGAAAACAAAGTACAGTGACTTTACTCTCTTTTCCACAACTAGGATGGGCAATCAAGAACAATCCGGCAATTCCAGTTCACTGACTGGCCGGAGCAGGGAGTACCAAAAACAGGTGAAGGCTTTATTGACTTCATTGGCCAAGTACATAAAACTAAGGAGCAGTTTGGCCAGGATGGGCCCATCACAGTACACTGCAGGTGAGTTTGGGCATTAAGCTATTTCTGAAAGCTCATTTAGGGATAGGCTAATTTAGGTGAGGTGAATTAGGTTGCCAGGAATGCTAGAGAGCTTCTGATGTCACTGTTCTGAAAGGTAAAGTTTCCCCTATCTGGTAGTCGTTCCCACTCCAAGGAGCAGTGCTCACCTCCGTTTCAAAGCCAAAGAGCCAGTGCTGTCCGAAGACATCTCCATGATCATGTGTCTGGCATGACTAAATGCCAAAGGCACACGGAACACTGTTACTTTCCAACCAGAGGTGGTTCCTATTTTTCTATTTGCATTTTTTACCTGCTTTCGAACTGCTAGGTTGGCAGAAGCTGGGACAAGTAACAGGAGCTCACTCTGTTACATGGCGCTGGAGATTCGAACCGCCAAACTGCCGGCCTTTCTGATCGACAAGCTCAGCATCTTAGCCACTGAGCCATCGTGTCCCTTCACTGTTCTGTACACAGAAGCATTTTAAGAATGAAGCCAAGGGAATTGCTGTTTTAAGCATAAAAGTGTAGCATGGCATTTGAGCTGAAGCTGTTAGAATGCGGGAGATTTTTGTGTGCAGTTGTGAGCTTCTGGGGTGTCAATCATCAAGCTGGGATTGTTACTCATTTACTCTTTTCCTTGTACCTAGTGCGGGGGTCGGACGTACAGGGGTGTTCATCACATTGAGTATTGTACTGGAGCGTATGCGCTATGAAGGTGTAGTTGATATGTTCCAGACAGTGAAGACCCTGAGAACACAGCGACCAGCCATGGTGCAGACAGAGGTAAAGCTACTTGCCACACCTGCCTTATAATGGAAGAGGGTGAAACTTGAACATAGATGAAAGTGGAGTGAAGCTCTGCCTTCCAATATGAGAAAGCTAATTCTGAAAATAGGATAGTCTAACTTAGGGGTTTCAAACTCATGTCACAGCAATGTCACATGACATCGGGACTTTTTTCCCCTTCGTTAAAATGGGCTACGGCGTGGCCAACATGTGACGCATCTGTCCAATGGGCCAGGAGTTTGACAGCCCTACTTATCTTTTAATTGGTTAGTAAAGTTAGTTTAAAAACTGTTTCAACAAACATTTGTAGTCTATTTTTTAAGCATATAAGAGGCACAATGAGAGAAAGCAGCTGGTTTGGCCAGTTATTCAGGTGCTGGATAGAAGAAAGTTACTGGAGCCCTGTGTGAACTATTACAAAAAACAAAAAAAAGTCCCCACCATTTTCTGGCTGAAGACCTGCCAACTGGTCTTTGAATAATACACTGGAAAATAGGACAAATACATAATTTGAGATGAAAACAAAGTACAGTGACTTTGTGCTTTTACTAATTTCAAATTTAATTGCAATTAATGCAGTTATTTTTCAGTCATGTAAGTAATAGTTCCTACCATTCTAAAACTACAACTATGTAATAGTTAGAGGGCAATATGCTACCCAAAGTCCGCTAGAGTTAGATTTAAATTTAAATAAATAAATAAAATACCCAAGGTTTTCAGGGATCACAGGATGCAGGAGTGTTATCAAGATAGGGCATGCTTCAAAGTAAGTTTCTTCATATACTGCACAAGACTGGGAAAAGATGTTGCTGTTGTAAGAGGTTAATCAACTTAATGAATTCATTCTTTAAAGAATCACCATCTTTTTCTTAATCTTGTGCTTGAAAAAAGGGTACTTTAAGAAATAGCAGAACATTATTTCCAAGTCCTTTTTGAAGCATTCACAAATCCCAAACTGACTTCATAATCTGCAAAAGCTGGAACAAGAGATACAAACTGAATTTTAAAAAATCACTCCAGCAGATATTTACAAGGGATCAACCAGCCCTCTGTAAGTTCATCTAGAAAGGCAACATGAATACCATTGCATTGTGAACAATTTAATGATATCCAATCAGCCTGCCAGATGTAAAGGACAGCTGAAGCCCCAGAAACCACTCAAGTGTTTTGCCTCTTTACAGGACAACAGTAATCCAGTATTTAGTCCAGAAAAACGAAACTCTTTTTGTAAGATAGTTTGCTTCCAATCTACACACCTTATTCCCAGCTGCTACTCTTGATATTGTCTGTCAACACAGTCTTTTCTTTTCAGTGGGTTGGATGGGAGAGAATAAATCTTCCAGTCTGTATTTTATACCTATAACAAATGCATACCAAAAAAAGTACTGTAATTTAGTAGTAAACAAATTTTAATGTGAGGTGGTTAAGTGTAAACGCAGCCACAAATTCCGCATAATTGAGTTTTCTGTATAAGCAAAGCAACCAGTTGTTTGCCATTAAACCTACAGTTTCTACTGGGAATTAGCTTCCACCATAGTCTTATTGCTTGGCACTTTGAGGTGTGATATATAAAAAAGATGAATCTGATATTTCATTTCATTTGGTATAAGATCTAGCATCTGCTTGGTATTAGTTATTTCCTGTGTGCGAGTTAGTTTAGTTAGTTAGTTAGTTAGTTAGTTAGTTAGTTAGTTAGTTAGTTAGTTAGTTAGTTAGTTAGTTAGTTAGTTAGAGGGCTTATATGGCCACATGTCTCATCCAATGACTAAGCGACTTACAGAAATCCATAGAACTTAAGTTAAAACGTATTTTCCCCCCAGGCACAAGACCAAACATTCTTAAGCGCAACCTTCTTGTCTTGGCCCAATGTTTGGGGAAAGAGGCAGGTCTTCACCATCTTCTGGAGGCTAAAAGATTAGGGGGTCTTTCTCAATCTCCAGTGAGAGGTTGTTCCAAAGGATTAGCCCCCAAAGAGGTATGCCTCCAAAGTCCATCAGATAGCAACATTTAAGGGATGAGTCATGGAGCACACCCACCCATCCTAATTTAGTATGATGGGCCGATACACTTAGGGAGAGACCGTTCCACCTGTGCCATGTAGGGCTTTAAAGATGATAAGCAGAAAGCTTATCATCTTCTACCCAGAAAGCAGCTACCCTTCTACCAAGAAAGCAGCTGGAAACCTATGCAGCTCACACAACAATGAAGTTACTTGAATGAACCACAGAACACCCAAAATTGCACTTCATTCTGGACTAGTTGCAGCTTCTGGGTGGTCTTCAAGACCAGCCCCATGTAAGCACACTGCAGTAATTCAAAGGGAAGGTGATCAAGGTATGGGTGCCAGTCCAGAAATGGACACAATTGTATCAAGTTGAAGTGCAGAGCAAGACCTCCTATTCTTAATATCTGAACTATGATGTAATAGAATGGTTGACAGCTACCTTTACAACTTGGCACTGATTTTTATTTTTCTCCCTTTTCCAGGACCAGTATCAGCTGTGTTATCGGGCTGCTCTGGAGTATCTTGGCAGCTTTGATCACTATGCAACGTAACTAATGCTTTCAACAAGTTACAGCAGGAATGTCTAAGTGCAGAGACGGGTTCTTCCCAGCCAGCCGCCCATTTGTTAGTCCTTCTGTGCAGCTGTTGCTGTTGCGGCAACAGCCTCCCCATGACCAACCAGTTTTGACCACAGTATTTAGGTACATTGCCACCATGCTAAAAATGGGACCATCTTCTCACATTTCCAAGCACCAGATGGATTTACGTTAATACCTACACTCCTTATCCTCCTCCTCCTCCTCCCTCCACCACCCCGATAACATTTCATGGTGAGGGTCACTAGGTGGAAGGGACAGAATTTTTTATATATGTAAAATAGTTAACTAGCCTTTTATATCTTTTCTTTTTTTAAAAAATTCTTTTGCAAGTCTTAATGTTTTGCTCAGGCAAAACAGGAGAATAGAGGTGGTGGGGTTTGAATTTTCCTTTGCTTTCCCCTTCCTCCCCCTTATGTTGTCTCAACCATAGTGGCGCTGCCCATTTTCGGGCACTCCCAGGTTAATATTAGCACCTGGCTCATAGCTCTGGGATCCTCCAACCCCCTCTTCAGTCCTTTGTAGAATATTCATTTCCACAGAGTTGGAGCCAACCTAATGATTACTTCTAAAGTCTTTTTTTCCCATAGGCTTGTCTGTCAGATGGGGCTCTAGCAGCTAGATCAGATGCTTGATCCTATTGACATGTGTCCAGTGACCTCATATATTTCAACAGATTCCATGTAAACTTTCTAATGGAAAGAGAGAGACCCACTGCCCTCAGAGCTTGTCTTGTTGAGATGGGATGAAATGTGGCATTGTTGCCACACAGTCAAGTTCTAAAAAGGGACCTCACCATAACATTCCTTTATTTAGTCCTTTTTGTGCCAATAGCATCCTAAAGTGTGGTTACATAGAAAATGTGGCCAACAAAGTGTATCAGAGTATTTTCCAAGGTAAAAGAGCACAACTCTGGAAGGCCAGCCTTCCTGCACAAACAGCTCCCGAATGGGGGTGCCTTGGCTATAGGAGGGGGAGAAGGATTGGGGGTTTTCAAGTAAGGAAATCACTTCTTAGAGGCTGGCTTTGGGTCTAAATCTTGCTATCCTGTAAACATTTAAAAGTCATTAGAATGCTGTTATTTTCAACTATGTAAAGATGGTTTAATTAACCAATGTGGCAAGACTACTGGAATTAATTTAATGGTACTATATATTATTCCTCTTTATTAACTTACACTTGCACTAAAGGCAGGAAGATTACAGCCTTCTCCCAGGTGCATAGCTCTAAAAATAAAGGTGGTGGAAAGGTCTCTAACTGTATTATCCAATGTATCCAAACTGCATTGAAATCAACAATCCTGGGTGGTGATGTTGGAGAGAACATTCATTTTTACCTTGTGATAGCATAGTGCTGTAGGGGTCACTGTTGTATACAGTCTGTTTTCTATTTGTTAATAAAGTTCTACAGCATCATTGCATAATTCTTGATGTTAATAAATTTGAATAATCAGGTTTCCTACATATTTGTTATGCTGTCTTTTATTTAGAAATAAGTGAAAAGATAAAACAGTCAAGAAGGAGCTCTCCAAGACTGTAGTTGTAGGAGAATTAATTGGGCCTGTTCTTACAGTACAAAGAGGAATTGGGACAAAAAAGAAGGGAAGCACTCTCATTGATTGGGCGCCCCCCCCCCCCCCCGGGGGAAAAAAACCCTTTGTTTTTCCTAGGCAAAATCCTTTACATATCTATTAACCTACCACTAGGTTGTTAATCAGTACGTATCACTTAAATGCACAGACTCTATGCACAATTGAGGGACTTTTTCAATAAAACCCAATTTAAGAAAGTGAGCTGAATAAAGAAGAGTTGGGACATTAAAATACCACAAGAATCCACCGACATTGCAAAAATACTGATTTGAAACAGATTTGTTATGCTTGCAAGATTTCTAAAAAAGCTACTTAATGATTTTGAGACTTGAGTAGTTAAGTACTTAATTTCCTTATTGTTATATTTATGTAGTTGCCCTAGATTTGCTTTAGCAGGCAGATGTACTTTAAATACATTTTCTTCTCCATTAGCATTCATAATTACTAGTGCCAACTTCAATCAGAACTCATAATCCTGAAATTTATGAAATAAATCTATATTGTTTAGATTCTAAGCATTTACAGAATTTATTTTTATGATCCTGGTATATCCATGATTAGCCCTCTCCTCCCACACCCCAAATCTAGAATAAAGTTATAAAGACTAGAGGCTCCTGAATCCCAGGATTAAACTTTCAAAATTACTAAACACCTGGGAATCAGATTACCACCACCAGAAATATCACCTGCACTATAAAAGATGAGCTGCATTCATCCTTTGAAATTTTCTTCCCAGGGAAGCACTATTGACACTGCTTTTGATCTCTTTTCAAGGCCTCTATCTTTAATCTACTAGAATCTACCATTTCTCTTGGTTCAAAGACCACACAAGTCTTTACACAGCTTGTCAAGTGTAACCTACCAAAAGTGGGTAGGGCGGAAATTGTTGCCTCCACCCACTCAGAAGAACAAAAGGATGCCTGGTCTAAATGATTTTAATCTGATTTTTGAAGTTCCCTTTTGTTTTGATTTGCTCTTTTGTAAATAATTCTGAGTAGTTGTATCTTTTAAAACAGCATGTTTGGTTTTTTTAAACCTAAGGGAGAAACTTAATTTTCAGAATTTGATTTTTCAAGCAGCTTTGTGTCCTAACAGTATTTCAGCAATATTTCCTAACTTCCCTTCTAATAAACTAGCTTAACAGATCCAGCTCACTATCAGACTTTTGCAAAAAATAGCCATATTTCTTTCACTATTGTTTTTCTTGTTCAGTTTATACTTTTATTTATTTGCATACCTGCTTTTATATTTTCCCAGGATTCTGAGTAAAGTGATTAAAACTAAAAATGTTATTTCAACTTGCAACCAATCTTCTAGCATCTTGAAGGCTAGCAACATTTTCACAAAACTATTTGTGAATCATAATAAAGCACTGCATAAACATAGAGCTAAGGTTACAGAGCAGAGTGAAAGAAATGGAGAATGATGAGAGAAAAATGAGGGGTTTCCATGCACAAACTAAGCGTCAGATAAACTCCTATTTAATACATAGTTAACATATCTCTTTGTTTGATCTGTGGAAAAATTGCATCAAAACTATTAATTCCAACTCGTTTTATGGCAAAATTAATCCCCATAATTTCTCAAATTGCTATCGAAATTTGAGATAAAATGGCCTAGGAACTTTTGAAATGTTCTCCCAATAGCTTTGGGCTATTGCCTTTCCTGATTTGTGGCCCTTCCTTTTGCATAATAATCTTTGTCATTGTACTAAAATTACAATTAAATATTAAGTAGTGAGTGCACAGGGCAGTTGGAGAATGAGCAAGTATTTATGTCTCTCAAAAGTAGCATTATTTGGTCCTACATATTGACAGCATAGACCCAAAGGTAGGACTGGCATTTGGTTCAGCCACAAAGTTTGGGTATCATGCCTGTATAAATGTAGCATGTGATATTTTCATTTGCTAATAGCTGTTTAAAAGCAAAGACTACTTTGCTTTCTTATACACAAGAAAAGAATATCAAGGAACAACTGTGCAAGTATTTTTTTCTCTCATAGGACTATGAAATTGGTTAATTTTTGAAGTGTCACAAAACACTTTATTGTTGTAGGAATACATAAATAAGCTATTTTTCTGAAAACTAATTACAACCATTTTTTTCTTTACTCTTTTACTATAATTTACATTGGAGTTTCTTCACTGGACACAGAATGTTTGCATAGGTGGTTTTATTGCATTTTTCAATAGAAAATACCACTTTTATGTTGGATCAAAGGCTGCCACCAAGATGGAGGCTATGTTGTGAGGGCCTATCCTCAATTATTAGTAAGCAGAATATTTCAGAGCCAGAGCAAGCGGAGTGCATGTTTAAGCCTTAAGTACTTTTTCAAAAATATGACTTATTATCTAGCATACTTTTTACAGTGGTCAATACACAAGCACATTGCATATATAATAATAGAAGTATGCTGAAGAAACAAAACACTTTGCAGATCAGTTTTCCATTCTGTACAATGTAAAATAAAATCCCATAGTTCTGCAGCACTTTAGGCTTGATTTCAAAAAAGTGTTTCAATATCTCAGCATCTGTTTACAGCTCTTTGAAGCAGCCGCATCTTTTTTCAGAACTGATAATCTCCCTTTTGCACCATTGTAAAAGAAGAGGCGGCTCTGTTAAAGCTAAATTGAAGCTACATTGATTTGCACAACCAAGGAACCATTTTGGGGTAGATCAGGAAATGTTGCATGGCGCTGTCGAATGCCAAGCAATATAAGCAGTGAGCAATGACTTCACTGGTAGCCAGCAGTATTATATTTGTTATTCCTGCTGTTTTATTTATAGAAATAGCAGTGGCAGAACTGTCAACAATAATGGCATCAGGGTCTTGACATGATTCTTGTAGCTTGTGGGTCTGTTGATAAAATATTTGTCTTCATCTAGATACAGAAGTTATTCTCATGGGGGAGGGGTGTTCCTCAAAACGTAAAAAGCTAATAGCAAAGTGTCACTCGTCTACCAGGCCATAGTCCAAGATTTCATAAGGTCAGCTGAATTTTACATATTGTTTTGAATTTTGTTGAATGCTGCTCAAAGTCATTTGATTGTGAGATAGGCAGCTCTATAAATACAACAAATGAATGAATAAATAAATAAACAACTTATAGAAATAGCACTTTACCACTTCATAGTGCTTTACAACACCCTCCAAGGGGAGCAGTTTCCCATTGTTATGGTGTTCTGCATAGCAGTTAGAACCTGGTTTTTCCAGAGGGCCTTGTCATCAATCTGATACTTAGATTTATGTATATATATATATTCTTTTCTTTTAGTATTATTATTTATTATATAGGCTATAAACGATCTAGAATCCAAATGAATCAAGATGATACATACAGTTCACATGTAAAATAACACCTAAAAATCATTTGACAGCCAAACTAAAGCAATAGTCACGTAGCCAAGGAATGCATGAAGTTTCATTTACTCTATTGTAGATGAAATCTAAACAGGAAGTGGAGATAAGCAGTTGTGGGTCACTAAAGCTGCTCAGGGAAGGGAAGGGTTTTATCCTTTTGTTCCTGCCCATCTTTTGTGCTAATCTGCACCAGAATTTCCAGAAAATTTCCCATTTCCATATGATTATTTCAGTAACAGCCAAAGCCATCACTGTTTCCTTTGTAAAGGCAGCCCTTTAATTTAGAACTACTGTACCCTCGTCTATTGCTGTTCAATTTTCTACTAGTTCTACCACAATGGTGGGTCTTTGACCTCTCCTCGCCCCTTTCACTGTAGACTTTTAGTTCACTGGGCCACTTTATTTTCCGCACAGCATATAAGAAACATGCCCTTTGTTCTGTGAAATATTTGCCATAATTTCAGTAGTATGGGGTTTTGGGGGAATGACCTCAAACAGAATGAGGTAATTTTTGTACACCATTAGGATAGAGCGTTATTGTTATTCAGGCTGTAGAAATGCTGCAACCCATTAAAGGCTTGCGCACAGAGTGGCGTCCAAAACAATCAACTCGCTTGTGAATCCAATCAACTCTCCCCCTTCTTTTTTTTTAGAAAAACATAAAATAAAAGAGAGAGATCATTCTAACATGCTAATTAAACACTCAGTGGACAAATAAAAATGAGGCCAAACAGTGATAGCTAATATGCCAGTCACACATGATTTCCTGGTTGAATACTGAAGCAACCAAGAGCCAAATAAACATCTCTGAATGCCTACTGTGCATACACCCATTAAATGTAGGGTACCTTTTGGGGGCAGCAGTGGAACAAGCACTAGTCTCATAAAGGGCCAAAGAGGCGGAGATGATACATGCTATACAACTCAATAAATTTCATTATACTTAAACATTACTTGTTCTTTCCGCAAGTTTGGCACAAGCGTAATCCAATGATCTTGTGTTTTTGGGTAAAGAAGGATGCCATTCTGAAAACTTGCCAAAGCAAAAGCTGACCCTGTGTATACAAAAAAAAAGGTGAATGCAATATTCCTCATTCTACTGTTCTCTGTGTTTTTGCAGTAAGTTCCTACTGATTTCAATAAGAAAACCTAAATGATAGCATTCACATACAGGAAAAGACCATTCAGCATATTACAAATATAATTATTAAATAGGTAAATATAGTCAAGAACGCTAACTGGTGGTTTTGAGCATACAATTGAAGCCTGGAGGATCTCATTAACAGATGAAGTGCAATAAATTATATTCCCATATGAGTAAAAGCACTTAATCCTTTGTGAAAAAGAATGGCTTTTGGGTCTGAACTGGATATTC
The DNA here is from genome assembly GCA_039707465.1 of Rhabdophis nuchalis. Classification (NCBI taxonomy): domain Eukaryota; kingdom Metazoa; phylum Chordata; class Lepidosauria; order Squamata; family Natricidae; genus Rhabdophis; species Rhabdophis nuchalis. The sequence goes on from CM077644.1 coordinate 62,447,948, forward strand.
CCCCTGTTCAAGGAAGGCACCAAATCCAGCTTTTTGGAGAAATGGGAAGAAAACCCAACCATTGCTAACTCCTTCTCCTATACCCCTTTCTCATTGCTACTCCAGAAAATCTCTCAGGCAGGCTCATCATAAAGCCAGAAGACTGCACAGGAAGGATCCCAAACCAACCTCCAGTTCAAGCAAAGCAGTGCTAAATCCTACCCTTCTTCTATTTAATATCTTGCTAAATGAAAGATACTTGGTGAAAACATCCTAAATTCTTTTACTCAAGTAATTAAAATGATTGCATGGTAACATCTGTAGCTGTAATCCCCAATTTTGGTAAACTCTGGAAAGCCAGTTTGGTCTAGTGACACCAGGCTTGAAAGCAGGCTACTGTGAATTCCAGTCCCATTTAGACATGAAAACTGGCAGAGTGAGTTTGGGCCAGCCGCTCTCCCTCAACCTAATCCATCTGACAAGATTGTTGTGGGGAAAATAAGGGAAATAAGGAGTTTTAGGTATGTTTGCTGCAGTGGTGGGTTTCAAATTTTTTTAGAACCTCTTCTGTGAGTGTAGCCTGCTTTATGGGAGTGGCTTGCCAGCCATGTGACTGGGTGGGAGTGGCTTGTTGGCCATGTGACCGGGTGGTAGTGGCTTGCCAACCATGTGACCGAGTGGGAGTGGCTTGCCAGCCATGTGACTGGGTGGGCATGGCCAACTTGTAAAATGTGGTGACACCCACTTATCAACGCTCTTGCTTAGCAATCAAAATGTTGGCTCAGAAACTCTGGCATTTGAAGCATGCAAGTCTTAAAGCTGTCGAGTTACAAGACCCTTGCACTCCTAACCCTTTAGAAAAAAACCCCAGGGATGTTCAAACTTGACAACTTTAAGACTTGTGGACTTCAACTTCCAGAATTCCTCCTTTCACTCTTCATCTTGATGATGTGTGGACAGGCGGGGGGGAGGGAGCTGGAACCAGTTCTAAACAGCACTGTAGATTTGTGGAACCTCTTCTATAGAAGAGGTTAGAACAGGCAGGAACCCACTCCTGGTTTGCTGCATTAAGTTATTTATACAAATAAAAGGAGAAATAAAAATAAGTAAAAATCATAAATCTCATCACAACTTAAGGAACTGGAGCTGCTCTTGAGAGCGCAGGGGTTGCCCACACATGCGCAGGGATGAGCGCACATGGAGTTGTGCATGCATGTGGGGTGGGGCACGCAGGGGATGTATGCATTGCATTAAGGGTATACACATGCTTTCGGCTTGTGTATATACAATGACAAAAAGGTTAGCCATCACTTGTTTATAGCAATAGCTATAAAATTAAAGGAATAAATAGAAGGATGTTTTATTTCCCTATCACACACAGAAAAATTGCTACAGTGCTTTTAATTAAATACTCTTAAAATACATGGATAATCCATGCTGGTGGTTTTTTCAGTAACAAAGACATAATTTTTATCTTGGCTTCCCTTAAAAAAAATCCATGAGACCAGCATTAGAATCTCATTTTCTCCTCAAAGCATTAACATAAAATACATTGGACAAGTTACTATCTCTTAGTCCAATTTATTTTATGGTAATTCTGAATGTTATGACTGAGTGGAACTTAGTGTGGGCTTCCTCATCAAAATCTGACAATTACACCATTTTGACTTAATAAATATAAAACCATCAAATTTTAGAAAGTTGACAATTTTTTAGCGAAAAGAGTAATCTGATCAGAATCTGAAAGCATTAATCAATTAATGTCAATTTATTTCACTTTGTATGTAATATGATGTTAAGTGAAACTGACACTGTCATTCTTATATGAGCAATAGCAACTTTAATAGTTAATATTTTATTTAAAATTTCATTCATATTTTAAACAATCTGATATTCCTGGTCATCAAAATTTATTGCACTTTAACAGTTAGATATAAATTTACAGGTAGCCCTCAATTCACAACTGGTTGCCTAGTAACAATTCTGCTGAAAATCAGATACTTCAGTTTTGGCAAAAATGCATTATAGTGAACAATGGGTTTTCTTAATAGCTGTGGCATTTTCTCAACATCTACAACATTCGCACTTCTGACCACCATATTTGCTTGATAACCACTGCAAAAAACATTGTAACATTGGCTGTCATGGGACCAATCTGTTTTATGACCATTACAAGTTACAACTGTCCATTATGTTTGTAATTCAAGAATTATCTGCATGGTGCAACTTTACATACTTTAAAGGAGAAGAAGTACATGAAGAAATTTAACAGCTGAATCTAAACTTGGATCTAGGTCTCCCCACTCTTAGTCCACAATTCAAAACTAAATGTGCTATCTGTTAAAATGCTAGGTTCTGATTCCAACTGTACTTTCTAAGAAAATCTGCTGGTTAATAAAAGTGGGAAATTGCCACAACCCCAGATATGAGTCACTATTTAACAATTCTATTTGTGTCAGAGTTTTATCAAGACAGTGTACAGAGTATTCTTCAATTCTTCCCAACCAACCAGCCTGCGAGGCTAAAAAGAAACAACGATGTGAGCTTGTATAGTTAAGAATGGTCTCCCTGGCACTGGCCCAACATCTTTACTAGTATAGCACAATGGCTGTCAACAGTAGAAACCTCTGACTTGCTAATTCAGGAAAGCTGACAACTTACTTCAACAACTTACATATATTCATTTAAATCTTAAAGCAATGTTGTGAGAATCATACATTATTGTAAACTATGATAATATAAATCATGATTTGCTTATTTGATCTAAAAAGAACTCTTAAGCTTTAAATCATACTTATTTAAACAGTGGCTCGGTTCACATATCACATTAAGCCACAAATAATTCAATTACATTATGATTTAATACAACATGTAAATGTACTTATTGTAAACCATGGTAATTGGTTTAGCATATTATGTAAGTCCAGCCAGCTATGACTTAGCAAACCATTTACTGTATAATGAAACAATAGTGTAACATACAAACCTTGTTTGTATTAATTAAGTTAGATTTATAAAAGCAACAGGAAACATTAAATTTCTTGAAGCAACCTTAAAGCTCCCTGGTGTATAGTTATATAGTTTTATACCTTGGGAATCTCTATATTATGCCATTCCCTTCCTCAGGGACAAGTAATGTTATGCCCAAGGGTAACAAGGTCCCTGCAGAGACTTCCTTAGATATGTGCCAAGTTCACTTCCTTCCTTTTTTAAAAATTAAAAATAAATGGAAAGCTGGCATTGTATCATAATCTTTATTTGTAAAAATGTTTCTGGGCCTCAAATATTCCCTGTGGAAAGTTCTAGCAAATACTGCCTACCTATTCAGAAAGAAGACTAGAATGCTAAGAACATTTAGAGGGGCTACAGAGAGACAAGAAACAATCTCATGTTTGCCTTCTACAAACTAATCAACCATATCTTGCATATGAAAACTTCCAATTGATAAAATGATTTTGGAGTATTATGAAAGATGAAAAACCTATTTCATCAAATGTTTGGAAACAACTGGTATCAGTAAAACATTAGAATGTTTATAGAAAAAAATATTGAGAAGCAGTCAAAGATAGAATTGGTGATTGGAAATGAAAAATACAGGCTTATCAGCATATCTGGGTCACTCATTTTTTCCTTATTAATTGTCATTACTATGAATTCACTTCAAGTAATTTTGAAGAAAACAAATCTTGGCTTCTAAACAGTAAAAAAAGCTAATGAAATCTCACACTTGGTTTATATGGATAATCTAAAGCTTTATGGAAAATCAAAAATCAAATTCCAATCATTAATAAATACCATAAAACTTTTACCACAAATTTAGCAATAAAATTTGGCCTAGAGGAATGTGCTACAATAATGGAATTGAAATATCAAATAATGAAACCATCAGAAGCTATCAGAATCAAGCCTAAAGGTATCTGGGCATTTGATAGTTGGATAACATCAAGCATTGACAAATTAAAAATGTGATTAGTGAATACATCCAAAGAGTGAGAAACACCATCAAAATCATTAATATCTTGGTCAAACCTGTAGTACATTTCTGGAGAAAACCACATCTCCATCAATACTGGCAGGGCAAGCTACTGTACATAAGTAGTACTATACATAAGTAGCAAACCCCTCACTCACTAGCACTGATAATGTTAGCTATTTGGGTAATGTAATATATGCAACCAAACAACCAAGATCAGAGAGCATCAAAAACACCATACATTGTGTGTGTGTGTGTGTGTGTAGATAATAGACATAGGATAGATAGATAGATAGATAGATAGATAGATAGATAGATAGATAGATAGATAGATAGATAGATAGATAGATGATAAACAGATAGAAAAAAGAGATGGAATTGATGGAGATGAAGACAGAGACAGAGACATAATGTGTGTATATAAACTGTACATCAGAGATCTCTAACCTCTGGTCCACCATCCATTTGGAACCGGGTCGCAGAAGCAGCAGTCAAAAGTGTGAAGCTGCATTTGTGCAAGTGGCATGCACGAACATGAAACCATCCCCTCCCCGCACTGCTGTCACCACAGCTCAGAACTAGAAAGGTTGGGGACCACTGCTGTATATAATACAGTATGTGTATGTGTATTTGTATACATAAATATTATTAAATTAAACAGTTAACTTGCAGAAACCAAATAAGGATGCTAAAGGAGTTTGAACCATTCTAAATGTTCCACATTAAGAAATTAATATATTCAATATCAACAAATTCGGTATCACCCCTAACATACTTCCCCAAATATAATTAGATTTTTAGTAACCCAAACTAAGTGAGAAAATGCACACAATTCTCTCTAACCTCCCTAGATACTTGGAGAAAGATTTTTTTTAAATTTGTGTTATTCCAAGATATTGCTTCTTTCTATTCTAATGAATGGCAACCCATTTAATAAATAATTAAGGCAACATAGCTTTCTTACATTTTCAGTTCTTGTGAATAGGCTATCCACCTTCTAAGTTTCACTTTCCAAAGAGGATTTTTGGGACCTCCTGTGAACTTTAGAACTTATTAAAAAAGCTTCCTAATAGAAAACAATTGTTTTACAACCAAGAATAAAACATAAGTTTAATCTCTTCAAATTTTAGTTTCCGATATTTTCTGTTTCAAAGAAAGTAAATTGTTCATATTAAAGTCATCCACATTTACTCCCCATTCAGGTAAGGCAGCATTTTGGCACCTACAGATTGGTTTTGTGACACCTTCTGATTTAATCAAGATATTAGGAGAAACATTAACTCCATTACTTTCCAGCTCATTTGTTTTTACATTTAGCATATTCTCACAAATAACACAAATAAATAATTATAGGAGAAATCATAAAGTTCATTGCCTTGTGGCTTAAGATACTTATAAATAACAAACTAAAACTAAAATAAAGTACTTACTTTTGGATCCTGTTTTCTGTGTCTAACATGCACCTCCAACTTCCTTCTTTTTAAAATTGAGTAAATTGGATTACTTTCAGTGGTTTCTTGAGTGATCTAATCAAGTAGTCTACCTCTTTCTAGAGTACAGTTGATAAACTTGTGGTTTTCCAGATGCCACTGGACTCTAACTTTAGCTTTCAGCTACTGTATGCAGTAATTCAGCAAAATCCAGAATACATACTTCTCATCCCTATTCAGGCAGATCAAAAAACTATTTGTGGCCAAAAACACCCATGACAATATCATAAAACTACAATCCAAGCTATTCCACTTGGGCTATCCTTATGTATGAATAGGAAGAATTATTTTTTAGTCAGACAGTAATTTTGCTCCAAAACATAAAGCTATTCGGTAGAAGAAAATAACAGGATGCTGAAGAAGCCAGCTTGAAGTGGAGTTTCAGTACTATTAAACAAATTAATTAAGGAAGAAGCTTGCTTGGGAACATGTTTCATACCAATTTTTCTTCTTATTGTTACACAGTTCATAATCATGCTCATAGCTCATTCTAAAGGGAGAGAATGTGGGGGTATATATATTGCTTTAACATTGGTAGCATGAACTACGAACACATCTAATGAAGATTTGAATTTTCAAGCTCATTACTGTCAAATAAAATAAAGAAAGATCCAACAGAATTAGGAGGACCATATTCAGAATTCATCCAAGATTAGAGCTTTACTTAGAGCAACTACTATCATTTAAAAAAAATAATCCATGCACTCTTCACTTGCAGTCCTTTTCTAACACTAGTGTTAGTTTCCTAGTGAGGAACTAACAAAATATATATTCCTCTACATTCTCTTGGTCTACATCGGACAAGACCTTTGTGAATTTGTTCTTTGGTAAAGAAATAAGAAATAAAAGAGAGAAAATGTGATTTTTAAGGAGAGAGGTCAAGAGGGAGAGAAACACTTCCTGAAGCACCAAAAGAGGAGAGGCTGTTAATCTATCCCAAGTGCATCTCCAACTCCTATGATGGCACCATTCAAGTTCTGTTTTGGGACAAAGGAAGACAGACAAAGGGACTTGGGGAAAAGTAATTGTAGGGAAAGGAAGATTGGATTGTGGCTCTTAATTGTGGATCATTATGTGGTCAGACAGTGACAAACCAGACAATGAAAATCTGACATGTAGCCTAGAGACTTCAGTGCACAAGCTATAGAGGATAAGAGGGGGAAATATCAAACCTGGACTTGCCCACGTCTCAGACATTCTTTTTGTACTGAATAGTTTTTAACATTTCATTATTATTTAAGCAACAAAAAATACCATTACATAGTTAATCCCATCAATTTAACATCATTGCATATTTATTAAGCTGCACATCCCCCATTATTCACCTTCCACTAAAATTTCACCTACTCTTCTTTTCTAGGCTGTCAACTCTTCCAACAATTTGCAAAATCTTTTCACAAGTCCTTTTTTAAAGTTTTTGTTTCCCCCAGACAATCATTAGCTCTAATCTATGTTACGTTTATTCCTTTCTGTATGAGTTTTATCTCACTTCTTGATTCTCTTAATGTATTTTGTATTTGTCTGTAATTTTTGCTCTGCACAAATTGCACTTCCAGAATTTGCTGTAACAGGCATCTGTAAAACACAATGAAGGTAAGTTACAGATGTAAAGCAAGGACCCCAGGGACTTTAAAAGCCTTTGCTATTATACTGAATAGAAATACTCATGAACAGGTAAAACCAGTCCTTTCTTTCCAAAGTAATTCAGCATTCTACTTTGTGGAGAGGGAAGAGCAAAAGTAACTCTGAAATAGATGTTTCTAGAAATTTGAATATTTCCTGGTAATGTAAGAAAACAAAATAACAACAACAACAACGTGAACCAAAGTACAGAAAAATTGCTGCAGGCCGTGAAAATGGCTTCCGGAGCCATCCGCAGCCGCGCAGAGACTTGCCGCTTTTCCACGCCGTGCAAAAGATAGGCGCGTGCAATTACAACGCAAGTTTCCACCGCTACAAACTCTCCAAGATTGTACTCTCCATGCGCGCACCTATCTTTTGCACGGCGTGGAGAAGCGGCAAGTCTCTGCGCGGCTGGGGATGGCTCCGGACGCCATCCGGGGAGACGAGGAACATGAAGGCGACAGCCCCTGCCCCCGCGGAAGGCCTCTCCGTCACCACAGAGCGCGCGAGACAGTGACACAGAGAGAGGCCCAGAGCGAGAGAGAGGCGGAGGGAAGGAGGGAATCAGAGTCTGACAGACACACAGAGGGGACAGAGACAGAGGGGAAGGAGGGAACCATCCGCAGCCGCACAGAGACTTGCCGCTTTTCCACGCCGTGCAAAAGATAGGCGCGCGCATGCCCCGCCCAATTACAATCTCGGAGAGTTTGTAGTGATGGGAAGTTGCGCTGTAATTGCATGCGCCTATCTTTTGCACGGCGTGGAAAAGCGGCAAGTCTGCGCGGCTGCGGATGGTTCCGGACGGCATCCGGGGAGACGAGGAACGTGAAGGGGACCTCGCGGATGGCCTCGCCAGCAGCGTAGACTCGCCGCTGCTTCACGTGGTATTCTGTAGACAGAGATGGTGACAGGCAGACAGAGAGAGGCACAGAGAGAGAGAAAGAGACAGAGGGAGGAAGGGAGGGAATCAGAGAGAGACTGAAGAGCCACATTCAAGGGGCCAAAGAGCCGCATGCGGCTCGCGAGCCGCGGTTTGCCGACCACTGTTCTAGTCCAACCCCCTGCTTAGGCAGGAAGCTCTTTAGAATATAAGGAAAAATAGCTGGATGACAAATTAAATAGCTGGAAAACCAAAGCTTTGCATGGACAGCACTTGAAAAACATTGAAGGAAAATGTGATGACAACTTGACATGGAAGGTTTAAAGCTGGCTGCTGTATACTGGCTGTGTAGAATAGATTATTGGAATAGAAACATGTAAATTCAAAGGAGTGCAATTTATTTCCTGAAATCACTTTGAATGTTGTGGCTCCTGCTTCTGTCTTTCAATGGAAGTAGATGGAAGTGCTTCTGTCTGAATCTCAATATTTTGGAGTCTACCATAGTGAAAATGTTAGTGGGGTTGTTTTAAAATGGTTTTTGAGGTCTGCAAGTCAAAATGATGATAGTACGAAAAATTCCCTAAGAGGCTGGGAAAAAATAAGACTACAGATTTTGATTCACTCTGAGGAGAAATACAACACCCTAGATTAGGATTGCTGACTAAGCTTCACAGAATTTCAAATAAAACTCATCAGGAGGTGTCTGACTGGAGAAGTCTATTGTATGTTCTATCCTGGAAGTCTCCCAACCTTTTGGGTGTAACTTATATGAATTATGCAAAAAGATCAATACATTTGGGTGGCCCAGGTTTTGGAAAGTCTACTCTCTCCTCATGTTTGATCACTTATTTCAGACCATGTAAGACCATATCAAGGTCTTTTTAATATTTCTTCTGATTTTTTTATTGCAAAGTAACTAATATCTTTGTAGTATTGCATGACTTTACAGCCATTCTAAGGAGTGGAATGGGCAGAACTAGATGGATATGTATCCTCCCCACCCCTTTAAGAGAAAAGATTAATCCTACCTTATAGCTAAATCAGAAAACATATGTTTGGCTGTTACCTTTCTCAAGCCTTCTTTATCATGCATTTTCTGAGGGCCCCACTTCGAGCTTTTGACTCTTTTCTCATGTAAAACACCATGATTATTATCCTTTCCTTAATCTTGCCTCCCCTCCCTTCTTGAAAGTCAGGCAAGGAACTGATAATAAATTTCTCATTTATCACTATCTCCTTTCATCAGCTTCTATATCACTTTTCTTCAGCTTCCCTGTATTTCAGAATTTGCCTTTCAGCTTTTCTACCCCCTGGGTCCTCTTTCCATCAAGCTTTTCACTCATCACTTTTTTTCTTGTGAAAAACATTTACCTCATCTGGTGAAACCAAAGGCATGGCTGATCATTTCCTTCAGCAGATGGCATATTCATAGCCATGATAAGGCCCATCAGCTCAACCAATAGGAACCAAAGATTATCCTCTAACTATCAAAATTACCACTGAACTTCCCAGCAGTTACAAAAGTTAAAATTCAGATGAGGGAAAACTGAAAAATGCATCACATAGAGAGAAATAAGAGAGCTACGGCCCATATAATATTGCCTTAAGAAAAAAAACATACTCCAAATATAAACATTTTAAATTTATTTGGTATTGCTGACGTGTGTGATTATTTCAATTAAGAAAGCATTATTATAAATTTAAACTGCAATCTATTAAGTCTGATCCACATGGGAAGGTTTATAGAGGAAACCAAATCAAAGGGTTCATTTTTTTTTCTTTCACTTATTTTCATTTATGAGTTCCCTAAAGGCAGAGTTTCTTTTACTCAGCCCAGTTGTAATACGTTTTGAGTACAGGAATGATTTTGATTCCTTCCAACAACTGTTTACTGCCGCTTTCTCACTGTTTTTTTTTTTAAATAAGCAGACTCTGTATAGCCATGGTAACAATGTGTCACCAACATCATATACTTCCTTTTCAGATTCTAGACTATTTATCACGCTAAAAAATGGTTCATTTCATCTTACACAATATTAAAATTTCTCCAGGACTTTGGAAATGAAACAATATGCCTGGTAACCTATGAAGATGAAAACATCATTTCCCTCCCAGCTAATCCTCAGGCATCAGCTTGCTTTCAATATCACAACGCTTTTTAGACCATCTTTAGACCAAGGTGTTAGTTATCATCTTTAAAGCGCTCCATGGCACGGGACCTAGTTATCTGCGGGATCGGATTCTGCCCCATACATCCCTGCGGCCGATCCGCTCCCACAGAGAGGGACTACTCCGGGTGCCGTCCACTAGGCTATGCCAGCGGGCGACGCCCAGGGGAATGGTCTTCTCTGTGGCGGGCCCAGCCCTCTGGAACGACCTTCCCCCCGAATTAGAACTACGGACCTCCGCTCCTTCCGTCAAAAACTCAAAACACACTTTTTCTGCTTGGCCGGCCTAGGTTAGGCTCCCGTCTTTTTATAGGGTTTTAGTGTAATTTAATTTAGGGGATTTTAGCGCAGGGACAATTGTTTAATTCGTTTCTTAACTATTTATTTTTTCTATGTATTTTATATTGGTTTTTATTCCCTGTGCACCGCTCCGAGTCCCTTCGGGGAGAGGAGGCGGTATATAAATAAATTTATAATTATAATTATAATTATAATTATAATTATAATTATAATAATAATTATAATTATAATTATAATTATTATTATAATTATAATTATAATAATAATTATAATTATAATTATAATTATAATTATAATTATAATTATTATTATAATTATAATTATAATTATAATTATTATTATAATTATAATTATAATTATAATTATAATTATAATTATAATTATTATTATTATTATTATTATTATTATTATTATATCTCTAGAAGTCTTTGGAGACCAACTCACAGTATTTTCTTGCCATGTTATTTCTGAGCATGTACAGAAGTGTTGCGCGCGCAAGCACACACACCCAAACCAGTAGTAAACCCACCACTGGTACCACTTTCCTGAGCATTAGGGAATCTTGACAATAGCTTACATTTCTCATCAGTTGCTGAAGAAGAAAAAAGCATTTTCTTATAGAATTGTTCTAGAAAGATTAAATAAGACCATCTTTTGCATATGACTGGAAAAAGGAATTTTGCTCAGAGGATCCTGCACCTTTGGCCTGGGATACTGGGTATATATCTGCTTATTGGAATATATAGTTACAAACATGCATTTGATTTCTGTAGCAAATGACACCAGTGGCTCAGGATAAAAATGTTCATGTGTGTACATGAATCCCCATTTTAAAGAGCTTGTAACATACAAGTAGTCTCTATTTAATAAATTACTTGTTTAGCAACTGTTCGCAGATGAAATGGTGATGAAAAAATAAATTTGTGATCAGTCCTTATATTTAGGAACTTTACAGGTCTGTAAAGCTCTGAAGATCATAAGAACAATGAGTTTTGTTTAGCAATTGTTTTACTTAATGACCAAGTTGCTGATCTCAACTGTGGTTGCTAAATAAGGACGACCTGTATGTGAATATTCCTGCTGGCAGCCTGTTCAGGATAATTTAATTTCAGCAATTCACATATTGGGGTAATGAACTATGACCTAACACCTTCTGTAAATAAATATGATTCAATAGATGGCAGCACTTAGTTCCCACATCTGAGCTTAGACACTAAATTGATTTTGGATTAATAGTTGGATGGGAGAACTCTGGGGAATACTAAGTCTGTATGCTGTAAATTAGGGGTGTGAAACTTGCAGCCCACGGGCCAGATGCTTCCTGCACTGGCCACACCCACACCCGATTTAGTGAAGGGGGGAAAAGTCGTGATACTTCATGTGAGAACATGCCACCACGATTTTGACACCACTGCTGTAAACCATTTTTATATTATTGAAATGAAAACATGGTTGGCTCCATGATTTTATAAGGTGCAGAACTCAATTAAATAAAAACATAGCTACTGTTATTACTGTTGTAAATACTGCTTCAAGTCCTTTCTTGATTTGATGACCTACAAATACAATAAATAAACATGACAAGGTAGGAACCATTACTTGGTTTTTTTCCTTACAACTAGAGGAGCTCAAGTTCAGTGTGAGCCATGTGCTCATCTCCTTCCATGCATCATTCTAAAGTCAAATTATCCAACATAAACTTGTCTATGTGCATTTGTACGAGTTGAAATACATCTACTGGTATTGAACCAAATATCCAGTTATTTTGAGTACAATGAGAATGTAAGATTCCACCAGAAAAAAAACTTAATTACATGAATCCGTTTTACAATTATTATAATGTTGAAGCTTCTGATAATGGTTACTTTGATACTGCCTTGTTGTTGTTAGTTGCAAAGTCATGTCCGACCCATCGCGACCTTATGGACAATGTTCCTCCAGGCCTTCCTGTCCTCTACCATCCTCCAGAGTCCATTTAAGCTCACCTCTACTGCTTCAGTGACTCCAGCCATCCAGCTCATTCTCTGCCGTCCTCTTCTTTTGCCCTCAATCTTTCCCAACATTAGGCTATTCTCCAGTGAGTCCTTCCTTCTCAGTAGATGGCCAAAGTATTTGAGTTTCATCTTCAGGATCTGGCCTTCTAAAGAGCAGTCAGGGTTGATCTCCTCTAGGACTGATTGGTTTGATTGTCTTGCAGTCCAAGGAACTCACAGGAAGTGAGTCAAGGAACAAGAGTCAAGGAACTCACTCTCAGCAGCCTTTCTTATAGTCCAACTTTCACAGCCATACCTTGCAACTGGGAAAACCATAGCCTTGACTATACTCACTTACCGTCTACCAGCTTCTAAATTATAAACTTAAATATTGAAGTAATTAAATATAACAATTGAAAACTATCGATTTTGGATTTTTTTCCCATACCACATACTAAAGCACAGGCAAAAAGCATATTAATGTCTTTTGTAGTAATAAATGTAGTGTCTTAAGTCAGATTCACAACTGACATTCAGTTGTTTCTAGTTCTACACAAAACTGTTATTTTTCCAGGCTGATGAAACAAATTGAACACTACAATCAGGGCAGAAAACCAGAACAAATGTGTGCTGCCAAAGTATCAGATGCCATGTTAATTTATGATTGAGAATATATATTTGAGCTTTCCTTCTAAGTCAACATATACTAAATGTTGCCATGACTGAATCATAAGCACTCTCAGGGTGGGAGAAATATAGTGACAAATCCTGTCTCATTACTTGTAAAGCAGGATTTATACTGCAGTGTGCTATATTTCAAAGCAATATCTTACATCATATCCCACAGAGGCAGCTGCTTATGGATAAGGCAAAAATAAACATTCTATAAAAATGTTTGTAAGTATGAGCAAAGATGGTATATTATTTTAGGAATGCTAGATGCTTCTGTAAACTCTCGAGTTTACAGAAGCATAATGCTTCAGCAACCTAATGCCATTCAAAATTTAAAAGTACAGAGGGATTTCCTATTAATCAGTTTTATGATTTATTTTATTTTTCAGGTGTATATGATCCATATTTTCAACATACTCCATAATAAATTTATCAGAATACCAATAAAAATTTTAAAGGACAGGGGGGAAGCTTATAAAAGAATGACAAGGCCAATAAAAGTTACTCTGCGCTTTAGAGAGAATGGCAAAAAAGCACTGGGTATATTTTGCCTTAAGGACCAGATATCCAGAGTTGGTGAACCTCAGACAAACCTCTCTCGATTCAGCGTCACCACTCTCAATCGCCTTCTTTGATCAAAGATTTCCAACCGTCTTATTTTCACCTGAATCTGATCCGACTTGAGCTTTAAGCTTAGTCCTGAAAAATTTGAAAGTGCGTCAACTGAATATTTATTCAATATTTAGTTATCAGCCATTTTCCTCTGCGGGAGAGAAAGAATCTAGTGTCACATTTGTTTAGCATTCAAAATAAGAGCTGAGGGGGGGGGGGGAAACAACAAGAACAAACGTAACCGTTCTCCTCCCATCCTACGTGAATACTGGCAATGCATTCACAATGGTTTAGATAACAGCCTTAGCAGCATCAGCAGCTTCTCCTCTCTCGCTTTTTCTGCCCGTCCCTTCTAAGTCTAGTCAAAACAATATCTGCCTAGTAACACCGATCCTTTCTCACTGATTGGTTGACCAGTTCAGGCACTTCTTACTGACTGGACCTGAGCAATAATTATGCGAAACTTGGGAAACGGAAGGAAAGGGAGAACGACGAATTAAAATAAAAGGGAAAAACGCCGAGAGACAGAGACGACTAAGCGACTCCAGCGGAGGGATCCGTCTAACATCGTTTAAAACGCATAGTGGCGTAACTACGTCGCGCTCAATCCGTGCATCGCTACGGAACTACTTTCGCAGCGGGGAGTCCTCATTCGATCCGCCGTCGCGACGCTTACGAAAAGAACGCAAGGGGCGTGATTGGCACTTCCCGGAACCCATGAGACGGCAAAACGGATGCGGAAACTCTTGGGGATTGGATCGTGGCCTGGAAACGTGAAGAACGTGACCGTGGGGGGCGGGACACAAGACGGGGTTGGCCCCAAGCTAATATAGAACTCTATTTCGGGCCCTGTCGGAAGTGCAGGTGGGTCCTGCGAGGCCTTCGGTGAGTGAAAATGCGGTAAAGGGGGACCGCGAGGAAGAGTTGAGTCCTGGGGTGTTACGAACAGGGAGGAAGGAAAGCCTCATCCGGGCGGGGCTCCTCGGTCGACCTGGATCGCGCTGTCGACAACCGAGAACCGAGGGGTGGGTGGACTTCCTTGAAACCGGGGAAGGGATGGAAGTGAGGGATAGATGCTCTTCGTATTTCAGCGCCCTTCCATCCAGTGAAACGTTGGGGGCTCGAAAGTTGCTATTGTCAACGCCGGGCCTTCTGGGCTCTTTTCCGAAAAGGGTCGATCTGGGTCGCTTTCCTCCCAGCCAACAAGGGAGCAAGAGGTGCCAGGATCAGCTGTTGCCCGCCGGAACTGGCTCCGGGCGACCCGTGTATAAAAGAGGGCTAGGATCACAATGGGCGGAAGAACTTCGAGGAACAGTTTCGAAATTTTGAGACGAAACAGGCTCCCCTCTCCGTTTAGCACGAAGACCGTTCTTAGAGAACACCTTTTTCTGGTTCAGCACCAGCGCGTGGCGAAGAAAAAACGACAAAACGGAAGAAAGGAATTAAATGAGGGCCGGTACAGAAGAGAGAGGGTTAAGGAAATAAAATCAAGATTTTTGGGGTGGGGGAACCTTTCAATGTTGGGGCTCCTAGAGCACTAGATAAACAAATGCAACTGCTTTTAACATCATGCAGATGCCTTGAGGTATTTAGAACCAGATAAATTGAAAGTTAAAAAAAATGAGAAGAAAAGATTACAAAGAATTTTGGAGAAACCCTGATAATTCCCCCCCCCCTTATTTCCATTTTTTTTAAAAAGCTTTGAAAAGAGTTTCCATATTTAAAAAGTTACTATAAATTCCACACACACACACACACCCTTAGCTCCTCTATTTCAATAAATAAGCCTACGTAAATTAATTTTCATTTTTTCGGTCACCTTTCCTTTCTCCATTTCTCTTGAGGACCTAGTAAGCAAAACAAGGATATTATAGACATTTTGGAGAAGCATTATTTTCAGAAACAAATACCGGTGGCTGTAGGAGAAGATTTAAGAGCTGGGTAGGTCTAAGACCGTGATAGTCATTTAACAGGATATTTAAACAGATTTCAGAATAGGAACTTGCTTTTCTCTATGGAAAACAAAGCTGTTCTCTTTAATATGAAGCTAGCCTCAAAGAAGAAGAAAAGTAGTATAGTCTTTATTGTCATTGTACAAAATAAATACAATGAGATTGGTTAGCAATAGTAAGAAACAGAAAGTGATAGTAATACAGAACTTTTTATCAAGAGAAGTTCACATTGGTGGGTTTTGATTTATTAATGGTTAAGAGTTATTCTGTAACTAGTGTCAAATTATTTCTGTTATTTAAGATTGAGGCTTTAAAAAAAGGAAACACTAGACTTGTTATATGTACTTTACCGAGTTTCTTCTGTAAATCTGAGTGTGAAACTAGTATTTAGGAGTATAAAGGTATAAATTAGTCACAATAACAATTGAGAAGGCTTGGGTTTGATATAGTTTTAATTAAGAAAGTGAACATATGTTGATGCTATTCCTCATTCTTTATTGTGTGCTCAATAACTATGCATTATATATATATTAATTTGAAATCCTTATAATTATTTGTATTAGTGCACTAGTTCTCCTGGTTCACATATGAGAAGAAAGATTGTGAAGAAAAAAACATGGGGTCCGAATTGGAGAACCTAAATCCAAGTGCCAGAATAATGACATTCCATCCAACTGTGGAAGAATTTAAAAATTTCAGCCGTTATATTGCCTATATAGAGTCTCAAGGAGCCCATAGAGCTGGATTGGCAAAGGTAAGAAGGGCTGGGAGCAGTGATGATAATGTTGCAATTTATTCATTCATATTTAGTATAATTAAATTTGATTTAGAAAAATGTAAGCAAAAAATGAGCAAGTTGTATTGTGAGATTTTATTAGATCGCATTGATGAGGAAATAGTACTCATTTTTGCTGGGAAAAATCAAACATTTAATGAAAATTCTGAAGTTCTTGATTTTTCTTTCTTTGCACATTATTTTAACTAATTGTTTGACATAGGATTTGAAATGAAGCCTACGTGTTTCTGGTAGACCCATTAAAAGTTTTATTTTTATGGTATACACCAGGGGTCCCCAACCTTTGCAACTTTAAGTCTGAAGGACTTCAGCTCCCAGAATTCTCCAGCCAGCAAAGCTTTGCTGGCTAGAGAATTCTGGGAGCTGAAGTCCTTCAGACTTAAAGTTGCAAAGGTTGGGGACCCCTGGTATACAATATCAAGCAGCTGCATCTTTTTCAGTAAGCATATATATATATGTGTGTGTGTAGCCAGTAAGCAAAGCCTGCCTTAGGTGCTTTATTGTTTCAAAGATATAAGAAAATACATGAACACTTTGTGTGACATTGCTTTCAAAGAATTTGCACATACCTATTGTTTGTAATAAAATGATCATGTACCATATAAGTAGGCACTTTCCTTTGGATAATTTTGGATTTTCAGTAAACCACGTGTCATTTTGGCATATATACTTCTAAACTAATCACTGAGCCAAATACATGATAACGATTTGAAACAGATTTCTTGATTATAAATATTAATTTACCGTGTGCTTAATATTATACAATGCCAACTTCTAGTGTTGTTTGTGGATTATTACTATATGATGCTGAGCAAGGTGGATAAAAATCAATGGTTTTTTTGATTTAAATTGGATTTTTTTTATTTAAATTGGATTTTTTTATAAAAAATGCTTTTTGAGGAAACTATATTACCATCCAAAGGTTATTCCATCATGAAATAAAGATTAGTTTTTTAATTATGTAGAATAAGGCTGTATATGTTTAATTTTTTTGGTAAATAAATTCCATTAATCCATTCACAATGTCATACTCTTCCAGAGGTTTTTGTAAGATTATTGGGCAGTTTCTCTGCCTACAAGATATTATCACAGATGCTTGGTTTACTTTTGCAGTTCTCAAAACTGAATTTGACTCAGCAGAGATCACATGCCTCTTCACAGCAAAAATGTTATAACATGAACAGAGTTGAGAAAAAGACCCTAATCCTAACTTCTACAAATCTATGAATACAGAATCAACCCCTTCAGTGCTAAGTTTCAAGAAGTTCAGTGAATAGAATAGAAACAATATTTTTCTGATTGATTGGAGTGGAATAGATCTGCACAAGAAGAAATTGAAACTAAGTGTGAGGAGGAAGGGGCAAGCAGACAAGCAGTACTACAAAATGAAAGTCTAAGTTTCTTAAAATATATATATGTATATTGTTTAGCCAAATTAGTTAACAAACATGGATGTTTGTTTAAGCAAATAGCATATCCTGTAATGTTATTGTTTCAGTTGAATAAATCTATTTAAATTGTTATTATTAAGGTAATGATTATTTTTCTCCTTCCTAAGTACAACAGAAAAGTTGTCCAAATATGAATGATTAACCTATTAAAACTGGGGATAAAAAAACTAATATGAAAAGTTGTTATTCTAAAAATCTTCATCTACTTGCATATTATAAGTTATACCAGCAAGAATTAGTCTTTATGTAGAAAACTATGATTTAAATCAAGCTTTTTTACTAGTGATTTAAATCATGATGCTGAGGCATAATTCTGTTACTGTGTATAACTGAAGAGTTTGTCCCTTTGAAGTATTATATAATTATATAGCCTTTGAATTTTCTATTCTTGTCTTGAGTTTTCCAATTAATTACTCATATAAAAATTACAATTTCTAGATTGTTCCTCCTAAGGAATGGAAACCACGCAAATGGTATGATGATATTGACGAAGTGGTCATCCCTGCTCCCATTCAGCAAGTAGTTACTGGACAGTCAGGCCTCTTCACTCAGTATAACATCCAGAAGAAAGCTATGACAGTCCGAGAATTCAGGAGGATAGCAAATAGCGACAAGTAAGAAAAGATTATCTAAACATGAAATATTGTGTGTGTGTGTGTATTTATATAGGTAATATAAGTTTGTAATGATTTGAATCTAAAAGCATTTAACAAAGTCCATGTCAGTATCTGGCATAAATTTATTCCAAATTGGAATATTATTTCTTGAGAATACTTGTTTCTGTATTTTACGCTTACAGCTCTAAAGAAATTTCTTATGAATCGACTGCACTATCTCAATAGCAAATATTTGAATGGGTCATCTCCAAGAAGCTCCATATGTGTGTGATAGTTTCTAGATCAAAACCTAGTTTTTTAAATGGATTTCTGTAAGATACTGATGACCTGACACTTATTTTGCTGTCTGCCTTTACTAAAACCAAGAGAATGGAATTATTTTAAAATGATATTGGTGAAAGTTACAGCATCTTTATATGTGAACAATTTCAGCCTTTGAGCATGATTTAGTTGAAATCTTAGTTAATTCTATTACAAATTTTAAATGATAGAGAAGTTGACTCTGGCTCTTTCATCTAGGATGTTTGTACATGACTGTCGTCTTAAATTCTGATTTCCAGGATGCTTGTCTAGAGTAATCTGTTATTTAAAATAGGTGATAATTCATAACATTTGTTAGTGAATAAAGAAAATGATGAATGGACAACTTATATTAAGACAGTGAACCTGTGCTCCCTTAGGTACTGTACGCCTCGGTATACAGATTTTGAAGATCTTGAACGCAAGTACTGGAAGAATCTCACTTTCAATGCTCCCATTTATGGGGCAGATGTTAATGGCACACTCTATGACAAGGTAAAAGAGGAGTAATGAGACATAATTAATAGCTTCCCTTTCTGTTAATTGGTGTTAACTTGTTTTTTGCATTGATTCAAGATTCATCTAAGTTTTCAGCATCAGTTTTATTGAATTTCCTAGGGTGACCCCTGAAAATTGAAATATGTACATGTAATGTATATATGGATGGAATATCTGAGGCAAAATTCATAAAAATAAAATCATTTGGGTACCTTCAGTGAACCCTCAGTTTTATACAGATATTGGAATATACGTTACTAGCTTGTTTTTTGGTTGTTTTTTTATTGTGCTTAATCTATTTTTAGCATATAGATGAGTGGAATATTGGTCATCTGAATACAATTCTGGATATAGTAGAAAATGAAAGTGGTATTACCATTGAGGGAGTGAATACACCTTATCTCTACTTTGGCATGTGGAAAACATCTTTTGCCTGGCACACGGAGGACATGGACCTGTACAGTATAAATTATCTGCATTTTGGGGAGCCCAAGTCCTGGTGAGATATCCTTTGTGTGTGTATATGTGTGTGTCTGTATCAAGATGTGCATCCATATTTTTTTCCATCCATTTTTAATTGATCATAATTAAGAAGAAGCTGATTTTCTCAGTATAGGAATGATGTGAAGATGGGAAATGATTAAACTTACTTATTATATATCAGCATTATTATATAACATAAGCCTAAAACAGCTTTTTTTGTGTGTGATTATATTTGTAACTAGCTATACCCGGCCACGCGGTTGCTGTGGCCCAGTCTGGTTAAATGGCCAACCAATCTGCACACATACACACAACCTCCGTATAACCCCCAACCTACCTACCTACTGTATTTCTCCCTATCTATCCCTCTATCTACCTACTTACCTATTGTATTCTCCCTATCCATCCCTCTACCTACCTACCTATTGTATTTCTCCCTATCTATCCCTCTACCTACCTACCTACCTACCTACCTACCTACCTACCTACCTACCGTGTTTCTCCCTATCTATCTATCCCCCTACCTACCTATTGTATTTCTCCCTATCTATCCCTGTACCTGCCTACCTATCTACCTACTGTATTTCTTACTCTCTATCTATCCCTCTATTTATCTACCTACCTACTGTATTTCTCCCTCTATCTATCCCTCTACCTACCTACCTACCTACTGTATTTCTCCCTTTCTATCTATCCCTGTACTTACCTACCTACCTACCTACTGTATTTCTCCCACTATCTATCCCTCTACCTACCTACCTACCTACTGTATTCTTCCCTCTCTCCCTCTACCTACCTACCTATTGTATTTATCTCTATATACCTGTACCTATCTACCTGTACCTGCTGTATTCATCCCTCTCGTTTATCCCTCTACGTACCTAACTACCTACTGTATTTCTTCCTCTCTCTATATTCCTCTACCTAAATAAATAGCCCTCCCCTCCCCAGACCACCCCCCCTCAGTCAACCCCCCTCCAGGCCCTCCCTCCCTCCTTTGTGCCTAACACAGTGGTGGGCAAAGTCATTAGTCTCTTTGTCCCTCTGTTCCTCCCTCCTTCTCTGTCTTTCTCTGTCATTCTCTCTGTCTCTCTCTCTGTCTCTCTCCTTCCTTCCCCATCTCTGTCACTCTGTTTGCGTATGATTGCCTGTCTATCTTTCCCTCACTCATTCTCTCTGTGTGTCTGTCTCTCTCCCCTCCCTTTCTCTCTGTCACTGTGTGTGCGCCTGTCGATCTCTCTCATTCATTATCTCTCTGTTCGTCTCTCCCTCCCTCTCTGTCTCTCTGTGTATCAGTCTCCCCCCTCCCCTCTGCAAGCAGCGAAAAGGCCGGCATATCGGGCTGAGGAGTCTAGGGCTGCCTCCTCCCACAGTGAGCGTGGCCGTCCGGGCACCGCATGCTCACCCCCACCAGCCCCGCGCCGCCCCCGAGCCCCGCGACATGCAGCCCCCGCCGCCCGGCAGGCGCACCGCGGGCAGGACAGCCGGCCATGCCCCCACCAGCTCTCTCCAACGGCTCCGGAAAGTGCACCTCGGTGGCCATCGGAGACAGCTAGTGGAGACGTGGCCGGCTGCCCCGCCCGACACGCCCGCCAGGCGACTACCACACGGGGCTCGGACGCTTCTGATCCTGCGTGCGTGTGTGTGTGGAAGAAAGCGGCTGCAGGCAGACAGGGAGGCGCATGTGTTGCTTTCCACGTTGCCCCTGGCAACGTTCCTTCAAGGCGGTTTTCTGCCGTTACGTGTCCATGACGTACAGCCGGATGGGAGGAGTTACACGGAGCTTAAACCGTGTTCAGTGAGTAACGTTTATTTGTGCCTGCCTTGCACATGATACACGTGTGCTAGGCACAAAATGATTTGCTATTCTATTATCCGAAGTGCTTGGCTACATTGTGTGAAAGTTTGGTATAAATCGGTCGGGTACTTTTTGAGATTAGTGGATTCGTACAAACTATTTTACATTTTTATTTATATAGATTTGTTTATGTGCAATCACAGGTACTCTATTCCTCCAGAGCACGGGAAGCGGTTGGAACGTCTTGCTAAAGGTAAACATCCCCCTCTCTCTAAATCTCTCTAAATGTATAGTTCCTAAAGAACAGTAACAAGTGTTTTTTTTAAACTTTTAACTTAATTGTAACCGTAATCTGACTTTACTACAAATAGTCCTGCATTTAGAACCATTCATTTAGTGACTGAAGATCAGTTCTTTCTCTTAACGATTGTTATGGCATACCTGGGGTCGTATAATCAAAATTTGGACACTTGGCACCAGAATATATTTACAAAGTTGCAGCATTACATGATTAGACTTTGAAATTTTTCCAGGGGTCTTTGGACAAGCAAAGTCAAAGGGAAAAGGATATCCAACAAATATAATACTTACTGCATTTCAGGACGTAAGAACTTTCTTAAAGTTCTCTCTACATGTGAAAAAAATAATGGAGACTTTTTTTAAAAGTCATACATCTAATGCTTTATATGTTAAGAAGGAATAAAGAAAGTATACTTCTCTTTTCTCCATTTAGAACTGGAGTTGCCTGTCTGAAAGTTGCCTCTAGGTTTTGTGGTTACTTTATCTATCTTTCATGCATTGTCAAACTATTCAATTCTGCATCCAATGAATGTTGTACAAGCAGTCATTTTCAACAATACTTGCTGAATATCTGTTCCTTAAATAGGGTTCTTTCCTGGAAGTGCTCAGAGTTGTGAAGCTTTCCTCCGTCACAAAATGACCTTGATTTCACCATCAATATTGAAGAAATATGGCATCCCATTTGACAAAGTAAGTAAAAATTGATGGCATTTTAAAGAAATCTAGGAAGGCAGATATTTTTATAAGATTATAGGAACTGAAAATGAAAAGACCAGATTGGAAAACATCCTATATTTTGTTTTCACCTCTCTAACTTTTCAATAAGATCTGAACTGTGGCCTAGAGATGGAGCTCTCACTTCACAATCAGGAGGTTGTGAATTTGATCCTAGGTAGAGGCAGATGTAAGGTCTCCTGCTTGGACAGGGGTTGGACTAGATGACTTGCAAGGTCCCTTCCAACTCTGCTAATCTGTTAAATAGGTGCACACAATAGGGTGGTATCAGTTAGAAAAACCCCTCCTATTTTTACAGATGCTCAAAACATCTTTAGAGAAAGAATCTTGAGTGTGGGGAACACTCTGAAACAGCCAATGAGAACTGAGAATGTGGGAAAGAGAAATAGAATTTTTCTTAAAAAAACAGGAATTGTGTCATTTCTTCTTCACACTGAGAATAGTCCCTGTATATTCTTTTTTCACATAATTTATAGATAATCTGTACATGCTTTCACACTGCTGGATATATTTTCATTAACTAATTCTTAGAAAAAGCTAGAAATATGGACTCTTTCCAGCTTGGTAGTACTGAAAATTATAAAATAATTATCAAATGAATTTTAAAGTTTATATAAACTATAGAAATCCATACTGACTGCTTCTCTTTCAGGTGACTCAGGAAGCAGGTGAATTTATGATAACTTTTCCTTATGGATATCATGCTGGTTTTAATCATGGCTTCAACTGCGCTGAATCTACTAATTTTGCTACACTTCGTTGGATTGAGTATGGAAAGCAGTCTATTTTAGTAAGCATTGTTCCTTATTCCTAAATGTTTTTCAAATAAAATTATAGATTAACATTTATCAATTTAATATTTTTGGTTGATGGAATGCATCCTATTTCTTAACAACTTTTTGCTGCTAAACATGCGCTATGAAGTAGATCTCGCCATTTTAAATTTGGACATCAATAAAAATGTATTAATTCATACAAATAAAGCCTCTAAGACAGTTTAAGGAAAAAGGATTTCAGATGGAGAAATGTAGAACTCTCTGATTAGTTATTAGTTACAGTAGTACTACTGTTTTTGATATAGTTGTCAGGGTGGACATCCATAAATATTTAGTGAAAGATAAAGTAGGCCTGTTTGCACAATTCTCAAGATACTTTTTCCCTGTTAGATATTTAAACAGTGAGGCTTATGAAATGGAAATAGGATAATACTTGTTTAGTTGTCATATTTTTCAGATATGTTGGCTTTCTTATACCCTATTTTTAATGACTCCCTAATATTTTTTCTGTTAACTCATCAGGTTCATGTCTGCTTCAGACATACAGCTGCAACCTCAGTTTTCTAGAGACCACTCTGTCACTGTTGTTTTATTTATTGATAATATTTCAAAGTACTTAGTTCAACAACAAATGCTTTTGTCAGAAAGAAAGCTCACAACAGATAGACATAGATATAGATAGATATAGATATCAAACATATTAAATACCTGTTATTTTGTTCTCCTCTCCCTTTTTCCAGGTAATTACTTTTAGCCGCCAATGTTTGAGATCACCATTCATTCTTACTAGGAAATGGTATGGTGCTCTCATAAGGAGGAATAGTTGCAGAGTGAAGTTAATACTGAATTGAAATGAAAGGATAAGTGGCCTAAGCTGTTTTATTGTTCCATGCAGTGCTCCTGCCGCAAGGACATGGTCAAAATCTCCATGGATGTCTTTGTGAGGAAATACCAGCCTGATCGTTACAAGCTCTGGAAAGCTGGGAAAGATGTGACAGCCATTGATCATACTCTTCCTACACCAGAAGCATCTGAGTTCTTTAAGGGTGAACTTCTTCAACAAGTTAAGAATGAGAAGCAGTGCCCTGAAGAAACTGAAACAGAGGAAGAATGTAAAACAGATGAAGATATGGAGAAAAAAAAGTATGTTTGATTTTTTCATAAATTATGACTTAGCCAGTGTCACTCACTTATTAATAACTCACTTATTAATCAGTTGCATCTATGGAGCTTCTTCGATTGTCCATGTTAAGTGGTTGCAAATTATATTGGGACTTGTTTCTTCTCCCTTTCTCCTTGTTTCGTTTGATAACCAAATTCAGTAAGTTTTAGAAAATGGCTATGTCGTTTTTAGTTGTCTGTAGGCTGTGGAATATGAACAGAAATTAAATTAATAGTTGGAACCAGTCTGTTCACTAAAGAATTAGAGAAAACATTTCAAATAGTTTTTCTGACTTGCCTTAAATTAAATAATATATATTCTTAGATTCTCTTAGAACTGTCTTCTGACCTGTTATAATTTTATATTACATATATTGTGTTCAAAATGTTTATTATCTAATAACAAGTGTGTTTTATTTGGATCGTTGGGTTAAATGTGATTTCTCATAAGAAACCATTTTCACTTATTAATGTGAATAGAAAGCTTGTGTATTCTGGCATCTTTTGACAAATTGATGTGAAATATTTTTTCCAACATGGTAAATGTATCTCTTTTTAGTGCTTTCTCAGGTACTTCAGAAAAGTCATAAAGCCAATTGATATTTCAGAGAAAGAAATCTGATATTAAAGTTGTGTTCTGTTTAAAACATGAGTGTCCAACCTTTTGGCTTGCCTGGGCTGCACTGAATTTACAATCTTGTAGGGCTGCATTGCTAACTGTCTACGATTCCATGTGGTCCATAGGATGTGGGTTGGATGTTCCTGATTTAAAAGATGACATGTTATTTCTTTTTGCAGTGTCCCAAAGCATCGCATTGGAAGCAAGCGGCACCGAGTCTGCTTAGAAGTTCCTCATGAGGTGAGCCAAAGCGAGTCATTTCCCAAGGAGGAGATGGACCCAATACAGTTTGAGATGGAGGAAGCAGCCCCTCCAGTTGGACCTGCTAGAGAGCCTGTACAGCAAGGGGATGAAGGCCTTGCACCACCAGGTAACTTCATGGAGGCTACTGTTCATGGTGGCCTGTCTCATTGGAACTTTACTATAGCCTAGCCATAATGAAATTTGTTTAGTTTTGGCCTAGTTTGTTGTCTGAATGTTGCTAATCTATGTGAGGTTTAGTGTCATGCATGAACCCAACGTATACTTTCAACCGACATAAAAACATTGGAAGCATAACATCAGGTTGAAAACTGATATAATGCCTCATTAGGAATATGAAAGATATGCTCAAGAAATTGTGGCATCTGCAAAGGTCTCAGATGAATTTTTTAGTTATGTTCTTTTGACTTTAGAAATATAAAATAAGAAACTAACAGAATTGTGTCAGTAAAACAGAAGAAATTCAAAAATTGAGAAGTAGCTTCCAATATTGGAGACATTTATCCAAAAATTGCTCAAGGACTCTTATGGAAGCCACAAGACTTTCAGTTATGAAATAAAATATGAAATCATTAGAATATTTTAATTTGTATTTTTTTTAAATTTAGAAATGTGTCTCAGAAAAGGAATACAACACCAAAGAGCAGGATTAGAGCAAATAAGTTAAAATTCTAGAAATTGAGAAAATGCCTAGTTAAGTGAGAAATTAAAGGTATGACATTGTGTTATGTGTTAATGAAGTTCTAGAGGAAATTCAAATTACAGGAGTATTTCTTTTTAAATGCATTAAACTTCTAGCTAGACTGGGTCATTTAATATTTCACATCTTGAAGCCCTAGTTTCAAATTAATTGTTTTCATAAAATACAGCATTTTATTTGGTGGCAGTTACTAAATAGTATTTTGAATGTTGTTTTTGATGCAGAGTATGCAGATTCCTCTGAAGTAAAATTTGAAGAACTGAAAAATGTTAAACTAGATGAGGAAGAAGAGGAGGAGGAGGAAGAGGAGGAGGAGGAAGAGGAGGAACCAGAAGCAGCTGTTCTAGATCTTTCCATTTCACATTCTGTGTCTTCAGTTTTGACCCAATCTACCATGAAACCAAGCCCAGTCTCCAGTTTTCAATCTAGCTCATCTTTTTGTTCTGGCTCTTCGGATTCTGAACCCCCTGATCTTTCCAGGCAGTTGGTTGAGCAAGCTGAGGTGCTCACAGTTCATAGTTACGCTAAGGAAGAGGTGAATGTCATGGAGATTGAACACCCTCCCAGGAAGAAAACCAGTTCCACAGCTCGTGTGGATGAACAGGAGCTTGCAAAAGTAAGATTACATCAGAGGGTATACTTACAATATATATATACATATAGCATATGTAGGATGAGTTTTCAATAGATACTTATCCTGAAATATTGTAATTTCTAATCTTCTGATTTTCACTTTCTGACAACCTTATCAGCTGATGTGCAATTTGCAAAGAATATTTGCTACGTTAGGTGCCA
Source organism: Rhabdophis nuchalis (assembly GCA_039707465.1). Lineage (NCBI taxonomy): Eukaryota > Metazoa > Chordata > Lepidosauria > Squamata > Natricidae > Rhabdophis > Rhabdophis nuchalis. Next base: position 62,474,860 of record CM077644.1, read on the forward strand.
AGTAAATCTATTGTCAATGTAGTTCTGCATTCTCAAATACACTATTTTATCCATAATACATGTCTTGCATACCCTGAAGCTTAAGCAGTGCAGAATGTACAAGTGATTTTTCAGTTTTTGAATTCATCCAGTAGTACTATACAGTACTACTATAAAGTTGTGGTTATTGTTTTTATTTATATATTTATTTGTATCCCGTTTTTATTATTTTTACAAATAAAATAACTCAAGGCAGCAAATATACCTAGCATTCCATCCTCCTCCTATTTATTACACAATAACAACCCTGTGAGGTGAGTTGGACTGAGAAAGATTGACTAGCCCAACAACATCTAGCTGGCTTTTATGGCTAAGGTGGGACTTGAACTCATGGTCTCCTGTTGCCTTAACCACTAGACCAAGCTGTCTGTCTGACCCTGTCTTGATTTCTGCAGATGGCAAAGGATTACATCAGTTCTGTAAAGGATCGTAAGCAATCAAAAGGCCGTCGTCAGCCCTTGACCAAACTCCCACGTCATCACCCACTCTTGGTTAAAGACGGCCTTAGTGATGATGGTAATTTCTAAATTTCTTCCTCTTTTTTTGTAATAGAGGTGTTTGCCCAATAGTGATACTGAATTACAACTAGTACTTGACTTACCACTGAAAACCTCTGTTGCTAAGCAACACAATTGTACGTTTTGCCCCATTTTATGGCCTCTCTTGCCACAGCTGTTAAGTAAATAACTGCAGGTATTAAGTTAGTAACACAGTTGTTAAGTGAATCAGTATTTAATTGTCAGAAGGTTGCAAATGATGATCACATGACTCTGTGACATGGCAACCATCATAAATACATGCCCCTTGTGACTATGGGGAATGCTGCAATGGTTGTAAGTGTGAAAACTGGTCACAAGTCCCTTTTTTCAGGGCTGTTGTAGCTTTCAATGGTCACTGAATGAATGGTTGTAAGTCAAAGACTGCCTGTAGCAATAAGCATCTTTGGATGGTCTAAACTCACCCTTTACATCTTTAAAGCAATCTCTTGCACAACATATACTTCAATATATTAATGACAATCTTATTCACAATTTTTGAAGGCTTTATCCTTGGTAGTTTGAACTTGATATACTTTGATGCTGAATTTTCAGCTACCAAGTTAGGATCCAATACAGCACTTTGATCTCTAAGGCAAAAGAAAGAGAGTACATATTTCAAACGTAATTTTATAATTATGAGATTGTGTATTATTTCCAAATTAATGGTCTCACAAATTGTATGTGCTTAGCAGCCATGTGCGGAGCTGAACCTTTGTGCACTGTAAAAGGCAGCATTTTTAAAGGTTGCTAATAGAGACATAGAGAGCATTGGCAGGCACGGCTGAAAAGTGTAACATTATTACCTTTCCAATAGTTTAAATCTGTTATTCACTTGACAGCCTTCAGAAAAGGGGAAATGGTTTATCTAAATTTTGATTGATTGTGTGATTCTTACTGCAGAAATGTCAGAGCAGTTGACACCTGAAGAAGAAACTGAAGAGATGGAAGAATGGGCCAAGCCTCTCAGCCAACTGTGGCAGAATCGTCCTCCAAACTTCGAAGCAGAAAAGGAGTATAATACTGCCATGGCTCAGCAGGCTCCCTATTGTGCAGTGTGCATGCTCTTCCAAACCTACCAGGTAAACAGATTATTATTTTTCCTGGCCTGTTTAGTACAGAAGCATCAATAGAATGTGATTTGTGTAAGTATTGAAAGCACTTACACAACAATAATGTGATTTCATTTTTAAGACTGATTATTGTTAGAATGATCCTGCTTCCAATGTTTCCATAGTAAATAAGACAGATTTTCTACAGCGTCTTTCATATTACCCTAACAAATGCATGCTTTCTTAAAAAATAAATCATACATATTCTAGTGCCTGATTACGGAAGCTAAGCAAGATTAAGCCTGGTCAATACATGCATGGGAAACTGACTGGTAATATGGATGCTGCGTGCCATAGTAGTCTTCACATTCATCTCATGATGGGAAAGGCCTTTTGAGAGTCTGTATGGCATGGTAGTTAAGGTGTGAATAATTTTTCAAAAATATTTACTGTTCCATTTTTTCCTCACTAAACAATGCTGCACAGAAACTTTTAGTGTGGTATTTTAACCCCTTGTTTAAAACATTTAAGGAATTTATAATTTATTTTTTGGTTCTTCAGTAGAACAAGGAAGTCTTAAAACAAACGAATTGTTGAATTGATGAATTGTTATTTTAGGAATAACATATTTAAAATTTAAAAATAAAATCTTAGAGTCATATTTGCAGAAATGTGCCTGAGATGAACATAGTGTATAATTTATTTTTGAAGATTTGGACTATTTTATATCAATTTTGTCAAATATATTTTTCCTTTATTCTGATATGGAAAAAGAATCTATTGATTATTTGTTTGGCAGAAATATTTATCTCTTTGGAAAGAAAAATATCAAACTTAATTCAGAATCATTGTAGCTAAAACATAACATAGTGAAATAATATTTATTTCAATTGTTTCAGTATGCAAACAAAAATGGAGTGCTTTTCTGATCATATATTTATTTTTATTTCATCAGTGTTCTTTTCTAAAATGTGTAATTTCTCATTGGCAGGCAGATTGTGGAAGTCAGAGCTTACAGGCAGTTCCAAATGCTGCTAATGGAAAGATAAGAACTAAGCCCCTCATCCCTGAGATGTGTTTTACTACCACTGGTTGTAGCACAGATGTCAGCCTCTCTACCCCATATCTGGAGGAAGATGGCACCAGTATTCTGATCACATGCAAGCACTGTCAGGTCCGGGTCCATGCCAGTGAGTACTATATAACTTAGGTCTGATTGTCTATTGATACCCAAAATAAAATATTATTATTTACCCCTCCATTTTCTCATAGTTTATAGATAAGCAATGTAAATATGAGCAGCTTATCACTGCTTATTTTTACCTGTAAGAGCACAGAAGAAAGTCAAGGAATTGCACTTTAATGCCCACCAGATTCATATGAACAAAATGATCTGAAAATACCATGGGTGAAGACTACAATTAAAGTGCAATAAACACAAAATATATCCTTCCAGATACAATGGTCCTTCGGTACTCAAGGTTAATTGATTTCGGGAGGCATGTTGTTGTTAGTTGCAAAGTCGTGTCTGATCTATCGCGACCCCAAGGACAATGTTCCTCAAGGACTTCCTGTCCTCTACCATCCTCCAGAGTCCATTTAAGCTCACACCTATTGCTTCAGTGATTCCATCCAGCCACCTCATTCTCTGTCGTCCCCTTCTTCTTTTGCCCTCAATCTTTCCCAGCATTAGGCTCTTCTCCAGTGAGTCCTTCCTTCTCAATAGGTGGCCAAAGTATTTGAGTTTCATCTTCAGGATCTGGCCTTCTAAAGAACAGTCAGAGTTGATCTCCTCTAGGACTGACTGGTTTGATCTCCTTGCAGTCCAAGAGATTTGCAGGAGTCTTTTCTATCACCATAGAGTACCAAAAGTGATGAGTATCAAATTTTACCCATAAGAAATAACGTAGTGAGTTACAAGGCGACACCGACAAGTTCTAGCTTCTGTGTTGAGTTTTGGGACAACATTTTGTTGAGTACCAAATTCGATGAGTTCCAAAGCATTCAAAGCAGTTGAATATCAAGGTACCATTGTACTTTTCATGCTATGTGAAGATTTATTTATTTATTTATTTAATTTTTATACCGCCCTTCTCCCTTCCAGGACTCAGAGCGGTGTACAGGCAGCAATAAAAATCAGTGGTATAAAATATAAAATACATAAAATACGTTTAAAAATATATTAAATGGTTGGCCTGTTCTAAAACCTTAATAAAACCCTACTAAAAACCATTTAAAAACTACGCCAGGCCGGCCGCACGAAATAAATAGGTCTTCAAGGCCCGACGGAAGAGGCGCAGGTCCGTGGTCGTGCGTAGGTCGGTGGGTAGGTCATTCCAGGGGGCAGGAGCCGCCACAGAGAAGGCTCTCCCCTTAGGGGTCGCCAGCCGACATTGCCTGGCCGACGGCACCCTGAGGAGGCCCTCTCTGTGGGAGCGAACTGGTCGGTGGGAGGTATTTGGTAGCAGGAGGCGGTCTTGCAGGTAACCAGGTCCCTTGCCATGGAGCGCTTTAAAGGTAGTTACTAGTACCTTGAAACGCACCCAGAAAACCACAGGCAGCCAGTGCAGCTCACGCAGGAGAGGCGTCACATGGGAGCATCTAGGAGCTCCCAGGATCCCCCGCGCGGCCGCATTCTAAACTAACTGGAGCCTCTGGGTGCACTTCAAGGGAAGCCCCCTGTAGAGAGCGTTGCAGTAGTCCAGGCGGGAGATGACGAGGGCTTGAGTGACTGTGCGTAAAGTGCCACAATCCAGAAAGGGACGCAACTGGTGTATCAGGCGGATCTGATAAAAAGCCCCCCTGGCCACGGCTGTCATATGATCTTCTAGAGACAGCTGAGAGTCCAGGAGAACGCCTAAGTTGCGAGCCCTCTCTGTGGGGGCCAATGACTCGCCCCCAATAGCCAGAGCTGGCACCAACTGGCTATATCGTGATGCCGGAAGCCACAGCCACTCGGTCTTGGATGGGTTGAGTCGGAGCCTGTTTCTCCCCATCCAGACTTGCACGGCCTCCAGACACCAGGACATCACTTCCACGGCATCGTTGGGGTGGTCCGGGGTAGAGATGTACAGCTGAGTATCGTCAGCGTACTGGTGGAATTCTACCCTGAAACCACGGATGATCTCACTCAACGGCTTCATATAAATGTTGAACAGGAGAGGCGAGAGGACCGACCCCTGTGGTACCCCACAAGTGAGGCACGTCGACCTCTGCCCTCCTGCCAACACAAATTGCGACCGGTCGGAGAGGTAGGAGGAGAACCACCGTAAAACGGTGCCCCCCAGCCCCTCCAGCCGGCGCAGCATGATACCATGGTCGATGGTATCGAAAGCCACTGAGAGGTCTAACAGGACCAGGATAGAGGAACAACCCCTATCCCGAGCCCTCCAGAGATCATCCACCAACGCGACCAATGCCGTCTCTGTGCTGTGCCGAGGCCGGAAACTGTCTATCTGGCGCAGGTCAGATAGACAGTTTCCTCCAGGTGCTGAGGGAGTTGTCGCGCCACTACACTCTCAACAACCTTCACAAGGAAGCGAAGGTTGGAGACTGGACGGTAGTTGGTCAACAGAGCCGGGTCCAGGGAAGGCTTCTTGAGAAGGGGCCTCACCACCGCCTCTTTCAAGGCGACCGGCAGAAACCCCTCACTCAAAGAAGCATTGACAATTCCCTGGAGCTAGCCTCGTGTAACCTCCTGGGAGGCCAGTAGCAACCAGGAGGGACACGGGTCCAATAAACATGCGGTGGCGTTCAGCTGCCCCAGCATCCTGTCCATGTCCTCAGGAGTCACAGGATCGAACGCTTCCCAGATAACAGACTCAAGACCTGCCTCCGTCAGCCCATCTGAACTAGTCCAATCGGAGGCCAACCCATCCCGGATCTGATCAATTTTATCATGCAGATAACACCCAAATTCCTCCGCACGACCCTGCAAGGGGGCATCCCGCACCCTCTGGTGAAGAAGAGAGCGGGTCACCCTAAACAGGGCGGCAGGGCGGTTATCTGCAGACGCGATAAGAGCGGAGAAATAATTACATTTTGCCGCTTTTATCGCCACTAGGTAGGTCTTCAAATGCGACCTTACCAGTGTCCGGTCAGATTCAGAGCGGGTGGCCCTCCAACCGCTCTCTAAGCATCTCTTCCAACGCTTCATCACTCTTAGCTCCTCAGAGAACCAGGGAACCAAGGTGGTTTGGCACCGGGTGAGAGGCCGCAAAGGCACAACCCGGTCCAGGGCCCCCATGGCCGTATTATTCCAAGCGGCCACTAGGTCCTCAGTCGAGTCGCGGGTCAGGGTCTCAGTATTGGCCCAAGCTCCATCTGGAACCTCTCAGGGTCCATCAGGCGCCTCGGGCGGAACCAAGATTAAGATACTGCCTCTGGAAAACTAGCCAACAATATGAGAATTCAAAGGGAAAAATCCCAGTTACTAAGTAGGTTGGATGTGTTTCTTAATGCTTTGGATATCACTAATACTTTAAAGCAGTAAAAAAAAAACCCTCATAAGGTACTGTGATAGTTAATGTCTGGAGTTCATTCAAAATTCATTGAATTGACAAGGCCCAGAGATAGATTTGACAAATCATGACCATTTTATGGCTTCAGTAAATAGTAAAGAAACATAGGTTTGAAATTTATATTTTTAAATGAGAGATCAGATTATGGATTTTTTGTTAATGTGTTTCAAGTAGGTCTTCCAAGATTAGTCAAACTTATTTTGGGATATAAATCCATTATTAATATTCGTTAAAGTAAGAAGGAATATGAAACATTGCTGATTTTTATTGCTTAGCCTACAAACCTTCTTCTTTTTTAATGTAGGTTGTTATGGTGTATCCCCTGAGAAGGCAACTGAGGACTGGAAATGCTCTCGATGCAAAGCCGATGCTTTAGAAGAGGTCTGCCAAAATTATTTTGTGTTCATGCATGAGCCTTAGTTTGGTGACATTAGAAAGTTTGCAGTTTTGAGATAGTTATTGAAATAGATTTGCTTGTATAAAAAAAGATTCATTGAAATGTAAAGAAGATTAGTTTCTGATAGGACTTTACTTCATGGAATATTTTAAATGAATAGTTTGGTTGATTCAGTATCATCCATTATTAAATGTATTCATCAGTATTCCAGAATCTAGTCCTGGGGTACCAAAACATCTTCTTCAAGCTGGCTTAATTAGCAATCCCTACTGGAGGCAGCTTCCCTGAATCTCTTCTGAATCAAACATTTACGCAGATATTGAGATTACTTTTTAAATTTTTAAAATGTTTATCATTGTTTTAGAAACTTGGTTTAGGGAACTGAATACTGCTAGAAGATGATGTTTTCCAGGCTTATTTGACTCATACGTTGCAGACATATTGATGTGCAACTCTGCTGTCATGCATGTCTGGTGAAGTATCATCTTGCCAGATAGGATAGAATAGGCTTTTCAACAAATACCTAAGCATCACTTCCACATAGGTATGGATAGTTTTCTGCCATGTGTGTTCCTAACAGGCCTTAATAAAATGCATTCTACCTAGCACTAGCCTTTCGTTTCCTATAGAGCTAGCTTAGTTTCTTCTGTGAGATCTTCTATAAGACAAAAACAATTAATGCCCCAAATAATTATTTAACTTGTATAGTTCTCATTGCAGAATATGTATTTCAGAAAAATTGTATAAAATGTAGGGCTATAATAGTACAGTACTAATTGCTGTGATTTCAACAACATGAAAGCCAGCTTGGTCTAGTGGTTAAGGCACCAAGCTGGAAAGAGGAGACCATGAATTCTAGTCCCAGCTTAGCCATGAAAGCCATTTGGATCACTTTGGGCCAGTCACTTTCCCTCTTATTTTCTTGTTGGGAAAATAAGAGAAGGAAGTGTGTTGGATATGTCTGCTGCCTTGAGTAAAAATACATAAAAATAATAAAAGCAGGATATAAATAAATGCAACAAAATAAATGTGATTTTCTTTTGTCCGTCAGGATTGCTGCTTATGCTCACTTCGGGGAGGTGCACTTCAGAAAGCCAATGACAACAAGTGAGTTTTATTAAGCATGGAAGATCCTTGGACTAATAGATATGTATTAATTCTGTTAAACAATAAATTAGTGATGTTTCCCTGATCTGATGTAATGCTAGTTGAAGCTATGGTTGTGCAAAGTACTGTATTCATCACTTATTTGTGTTTTGCAAAACCTATTGCTGCAAGCAAAAATCCCCTTCTCAGATACTTAAAGCAACCACATTCTATGAAGTTTTCATAAACTGCTGCAAAGATTGTCGATGCATACATATGTATCATGCAAAGACAGCCACATTGCCAATAGTCTATTATTTCTTCATGCATACAGAAGAGAGAACCTTGGAAGCAGCCATGAGCCTTCCAGAGTATGTGGCTGTTTTTGTAGTGAATGTTTTTGCAAAGTACTTTTTTCAAATACATTATGCAGCTGTATTGAGAGTAGAGAAGATCATATTGTTCATAAGATTACTATTTTTACACTATGTTTGTTTTTGAGCTGCTTTGATTATCCATATCCCACAGCCAATTTTAAACAAACATTTACTAAATACTTAAATAAACTTCTGGTTTTTCTCAGGTGGGTTCATGTTATGTGCGCTGTGGCAGTTCTGGAGGCCAAATTTATAAACATTGCTCAGCGTAGTCCAGTTGATGTCAGCAAAATTCCACTGCAACGCTTCCGACTGGTAAGAAAATAAACAGTAGCTTGAATTGATTAATACATGCTCAGTCTATGCTTTTATGAGATTCTTAAATCAGAATCCTGAAAACATAGGGAAAAAATCTTTTTCAGAATACATAATTTGTGATAATGCAAGTGGTGGGACTTTGGATGATTGTACATAGCGTTTATCAACTTGTTCCCATTCAAAAGTATTGAACAAAACTACTATTATTTTAAGACTTGCCCGGGGGCGGGGAGGAAAGATCATGGTAGCCAAAAATTATGGAAGTTGGAGCCCAGCATATTTGGAAGGTGACAGATTCCAGGAAGTTGTTTTATGCAGTATAATAAAGAGTGTAACGTAGCAATCACTTGTAGAATTGAGTTGTTTGTTAATGATGTAGGGCGCATAGCTTACACGTGTGCTGTCTGCACAAAAGTCCAGTGTTATCACAATGCATGACTCTATTATGCATGGGAAAAGTAGTCATAGGGTGAGACTTCACCCTAAGCAACTTCTTTCATATAGATGTTAAATAACACAAGGGATACGACCAAGTGTATCCTATTATATAAAGGAAGATGAAAATGCAAAAACATTCAGGGCCTTGATTTTACCCAATGTTTGCTGTAATATACTATTGTTCTGACCCAGCTCCCCCAAACATGACAAACCCTCTGATGTGAACGTAAAAGATTCCTTTATTAGGAATGGCGGCAGCCCCAGCACCTATTCATCTCTGTCCCCTGCCTTTATCCCCAGAGCTAGGGTGGGGCCAACTCAGCAGTGGTGGTTCTTCCTTCCCCAGGATCGACTCATGGCTTTCCACTGCTCTCCCCTTCTCTGCCTTCCGTGCAGCCGCGCGTATGTACAAAAAGAAGCATACAGAGACTTTTAATCAATAGTCACATATTTTAGCATATAAATAGAGACAAGACAATCCCTACAAGAATCTACAGGGAGATAGATTTACTGCAACGCTCTGTACATGGGGCTCCCCTTGAGGTGCACTCGAAAGCTACAGTTAGTACAGAATGCGGCCGCGCGCGTGATAATGGGTGCCTCAAGGCAAACCCACGTAACACCTCTCCTGGGCGAGCTGCACTGGCTGCCTGTGGCATTTCGAGTGCGCTTCAAGGTGTTGACGACCATCTTTAAATCGCTCCATGGCTCGGGGCCTAGCTATATACGAGACCGCCTCCTGCCCCATACATCCCTTCGTCCGATCCGCTCCCACAGAGAGGGCCTTCTCCGGGTGCCGTCGGCGGGGCAATGCCGGTTGGCGACACCCAGGGGAAGGGCCTTCTCTGTGGCGGGCCCGGCCCTCTGAAACGACCTACCCCCCGACCTTCGCACTATCTCGGACCTCCGCCTCTTCTGCCAACGTCTTAAGACGTATTTATTTCAGCAAGCCGGCCTAGGATAGCCCCCGTTTCTGACTTTTTTAAAAAACAAAAACAAATTATAATTTGCTAATGGTTTTTAACATGGGTTTTAGCACGGGTCAATTAATTTAATTCATTTTAACTGATATTTATTGTATTTTGGGGTTTTTAATAATGCCTGTGCGCCGCCCTGGGTCCTAACAAGGAGAAGGGCGGGGTATAAATTTAATAAAATAAAATAAAAATAAATAAAATAAATAGAGAGATAAAGAGATAGATAGATAGAGAGAGATATAGATATAGATATAGATATCGATAGTATATTTGTGTGATAATTAAATCATGTATTTCTTCTTCTACATAAGATTGTACAGTAGTATTAATTTTAAAGAAAATGCCTGGCCATTAAAGCAGATTGCAAGTGCCATTGAAATACACATGGAATGCAGGTTTGTCTGAAAATAAAAATTCACGCTGTAGTTCCATGATTTCAATACCTGATAACAAATCTACATCTGAATTTGATAGGCTCGTGTGTGGTCTAAGCATCTGGTTCCTTTGGAACTTCACCTTGATTGAAGTGCTGGATTTGTCTCTTCACAGAAATGTGTCTTCTGCAAGAAGAGGCGAAAGAGGATAGCTGGTTGTTGCGTGCAGTGCTCTCATGGCCGCTGTCCTACATCTTTCCACGTCAGCTGCGCTCAAGCAGCTGGAGTCATGATGCAGCCAGACGACTGGCCGTTTGTGGTCTTCATTACCTGCTTTCGACATAAAATTCCATCTCAAGCAGAGGTAAATAATAGAGACTTAATATTTGGTTCAGCTTAACTTAACATTTGTACTTGACGCATTACTTTTGAACATCTTAACCAGTTTGGAAAGGCAGTAATAAAAGTGTTCTGGAGGCCCACACATACACACCATATTATGGAAATGCTTGTTTTGTCCTTCATTTTAAAATGTTTATCTGCTCAAAGCAACTGCTAGTTTTGTTGCTTTTGTTAATATTACTGAACCTTCTATTTATACCTTCATTAAAAGTTGATGGTATAAATAGTTTGCATCAGCCATAAAAATATAAAGACATAATAAAAAACTTAAATTAAAAAAGATTTTCAAAAGAGATGTAAAAATAAGCTTTCTGTGCTTTTCAGATAATGCATAGGAAACACTTGTATTTTATGCAACTTTCCACAACCTTCAAAGTATTTCATGTAGTTAAACCATTGAGTTTTATCTTTTGAATATAACATTGATTATAGCTACTTTATTCCTTCAGCGAGCTAAGGCTGGTCTACAGGATCTTGCTGTGGGACAGCCTGTGATAAGCAAGCACAAGAATGGACGCTTCTATCAATGTGAAGTGATCAATCTGACGAAGGAAACATTTTATGAGGTCAACTTTGATGATGGCTCCTTCAGTGATAACCTATATCCAGAAGATATTGTGGTATGCTTTGCAGTAAAAAAAATATTGCACCAAAAATATACAGTCCTGAGAAACATATAATCTCAAATTGCTGAAGTGGGTCAAATCTCTAAAGCATCCGGACAATACTTTTGAGCTACATAATGCAAAGCTAAATATAGCCTAGATTATTTGACTCCTAAATTAGAAATCTCTTCCTTTTCTCCTTCCCTCTCTTTAGTACCTTTTAGAATCTTTTGCTAGAGAAAAAAATAATTCCAGATGAAGATTCTATTCTATTATCAGATTTTTACTTGTTTTATGTTCATATAGATATCTGTATAACAAATGAATAGTTGTAGAACAAGGTTAGTTTTGTACATCTTGTAATCTGTTCATGGCAGGAATATTCTGATTATAAGATTAAGCACATTGCAACTACCTCCTGATGTTAACAGTATTGTACTTAGACACTTTCCTGCTCTCCTCATTGGCATGTATCAGTTCAATTGTCAAGCTTCTCCAGGGTCCATTATTTTAGGCAATATTTCTTCTGTTTGCTATTCAGTAGATGATTATATTTCTCAAACTTTCTCCAACATGGACAGAGTCGAGATTGCCTCCAGCTTGGTCCTCCACCTCCAGGAGAAGTTGTTCAAGTTAGATGGACTGATGGACAGGTTTATGGAGCTACATTTGTGGCTTCTCATGTCATCCAGATGTACCAGGTGAGTGAGAGGAATGGGACCGATCTTCTCATTTTTTCTCTTTTTTTTTTTTTACCTCTCTGCTATTGTTAATTTGGAAATTCTGAAATCTCTGAAGATTGTATTCTGTCCGGCCACGAGCAAAATAACATGTAATTGACTGTTCCAAAATATACATTGATTGATATATTAACATTTGTCTAAAGAGGTATTAATTCTCATGCATTGTAATTGTGGCTATATACTGTAAACTAGTTTCTAGATACTCTCTTGTTATTAGCAGCTGGTCTGCCAACTCCTTCATGATGAGTACATGAAAATGTATGCCAGTTGGCTGGGATCCTGCTCCATAAAAACATTCTGTACTGAATTGCATGACACAGAAATAGCAATTAATGCTTATCTTCATCTGACAGCCACCTGATTGTTCTAATTCTAGGTGGAGTTTGAAGACGGATCCCAACTGATGGCCAAAAGGGATGATGTGTATACACTTGATGAAGAACTTCCTAAAAGAGTCAAGTCAAGGCTGGTAAGTCAAACAGCGATAGATTCTGATAATGTGAAATTCTTCTCACACAAGAGAGCATCAGTTCCCACATAGGGAACATTTCTTCTGTCACTGGGACACTTCCAGATGCTTCAAGGATGTTCCGTTTCCGGTCTTCAGAGGCAACGGACGGAGTTCGCGCTCCGCCCGCCGCTTGCTCTCCTGGTGGGCCCCCCCGGGGGCACAGGCAGCTCTGTAGGAGTTTCCTACCACAGGGGCGGCTGGCCGGCGACCCCCCCAGTTTGGTGGCGACCGGTGGGGGGTGGTCCCAGCTTCGCCCTAGGAGTCGGGAAGCCGATGCGGGGAGGCTTCGGTCTTTTCGTCGATGAATTCTCGGAACAAACTGCAACAATAAAAAGTTAGCTGGAATGTCGGGGGCAGCGGTTGCCTTTCAATCTTCTATCTCCAAACGACAGACAAGCAGGAATGTGAGTCTTGGTGTTCATTTGATCTTAAATGGGAAATGGAGGGGGGTGTTTGTTTGATAGAACCCCCTCTCGGAAGAAAAGCGGCGTTTAAAAAGAGAAGCTATCTCCAGAAATGGAGAGAGGCTTGGGAATGACTTACCATCTAAGCAACAATTGAAAAGTATATTAATTTATGTGTTTAATTGTAACAACTTGTGAGGCAACCTTCTAACAAGAGAGGATTGGAACCTTCACTTTTCTTCCCACCAGAAGGAGGGGCGGATGGGCTCTCCCTTGTCCTCCGCTGGAAAGTTTTAACTGTTAAAGAATTTTCTCTTCTGTGATTAAACTATGAGACTTTAAAATTCACATCGAGGCTTCTCCCCTGGGAATCTTCGGGATCTCTACTGAATGGACAATTGGATTGGCAAGAAAGATTGCTCTTGGCTCCCTTAATCTGTTCTAAGACTAAACTTTCATCTGAACTGCCTCAGACTGTACTGGCTACCTGCCCTTCTGACGCCATCTTTTCTTTTGTTAAGAACAATGACTTCCAAAAAGCCACCACCTGGGAAAGCACACTCTGCCCCCTCCTCTACCCGATCCAGCCCAACCATACAGCCAAAGATTACTTCACTATTACAGGCTGCGGGTGAGACCACACAGGACTTATCGGTCAATGAGATGTTTCAAGAAATGATGAAGAACAACGAAAAAATAATGGAAAATGTAAATGAAATGCGAAAGGAACTGATAAATTTAAAATTAGAATTATCGGAAATACAACAAAATACAAAGGATAACAAACAAAGAATAGAGGTGTTGGAGGGAGGGGTGGCTGGGATGGGAAATGAGGTAAAGGGAATACAAAAAGAAAGTTCGGAATTAGGGAATTATATTTCAAAATTGGAGTTTGAAAGAATGTCACTTTTTCTTAGATTTCAAAACATACCAGAGTCAGATGCAGAAGATTTGAAAGATATTATGATTACAATATTAGCGGATTATCTTCAAAAAAATAAAGAACAAATTGCATGGGATATTGATCTGGTTTATAGAATCAATTCGGCATATGCAAGGACACATAATGTCCCAAGAGAAGTCCATGTAAAAATTTTAAGGAAGTCCACGAGGGAGGAGATTCTGAGAGCCCAAAGGGGAGGGCCTTTGAAATACCAAGACAATGAGATAATCATTTTGAAGCAAATCCCAAAGAAAATTAGAGACATGAGAAGGAATTATTCCTTCCTATCTAAGAAACTATTTAAAAAAGGAAAATTGTGAAGTATCATTATCACCTATAGTCCAGTTTTCTCCATTGTCCTTTTAACATTTCTTGTCTTTACTTGATTTGCAGTCTGTTGCCTCTGACATGCGCTTCACAGAGATCTTCACAGAGAAAGAAGTCAAACAAGAGAGAAAAAGACAGAGGGTGATCAACTCGCGTTATCGTGAGGATTACATCGAGCCTGCACTGTACCGGGCCATTATGGAGTAATAGCTTGCAGCAGGATTGCAGTGACCACCCCACGATGGATCCTAGCACTCCAGCACAGCAGAAGCCAAACAGTCTTCATATCCCCCTTTTTTAAAAAAAAAAGAAATGAGATAAGCTTATCTGACTCTCTGTAGCACCTTGAAGGTATGGATTTGGCTTTACCGGCAAACTCCAAGGCTATCATTCGGGAGCTCATCTTTGAGTTTGTGAAGCATTCGGTTCATACCAACTTCAATGTCTTCGCCGTTAGCTGTGAGTTTCTTCATTCAATACAAACTGTTCTTTGCCAGAAGGATAATTTTCCATTACCATCCAAGGAGTAGCCCAGACAGTCGCAGTGCTAAAAATGACTTTCCCCTTTTTTCCTGGATTAAATGTCTATTTCTGGGGGGAAATTCTGAGCTCATCCTGCCTGCACAAAGCTGGTGATGTTACTGGTGCTTGACAATGAATTCCTTTTTATATTTATAACCCTGTTTTTTGTCATGAGCACGCTTCTTCTGGGTTTTTTTTAAGCATCACCTCTCTGAGAACAGAAGTGAGAACAGAAGTGAGCTGAAGAATGGAGAGTAAAATTGATTAACTCTCTTTATTCCCAACTTCTTGAACCTTTGAAGCCTTTGTCCCTATTTTATATGCAGAGACTTATTTACTCACATGTTTTATTGTTATAGTTTGTGCCTATGTAATAGGAAAAGGTTTTGAGCCATTCAGCGCTGTGCATTCCTCAGGCAAGAGAATCCTGGGAAATATCCTCGATTAAGGCAATAAGGACTACAAGGATTCCCATTCCTGTTTGGCTTGGAATGGCCACCAGTTGGGCCCAGGTTTGCAACAAGATTGCCTGGGGAAATTAGCATTCTTTCATCTCACTGGCAGTGACCCCAAGTTGTGGGGTATTTGAATCCAGTTTGAATATTCATTAAATTATGTCAGAGGTCAGCATTATTGGTATTTCTGTTTGGAAGCTTTGCACTGTTTTTGCCCAAACCTATACAGGTAAGACTAATGGAAGGGCTCATGTATATTTAGATTTATCTTTTGTGGGACAGAGAAAAGGAAGCTGAAGGTACATTTTCAAGAGGTGTCTCATTTCTTTGCTGTGCAGTCATTGGGGGCAGTTTTCATCCAGATATATTGCAAGAAAAGAAAAGCTACTTGCCAGGTTATAAACATGCCCTTGTAGTCTGTGTCTATAGTACCTGGAACATGCCCATATCATCTAATCTTGGAAAATAAATGTTCTCATGTTTACTACAATAGAGGTTCCAGGGAAGACTAGTAATACTATAATACTGTACTGTATTTATACAGTGCAGTATTCCTTCCCTTTATTTATCTGTTTATCCTGCTGCATAAAGTTCACACAACGTATAGGTAGTCCTATATTTACATCCATTCATTTAAAAGTGGTTAAGAGTTATGACAGCCTCAGAAAAAGTGACTTGCAAACTCCTCAAAGATACAACTGTTGCATACCCCCTCAGTCAGGTGATCACAATTCAAGCACTTGACAGTCGACTCACATGTGGGATGCAGTTTGCAGCATCTTGCAGTCACAGGAAGGTTGTGATTTGTGATTTTCCAACAAGCCAAGTCAAATGGAACCAGGTTCACTTAACTGTGATTCGTTTAATGATCACATATTTCATTTAATGACCATGGTAAAAATGGTTGTAAAATAGGTCCAGTCACATGATTCGTTTTATGACTGCACCAACTTACAACAGAAATTCCAGTCCTAATTTTGTAAGTTGAGGACTACCTATAGAAGCAAACTTCTTCAAAGTTCAAGTGAACAAAATCTCAAAGCCTTTTCCGACTCTCTCCTACCTTTATTAATTAGGACCCTGAATGCATTTTGGAAGAAATCTAGAAGTGGAGAGATGTACATTTCAGTGTACAGTATTGATCTGTAATACTTCTGTATTACTTTAGAATTTAAATCTGTATTATTATAGAGATTGGCTCTCTTTATAAGCACAATATATAAATATAAATATGTACAAAGGAGCAACTTTTGAAATATTTGCAATTGGACACTGCCTCTCAATTTGGAAGTTAAATTGGCAATTATATAGTACATGAGAATATCTTACTGCTCCCAGTTGCTGCCTTCTAAAAAGTGTCATGTCTCCAGTCTCCTTGAATAGATGCCTTGCTAGTATTTATTTAAATGATTTGTGCCCAGCAAGATGGGCAGCCTTTTCTTTTTGCCCCCTGTGTATTAAGCAAAAGTCATTCTGGGCAATATATTCTCTATGTCAGTATTCTTTTGATTCCCCAGGAATGTTTTTAGTACAAAGCAGACATCCCCCCTCTCTTTTTTGCCTCTTAACCTGGAGGTTTGCTGCTGTCCCAGGTATAATAGGCTTTTCTGTATCAATATTAAAACTGAATCATGATGCCAAAGGTTCATTCAGCAGGCATAGGGGCTTTTCCTTTTCTGCTTTTAGATTGAAAATAAACTACAGATGATATGTATCAATGGATTTTAAAAATATTTTTGAACTGGAGCTTGAACTGTTCAAATCTTCCTGAATTTTAAAAAATGAATTCACATCATCATTAAATATTTCTGAATATATCTACAAATTGGTTTAACTCATTTCAAAATCTAGAAGATGATTTTGCAGGATTTGTATACATGATTTTAATAAGTCTGTTTATAATTGAGCAGGCAGTAAGAATTCTAAGAGCCCTTTTAATCATTATATCCTATTTTATTCTTACAAATGTGTCTTGCTCTCATCCAGTCAAACTGCAATTGTTTTATCTGAAATCATTGTAATGAAATTGTTGATTAATTTTATAAGTTTGACATATAATTGGGATAAACTTCCTATTGATGGTTTAACAAGCTTTTGAAAATATAATCTCCCATTTTCTTCGTTTGCCCCTGGCATTAAATATATGCACACACCTCTGTATAAGGTTGCAGCAGGCTTTATATGTACAGAAAAGAACAAGATGAAATATGTGATCTAGACATGCTCTATTATGATTCCTTGAAGACGGACTCCCAATAATTTCTGACCTATTGGAAGTTGTGCTGGTTTTAGGATGCCAGTGTGAGATGTATACAAGACAGGCAGCTTTATGTATTGTTTTTCTGATTTGGTAATATAATTTTGGACTAGACTCAACTGATTAAATCTGAAACACTTTAACATGAAAGCCTGTGCGTCTTCAGTTCTACTCCTGGGTTTCATTCAACATCTCTCCTAGGTTCTTTCTTTTTTTAACAAGTTATATCTGTTCAGTCTCAGTAACTGGTGCATGACCAGCTACTTACTCTGAGTCAGGAATTATTCTAGATTTTTGTTAGTTATTAATATTTCTACCCAGATGACAGTGTAGCCTTGGCTACTTGGAAGGTCAACAATAAAGTCCATAGAAATTTCCTTCCAAGGAGCCTCCGGTCGCGCCACAGATTGGAGGAGACCATGGGGTTTTCCTGGGGCACGTTTAGAAGCAGCGCAAACAGGACAGCTGGCGATATAGGACTCAACGTCTTTTTTGAGAGAAGGCCACCAAAACTGGCATTTAAATGTCCAGCCAGTCTAGAGTCATGCGCTCATTGTAACACAAAAGGTCGTAGAGTAGCAGGGACGTAGATCTTCGACCCGATCCACGGTAGATCATTTCTAATAGTGCAGTTAGCAGAGTGCGCGGAATACCACTCATCCGTAAGCAGTTCCGATTTGATTCTAGCAATTAGTTCCCCAGGTGGGTCAGCCTGGATCGCGGACTGATCCCTGGTCGTAACGGGAGAAGCCATTAACGTAAGTGGTATTACCGGCCGAACAACCGTGAGTTTAGAAATGTCATATTGAGGCAGTCTGGAAAGAGCATCAGCCATGAAATTTTTTCCTCCAGGAATGTATTTAAGACTGAAGTTGAAACGATGAAAGTAGTGAGCCCAACGTAGTTGCTTTGGGGACAATTTGCGGGACGTTGTGAGAGCCTCCAGGTTCTTGTGGTCAGTCCAAACCTCAAACGGGTGAGGAGCCCCTTCAAGAAAATGACGCCAGGTCATGAGGGCCCAGCGAACAGCGAACGCTTCTTTCTCCCAAATCGCCCATCTGCGTTCAGTATTGGATAATTTACGGGAAGTGTAAGCACAAGGTTGTAGTTGGCCCAGTTGGTTTAGTTGCAATAAGACAGCTCCTACAGCCACATCGCTGGCGTCTGCTTGAATAATGAACGGGGAGTTGACGTCAGGATGTTTCAGGACGGGTTCTGCTGCAAATAAGCGTTTAAGCTTCTCAAACGCGGCCTGGCATTCCATGGTCCAATTCAGAAGGGTGCTAGGTCGAGGTTTGTCCTCCCCATCTGTTTTGAGTAGGTTCGTGATGGGTAACGCAATGCTAGCAAAGGAAGGTATAAACTGGCGGTAAAAGCGAAACCCAAAAAACTTTGTAATTGTTTACGAGTGCGCGGTGGAGCCCACTCTGTGACAGCTTTCACTTTTGCAGGATCCATTTCAATTCCCTCTGAAGAAATGCGATAGCCTAGGTAATCAATCTTCTGGTGAAACTCACATTTAGATAGTTTAGCATAGAGTTCAGCAGCGCGAAGTTTTTGCAAAACTGAGCGGACTAGTTTAACGTGTTCATCACGAGGTTTAGTATATATGACGATGTCATCAAGGTAAACGATAACGCCCTTGTACAGGTGCTCGTGGAGAACTTCGTTGATTAGCTGCATAAATACAGAAGGCGCTCCTTGTAGACCAAAAGGTAAAACCTTAAATTGGAAGCACCCTAAAGGGCAGTTAAAAGCAGTCTTCCATTCGTCACCTTCTTTAATTCTCACTCTATAATAAGCTTCCCTCAAATCAAGTTTAGTAAAAATCTTGCCTGAAGCAAGGTGAGCCAGCATGTCCTTCATGAGTGGGAGTGGGTAGACATTGTGCTCGCAAATCGTATTAAGGTACATGTAGTTTTGAACCAAACGAAGAGTACCATCCTTCTTTTCTCTAAACATCACTGGGGCGGCCACACGTGGCCTGGCAGGCTCAATGAAACCTCTTTTTAGATTTTTGTCAATGAAATTGCGAAGCTCTTCCATTTCACGGGGTGTCATAAAGTAAATGCGAGGCTTTGGAAGTTGCACCCCTGGGAGGAAATCAATAGAGCAGTCTGTGGCCCGGTGGGGTGGAAGAGAGTCACAAGATCTCTCACTGAAAACATCTTTAAGGTCCCAGTACTCTTCAGGGATTTTTTCTTCACCTGGAATGATTTCAGGGGTTGCTAGGGCTACTGTGGAACCCGCAGACTCCTTAATCGGTGCCAGATTAAGGGGCAGACCATCATTGGGACATGGGGTGGTGGATGTGTTGTCAGGCGGCATTAAAGGGGTACGAACCCATCCTTCCTTCCAGTTAATCAGAGGATTCCATTTACGTAGCCAGTTAATACCCAAAATAACGGCATTATCAGCAATGGGCGCAGCGCTCAAAGTTAACCCCGTAATCCCACCCTCCCCGTTTCCATGGCAGCCGAGCAGCAGCATAGCGAAGGCAAAGCGAAGGCTGACAGGTTGCCACAAAGAAGAGGAAGTCAAGCTATTCTCTAAAGCACCTGAGGGCAGAACAAGAAGCAATGGGTGGAAACTAATCAAGGAGAGAAGCAACTTAGAACTGAGGGGAAATTTCCTGACAGAACAATTAATCAGTGGAACAGCTTGCCACCAGAAGTTGTGAATGCCCCAACACTGCAAGTCTTCAAGAAGATGTTGGATTGCCATTAGTCTGAAATGGTATAGGGCAGTGATGGCTAACCTTTTTTGGCTCGCGTGCCAAAAACGGGGAGTGCAGGGGCGATGTGCACAAGTGAGACAGGGAGAAATACCGTAGGTAGGTAAGTAGGTAGGTAGGTAGGTGTATAGATAGATAGCGAGAAATACAGTAGGTAGGTAGGTAGAGGAATAGAGAAAGAGGGAGAAATACAGTAGGTAGGTAGGTTGGGGGTTATATGGCGGTTGTGTGTATGTGTGCAGGTGTAGATCTACACACAGTTTGGTTGGCCATTTAACCAGACTGGGCCACAGCAACGCGTGGCCGGGTATAGCTAGTCGGGAATAAAAATGGAAAGTGGAACTCCTAAGAAGAGAGCATATGGAATGAAGATAAGCAAAATTAAAGAAACAAACCTCTCCCTTTCTTCTTCTGGAATGTAATATAATATGGCAACATAAATTAGTAGAAAAATACAAAACGCAAGCATTCATAGGTCTATATTTTTTGAAATATCTAATTTGTATATTATTATAACTATTTTATTATTACAGTTTTATATTCCCCTTATATAAAATTATATCTAAATTTATATGTGAAAAGATACATAATTCTTGTTTTATAATTCAAATGTACATAATTCTTCTGCCTCTTATGTTCCCACAATAAAACCCCTGTGATGTGAACTAGACTGAGAGTAACTAGGCCAAAGGCATCCAGCCAGGTTTAGAACTCAGTCCTCTCGTCTCTAAGCCAGCACCTTAGCCACTACACCAAACTGACTTTTAGATGTAGCATGATGTATCTATACAGAGTAGTTATCACAGTTTACTTTCATTTAAACAAATATAAATACATAGCAATTGTTTATGAACAAAATTACAGTTATTTGGATCCTAGTCTGCATTGTAATATATTTATGATTTTATGTATTTAAATCTCCAAAAATTCTGACAACACAGCATATGACATACCTAGTAAGGTGAACTACTTTTTACAAATCACCTTTCCCTCTTCCAAATTACTGGTCAGTCCTACAAAGCAGTGTAATTTTTTTAAAATCAGGAAATGAAGCATTTACGGGAAAAGGAAGATGTGGCATTTTATCTAATATCTACACCAATATCGTTTGCTGAGGTCCAGACTCCTATTAAAACTGCATATTCGTCATTAGAATCACATTTCTTCTCAATACTGTTATTTATGCAGTGGCCTAGTCTGCATGTTTGCCAAACTTTATTTAAAATAAATCAAAAGTTTGACAAATATGCAGACAGAACCATTTATTTTGGTACAAGGATTGTGTGGACAGTGACTAGAAACAGGAGGACTGCAGCCAAGGCTAGAAAACTTTAATATCTTGCCTAGGGACTTCTGGTTCCGGCTCCAGCGGCGACGGGCGAGCCTAGGGTTCGTCCGCCGCTTTGTTTCTTTTCCTGCCTCCCCCCACGGGGGCGAGACGCCCCATTTTTGGGGGTCTCCCGTAAAGCCGGCTTGCCTGGGTCACCCTCCCCCCGCGGCAGCGGGGAAGCGACCCTTGTCTTCGGCTTAGGTGGAGGAGGACATGCTGCGGGGGGTTTCCCCTTCGCCAACGGTGGACGGCATCGCTTCGTGAATATGGAGAGAGCTGGCCATCTGAGTCGGAAGGCTTCCCGGGGCTTCGGCTGCGAGGGGGAAAGTGAGTGATTTTAAACATTTTTTTTTGCTGTCAGCCTGGGCTGAAAGAACTTGGAGGGGGGTGTTTGCTTGTTAAACCCCCCCTCGGACTTAAAGCGGCACTTGAAAATGGCTCCTCATTGCGAGGAAGCGGATATCTTTAATCCGGACTGTTTGAAACAAGGGAAAGTGATCTGCGGTTTGTCTTGCAACAAAGTATCTAGGTCTGGCTGATTTGAAACAAAAAAATTTTTACCACTCTCTCCTTCTGGCTCTGAGTCTGGGCGGTGGAAGATGGCTTCTCTTTGTCCCTGAATGACTATTTTACATATGGAAAATTTCCAGCATCACTTTGTGATTTGGACTTCCTCTTGTTATTAAAGAAGAATTTTTTTGGATTATGTGATTTCTTTTCTGGAGTGCCTTCGCTATTATAATTATTGATCTGGAAAACTGTTTCTCTTTTGGTTCCTGAACTTTTCACAATCCTGATTTGAACTTCCAGCTCCTGATCTGCCTCAACGGTCCCACCCAAAAAACGCCATTTTAGTGGCATTGACTTTAACAGCTAATCATGGCACAAAAATCAGAACTGGCAGGCTTAGAACTAAGGATGGCTTCTCTTGAATCAGTTGTACAAACTTTGGTGCAAGAAATCAAGGCCCAGAGAGAAGAAAACATTAACTTTAAGAAGGAGCTACTGGACACACCGAAACAAGTGCTGGAGAACACACAGAAGAATGAAGAGTTGGAAGGGGGGCTGGCTGGGGCTAAGGGAGAGATTAAAATGTTACTAATGAGGTTGTAGAAATAAATGGGCATGTGTCTAGGATTGATATGGAAAGGATGACATATTTTTTGAGATTTCAGAACGTTTCTGAGGAATCTGGTGAATGTCTCCCTGAACTCATGAGCACAATTATAGCAGATTATTTACATAAACCTAAGGATGAGATCAGAGGGGACATTGACTTAGCCTACAGAATAAACTCTGCATATGCCAGGATAAATGAAGTACCCAGAGAGATACATGTTAAATTTGTTAGAAGGTCAACCAGAGAGGAAATCTTGAAGGTGCAAAGAGGAGGACCGTTAATTTACCAACAAAAGGAGGTTGCCATCTTGAAGCAGATCCCAAGAAAGATTAGAGAAGCGAGAAGGAAATTTTCCTTCTTGTCTAAAAAATTGTTTGATCACGGGATCTGGTTCAAGTTGGTGATGCCCGAAGGGATGCTGGTGTTCTGGGAAGGAGGAAGAGTGAGGATTAAAACAGTTGCTGAGGCGGAAGCCTTTCTTAAAAAAAATTCCTCTGTCCTGGGGGAAGATCCAGGGGGGGCAGGGGGGGGCACGGCCCCGCCCGCTGGGGGCCTGGAAGGAGGGATAGAAGACACAATTGCCAAGAGACTTAGATCTAAAAAATAACTTTGCTTTGATTTTTTGAGTAATATTGTATAACATGTGTATCTGGATTTTTGCAAATGACTGACAGCATAGAATTGAGAACTTAGAAATATGTACTTGTTTTCACTTTATAGTATTATGAAAAATGTTTTCTGTTAATAATTTATTATGAAGCTCCGGAAGGGCCGACGACTTCGACGCGAAAGCTCTCAAAATTTCTTTGTATCTCTTACCCTACCCTATTGAAAAACTGTAAAACCAATAAAACTTTTTCAATATAAAAAAATATCTTGCCTAGGAACTAGCTAAAATCAGCCATCCTGTGAGAGGCCCAGACTGGGCTGAAGAGAGATTAGCACAGTAATGCTCTTGTACTTGACTTGTGCTAGAGAAAAGGGAGGAAAGCCAGCAGGAATTGTTGTAGAGATGAAGAGGATTTTTGAGCTAGTGAGGAGATAATGTTCACTGCAGCTGAGCTGGCCTTCCAATTTTTTTGTTCGTTAACTTTTATAGCAGGATATTGTTTCCAGACATTTGGGCACACAGCAGGAAGTGGAAAGTGACTTAGTTTCTTAAAGCCCATATTCTTGTAACTATTTTACCAGACATCATCAAGAGTCGGAAGCATGCAAAACAATACAGTGCAGGGGTCTCCGACCTTGGCAACTTTAAGCCTGGAGAACTTCAACTCCCAGAATTCCCCAGCCAGCTTTGCTCCAGGATTAAAAATTCCCAATGTTGGCGATCCCTGATACAGTGCATACCATTCATCCATACAAGCCCTATTACATTCACAGAGTACTGTATGTTATTTATTTATACAGCGAGCCAAACTATCTTTTTCACGTTTGATATTTGATATATGGTTTAACCTGTTTTAGTCAAGATTGACAGCAGAGAAAGAAAATTCTCAGAAAATAAGAGTGCAACTGTAGCAAAACTGAGATTGGAATGTTAGCCATTTATCATTTTCATAATAGAAAGCCAGCAAATTGGGTGGCCTCCAACAGCATTGGAACTGCAATTCCCACCATTTCGAGAATGTAGCAGATTGAAGATAATTTCTCCTATGTTAGAAATTTGAACTGCTGCTGAGTTTCAGCATTATCTTGTATGTTTTTATTTTGTTTTCCATCAGGGAGAAAGCTCTTGTTACATGAAGCTGATGCATCTTTTTTTTTTTCCAGTTGTCGTATACAGTATGTTTCTGTTTCTCATTTATATAACTTAGCATGATTTTCTCCTTGCTTGGATATAGGTATAAAGAATGTTTCCACTTCTAATATTTAGATTCTTCCCTTTCAAAATGTTCACACCTCTCTCCTTTATTTCAGAGGTAATATTGTGACTAACAGGACTAACAGATTACCTAAGGAGCTTCATGGATAGGGATTTAGACACAAGTCTTCCCAGTTCAATTTTTTATTACTTTTTCAGTACTAACAAAAAAGATAAAAATATATAACATTGTCAAAGAAAACAGAGAAAGTGCTTTTTTCTGAAAATATTTTCAGAAAATAAATTCTTTGTTTAGAAAATTTTTATGGGCTTCTTACATTCTTGTACAGAATTTCTTAAATGTCTGTACTTATACAGAAAATGCAGTTTACTAAATAATGAGGGAGGATTTGGTTTTCTGAACTGAGCTATATTTTCATGCTTATCTATTGTCAAGTATCTGCTGGCTCACACTTAAGTGGTTATCCACTAGAATTCCTAGATCTCTCTCCCAGTTACTGCTATTGAGCTAGGTGTCACCTCTTCTATACCTATGCATTTGCTTTTTCTTGCCTGAGTGTGGCATAAAGTGTAGTTTCTTTTTAATTTGTCGGTCTTGAAGACATTGGCAGGGTATGTGGAGAGATGAAAGTCAACATTCCATTGGTCAACCATTGACTTTGCTGGCTGATTAGACTGATAACTAATATTGCCATGATCAAGGGATATGATAACCAACTATTGGGCAACAATGTACTCATGCTTATTTAAAGGAGACATTTTTATGATTCTATTTAAAAAGCCTTCTTTTAACCAAGTATTTTTTTTTCTAAACATAGGCTAGTCTCAAATATTTCATTGGGTATGATGATAGAGACAGTGATGGATGAAACTTCTGGATCTATTTCAGTAAGGGTTTTGTTTATTTTAATTATCCATCTATGATTTTAATTGCATTAAACCATGTTTTGGGTTACCTGAGAGATAGCAACAATGTCGGCAGCATAGAGAGGCAAGTCATATTTACACTCAGAGCATATCTTCTTAAGAGAAGAGACACTAGTGATAAATAATTCTGGATTGCCCAGAGCCTGCAGTATCAAGCGCAGGACATTGTTGATCATTACAATGTAGTCAGCCAGCCACTCAGAGAGCCCCTAGTATGATCTGGCTCTGTTAAAATGCCTGCTTGGAGTAGAGCAGTAGCAGACAAAATAGAGGGTAACTATTCTTTAAGTGTGTTGGTAAGGCCACACTTGGAATACTGCATTCAGTTTTGGTCACCACGATATAGAAAAGATGTGGAGACTCTAGAAAGAGTGCAGAGAAGAGCAACAAAGATGATTAGGGGACTGGAGACTAAAACATATGAAGAACAGTTGCAGAAACTGGGTATGTCTAGTTTAATAAAAAGAAGGATTAGGGGAGACATGATAGCAGTGTTCCAGTATCTCTGGGGTTGCCACAAAGAAGAGGGAATCAAACTATTCTCCAAAGCACCTGAGGGCAGAACAAGAAGCAATGGGTGGAAACTAATCAAGGAGAGAAGCAACTTAGAACTGAGGAGAAATTTCCTGACAGTTAGGATAATTAATCAGTGGAACAGCTTGTCTCCAGAAGCTGTGAATGGCCCAACACTGCAAGTCTTCAAGAAGATGTTGGATAGCCATTTGTCTGAAATGGTATCGGGTTTCCTGCCTAGGCAGGGAGTTGGACTAGATGACCTCCAAGGTCCCTTCCAATTCTGCTATTGTATTGTATTGTGTTCTCTTACAACACACTTTCTCAATCTAATTGGCCATACTGGTTTGAGACAAAGTTGTAGTTCAAATGTACAGGTGTATGCCTTGTTGGTAAGTCTGGTTTAAGCCTATCTAGTTATTCTTGGAGAAACACTTGGCAGCTTTGCCATTGTGGTTTGTGTGTGTGTGTGTATGTGCGTGTGATTGATTCATCTTCTTGCCTTCATCTATTCAATTGAATTTACTGTACTTTAATTATCCATTTTATTGTCATTTGGGGATTTGGGGATTTGCTGAGCAGAATGTGGAGTCTTCTCTAGAAAGTCATGTCTGTAATAAAATATCATAATCAGTATTCACTGAATTAAAAAAAATCCTGTCCCAAAGTTATGAAGCATATAGAATATGAAAGAACATGACCTAAGATACTGTTAAGTTTCAAAAGCTACCTGGATAAAGTTTTCTTAGTTTTGCAAAATATCAATAGTGAGATGGCCAGGTACATTTTTGAGGTGTGGAAGCCAAGGTGTTCCAAAGCATTAGAGGTAGCATAAGACCTGACTTATTTTTAATATCTCCCTTATTTTTTAAGGACCAAGATCTTGAGCAGATCCTCTTTGCATCACCTGCTATGATGGCAAAATTATTTTGAAGGACACATGTCCTCATCATAATATAAATAAAAATGTAACAAGAGTTTGTTCAAAACTGCTAATCTCCGAATGTACTGCACCAATCGCTTCCAAATTTTCACACAACATTCCTTTCAAGTACAGCACCAATGATATATGTAAATTGTGTAGATGTCACACCTGTGCCAGGTACATGCAATGGAAATGTAAAAAATTGTAAAAAAGGTAGGTAGATGGATACAGAGAGAGGGCCACAGGTATTATGTCATCCTTTATGACATAAAATACTCTGTCCATAAGATTCAAGGAGAAATACAGTAGGTAGGTAGGTAGGTAGCTATAGGGATATAGAGAAGGAGGGAGAAATGCAGTAGGTAGGTAGGTAGGTAGGTAGGTAGGTAGGTAGGTAGGTAGGTAGAGGGAGAAATACAGTAGGTAGGGAGGGAGGGAGAGGGAGAGGGAGAAATACAGTAGGTAGGTAGGTAGGTAGATAGAGGGAGAGAGGGAGAAATACAGTAGGTAGGTAGGTAAGTAGCTATAGGGATAGAAAGAAGGGAGAAATGCGGTAGGTAGGTAGGTAGGTAGAGGGAGAAATACAGTAGGTAGGTAGGTAGATAGGTAGAGGGATAGGGAGAGGGAGAAATACAGTAGGTAGGTAGGTAGATAGAGGGAGAGAGGGAGAAATACAGTAGGTAGGTAGGTTGGGGTTTATACGGTGGTTGTGTGTGCAGGTGTAGATCTACACACAGATTGGTTGGCCATTTAACCAGACTGGGACACAGCAATGCGTGGCCGGAACGGCTAGTATCCTCATGAAGATCAGAGCTGCACCATAAATGGTTTTGCAGCTAATAAACAGCAACTAAAATGGCCAAATATGTTTTACCTCCTTATCACTGTGAACTTGCTAAGATTGGTTCACATGCTTACTTCCTGGGTTTCTCTGTCCCAGACTCTGGCAGTTTGTTAACTGATCAAGCAAAGTCTTGGGTTATTACTTGCGGAAGAGCTGCCCTGTAGTCATTTTATACTCATTTCCTTTTAAGGCCTTAGGTTTGGATGTTTTTCGTAGAAATACACTTGACATATTTCTATAGATGAATTCAATTAGCAGCAAGATAGGTAAGAAAATGTAACTAATCTCTTTGCTCTTTGATTCATCTCCTTGCCTTCATCTATTCAGTTAAATTTACTTTAATTACCCCCTTTATTGTCATTTGGAGATTTGCTAGGCAGAATGTATAGTCTTCTTTAGAAAGTACTCCTAAAAATACCAATGTAAAGATAGAACGAGCCACCGGATGAAACAAAGTTGTATGTAAGTGTGAATGCTAGCTATAAGAGCGCAATTAAATTTTAAAGTAATGCCCTGGCAGATGTTGGGAAGATACTTAGGAATAATGTATCCTACTCCCTGAATCATAATGCGTGCATTATAGTACTTGAAAGTAGTAGAGTAAGTCCATAATATTCTGCTGCCTGAATAAAAAGCAAAAATGCCCCACCCACCGTTCAATATATCATAGCACTGCCTGGAGATTGATGTGAAACTGGGAAAAAACATTTCTATTGATTGCACAGCTTATGATCTACCAAATGGAATAAACCAGTTCACTTGCTATGTATACAATCTGTCAAATATCTGGCAGTTCTTATGTATGGATATGTATATAATATATAAAGTGGTTTACTGAACCTTACAAGTTGCTACACGTTGCTGATCGTTTGTATTTGGTCAAAGGGGTTACCAACGTTACAAATGCAACCTGTAATCTAAAACTAGAAAAATATACCAGATTAACTACAGAATTGTTTGAATGATATAAAGATAAGGAAATAGCTCAAGAAAAAAAAACCTTTGAAGTTGGTTTAATTCTAGCTCTGACAATTGGTAGAAATTGGTGCTCAATTTTTATTTCAGCCCCCATGTTCCCACACACTGCTCTGACTAGCCAAGTGGGAAACAATTATGCCACTATGGGCTTCTCTGCAATTTTCTAGAAGCCCCCCTACCCAAAAACAAAACAGGAACTTTGAGGCAAGCATGAGTTCTAAAGCTCTAAGTTCTGATAAAAAGGGTTATAAATGTTGAAGATTGATAACTAAGGAAGACTTCATTCCCTAATTTTTCTTTTATATTTTAAATTGTCTTAAAGAGTCCAGATAAGCTGCTCCCACTTCCTTTTCTAAAAACAAAAGTTAAGTAACAGATATAATATATCCAATATATGCAATATATATTTCATAGCCTCTGATACTTTTGTAGTTGCTTAATGCTGTACTGTATCTCTCCTTAACAGGACAAGATGTGTTCAGTGGAGTTCTCCTATGCACATATATACATTTTTGCATTTTGGAATAATCAACTATTGCTGTATTCATATTTAGTACATTACTTGATGTATTAAGTTAACTTAATTAAATTAAAACTTACACACTCTTCAAAGTCCTTGGGTCAACTTTGCCGCCAATGTTTGAACAATATAACGCACAATAACGTTTTAGCTCTTCTGCCTTAAAATAAACTTGGGCAACTTCACTTTCCTTCTATCAATGTCTTCGTCAGACTCTTCCTTTAGCTTATCACAGTAATGGCGAACCTTTTTGGCACCAAGAGCCCAAAATGGAATGTGCGTACATGCATGTGCATGCGCTTGCATGTGCCCGTGCCAAAGTGCCGGAAACCCAAAGACCTGCTGGCCAGTTGATCTTTGGGTTTCTGTCACACACATGCCCAGCAGCCATCTGGAGCAAGAGAAACCCGAAGACCAGGTGGCTGGTGCACGCATACCTGTGTTTTGGCTGGCTTTTTTGGCTGTTTTCAGGCTGTTTATCCCACAACACAGCTGAAAAGTGGCCTATAATAGCCCAGAAAGTGGACTGAAAATGACCTAAAAAAACCAGCCTGAAAATGGCCTGAAAAACAGCCTATTGGGGGGGGGGGGGCATTTTTGGGCTGCTTTCAGGCCATTTTCTGGTGCTCTGGTGCCCATGAAGATCAGCTGGCCAGTGTGCAGAAAACCAGAAGAGCAGCTGGCAACAGTGCATGTGCCCATGGAGGGCTCTGCATGCACACGTGCTATAGGTTCACCATCATGGGCTTATCATCATTTAGATTATCAAAACCAGAACTGCCAGGTGTTTAGGCAGAAAAAAGATTGTCATATTCAATCTTTTCTTCTGCGGTATGCTTTAGAACAGCGTTTTTCAACCACTGTGCCGTGGCACACTAGTGTGCCGTGAGATATTGTCTGGTGTGCCGTGGGAAAAATTCCTGCCAGAATATCAGCTTTGTGTTCAGCCAAACAGGCCCAGGTTTCGCACTGAGTAAGTAAACAGAAATATGAACAATTATAAAATACTTTATTATTTCATAATAAAGTAATTATAAAATAATTTCTTTGTGTTTATTTGATTCCTATTCAAGAGAATTACTTTATATATAGTCAATATAGGCACAGAGTTAAAAAATTTTAACATTTTCTAATGGTGGTGGTGTGCCTCGTGATTTTTTTCATGAAAAAAGTGTGCCTTTGCACAAAAAAGGTTGAAAAACACTGCTTTAGAACACCTAATAGTTGAGATGATATATCACAGAACATACATATTGGAGTATTCTGGAATAAGAAGAGAAAATTATTCACCCTTAGTAATATGCTTGGTAAACATTTATTCTTGAAGGTTAATAATAGTTCTGCAAGGCTGACTGAGTAGCCACTCAATTCTCAAATTTCCTGATCCAGACCTGGCAGTAGATTAGACCTCCTAATGCTAATTTCTTTGCTAGGTTGTCCTTTGTCTAATACAAAGAGAATCGGGGCCCTTCTTTCTTATATACCTTCTGTTTGAATATGCGAGATTTGATCTGGCTTCTGCTCTCTTTGCCAAGAAGTCAAATTATTCATATATTCCGAATTAACTTTTCAAAGGAACATTGAAATTAGACAGCATTATTTCTAAGTACCATTAATTGCTGAGGGGGGAAAAACCCCAGCGACTGCTTCACCAGTTATCATATGGATGCTAGTTACAGATTCTAGCACCCAAACATATCTTTCACTATAAATATTTTTCTTCACCTGGGTAAACAACATAGTCAGCTATGATGAAACCAGACGGCGATGGCTAATTTTCATTAGTCAAATTCTCCTAGTCTGGCTCCAATTGTAAATCCGACTCTATATAGGTAAAGGTAAACGTTCCCTTGCATGTATGTGCTAGCAATTCCCAATTCTAAGGGGAGGTGCTCATCTCCGTTTCAAAGCCAAAGAGCCAGCGCTATCCGCAGATGTCTCTGTGGTCATGTGGCCAGCATAACTAAATGCTGAAGGTGCACAGAACGCTGTTAGCTTCCCACCAAAGTGGTCCCTATTTTTCTACTTGCATTTTTACAAGCTTTCGAACTGCTTGGTTGGCAGAAGCTGGGACAAGTAACGGGAGCTCATTCCGTTACGCGACGCTAGGAGTTCGAACCGCCGAACTGCCAACCTTTCTGATCGACAAGCTCAGCATCTTAGCCACTGAGCCACTGAGCCCCTTCTGATTCTATATACTGTCCTACAAATTTATGAGGTAATAGACAATTATCTATTTCTAGTATTGTCTGACCACGAAACAGACCAAAAATGTCATATACACACACATATAATCAAATATATCTAAGTCAATTCAGAGCTATAGTATTATATTCTCTTAACATCTGACTTGATGGCTATTCAAGTCTTTATTTTTAAGTGGAGCAGAAACATCATCGCATGGTCTAGGAATCATGTCATTAATATTTTTTGCTTCTTCGTGTTTATTACAATTTACACCATCCATTTCACAATAGTTCTGGGTAGTTCACAGAATAAAAACAAAAACACTCCAAACAATAAAATAATACAATGATTTCAAAAAAAGGAACAAATGATGGCACAAACTGGATAATAGCAAAAGCCAACCCATATTACCCAGAAGGGGGCTTCTTCGGTTACCCTTGCCAATGGTCTAAGAGCCAGGTCTTCAAATCTCTTTGAAATACCAATAGGTTGCAGGCCACCTGGATCTCGGGAGGAACCTCATTCCCTGTGACAGCATTATGACAGAGAAGGTGTACTTCCAGGATCCTAATAGAATGAAATCTTTAATCAAAGGAACCTGAAATGCAGTAACCCTATTGGATTGAATGGTCCAGACAGATAATATTAGAGACAGGTAAAGAGGCCCCATGCCATTTGGACTTCATAGCTAATGACTAGCACCTTGGATTGCCCCCAGAAGCATACTGATAACCAGGGCAGCTAGCAGAGCAGAGGTGTTCCATGGGCAATTATTGGGCCCATAACAGTACCCAGTTATGCCATCACTGTCTATGTTACTGCATTCTGGATCAGTTGAAGCTTCCAGGGCATCTCTATGTAGAGGCATTGCAGTAGTCAAGCCATGCAACTGACCAGTTCATTACTGACTCATTGTTGCTATCGCCCATCTGAGTTCATCATTCCTATCACCCATCTCCTCCCACTTATGACTGTATGACTGCAACTTTGTTGCTTGTATCGTTACGATTTATATTGATTGTTTCCTAGTATGATTTGATTGCTTATTTCTAAGCAATCATTAAGTGTTGCACCTTATGATGCGTGACAAATGTATCTTTTCTTTTATGTACACTGAGAGCATATGCACCAAAGACAAATTCCTTGGGTGCTCAATCACGCTTCTATTCTATTCTAAAATAAAGAATTCTATTCTGATGGAAGAGCCTCTCAATTTAGGAGAGGATGCAACTAAAATATTAAATGAAGCTGTGCAAAGGCCTCCCTAGCTGCCATCTTTTCACTGAGCAGGAACTCTGTGTCCAGGAAGCATTCCCCCCTCCCCCCGTCCCTCCACGCAGTGGTTTAGGTTTGCAGGGATCCTATTTCAGGATTTACTGCATTACACAAGCTGGTTTTATACGTATGAAGTCTTTCCAACACAAAGACACCTGAGAACATGTTACAGTGTTTCTAGAGGCACCAAACACAAGCTAACAAATTACAATCTTGCTGCTCTCTGACTTAACTATCCAGATAACAGTTGCCCTCACCTTTTGATGGAAGCAGGTCATGCCTGCATCAATGGCCTTTTTATTTCCAATCTCTGTGAACACACACACTTATCCAACAGGAAAAGGTATGAGTAGCAGGATCACTTGAGCAACTGAGCAGCTCCATGGGTTTTCAGATCTATTGGGTAGAGAGGAAGTCACATCAGGGAATATCTGAGGACAGAACTGTGTGCTGTATGGTCTACCCCCGTGATGGCTGACCTTTTTCTAAAAGGTTGTGCCCCCACCTGCGCATGCATGCACAACCCTGTCCCCCACACATGTGCATGGTCCCCCATGCACAGGGGGGGGAGTTTTCATCCTCCCCAGGCTTGGGAGACTTTTCTGAAGCCTGGGGAGGGCGAAAACTGCCTCCCCCGGCCCTCCAGAAGGCTAAAAATCAGCTGGCCAGCGCACGCAGGAGCTGAGGCCTGCCATGCCAGCAAATATGGCTCTGTTTGCCACCTGTGGCACATGTGCCATAGGTTCACCACCATGGGCCTACCTGGTGCCTCCTAAACTAACCTGTTACCTTCACATAGGATAGTTAATTCTTTCTCATCACCAGCACTAGCTTTGCATTCAATGGGTATTTTTTTAGTTTCATTTCTTCTTTTGGGAATACGATGAGACTGGTGCTATTTTTTCTTTTGGCTCACATAGATGTTAGGCTTAGACTTGACAGAACTTGTCAAGAGAAAAAGAAGAAGGCTATTATTACCTATACAAGATGATATTATTCAACAAACCAATAAAGGGGAATATTTGTAGCTCAGGCTTGAAATAAGGAGTCCTTGGTGCTCTCTGAACCTGACTGTTTTCTTTTAGACTTTTCATTACCCAAACTAGGTAGTTTAGTTAGTTTAGTTTAGTTTATACGATTTATATACCACCCTATTGCACCTAGAAGGGACTCAGGGCGGTGCACAGAAAGATAAAAACCCAACAATACAATACAAAATATAAAAGACAATTAAATTATTAAATCTGTGCTAAAATTTGGATAAATAAATTTAAAACCAATAAATATCAAAGTTTAAAATTATTGTAGGTAACATCATCAGTGCACTGAAGATGTTACCTAGTTTGAATAATGAAAAGTCTACAAGAAAACAACCAAGCTCAGAGAACACCTCATTCAATCCCCTCATTGAACTTTATACATCTTCAACAAAGACCAAAAAAAAAAATCTATGCGAATCAATAGCTTTCCCCATCCTCTTAAGGCAGTGTATTTCTGGCAGAAATATTCATTATGTATAAATTATAGCTACTCAAAACGATAGCAGCTATTAAAATGACATAAAATAAGAAAATAAAAACGATGTTAAAGCAGAGCAGTAGAAATGTTACATTAGCACATTTACCAAAAACCAGCACTTTTCTTTTTTCTTTTTGCAAATAAAAATATTGTTACCTTGCTGACGTGATAGTTATTTAGTGAGGCACTTTCAAGGGGGCTGCAGATCTAAAGTCCAATTACATTAGCAAGACATCCTAGTTGAAATCATTTGATTAAGCACAAGTAATTTGTTGAACTCAACAGTTGGGGCAAAAAGTCTCAACTTATCACCAGATCAACTGCATGTTTAGGTCAGCTGCTTACAGCAAGGCAGTACTTAACGACGGGATGACTTTCTTTCTGAACTTAAAATAGAAAAAGATGATGTTGATACTGAAGGGAGACAAAAACTCCTTCACAGTGTAAAACTAAAAAGAGTGCCTAAAGCAGTTGTATTGAAGTTCTAGCAGTACTATCTGAATATAATTGTCTTCTCTCCCAGTTGGAATTGAGTTTGCATGTATCTTTTTATTTTCTAAATGCCCAAATTAATGTCAAGCAAAATGCCTTTTATTAGCTTGGCTATACTCCAGCTTTTGGTTTTTTAAAACATCTGATTCATTTATCTATGTCTTTGCTATGGCTTATTGCTTTTAAATCTATTTTTAAAACAGCCATTATTGCTATGATTTAATAGATAAAGGTAAAGGTTCCCTTGCCAGTCATTTCTGGTTCTAGGGGGTGGTGCTCATCTCCGTTTCAAAGCCAAGGAGCCAGTTCTGTCCGAAGATGTCTCAATGGTCATGTGGCCGGCATGATGAAATGCCAAAGGCGCATGGAGCACTGTTGCCTTCCCACCTAAGGTGGTCCCTATTTTTCTACTTTCATTTTTAGGGGCTTTCGAACTGCTAGGTTGGCAGAAGCTGGAATAAGTAATGGGAGCTCACTCTGTTATGCGACTCTAGGGATTCAAACTGCTGAACTGCCAACCTTTCTGATCGACAAGCTCAGCGTCTTAGCCACTGAGCCACTGCCATTTAATATTTTCTTTTAATTCTCTTGGATTCTATATTTCCTTTTTTATCATTTCC
Organism: Rhabdophis nuchalis; assembly: GCA_039707465.1. NCBI lineage: Eukaryota > Metazoa > Chordata > Lepidosauria > Squamata > Natricidae > Rhabdophis > Rhabdophis nuchalis. Next base: position 62,509,951 of record CM077644.1, read on the forward strand.
TTTAACATAATAAAGATTCTGTTGGCATTTATTATGTGATCTTATCCATATCTATTATGAAGCAAGTCCTGTTAAATGTCTATGAATGGCTTCTCAATCATTCAGGACCAGGTCATGAATGTCCCAAAGGTGCTTTTTCAAGAGGTAATGGGACTTTCTTGGATGAGAAGTGAAATGTCTTCATAGAAAAACAAGAAAGTCCTGTTGTCTCTTGAAAAAGCCCCTTTGGGACAGGTCCAGATTTTTTTTTCTGCTGCAGCCTTGCTGGGTTTATTCAATCCCAGGAAGTTTTCAGAAAATATGTAAGGATGAAGGGAGAGGTTCGTCACTATCTATATAAATAAAAAGTTAACTGTGAGTTTGTTCAAAACTGCTAATCTCGGAAACTACTGCACCAATCGCCACCAAATTTTCACACAACGTTCCTTACAAGTGTACCAATGATACGTACAGATTGTGTGGATGGCACACCGGTACCAGGTACACGCCACACAAATGTAAAACTGCAGCTCTTCTGTGTGTTTCCCTCACTCGCTCACTCGCCCCCCTCCCCTTCATGGCCCCTCCCATTCGGCCGCTTTTCAGCTCATGTCACTTGCACGAGCGGTGAAGAGGTCTGTGTCATATCCGTGATGGTCGCCTCCTTCTCCTCCGGCTTCTCCTCCGCCCACCGCCGCTGCCGCCGCTCCCCCCTCCACCAACTCCCCCCCCAAGGCCACTGCCGAGTCAGCGGTTTCTCCTCCTCCACCGCCACTGCTGCTGCCGCTCCCCCCACCAATTCCCCCCCCACAAGGCCGCTGCCGAGTCAGCGGCCTCGCTCGCCGCCCACACTGCCAACTCCCCCCCCCACTCTCTCTTCTCTCTCTAGGTAGGTAGGTAGGTAAGTAGGTAGATAGGTAGAGGGATAGAGGGAGAAATACAGTAGGTAGGTAGGTAGAGGGATAGAGAGAGAGGGAGAAATACAGTAGGTAGGTAGGTAGAGGGATAGAGAGAGAGGGAGAAATACAGTAGGTAGGTAGGTAGGGGATAGAGAGAGAGAGGGAGAAATACAGTAGTAGGTAGGTAGGTAGGTAGGTAGAGATATAGAGAGAGGGAGAAATGCAGTAGGTAGGTAGGTAGGTAGGTAGAGGGATAGAGAGAGAGAAGGAAAATACAGTAGGTAGGTAAGTAGGTAGGTAGAGGGAGAGAGGGAAAATACAGTAGATAGGTAGATAGGTAGAGGGATAGAGAGAGAGGTGTGAGAAATACAATAGGTAGGTAGGTAGGTAAAGAGAGGGAGGAGAGGGAGAGAGAGGGGAAACAGAGGCAGAGAAGCAAGGGGGTCGCTGAGACCCCTATGAGGGGAAACTTTTTCATTTAACCAAACTTGCCCACAGCAGTGCGTGGCAGGTACAGCTAGTTACAAATATATAAGAATACCAGGCAAAATCAGAACAAATGAAAAGTTCTGGCTGATAACTATTTTTACATGTCAATCTTGCAGAACTGTATACTTTTTTTAAGTTGAGGAAGATGTTAGCATATTCTGTGGTATTTACGCAAGACGAAAGGGTGTGTGTACTTTTTAAACTTTTTAACTGATATAATGCTTATTCTTTGTAATTATACGATGCCCCTTCTTTATCTTTTGACAAGAATCTTTTGCAACTTCTCCTTCTGATCCATATTCTTCAGCTAAAGCCTGGTCTGTTAAATGTATTTTAGCTCATTTTGAACTTTTTGAAATTTATAACTCATGTTTTCAGGGGTTTCTACTGGACATTGTTAAAGAAAAGTCAAGATGGCAACCACAATGGTGTTATTTTAGTTTAGCTAGTTATGTTTGGCACATAGAAAAGCCAGGCAGTCATCTTGATTTTTTTGACCATAACCTGTGGACATCCTTGCTTATTTTCTTATGTACCCACTTTAAACTTTGTTCATTAGTCTCCATTCTATTGCTTCCACTGAATCGTTTTCTCTATTGTCTTTGTGCTATTACCTTACTGGGGAGAACACACTTTTCAGTACATTAACTGTTTTGCTCAAATTGTGCCTACCTTTGTGGTACTTATCTTCTGATACCTGTTTATACACAGCTGGTAATTTTGATAGGTACTCTAAAAATATTACTTTGTTTTGCAATAAACAGCATTTGACAGGTCACAGGGTGATACTACAAAACACGGTAACTTTCTTGCCTCTACTTCTATTTGGTACTAGCTGTTCCCGGCCACGCATTGCTGTAGCCCAGTCTGGTTAAATGGCCAACCAATCTGTGTGTAGATCTACACATGCACACACAAACACGTACAAACAACCAGTGTATAACCCCCAACCTACCTACCTACTGCATTTCTCCCTCAGAGTATTTTATGTCAGAAAGAATGACATGATACCTGTGGCCCACTGCTCTCTTGTATCCATCTACCTACCTTTTTTACAATTTTTTACACTTCCATTGCGTGTACCTGGCATAGGTGCGACATCTACACAAGCTATATATATCATTGGTGCTGTATTTCAAAGGAACGTTGTGTGAAAATTTGGAAGCGATTGGTACAGTACTTTAGGAGATTAGTGGTTTTGAACAAACTCTTGTTACATTTTTATTTATATAGATTACTAAAAGTAGAGATTCAAAACAGGCACTGCACAATTAGTAGCAGGCCATTTCACAAGCAAACATTGTAACGTGGTTGGGCCAAGCAGTGCACTTTTGCAGGCAACTGAAGAGGGCCAGAGAGGATATGCTGCAAATTCTTCCAGAAACAAGATAATCAGTGCTGTAGTCAGAAGGCTGAACTAACCAAATGCACCTTTTCTCTCCTCCCAGTGTCTTCCAGATACAGGCAGTCCTTCACTTAAGAACCACAACTGAGCCCAAAATTTCTGTTAAGTGAGATATTTGTTAAGTGAGTTTTGCCCAATTTTATAACCTTTCTTGCCATAGTTGTTAAATGAATCACCACAGTCGATAAGTTAATAATCCGGATGATAACTGAATCTGGCTTCCCCACTGACTTTGCTTGTCAAAAGGTTGCATAAGAGGGTCACACGATCTTGGGACACAGCAAGTCATAAGTATGAACCAGTTGGCAAGCATCTTAATTTTGATCACATGATCATGGAGAGGCTACAAAAGTTGTAACTGTGAAAAACTAGTCATACATTATTTTTTTCAGTGCTGTTGTAACTTTGAACGGTCAGTACATGAACTGTTGTAAGTCGAGGACTATCTTAATGTGGCAGCTACAGCTCTCAGGATTCCCACTGAGTATGGTCAAATATATTAGCAGAATACCTCAGGAACCTTTTTTTGAACCTGTTTTAGAACCTGAATGGCACCAATTTACATCATAGGAAGTGGTGGGATTCAATTTTTTTACTACCAGTTCTGCAGGCGTGGCTTGGTGAGTGTGGCATAGATTGGTGGGCATGGCTTGGAGGGCGTGGCAGGAGTGTGTGGGTGTGTCACAACACCCTGTTAAGCCCCAATTAAGGGGCACAACCATATACTTATCCTCCTGTCTCAGCTGATCAGGAAGAGAACCTGGTTGACTTAGTGGCTAAGGCTCTTGCCTGACATGTAATACAGCCCTGGTTCAAATTCCAGTAAGGGTATGGCTAGCTGATGAGAGCTAAAAAGCTCAAAATAGATCTATCCTAGTCTCCCTGATTTGTTTATTGATCAGCTCAAAAACCTAACACACACACACACACACACACACACACTTTTGTGTCACAACACCCTGGTAAGCCCCAATTAAGGGAGGAAGCATTCTGATTTCCTTTATTTCCTTATTCCCCTGTCTCAGCTGATTAGGAGGAGAATCTGGTGGCTTAGTGGCTAAAACATCTGCCTAACATATAATACAGCCCTGGTTCAAATCCCAGTAAGGGTATGGTTAGCTGATGAGAGCTAAATATCTCGAAATAGATCTATCCTAGTCTTCCTTGTTTATTTATTTATCAGCTCAAAAACTTACATACATACATACATACATACATACATACATACATACATACATATCACACTGTTGCTTTTGGAGTATCCTCGTTCTTCTGACACAGCTTCATGGACAAGAAGAGACCTTTTGAGCTGTGGGGCAAAAGAGACACGAATCCATAAAGGTTCACTCCAACCTCATAAACGATTTGGTTTACACATGCATTTTGTCAGGGTTAATCTTGGTTTGCTGAATCAACACAATGATTGGGCTCAGAAACTATAATCAGAGGTGTCCTTTCTAAGATGCAGCTTTCCCCCCTCCCCCCCCCAAGAAGCTGCCAACGCGAGATACCCACACCCATCTTTGGTTTCGATCCAGATAGATTCATAGTCCTAATCCAAATTTTTGTGGGGGTCCCAATTGTCGAATTCCTACACAATTGCGTTGCTGACACCAGCAGCTGGCAATCTTTTGCTTTGAAAAGGAGAAACGTTGCTACACCCGAAAGGGAATGAAAAAGATTTTGCCTCTGCAAATGTCCTCTTGCCGGTTTTACTCCGAGAGGACTAACTGGCTTGCGAGCTCTCTCCCTCAATCGAAGTTCCGCGATCGTGTCTCGGCGCCGCCGTAACTCAGCCGTATCGCTTTCTTCCGGGAGCCAATTTTTGCTTTTCCAGATCCGGTGAATCAATAAAGACTTCGTCTAGCAAGGTTAGAAAGCCAGGGAAGCGCTGCGAGAGCGCCAGCAGTTTTGGGAAGAATCGGAGAGAATGCAGCTATTTTATACGAGACGGGAAACGACGCGCCTGACTCCCCGGCATCTCTATGGCTCGTTTGCAGCGGGATCTGCAAAACTTAAGCAAGATGGAAAAAATGAGAAGGTGTCAAAAAAATAAATAAATCACGGCACATAGAAAGGACCCGGATCGAGGAAATCAGTGCAAACCAGAAATAAAATGAATGAAATGGATGGTAAAAGATAGGTACGTGAATCACGCTATTTTTCTATTAGGTTATTTTAAACCATTGCTCTATCATTACTTTGTTTATTCTGTCATAGGTATACAGTAGGTACATTTTCTTTGAAGTAGTATGAACTGCCTCACAGGAGGAAAAAAAAGATTTCAGGCTATCTAAGTGGGAAGCATATTAAAGAATGGAAGACTATATATGTGCTTACTATTAAGTAATAAATCTGTCAGACCCTGACAATGTCTTTTCAAAGACGTGACAATTGTATAGATTAATCTGGTGAGCAAAGAAGGTGGAGGATGTTAAAAACTACAGTGCTGATATTTCTTTAAATTGCTTTATGAGGGTGGTATATGACATCAGGGACCCCCGTGAGCTGCTGTTTCCAGCCCCATTTATTTATTTAGTTTGTCAAACATGTACAAGACAATAGGTATAAGTATAAACATGAACATGAACAAAGGAAATGAATACAAATAAGAGGGAACAGTAGGACTGGGACTGTAGGCTGCTGAAAATTTAATTCAGAATATATAAATGCCGGTGCGCTTATTCATGCCCCCTTTATGAACCTCTTAGGAATTGGGTGAGGTCCATGGTAGAGAGTTTAAGGTTGAAGCTGTGGTGGTTTGAAGATATAACAACGAAGTCAGGTAGAGCATTCCAGGTTTTGACCACATGTTAGTCACCTATGGTTACCCTTTCAGTTCCTAATCCTGGAATACTTCCTTATCTGCAAGCAGCCATTGCACTCCTGGTTCTCTTTGTAAGAGACACCATTCTCTCATCCATCCAGTCATTCCACTGGGAAAGCTGTTATTATCCCTGGGCCCATCCACCTATATTGTAGGAGTGTATTAGCTCAGTCTCACTGGGCTTACAGTCAGTCCTTGGTTTGGTTTTCTAAACTGGAAGGTTTTTCTAGCTCTTCCTGCTAGAATGGCTTGCTTAAAAGCGCCTCTGGACTGTTTTGCAGGTCTGCAATGAAGTTTTCTACAGGGGCTCCTATCCTGTAGAATTGAATTGGCAGTATTTGCACGAATAACTTAAGCCTTCTGGATCCTCATAATGTACTGGCTGAGTTTGCAGGAAACACTTTAAGTTATAAAGTAAAAACGAAAATTTCAGTAGCCAAATCCAGATGGAGTGTTTAACCGATTATACCATGGTTGTTAAACATGGATAAGCTCATTGTTCTAATAAAGTTACCTATCGATTTTACTTGAAGATGTAACACCATACACTAAGGATGTTACCTAATTGGGTAATGAAATTGGGTAATGAAATGGAAAACAACCAAGCTCAAAGAGTACCATGGCCACCCAAGTTATTCTGGCTGGCACCAGAGCACTCTTTGCAAAGCATAATTTGACCTTGAAGATGGAGGCATGCCCAACGGCGCCCCGCTACATGCCACACTTCTACATTCGATATCGCATTTAAGTGATACGTTTTGCCTTTGGAGGATGGCAGCGGTAGCAATTTCCATTAGAGCAGATGGGTTGAGAGCTGAGATTCCAATCCTTAATTATTGCCCACCCGGCCGTTCCAAACTCTGCCGGGAACAGCCGTCCTCCTACACTATGTCGCAATTGGCTAAAAAAGCCGTTCAGTGCCCCGTCCAGGACAGAAGTGAGCGGCGGCGGCAGGGCGAGGGGGTGGAAAGAGAAAATGTGGCCCAACTGATTGGACGTCCGGTAGCCCCCTCCGCTCCTTGTCTCCATTGATTGGACAGCCGCGTGCCTTCTTGGTACGCTTGAGTTGGGGGTGGGGGGGGGAGAACCCTTCTTGCGTCTGATTGGGCAGCGTGAATCCCACCGCTCTCCCGCAATCGTGGGGCTTGCAGCGAAGAGCGCCCCTCGCCTTCCCCCCATTGGCCGTTAGAAGATCCGCCTTGCTATGTGATTGGCGATCGACCCCTGCCCTAGAGGCCGGCGAGGGCCACTGCCGCCCCTGCTCGGCCCGGCATGGCGGGTTGCAAGGCGTACAGAACTCGAGCCCGCAGGAAAGGTGGCCGGAATCGGCCCGCTACTCTGGTAAGCAGGAGAGGGCGGAGGAGGGATGCGATCCTCAAAATCGGTGAAGAAGGAAGAAGTGAGAATGCTCCGCTTCTGCGTCCTTCTGCCTCCCCCCCCTCTTATGCCCTGGTCAGATGCCCATCTCGCTGAGATTTTTGCGCGTTCCGCTTCCTGGCCTATTTCCCCTTCCTAAAACTTGCTGTCCTGCCAGGGCCCTGAAGATCCATGCCTTCCTTCCGAATATAATAACCCTTTCCGCTTCCCCCGCCCCGGCTATTCAGACGGTCTGTAGTTCCAGTCGTTCCCATTTGGCGAGATGGGTGCCCTTGTCAAACTAGTTGCGTGGCGCTTCGTTTCACCTTTCCATCCAGGATGTGGCCTGATTTCACCAGGCTGATAGTTCCTGCTCCATCAGCCATTCTTATTTATTTGGGGTAGGACTTTGTGTGTGTGTGTGTGTGTGTGTGTGTGTATGTGTTTAACCCCCAGAGGTCCTGGAATTAATTGCTGGGTGGAATTGGTTGAAATTAACAGCTTGGAAGGAATAAAGTGGGAGTGAAAGAAATGGGTGAGGTAGTCCATATTAATTAGGAGGGATGGTGGTTTGCCTGACACCAATTTTTATGTTTTTAAAAAATGGTCGTTTCTTCCTAAATAGCCAGAGGTGGTTCCACTTTGATAGGGGTCACCAACTCATGATCCTCCAACTATTTGGCTCTAATTGCCTGCATCACCCAATATTGTGCAGTGTTTGCTGGAACTGTTGGGTTACAATATCTGGGGCTGTGCACATTATTTGCCTGTATTCTAAGATAGTATAGGGTACGTTGAAAGTGAAGGAGCAGGAAGCATGAAGGAAAATGAGTGTCAGAACACTGATTTATTTTGTTGGTGCCTAATGTTTTCTCCATTTCTGTTTCCACTGCTTGGGTGAATGATTTGCCTCTATAACTGAGTAGCCAAAGAAATTATCCAGCTGCATCTATTGAATGATCCCAAAGTGAAAGAATGCCAATTCGAATTGTAAAGCAAGCTGTTTTGTTTAAAGAGCGAGAAATAGGACCCAAAGTAAAAAGTAACTTGAGAATATGCACCACTACACATACAATAGATTATCTATGTGATATTAAGTAGAAACGGTTCAAACATTTGTAGTCATTATTTCTACTCAGAGTGACATTTGTTCAGATGAAGATAATCTGACAGGAAAGCCATTGCTAACAGAATTTAGAATAGGTTTGGTCAGAGAGCATCTAGAAGGATCTGATTCTTTTCTTCTTCCAGTAGAAAGTTTCCTTATGGGTTTCATCAACTTGTTCTAATTTTATGAAGGTCTGTGTAATCTCACTTGCATCTTTGTTAAACACAATATAGAATGTACATGGACACATACATACAGTATGATGTCAAGAAAAAGCTTTGGTATAATGTTTTCACATACTCATTTTTACAAGTGAGGTGAAGTTTTTTTTACAAGGCAATTCAGTCACCAAGCAATTGTATTTCTTGGGGCCTATTTACAATCACTTGCACTTTCTCATTATAAAGTCTCATAAATGGTCTAGGTTAGGGGTTGAATCTACAAAGTGACTATAGCCATTGCGTACAGAGACTTTGATAACAATTACTTAGCATTTTATAAAAAGGAACAAGTTTCTGTTGCAAACTGATTTTGTTATTGATTTTGGAAGTTTGAGTTTGCTTTGGATGCTGTCATATGTATGGACTCCATATCTAAGCTATGAGAAGTTTCAGAGATGCCACGACACACAGAAAACTGGCTTATTTAGTTATTTATTACAAGAAGTCTTCCATTTGCAACCAAATTGAGCCCAAAATTTATGTTGCCAGGTGAGTCATTTGTTAAGTGAATTTTGCCTCATTTTACAACCTTTCTTGCCACAGCTGTTAAGTGAATCACTGCAGCTGTTAACTTAGTAACACAGTTCTGAAGTGAATCTGGCTTCCACATTGACTTGCTTGTTAAGAGGTTGCAAAAGGTGATCCATGATCCCAGGACACTGTAACCATCATAAATATGAATCAGTTGCCAAACGTCTGAATTTTGATCACATGACAATGGGGATACTGCGATGGTTGTAGGTGTGAAAACCAGTCATAAGTCACTTTCTTGACTGTCATTGTAACTTTGAATGGTCAATAAATAAACTGTTGTAAATTGAGGGTTATCTGCACTTTGATTTATAAAATAGTCTATCTTGCAATTGTGACTTTGGGTGGTGAATTTAGAATTAAAATCAATAGAATAAAAACAATGTAACAGTACCCAAGAGTAACACAGGAATAGTACAATTGCACTCAAGGACAATCAAACTCAAACACAATCATAATCATGTCAAGAAAAACCTCAGTGATGAGCTCATCCAACCTACATGGTTGGGAGAACTTACTGGTTTTCAAACAGTTATGAAATGCCAGTAGGATTGGGGGCCGAACAAATCTCAGCATGATGGTGGTTGGGTAGGATTTTGAAAGGAAAGTTACTATGCCAAAGAAGGCTTGCTTGACTAATCTGGAAGACCACTGGATGTAAATATTTCTGTGGTATTATATTTATTTATTTATTATTTTATTTTATTGGATTTCTAGACCGCCCCCTCTCCCCAAGGGGACTCGGGGCGGTGTACAGGAAAAAATTAAAACTACTAAAAACATGACAATACATACAAAATTAAAAACGAATTAAATAACCCTGTACAAATGTATAAACGTTAAAAACAGAACCCATTAAAACCGAATAAAACAATTTAAATTACAGACTGGGGCGAGAAGCATAAATTAAGCCAAGCCGGCTTGATGAAACAGATGGGTTTTAAGTTTCTGGCGGAAAGAGCGGAGGTCCGTGGTAGTTCTGATATCAGGGGGTAGGTCGTTCCAAAGGGTCGGGCCCATCACAGAGAAGGCCCTTCCCCTGGGCGTCGCCCGCTGGCATTGCCTAGTGGACGGCACCCGGAGAAGTCCCTCTCTGTGGGAGCGAATCGGCTGCAGGGATGTATGGGGCAGGATACGATCCCGCAAATAACTAGGTCCTGTGCCATGGAGCGCTTTAAAGATGATGACCAACACCTTGAAATGCACCCGAAAGGCCACAGGCAGCCAGTGCAGCTTGCGCAGGAGCGGTGTTATGTGGGAGTATCTAGTAACTCCCAAAACTGCCCGCGCGGCCGCATTCTGGACCAACTGCAGCCTTCGGGTGCACCTCAAGGGGAGCCCCATGTATATATTTACCAATAGCTGAGCACATGATTATGTGTTCATATCACTACAAATAGATCCATATGCCCTATCCTTGGTAAATTCTAAGGGACCTTATACTTTTTATGGATCTCTTGAAGAGCAAAATCGAACATATTGAGTACAGTGTCCTCTTTGACCCTTGAGTGAAGCTACAGAAATACTCTCCAACCATAATTGGCTATTTTCTCTTATTGTAATGATCAAGGATTACTGGCCAGTGACTTTTTGGGCCAACAAAATACAGTTACAACTTTGTTAGGCTCAAGCCACATACAAACAGCATAATGGCTCAAGCAAGACAAAGTTGAAAACAAATTAAGATGAGTCTCTTTCATTAAGTCATGGACAAGGTGAGGTTTCTAATACAAGTAGCCCTTGACATAAAACCATTCTTTTATTACTGTTCATAGTTACAACGGCACTAAAAAAAACCTTACAACTAGTCCTCAGAGTTACAACTGTCACAGTTACGACTATCACAATCATATGATCAAAATCTGGCACTAGGCAACCAGCATGTATTTATGATAGTTTCAGCATCCACACCATATGATTGTCATTTACAACCTTCTTCCAACAAGCAAAATCAATGGGAGAAACCAGATTCACTTAACAACCACATGAATCACTTAACAACCATAGCAAAAAGGTGGTAATGTTGGGCATGACTCACTTAACCATCTTGTTTAGCAGCAGAAATGCCGGTCCTAATTGTGGCTGTATGTCAAGGACTATATGATCTGTACTCAGAAAGAGAGGGTGGGGGAAATTCCGGAAGACTTTGACTGGAAAAGTAGGCGAAAACAAAAGAATAAAATTTAACAGGGAGAAATGTAAAGTCATATATCTAGCTAAGGAAAACAAAAGAAACACGTACAGGTTGTGGAAGATCAGATTCAAGAGCAGCACACATGAGAAGAACTTGGGCGTAGTAGTTCCAACATGTCAGCCTTTGTAAATTTGCAATAATAAATAAGAACAATTGGTTCTGCCAGTTCTGCTTTTTACAACTTAACAGAAGGCCTTTGTCAGCTACTCCTATTCATTTAAACTAGCATTTCTTCAACTTTGTGAACTTTCTAGATTCTTGAAAGTGCCGAAATTACACAATTAAATAAACAATAACCCCTTCTTGTTTTTGACTTCAAGAGCTTGGGAATTCACCTTTGTAATGTTTCAGTAAATCACCATTTTCAGAACTAATCAATTACTAACTGGTGGGGTTAGGGTTAGGGTTGGTGGGAATATTGAGTGATACTGAGGGGATGAGTACTGAGGGGATGAGTAGTTGATTGGTGGTAAATGCAGGGATGTGGGGCTGAATTGGTGAATTGGGTCTTGTTTGGCCAACTGACTGGCAGTGAATGCAGGGAGATGGGCAGATTGAGGCAGTAAATGGCCCTGGTCTGGCCAGTTGACTTTTGGCGAACATGAGGAGGCAGGGGGCTCAGGTAGCATACCAGATTTGATTGGTGAAAATGGAAAGGCTAAGGGGGAAACACCTTGTGATTGTCAAATCAGAGTTTGAGAATTGTTGATATAAATGGCTGAGGAGAGAGAAATATGCTTCCTAGACTTTTATGAAAAGGGTCTTGGAGGTGCTCTTTGTTTAGCAACTCTGCCTCTTAGCAAACTTATCATTAGAAGCTTTCTGTTTTATTTCAGCAGTGGTACACTATTGCAGTAATGGCATTGGCTACACAGGTAGTCCTTGACTTATGACCCCAATTGAGTTGAAAATTTCCATTGTTAAGCACGGCAGTTGTTTTGCCTCACATTGTACCCTTTTTGCCACAGTTGTTAAGCAAATCATTGAAGTAGTTGAGTGAATCATGCAGTTGTTAAGTGAACCCTGGCTTCCTGCATTGACTTTGCTTGTCAGAAGCCAACTTGGAAGGTTACAAATGGTGACCATATGACTCTGGGATAGTGCAGCTGTCATAAATGCAGGAAGTTGTCAAGCACCTGAATTTTGATCACATGGCTATGGAGTTGCTGCAGTCGTCACAGATGTGTCACTTTTTCAGTGCCATTGTAACTTTGAATGGTCACTAAAAGAAGGGTTGTACCTGTATCCTTCTGAATGCTGATCCATGGAAAATTTAGCTGTCTAATTTGTCTAGTTGCAACTTTGGGGCTTCATCTGGCTGTCAGATGAAATATCTGCAATATGTTCACAGAAAATTGGTGAGAAGGAAGCTACAAACAGTGCAACAGCAGGATATGCACAATGCATAGGGAGGTATGGCTTTTCTTAGTTATTTGGTCAAATGGAATATTGAAGTTCAGGGGAAATACTTAGCAGGAAGCAAAACTCGGACGGAGGATTATAATTGCTCATTCATAGCATCTTAGTGAGGGGTACCATCAGTCCTGTTCTTTGATGTTGGAAAAAACTCTCAGCATTGCTTATTTGTTTATGGAACATGTTCTTTTTTTGCTGCCAGAGTGCTCTCAGCAAAGCCAACCCATAGCATTTTCACTTGCCACATGTTTGGAGGAGGTACTTGAAAGCAGACTATGAAAAGGTGAAGCCATGGTTTGGCAACCTGCTGGAATTCAACTGACATGAATTTACCTTTTTCAGGGTTCTTGTGTATAGTCATAGATGAAATGGTGGTGGCACTTTTGTTTTGTTACTGAAAGATCAAAAGGAACTTATCTTTTAATTCCTAAAGTGCTCTCATTCCTACTTATATTCTCTTATGTCACATAGTCTGCAAACAAAGTGAAATGGGGCAAAGAGTAACAATTGCCTCAGTCTTGTGACTTTAGCCATACATTTTGTTCTCATGGTTTGCTCGACCATTGTCCTTGGGCTTGAGAACATACTAAGTCATAAATCAAAATTGATGAAAGAACATGTATCTGCGGGATCGGATCCTGCCTCATACATCCTCACGGCCGATTCGCTCCCACAGAGAGGGACTTCTCCGGGTGCCGTCCACTAGACTTTGTCAGCGGGCGACGCCCAGGGGAAGGGCTCTCTCTGTGGCGGGCCCGGCCCTCTGGAACGACCTTCCCCCCGATATCAGAACGACCACGGACCTCCGCTCCTTCCGCCTGAAATTGAAGACTCATCTTTTCCACCTGGCCGGCCTAGGGTAGTCTCTCTCTCTCTGGGTTTTTAAATGTACATATATATTTAGTGGGAATTTTTAGTTAAGGGATTTTAGCACAGGAATAAGTTTAATTTGTTTTAAATTTGTATGTACTTTGTATATTTATTGCTTTTATTTTCCCTGTGCACGGCCCCGAGTCCCTGTGGGGAGAGGGAGTGGTCAATAAATTCAACATTATTATTATTATTATTATTATTATTATTATTATTATTATTATTATTATTATTATTATTATTATTATTATTATTATTATAATAAATTGAATCCAAACAACTACATTCTGGTTTAGCATTACTGTGTGTCTATATCTAGCCTATGTATGCCTTCAATTACCCTCAAATCAATTCATATTGTCTATCTAAATTTCATATCTGGTTGAAAAAATTATGAATATTACCATAGTTGCTTCAGCTTGCCTGGGATTATTATGGAATTCAAACTCTAGAACAATTTGGCCAGTACTCTGTTAAAGCAGGGGTCCCCAACCCCCGGGCTGCGGACCGGTCCCGGTCCGTGGCTTGATAGAAACCGGGCCGCAGGGCCAGAGAGGAGGAGGGGGCAGCCCCCTGGACAGAGCGTGTGCTGGATGCGGGAGAGCGCAGGCATGGCCGTTCGCGCCGTTGGAGGCCCTAGACGGTCGAGTGAGCCGACTCCTCCCCGCGTGCGCATGAGCCACCTGTTCCCCTTCCCCCCCCCCGCTCCTCCTCTATGCCAGCCGGTCCGCAGAATTTTCTTTAAAATGAAACTGGTCCCTGGTGCCAAAAAGGTTGGGGACCCCTGTGTTAAAGTGTTTTAATAAAATAGCAAAACTAAATTGGACACAGCGAAGAATGGATCATAAAGTACACACCCAGGTGATTTCAATATGTAATTTAACAAGATATAATCTATGATGGAGTTTTGCTGCAGGGTATAGTGAACTGAAAACAGGATTGAGTGCTTCCTCTTCTCACTGTCCTTTCATTGATGTGTGTGCATTTAACCCTGAGTTCTTCTTTGAGGATTTATGTGGTTTCCTGACTAAGTTAGTTTTCTAGAATGATGTTGGCTCAAAGCAGGAAATAGTTAGCTAAGTACCACTTTATAAATCCTTAGCAAGACCACATGTGGAATACTGCATCCAGTTTTGGTCACCATATTACAAACAAAATGTTGAAACTTTGTGGAAAAAGTGCAAAAAAGAGCAACTAATATGACTAAGGGCATGGAGACAAAAACATTTTAAGAACGGTTGCAGGAATTGGGTATAGCCAGACTAGAGAAAAGAAGAATTAGCAGGTGACATAGTAGCAGTATTCCAGTATTTGAGGGGCTGCCACAAAAGGTTTATGAAGTGGTTCAATGTTGACAGAGGGGTCAGTTTATTTTCCAAGGCACCAGAAGGCAAGACAAGAAACAATGGATGAAAATTAATCAAGGAGAAAAACAACCTGGAATTAAGAAGAAACTTCCTAACAGAGAGGACAATTAATCAGTGGAACAGCTTGCCTTCAGAAGTTGTGGGTACTCCATCACTGGGGGTTTTAAAGAAAAGACTGAACAGCCACCTATCTGAAATGTACCAGGTATAGGGTCTCCTGCCTGAGCAAGGGGTTGGACTAGAAGACCTCCAAGTCCCTTCCAGCTCTATTTTGATTGATTACTCAAACTGCTCTTGCTAAAGGGAAGACAGAGGAACGACAGGCATGTGACTAAGCTTGTGGTTCAGTTCAGTGTCTCTTGATCTAGTTTTGTATGTTGCTGGTCCAAAATAATGTAAATGAACAATTCCTCCAAAATATTCATTCTTATGATTCTTATACAACTTACCAATTTAACCACAGTGACTCATGCATTAAGTTAGTAGTCCTTTCTAGAATAGCAGATTTGCATCTTCCATATCTCAGCAAGCAATTATTCTCGCTACATCATGACATGAACAATATGATATTAACTTTTCATGTAACTAGTTAGAAACACTTTGCAACCATCATACAAGTCAGTGTAGCTCAATATTAGTTCATAGTAGCTATCCTATTATTACTATTCCAAAAAATGGGGATCACCTTAATACATACTGTGGTATATTTACAGTAGAGGAAAAACGGGTTGTTACAACTTTATATTAAAGTAATTATGTTTAAGTAGTTACTTATATAATTAAGAGGTATTGGTTACACTGTATTTTCCAGTGCCATTTCTTAGTTCTGTGAAATATTTTTTTGGCATGACAATTTACTTTGGGTATTGTTTTAAATAACCAAAATAGTATGTTCCTGAGAAGCAATTCAATAGCGAACAGGTTCCTCAGATCAAGCTTTCTAATAACACCAATAACACCAGCAACAGCATTTCTTACTCATTCATTCATTCATTCATTCATTCATTCATTCATTCATTCATTTATTTATTTATTTATTTATTTATTTATTTTAATTCGATTTATATCCCGCCCTTCTCCACGAGGGATATAATCACACTTGGAAAAGCAGCAAATTACAGGATGCTAATTACTATGCATCCTGTTCATTTCACAAAACTTACTTCCACTCGGATGCCATGAATAAGCATGTCTGGATATTACTGTATTTTTCGGAATATAAGACGCACTGGAGTATAAGACACAGCAAGGTTTTGAAGAGGAAAATTTTTTTAAAAGGTTTTTGCACTCTGCAAACCTCCCAAAAATGGCCCGTTTTTTGTGAAAATTGCCCCCCCCCAAAAGGCATGAATAGCCTTTGGGGAGCTTGCAGAGTGCTCCTGGAGGGCTAGGGGGGCCAAAAACAAGCAAAAAAATGGCCCTTTTATGCAAAAATGAGCCCATTTTTCATAAAAAAAGGGGCATGGATAGCCTTTAGGAAGCTTATAGACCTCTCCTGGGGGCTGGGGGGGGAGTTGTAAAATTGAGCAAAAATGGTCCATTTTTTGCTCGTTTCTGCCCTCCCCAACCCTCAGGAGCTCTCTAAAAGCTTCTTAGAGGCTATGCACAGCCATTATGTGAAAAATGCTGTATTCAGTGTATAAAATGCACCCAGATTTTTAGCCTCTTTTTTGAGGGGAAAAAGGCGCTTCTTATACTCCGAAAATTACGGTATATATGAATGGAATGGAGCATGCTTAGATAACTTAAACATATTTTTTTTTAAAAAAAATATTTCTTTGTTAGAATTACTGTATATCCCAACTTTTCTCTAGGAACTCAAGTTGATCTACATAAGGTTCTTTCCTTCAATTGGTCCCCATAACAATATCCACGCAAAGTTGGCTGGATTGAATGAAAGTAATTCGCTCAAAGTCACCAGGTGAGACCAGAACCTTGGTCTCTCCAGTCCTAGTCAAACATCTGAATCTTATGGTATACAAACCAACTGAGAATACCCCCCTTTTTTTCCCCACCCAGATTTTATAGAAGAGCTATTCCATATGAAGATGGGACTTCTGGTGTTTATGCGTAACGTGCTACTTGCTCTCTGCCTTTTTCTCGTCTTGGGGTTTCTGTATTACTCAGCTTGGAAACTGCATCTGCTCCAATGGGAGGATTCAAGTAAGTATAGTGATTGTGTAAGCCACCCAAGAATCTGTTGGTTTATAGCTACCTAATTTTCATATTTTTTAAAGTTTTATCTCTTTAGAATAACCTAAGGAAAACTCAAACAAGTGTTGCGGTGTTTCGTGTTTCTTTTTTCTTTTTTTTTTCTTTTTTTTTCTTTTTTTTTTTTGCTGTCTCACCCTTTTTTTTTTTTTTTATTGAAATTTTTATACTGTTTTACAATATATCACCCAGTGCTGTACAAAACAAAAGGAAGAGTTGGTTTCAAGTATCATCTATTATCTTTAGGATCTCCAAAATCCACGTGGATATCGTGTTTCTTTTTTCAGTGCTTTTGTTATAAGACTAATTATTTGAACATTTAAATTAATTGTAAGTTTCCTACTTTTGATACATAAAGGCATTTTCGTGGTTATGGCTATAATTCATGCTATTAAAAATTGTGCATAGGTATTTGGGAGTTCTATGTGTCCTCCACCTTTGTTTCAGGTGGACTTTTATTCTATGTGGTACGTGGTTGTCATTTCCTCTTTTCTTTAGCTTATGTATTAAAGCTGTGCAGCACTTTGTAGTCAAAGGCTATGCAGGCACACACATGCAACACTTGTCTGCAAATTCTTAAGTGTGTCTTTTTCCTAGGATGGTGCTGCAGAGGGCCTTCTGATTACTTTGTAATCAGAAATGTGGTGGCTGCTTTAAAGAGGAGTTGCTACGTACATTCTCCTTTTTGCTTTAAAAACTGAACCATTACACAAACTTATTACATATCTATGTAACTTGTCAGATTGTTTTGAATTGGTTGTATAGATGAATTATTTGATATTTATGAGTAACTGACATACATTATAATGTATAATTCATAACTACTTAGATACAATGAAAGCATCAATGTTTGCATGGACTTAGACACAATTCAGAGAACTGAAGAGGCTACCACATCTGGGTGCTGTGGTCCGCTGGCAGAAGAGTCAGACAACAAGCAGGTTGGGGGAGGAACATGGGCCAGTGCTGGAATCTGGGGGAAGGCTCGGATGAGGACTCTGCCTCAGAGGCAGAGAGGGGGCCAGGGCCATCTGGGAGTTACATGTCCCCAGGGTCAGACATCAGTGAGGCAGAGGAACAGGCTTCCCCTGCTCCCAGTGCACGCATGCACAGAGCTGCCAGAAAACAAGAATAGTTAAGCAGAAGGGATGATTCAGGAGTAAGGCTTGGAGGTGATTGGCCCCTTCCACAGGAGGAGCAAAAGCAGGTGAGCTTTTGCAGGAAGCAACTTTGTTCATGCTGGTTGCTTAACATTCTGAAGCTCCATTTTGACCCTTTGCTCCATGTCGCCTTGCCAAGCTAATTGCCAATTAGGTCTTTGGCAGCATTTCAAGGAAGATAAAGGTGGGTACTTATCAGTCTTATCCCGAAAGACTTTGGCAGTCTACTGTCGGACTCTTTACAAACTATTTGGGACTCATTACTGGCTGTGAATAAACATAATTCACAGCTTTTGAAATAAAAAGGATTTTGGGGACTAAGTGTCTGCATCAGGAAGCCTAGATCAGAACACTGGGAAGATTTGACTAGTCTTGTCACAAATGGAGAATTTGTTTTTGTTTTTCCAGTATTTCATTAAGTTTGTAGATAGTGTTTGATTATTAAATAATTCGTTAAATCTTGCATATGACTGATGACAGGGAATACAGTCCATTCAGAATTAATTTGAGAACAATATCTTTCAGCATTAGCGTTACTTCTTTTTTGTTTTATTTAAATGTATCATCTTTCAATATTTTCTGAATTTAATACAATTTTATTGCATAATGATGAGCTAATAAATTCCATGTCTGTATTAGTCACATAAACATTCCTTATATATGAATATTATATAAATAGTTTTCACAAGTTGGATATTGTTGATGTGACATTAATTTTATTTAAAATGAACTTAAAAGTAATGATTTAATAGGGGGAATAATAAATTGAGATGGTTTATTGGCTTTCATCTACTATCACTTTTGTGGCAGCATCATCAGAACCTTTATCAGGGTTGAAATAGTCTATTTTTTTAAGGGTGCAGATTCTGAGCATCTTGCTCAGTTATAAAACTGTCTATAGCATCCCAATTTAATTATGACTATAATCTCATTATTGTGATATGAGGTATCTAAATAATAGCATGCCAAATTATTTCAAGGGAGTAAAAAATAACAAGGGTGAATGTATGAAAATAGAACTATAGTGGACTATAACAACCCTGATCTCATGTGTACTTTTTAAGAAGTTAGTCTCGTGTGACTTGGTGAGATGTATTCCCAGGTACTTGGGCACAGCCTAAGATGACATCTTCCAATGTAGCCTGATAGGACATAAAAAGATGTACTGCAATTAGTATAACTAATAGTATTTGAATAGTATATTTTGTATGTTATCTTAATGATTGGAAGGTCATATGATGTTATGTTCAATTTGTTAACATCTGAATTTATGACATATCTAAATTAAATAGCATCCTTTTAAATTTTTTCTACTCTTCTAATGTTACTGAAAGAGACTGGAATGTATGCTTAACTTTTCTGTCATTTTGATAAACATATACTATGCATCATTTTCTTTGTGTTTGATCACTTTCTTGTTATCCAACATCTATGACTGGATAATATCATTATCTGATGTAATCAGAACTTCTGCTAAGGTGAGATGTTACAAAAAACAGAGAATAGACATATCTAGTATCTTTCTCAACTTGTGAAATTCTTTGTATGTCTGATGGGCATTATTACACAGAGTTTCCGCCATAAACCTGATGAAAAAGAGATGATTCTTTGTTGAATTCCATTTGACTCATATTTTTCCAATTTGATACGGCAATAAATCCATTCTTATTCTGATATCACTTTGAGAAACATGGTTTCAGTGAAATATTCTTTTTTTAGATATAGATATTTACCACAGTTGTATAATAAACTGTCTCTTAAACTGATCTTAAGAAGGATAAAAGCTAATTTACTATATCATGTATTCTAGAGTCATTGACTTTCACATACAGAACTCTATCTAGGACAAGGGTGTCAAACTCAAGGCCTCTGGACTGGATCCAACCTGCAGAGTGTTTAAATCTGGCTTGTGGGGCCGCCCTGTAAACAGCAAAGGACTATTACCTCTGCCAGCAAAAATGGAGCTTGGGAGCCTATTTTTGCTGGCAGAGCACTCAGGCTGCCACAGGCACCCCCGATACAAGTGATGTCAAGCTGGCCACACCTACCCTGCCCCCCCCAAGGTCAAACACAACCCTGATGTGGCCCTCAATGAAATTGAGTTTGACACTCCTGATCTAGGAGTTGCTTCTACATGCAAATTAATTCAGAAGGGAATGTAGGCAGCTAGTATAAAGACCAGAAGCAACTCCTGACACCTTCTTTCTGCATCGTTCTCAGTTAATCTTCTCCTTTGTCAGTCAACTTTCAAGAAACTTAGATAGCAGAAATTAAAATGTTTTATGTTTTTTTCTTTCCATCTACCATTTCTTTTTCCAAGCAACAAATATATCCGAACCTGTATAATACAGATGTTTCTTTTCATTGGGGAACAGGTCAAATTAAAGGCAAGAAATGTGGCCTATTTTTTTCAGATTATTTTTTGGTTAACTTCCTCTTGGCAGCTTTTTCAATAAGCAGCTAATGAAGAATAAACAGCAAGGGCAGCCTGGATATTAAATGGAAAAGATTTAATTGGTTATGATAAAAATCTAACACATCAAACAATAGGTTTACTTGTGTATCTAAATTTTAAATATGTCTCCTAAAGATTGAACGCAAAGCACAAGTGAAAAGAGAACAAATGTTCTAAAGAAATTAGAAATAAATATTTGAATACTTATTATTAACCTATAAGAATGGCATATTTGGAACCACATCATTCGTATGTTTCTGAATTTATATATTTTATATATATATTTGTTTTTATTTTGGCTGGACACCGCCCTGAGTCCTTCGGGAGTAGGGCGGTATAAAAAACCAATAAACTAAACTAAACTAATTGATTTGATAACAGGTCTCCATGGCCTAAGACAATAGACTTTCTCAGTCCCTTATCTTAAAGCCTATAAATAAAAAACTGGGGACTAGATTTGGGACTCCACACCTGATCTGTGAGTTTTATCAGTAGCAATAGATCATTTGTATAATCAAATTGTAATATCTGCTCTCTGTTAGCATCTGTTATAGAAGTTCTTGCAAAGTTCTTCACACTTTCTGCTTGTTAGCAAATACAGATCAGGCTTCAGAAACACTGCAGCTCTGAAATCTACAAATTACTAAGTCAAAGATGCTCAAACCTTGTGCCACAATTTCCTAAAATAAGAAATGAATTTGTGTGACCCTCCTCTCCCATAACAAAAGCTCTTGGAACATGCTCTCTGACAAAACTTCTTATTTTGCCTTGACAAGACAGCTGTTGGTTGGTCCTGGTGAATTTGTGGCAGTGATTTAGCATGGCTGGGCAAGCCAAGCTTTCCAACTAGAATTGCATTTCTGTCAGAATTTGCTCCTCGTGCTGGGCCTCTCTTCAGTGACCTTTATACTCATGGTAACAGCCCCTTTTCTGTCATAAACAGCTGTCAGATTTGAAGCCCAATATGTGAATAATTCACTTGGCCCAGCCTAGTACCAGAAGATTGGGAGTGAGTCAGAGGTGGGATTCAGCCAATTCTGACAGATTCTGGAGAATCGGTAGCAGAAATTTTGAGTAGTTCGGAGAAGCGCAAATAGGCTGGCCCTGCCCCTGCTGCTTCCCAGCTGATCTTCTTTTGTTGCCCTGAACAGGAGAACGGAGTTGGAAAGCAGGTTCGTGGGGTGGGGAAGGAATGGGGATTTTTCAGTAACCTTCCTGCAGGAGTGGTGAGGGAATGGCGATTTTGCAGTATCCTTCCCCTGCCATGCCCACAAAGCCACGCCCGCAGAACCGGTAGTAAAAAAATGTGAATCCCACCACTGGAGTGAGTGTAACCTGCCACACATTTGTTGAAGGGTTGCAATCCGCAGTTTGAGAATCCCTTCTTGAGTGATGGTGGAAATTGTTCAGTAGCTGTTTTTTGTAGCCCAGGTCAGTTTTCTGCTGAAATACGATACCATATTCTCAGTCATTCCTTCTTGTTCCTTTCAGTGGCTGCTTCCCCCTGCCCCCCAGTGATTGTATAGCAAGGCAGTTTGAGAAAGGAAAAAACAGGATATCGTTTTTTAAATCATTTTTCCCTGTGTCTTTCCATTTCCATGGAAACAGAAAGTAGATCTATAAGAAAATGGTTTGCTGCTGGTGGTTGTTCCTAATTTTGTTTCCATATCTGTGGCAGCAAGTCTTATGGAGAAATAACCTGAATTTAAAGTCTTGAAAAAAAATGATGGAACACTTTAGCCATGATAAGATAAACTTTTTAATTTATCTGGGTTTTTTTCTGACTTGTTAATTGAGAAATAAACCAGGGATGCTTGGTTTGGAAAGAATGCTAAACAAACAAAGGATTAAAGGTTCATGATTTGTTTACTTTTTCTGACAAGCGGAAATGATTTACCAATATTGCCATAGCAATATTGCCAGACAATTCGGCATTTTAAAACATTCAAGGATATTATAAAACTGATTATGTTCTTTTCCTTTAAAGTCTTTGGGGATTAAAAAAAAAGATTTCTCTTTCTTGCTTTACAAGAAAGCTGTTGACAAGAAAATATTTCTTGCTGTTGACAAGAAAATATTTTATTACTGGAATTTGGCTATTTAACCACAAAAAAACAATTTTTGCAACCTGTATCATAAATGTTGGAAAACTAAAAAAAAGAAAAAGAAAGTAATCTTAAAGAAGTTTAAAATATTAATCTATACTTCTGTAAATATCAGAAATGAACAGTCAGTTGGAATTATTGTAAAAAGTATAGTTCTTTGATTATTTTGATTGGTTCCTGTCAAAACATATGATGGGCTCTGGATATCTAACAGTTTGCAACAAACCCAAGGCCTTGTTAGAATACTTTATATACTCCAATTCAGTATATAATACACTAGTGCTGTAGATAGGATTCTGGGAGTAAAACATCAAAAATGTATTAAAAAATCTAATGATTCAAGATTTGGAGTTCCAGAAATTTCTTTTAATAAATTTTAAATGCCCAACATTCAGAAGATCTTCATATTCTCATATTATTTATGCTAGTATTGTTTTGAAATCATACAGTGGTGACTGCCAGCTGAGAATGGCGATTGCTAAAGGCCCTCCCCCCTGCACATGCTTGCGCAACCCCCGTACATGCGCACATGAACCCCCCCCCATGCTCCCTTGCCCCCTGCAATGCACCCCACCCACCCCTTGCCCATTTTTGGCTTCCAGGTTGGTGCAGAATGCTTCTCCTAGATGCTGCTTGGAGTGTCCAAACGCGGGTTATCCTCAGCTTGCTGCCCATTGGACTGAGTTTCACTTTGATGTGTAGCCACGCCTCTTGCCTCTGCATAGGGCCAGTTCTAAAAACTCAGTCGCCCTTATCGGACGCGTCTGGGGAGTCTGCAGTCCTTTGCCAGCAATCTGACCTCCCCAGCAGTGAGTTAGTGTAGCCTTTGTTGTTATTTTTGTGTGTAGTTGTGTTAGATAGGTGATTTTTTGTTTTAGTTCCTGTCTTCGTTGTCTTCGTTGCGCGGAGCGGGCTGTTCAAACCGCGGCCGTTTCCCGCTTTTTCTGCGGAGCGGCTTGGCACTGGGAGGGCTTGCCAGCGGCTGCTGGTAAGCTTCTAAGGGGGCTAGGTAGCTAGTTAGGACCCCCCAACTTGACTATCGGGGGTTTTCCTCCCTAGGGAAGCCTCTACTGAGGTTCTTCAGCCCGTTGTTTTCCCCAGTGCCGGTTTGAGCTTAGGCGGCCGTTCGCAAAGGAAAAAAGGCGCGCGTTTTAAACTTGCCGCCATTTTTCTGCCGCAGCCCGACTCCTCTCCGCAGATCGCCGCTGCTTCGTTCCTGGGGCGGTTCTAGTTCTGGGAGTCCCGGACAGGATCCCCTGGGGCAGCAGAAGAGATCCTTCCCAGCGGCTGCAGGGAGATTGGCAGATTCGGTTGCCATTCCCTGGTCTACTCCAGCGCAGATCTGCAACGCCTGAGACTTTTGGGTCTGATTTTGGCGCCAAAACCAGGTTCCAGTTTCTTCTTGTTTTAAAGTGTATATTGTTTCTTCCCTGGTGGGATTGGGGTGCCTTGACTGGATTTAATTGTTTGTTCTTGTTCTTTCAGCCACTCCATGGCTGATCCCAGTGAGCAAACAGGAGAACCTGCCTCCAAGCGTAGCAAGACCAACCCTGCTGCCAAGGGCGATTCTGCACCCTGTCCTGCCAAGGGGAAGAGGCCTGCAGCCAAGGCCACCAAGGCTGATGAGAGACTGGCGGATAGACGGCTGAGGATTCTAGAGCAGCAATTCCAGAAGGCTCTCTCTGCCAGGGACAAGGCTGTGACAGATAAGACCCCCCCTGCCCCGCAGCTTCGTAGGGAGACCCAATCCATTCCCACTGGTGATGGGGATTTTGGGTTTTCTCCCAATCACTCAAGGGTTTCCCTTGCCTCTCCGGTCCCCTCAATGGAAGTGGAGCTAGAGGAGGAGGAACCAGTGGAGGAGGAGTCCTCCATGGTGGGGGAGGGGGAGGAGTCAGTGGAGGAGGAAGAGGAGGCTCCGGCCACTCCCTTTTCTGCACCCGCTGAGACTGCCTTGCCCGCGGCCATGCAGGAGGTTGTGTCCAAGGCCATTTCGCAGGGCATCACGGATTGCATGAAGCAATTAGTGGCTTCCTTGCCCCTCCTTTCTACCCCCAAGCCCAGGGCACCTAGGAAGGTAGTTCCTGCCCAGGGGGGTGGCGTTTCCCCTTCTGCCTCTTCTGCAGTCAGCGAGGCATCCGAGGGGGAGGATGATGAGGAGGTGGTTACCCAGGGGGCTCCCGACCTTTCAGGGGATGAGAGCTCCACCCCGGAGGCTCCCGCTTCCAAGGGGCTGTTTAACCCCATCATGTTCAAGGCTATCTTGACCAAGGCTAGGGAGTCGGCCGTGCAGATGGGTCTACCGGCTCAATCTGATAAGAAGGCCTCTGATCAGGACAATGCCATCGTCATCGGTCCTGGACACCCTGGGGCGGGTCTCTTTAGGGAACCTACACCTCCCCAAGAATTGGTGCCGGCCCCTCAGTTGTTCCTCGACATTATTCAGCGCCAGTGGGTTCAGCCCGCTACTATGGCACACCCCAGCGGCGTGGATAAAAAGCTGTACGCTGTTGAGGACGCTATGGAGACCATTCTGGCTCTCCCGCAGGTTGATGACCCCATTGTGTCTTTGACCTCCACATCATCTCTCCCGGCCGAGCTGGTGGAGGGGCTTAAGGCGGAGGACAGGCGGATGGAGAAGTCTTGTCACAAGACACACCAGGCCACTGCCTGGGCCATGAAGGCCTTGTCCTCTGCGTCGTACTTTAGTAGGGCAGCCCTATTCTGGCTCAGGAAGCTATTGGCCTCCTTGCCTGAGAGACAGGTTAGATCGAGACAAAGGGTCAATAAGATCATCGCTGCGGTGGAATATTCTTGCGACGCATCGCTCAATTCCACAAAGTTTTCATCCAGGGCTCTAGCATCCAATGTCACCTCACGCCGTCTGCTGTGGCTCCGCCATTGGCAGGCGGACATGAAGGCTAAGTGGAAGTTGGCGTCGGCCCCCTTCAAGGGTGGCAAGCTCTTCGGCGAGGCCTTGGACTCCTTCCTAATCGAGTCCAAGGACAAGCGGAAGATTCTGCCGGCTGTCACCAAGAAGCAGGACCGGAAGAATCAGTCTTCCTACCGTAGACAGCCCTTTCGGTCTGCGGAGGCTCCCTCTACCTCGGGTGGGGCCTCCAGAACCTACCCCCAGGCCCAAGATCGTTCCCAGGACAGGCCGGCCTACAGGGACAGGTCCAGGTTCCAAGGTCAGCGTAGGCCCTTCAAGGGTGGTCAGGCCAACCGTCCCTTCAAGAAGAGCAAGTGACCCCTGGGGGATCCCTCCCATAGGGGGACGCCTACAGCAATATGCGTCCACGTGGGAGGCGACCACGACGGACGCCTGGGTCCGGAATGTGGTCCGACACGGCCTCACCCTCGACTTCCTATCATTTCCCCCGCGGAGGTTCATCCGCTGCCCCCTTCCCAGGTCCCCGCACAAGCAACAGCTCATGAGGGCGGAGATCGGTCACCTACTGGAGATAGCGGCCATAGAAGCGGTGCCGGGGGGGCAGGAGGGCAAGGGGTTTTATTCCATCCTCTTCCTAGTCCCCAAGTCATCGGGGGGGGTCAGGGCCATTCTGGACTTGAAGAAGCTGAACCGGTATCTACAATACAAGCGCTTCAAGATGCAATCCCTCCAGACGATCCTGGGATGCATACGACAGAACGACTTCCTGACCTCGATAGATCTGAAGGAGGCGTATCTGCACATTCCCATCCACCCGGCGCATCGCAGATACTTGAGGTTTCAGTTCGCCGGCCAGCACTTCCAGTACAAGGCCCTACCTTTCGGCTTGTCATCGGCTCCAAGGACCTTCACGAAGGTCCTCTCCGTAGTGGCGGCACATCTTCGATCCAGACCTGTGCGTTTGGTTTGTTACTTGGACGATATCCTGTTGATGTCACCTTCCAGGGACCAGGCCCTGAAGGACTTGGACTGCACCATCCGCTCCCTGGAGGACCACGGGTTCTCGGTCAATCGGGAGAAGAGTCACATGCAGCCCACCCTCTCCATACTTCATCTGGGTGCCGTCATCGACTCGAAGACCTGCAAAGTCTTTCTTTCACAGGAGCGCATCTGCAGCATTGTGAAGTTGGTGGGGTTGGTCCAGAATTCCAGACTGGTCCCACTTGTGACGCTTTCCCAACTGTTGGGGAAGCTGATCTCGTGCATAGCTATTGTTCCCTGGGCCCGCCTGCACGCACGGGAGCTACAATGGTTTCTGCTTCCTTTTCAACGACGCAAGATCAGCAACTCCAGGAGACGGGTGACAGTTCCACCTCCAGTGCTTCGGTCCCTCAGGTGGTGGAGGTCTCCCGCCCTAAGAGAGGGGTCGCCCTTCAAGGAGCCAGACCGTGTCACCATCACGACGGACGCCAGCCTTTACGGCTGGGGGGCTCATCTGCTTCACCATGTGGCCCAGGGCAGATGGTCTCAACGGGAGCTCGCCCACAACATCAACTGGCTGGAGCTCCGGGCGGCCAGGCTGGCTCTGCGGCATTTCGGCAATCTCGTAGAAGGGGCCCATGTCCTTCTCCTGACGGACAACATCGCCACCCGAGCATACGTGAACCACCAGGGAGGCACACAGTCGAGGGCGCTCATGACGGAGGCGGAGGCTCTGGGCAGGTGGGCAGAGAGGCATCTCCTGTCCCTGAGAGCGGACCACATCGCGGGCGAGGAGAACGTGACGGCGGACTGGTTGAGCAGGACCACCATCAACACCTCAGAGTGGCAGCTGCACCCGGATC
This sequence comes from Rhabdophis nuchalis, assembly GCA_039707465.1. NCBI lineage: Eukaryota > Metazoa > Chordata > Lepidosauria > Squamata > Natricidae > Rhabdophis > Rhabdophis nuchalis. Next base: position 62,537,281 of record CM077644.1, read on the forward strand.
TTTTCCAGCAGATTTCCCGGAGATTCGGCCTGCCCGTCCTGGACCTGTTCGCCAGCCCGCAGAACACGCACCTGCCAAGGTTCTTCACCCGTTTCCGGTGCCCGCAAGCAGAAGGGACAAACGCCCTCCGGTGTCGTTGGCCCGCAGGCCTGCTATACGCCTTCCCTCCTCTCCCGCTGCTTCCTCAGGTAGTCCGGAAAATCATCTCGGAGGGGGCGGAAGTCATCCTGGTCGCTCCCCATTGGCCCAGACGGTCCTGGTTCGCCGATCTCGTGGGACTGTCCGTAGAGAAGGTCTGGCGCATTCCTCCGAACCAGGTGTTGCTAATACAAGGGGCCATTCGTCACCCGGACCCTCAGTGCTTCCAACTAGCCGTCTGGCACTTGAGGGGATCGTTCTGAGACGGATGGGCTATTCGGACAAGGTGATAAGAACGATCCAGGCTTCCAGGCGTCCTGCCACCGTTCGCATTTACGAGACTACATGGTCCACCTTCTCTACCTGGTGCCGTGCCAGGCGCATCGCTGCGGCTGAGGCCTCCACACCTCAGGTGATGGACTTCTTGCAGGAGGGTTTGGACAAGGGGCTCGCCCCCAATACCCTGAGAAGGCAGGTGGCTGCTCTCGCTACCATCCTGTCGCCCGGTGGGTCCCTGCCGCTCAGCAGACATCCAGGGGTGCGTGGTTTCCTGAAAGGGGCCTCGAACATTCGGCCCCAAACAGTCCATAGATATCCGACCTGGGACTTACCCTTCGTCCTCCAGGCCCTGACTGAGGCGCCATTCGAACCATTGCGCTCCGTGTCACTGCGCCACCTGACCTTGAAGACGGTGTTCCTCATAGCAATCACATCTGCAAGGCGAATTTCGGAACTCTCGGCCCTCTCCGTACGGGAGGACTTGTGCGTGGTCCACGCGAACAGGGTGGTTCTCAGACTAGACCCGACCTTTGTGCCCAAGGTCAACTCCTTGTTTCACAGATCCCAGGAGATCGTCCTACCTGACTTTTGTCCGCACCCCTCTCACCCCAGGGAAAGGAGGTGGCACAAGTTGGACGTTCGCAGGGCGGTGCGGATGTACAAGAAGAGAACGGCTGAATTCCGCAAGTCAGAATCCTTCTTCGTTTCCTTTCAGCCGGTGTCCATGGGTCGCAAGGTCACGTCTACCACGATTGGGCGCTGGCTGCGTGCCTGCATTACACTGGCATATGAGCACCGGTCCAGAGCTGTACCTCCACGTATTACCGCTCACTCCACCAGGAGCGCTGCAACCACGGCTGCTTGGGCCACCCAGGCCCCCATAGACGAGATCTGCAGGGCCGCTACGTGGTCCTCGCCTGTGCCGTTTATCAGACACTACAAGCTGGACGTATTTGCATCCTCGGAGGCCTCCTTCGGCAGACGTGTTCTCCAGAGGGTCCTTGAGGCTCCCAGTTCCCACTCAGACGAATCTCCCCTCCCTGGGACAGCATAGCGTTGGCATGTCCCGCGTTTGGACACTCCAAGCAGCATCTAGGAGAATGACCATTGGTCTTACCTGTGAATGGTCTTTCTCTAGATGCTGCGGAGTGTCCAAATCCCACCCTAGGCGTGGTGGGAACTGGTCCCATGTTTAGTTGAAGGTTAAGACTAGTGTTGTTCCAGTTGTTCTGCGTTTTTTCTGGTCTACCTTCGTTTTTAGAACTGGCCCTATGCAGAGGCAAGAGGCGTGGCTACACATCAAAGTGAAACTCAGTCCAATGGGCAGCAAGCTGAGGATAACCCGCGTTTGGACACTCCGCAGCATCTAGAGAAAGACCATTCACAGGTAAGACCAATGGTCATTCCCAGGCCAAAACAGGGTGCAGAGGGGGCGTGACCCCTCCCGCCCAATTTTGGCTCTGTAAGGTCTCCTGCACCAACCTGGAAGCCAAAATAGGGTGCGCAGGGTCTGCACAAGGTCCCAAAATGCAATGTAAGTGCCCCCCCCCATGCATGCACTTGCCGCCCCCTTCCCCCCCGTAATGGATATATACATAAAGGACTAAATTCTAAGGTGCCCTCTGACTCTTTTATACCATCATAATTCCCTTTAGCCTATGCAGGAAATTGTTTGGATCCTAGCCATCATTACATTTTTAAAATATGCATGGACAAAATACAGTATTTTAAAGAAAACTTGTAAATACTGAATTCCCAGGGCAGCCTGTTCAGATAATTTCTTATGTGTCTTGGTAAAAACATCTTGCCTCTTTCATTTATTTTTTTAGAAATATATTAACTTCCTATTAATAACACACCATTTTGGAAATTACAGTATTCTCAATATTATCATAAACACTGTTTATACTAGCTTTGTTTTGGTTGCATTTCAGTTCCTGTGAGGATGAATATTACTGAACTAATTTTTCCTAGATGAAATAATTATTCCAAAGAATCCCTAATTGCAACTCCATATGCTTTCAAAAACAGCGCTATCGTATCCAAACTTCTATAAGAGTTAACAAAGCCTGAAACAGTCTTGCTAACTTTTGCTTTATCAAAGGTTGATAGAAACTATCCCACCCTTTTAAAAGAGAGTAGCCACTTACACTGTGCAGACAGGATTCAAACTTTGATTCCATTGTAAATAGAGCTTGCGTTTGAGATAGTATTCTTTTGTAATGACTTTTCTCAATAAATCTACTTACTGAATTGGGTTTGACCCATCTGCCACAGCTTGGGGCGAGTATTTGATTGGAGGATTGTGGCGCTGGATCCTCCCCTCTTCTCTCCAGAGAAAATGCAGATTTCTCTCATGTCTAATTCCCATTGTAGCTTCCAAAGGGAGGCTGTTCCAGAACAAAAGTACTATGATTTTTAAAAAAACAGTACATCCTGTCCTGAGCTCCTTCAATTCATAAAATTGAGAGCACCACTTTGGAGGGGTCAAAATTGTTTGGAGAAGGTAGCCCTGAAGGTTCCTTTCTAGTAGTGAAAACATTGTTTAGTTATATCTGGGACGTCTTAAATTGAACAATGTTGTATATACTTTAAAGCATGTTAAGTTAGCCAGAAAGGTTAATAGTTTTAATGTGTGGGTATTTCTTTCTTTCTTGATATGTGAGATTTATTTATTTTTTTGCAATTTCTGTAGCTACGTACAGATTGAGAGCTTTTTCTGTTGGCTTTCAGAATATTGTGGCAATATTGTGGCATAACTATGCAGAGGCAGTTCTTTGTAGATTACCTAGTAACAAGCAACCTTTGAAATCAATGTTGTAATGCAAAGTACATAATTTTTTAGCCACTTGAGGGCAGTAGGCTTCTTTCATTGGGAACCTAGAGAAAATATATTTTTTCTCTTTTGAGGGGGTGAGGAGGAAAGTGCCAGCCTTTCTATTTTTGGAAATGTTATTTCAAAGAATAGTAATTAAAATGTTTTTATTATGGAAAAAATTCAGAGAAGAATGTAGAAAACAGCATATTAAATGGTCAGTTCAAGGTTGGGAATTAAGCAATGTTCTTATTTGTTGGAACCGTGCTTGAAAATATCATATTTTATGATTTCAACTTTTTTTCTGTATATTTGAATTTACAAAACCAAAGGTCTTTCATTTTGCTCTTAATTTTGGATAATTCTTGCCCATGTTGTTAGCTGGTACAGTATAATTTTGGTTTGAAACTGCCTTAGGCCCTTCATAAAGTTTTTGGATGATATATTTACCTGTATTGTTTTTAATATTGTTGATAGCAAAATACTTGGACCCCATAATGTTCTGTGCATGTGGAAGAAATATTTGAGCAGATTGCATTTTGTAATCATTTTCAATATGTTTTTGGAACTGTAGAAGGAAATAGGAGCTGAAATTCAAATATTATATCTTATGCAGAATTTTTCAAGCTGGGCCTCACTTCTGCAATCTGGAGAATATTTATCCAAAAGAGACAAAATTAAAACAGGAGTATAACTTCCCGTAGGTTTCCCCCCCCATTGGAGCGGTTTTCTTTTCTTTCAATCAGTGTCATCTAACTACTTTACAGACTAAGCATTTGGTTCCAGTTTTCTCCTCATGAGTCATCCTTAAATGCAGTTAAGATTTTGCCCCATACAGGTTTAATTAAATAAATATTTGTCATATGGACCCAGTCAATTTGAAATAATTATTGTCATGATTTTGAAGTTTTCCTCAAGTGAATAATCAATTCTGCAGATTAAATTATATATGTAGTGTCTCTAATCAAGCTCCTAAAAGACAATTTTTAGTATCTATAACTAATACAGTATTTTGAGCATTGCTTCGCCCTTTTTCCTGTATAATCGTTTTGAGCACCTTTTTATTATAAAAATTAACCTAAATATTATTTATTGAATATGCAACAAGATTAACATATTGATCAGTAGAGTAATTAAAAACCCTTAATTGCAATACTGGAGTCTCTGGTGTCATGATTAATTTGGCCACTTATATTTTTAATGAAAAAGTCGTTACATGTACATATAAAAATGTAATTTAGGAATAAATATTTTGTTTAGCACATGCTCAGTTTAGTTAGTTTTATCAGTTTTTTTTCTCTCTGATTGATTTCTTTGGTTGATTTATGATTCAGTAAATATATCAGCAGCATCTAGGTTTATATCCTGCTCCATAGTGCTTTATAACACTCTCCGAATGGTTTACAAGGTCAGCATATTGCCCCCAACAGCCTGGGTCCTCATTTTACTGACCTTGGAAGGATGGAAGGCTAGGTCAATCCTGAGCAGGTCAGTATCAAACTCCAGATTGTGGCAGACTTGGCCTGCAATACTGTGCTTTAACCATTGAACCACCAGGCTCCTATTATACAACCCTCTATAGTAAAATGAATTAATTCAGTAACCAGATTAAGACTGCTGTTTGAGCAACACAGCCATTCTGCACAATGTCATAATATACATGTAGTCCCCAACTTACAACCATTCAGTTAATGACTATTCAAAGTTACAATGGTACTGAAAAAATGACTTATGACCATTTTCACACATGTAACTGTCGCAATATCCTCATGCTCACGTGACCTAAATTGGGATATTTGACAATTGACACATATTTAAGACAATAGCAGAGTCATGTAGGAACTCTGGTAGGAATTGCGGAGACCTGGTTGGGCCACGAGGGAGGACTCCCCCTCGTTGAAATGTGCTCACCAGGTTACCGCGCTTTTCATCAGCCTCGGGCCCTAGGCAGGGGTGGTGGGGTAGCGGTTATTATTAGGGAAGGTCTGGAGCCGAGAGAGACCATTGTGCCACAGACCACCGGTTGTGAGTCCCTCTGCGTGAAGTGGGGCCTAGGGAGGCAGTTGGGCTTGCTAGTTGTATACCTGGCTCCCCGCTATGTAACAGCAGCCCTGCCCGAGCTCCTCGAGGTGATCGCTACGATGGCAGTTGAGACCCCCAGACTTTTAGTCATGGGGGACTTTAATCTGCCATTGGTGGGCGAATCATCCGGGGTAGCTCGGGAGTTCATGGCTTCCATGACGGCCATGGACCTGACCCAACTAATTCAAGGCCCCACTCACGAGGGTGGACATACACCGGATCTCATCTTTGTCTCAGGCCAATGGAAGAGTGATCTGGGTATAGGGGATATAGTCATCACGCCCTTGTCATGGACAGACCACTCACTTCTCTGGCTCGACTTTCCAACCGCTGCCCCTCACCGCGGGGAGGCGGAACCTGAGTCACCAATTTGGTTCCGCCCCAGGCGCCTGATGGACCCTGATGGGTTCCAGACGGCGCTTGGGCCACTTCCTGTACCCCTGACCCGCGCCCCGATGGAGGACCTCGTGGCCGCATGGAATACTGCGACCACGGGAGCCTTGGATCGGGTCGCGCCCTTGTGGCCTCTCTTGCGGCGGCGAGCCACCCTGGCTCCTTGGTTTACCGAGGAGCTAGGGGTGATGAAACGCCACAAGAGATGCCTAGAGAGAAGATGGAGGTCTACCCGTTCTGAATCTGACCGGACACAGGTAAGAGCCCATTTACGGACTTACATTGTGGCGCTGAGAGTGGCCAAACGTCATCATTGTGCCACCCTCATAGCATCCCCAGAAAACCGCCCTGCCGCCCTGTTTAGGGTGACCCGCTCCCTCCTTCAACAGAGGGTGCGGGAAGCCCCGCTACAGGGTAGAGCAGAGGAATTTGTGACTTATCTGCAGGAGAAAATCGCTCAGATACAGAACGAGTTAGCCCCCATTGATGGCCCAGTGGGATGCCACGAGACAGATCTTGTTTGGGAGGAGTTTGACTCCGTTACTTCCGAGGATATGGACAGGTTACGTGGGCGACTGCGAGCCACCACATGTTTATTGGACCCGTGTCCCTCCTGGCTTGTACTGGCATCCTGGGAGGTGACACGAGGCTGGCTCCAAGAGGTTGTCAACGCATCCTTAAGTGAGGGTTCCTTGCCTGCTTCCCTAAAAGAGGCTATGGTGAGGCCCCTCCTTAAGAAGCCCTCTTTGGATCCAGCTCTATTAACCAACTATCGTCCAGTCTCCAACCTTCCCTTTCTGGCGAAGGTTGTTGAGAGTGTGGTGGCACAACAGTTTCCCCGTCACCTGGAGGCGGGTCTAGATAATCAACTTCACCTGGAGGAAGTTGATTATCTAGACCCGCGCCAGTCCGGCTTTCGGCCCGGGCATAGCACCGAGACGGCATTGGTCGCGTTGGTCGATGATCTCTGGAGGGCCAGAGATGGGGGTTGTTCCTCCATCCTGGTCCTATTAGACCTCTCGGCGGCTTTTGATACCATCGACCATGGTATCCTATTGCATCGGCTGGGGGGGTTGGGGGTGGGAGGCACCGTTTTACGGTGGTTCTCCTCCTACCTCTCTGGCCGATCGCAATTTGTGTTGACAGGAGAGCAGAGGTCGACCCCGAGACCCCTCACATGTGGGGTGCCTCAAGGGTCGGTCCTCTCGCCTCTCCTGTTTAACACATATATGAAGCCGCTGGGTGAGATCATCCGTGGTTTTGGGGTAGAGTACCATCTCTACGCTGATGATACCCAGCTGTATATATCTACCCCAAACCACCCCAACGATGCCGTAGCGGTGATGTGCCAGTGCCTGGAAGCCGTACGGATCTGGATGGGAAGAAACGGACTCAAGCTCAACTCGACCAAGACCGAGTGGCTGTGGTTTCCGGCTGCCCGATTCAACCAGCTGATTCCATCGCTGGCCATTGGGGGCGAACATCTTGCCCCAGTGGATGGGGCGCGCAACTTGGGTGTCCTCCTGGATGCCCAGCTGTCCATGGAAGACCAAGTGACAGCCGTGGCCAGGAGGGCGTTTTACCAGGTCCGCCTGGTTCGCCAGTTGCGCCCCCTATTGGATCGGGACGCCCTTCGCACAGTCACTCATGCTCTCGTGACATCCCGACTGGACTATTGTAACTCTCTCTACATGGGGCTCCCCTTGAGGTGCACCCGAAGACTTCAGCTGGTCCAGAATGCAGCCGCGCGAGCAATAATGGGTACCGCAAGGTATACCCATGTAACACCGCTCTTGCGCGAGCTGCACTGGCTACCTGTCGTCTTTCGGGTGCGCTTCAAGGTTTTAGTTATCATCTTTAAAGCGCTCCATGGCTCGGGACCTAGCTATCTGCGGGATCGGATTCTGCCCCATACATCCCTGCGGCCGATTCGCTCCCACAGAGAGGGACTTCTCCGGGTGCCGTCCACTAGACTTTGTCAGCGGGCGACGCCCAGGGGAAGGGCCTTCTCTGTGGCGGGCCCAGCCCTCTGGAACGACCTTTCCCCCCGACATTAGAACAACTACGGACCTCCGCTCCTTCCGTCAGAAATTAAAAACTCACTTTTTCTGCTTGGCCGGCCTAGGTTAGTCTCTACCTCAGGGGTTAGGAAATGTTAATTTTAAAATGGGAATTTTAGTGCAGGGATAGTTAGATTTAATTTGTTTTTATTGTATTTATGTATGTATATATTTTATGTTGTTTTAATTTCTCCCTGCACCGCTCCGAGTCCCCTCGGGGAGAGGACGCGGTTATAGAAATAAATATTCTATTCTATTCTATTCATGTGATCATCTTTTGCAATCTTCTGACAAGCAAAGTCAATGGGGAAGCCAGATTTTGCTTAACAACTGCATTACTGATTTAATTGTGGCGGTTTACTTAACAACTGTGGCAAGAAAGATTGTAAAATGGGGCAAAATTCATTTAACCACTGGTTTGCTTAGCAGCATAAATTTTGGATTCCATTGTGCAAATTGAGGTCTACCCATAATATGTATTTACTGATTTTACAGTGAATCCAGATATTATAATAATGTGACCATACCGTTTCATTTGAGTAGAAATGGATTTGGACAGAAAAATAAATTACTTGGCATTTTAATTAAATGGTGCTGTTTTTTTTAAAATTAAGTCACCATTTATTTTGCATTAAAAAAATTGCGGATTTTTATTCTTGTTCTTTATGGTGATGGTCCTAGGAAAAATTGACGTTTCATTAAGTCAGCAAAAATTCATCTGTTTATTCTGTTTGCCAGTAGGTGTCACTGTTGCTATAAGTTATTATGAATATGAAATCTGTAAAGAAAAGTTGAAAGAATTTCCATAGATGCTAGAGCCTCCCCATTCCTAACTAAGAGGAAGTGGATCTCTACAGATCCATAAAGCAACCTTACAAGGCCATACAAGACCATATGTGAGACTACTGAGACCAAAATATGTGTTTCATTTGCTTTTTGCCCTTTAGGACAGTATCTCACCCATGTCTAGTTTTACACTTTCTAACTGTATTGAGGTCGGTTTTTTGTACTGTTTTTATATTACTGGATTCTTTTATGAAGTTAGCTTCCATCGCCTCAATATTTCCCAGTCTTTTTTTATTTGGGGATAGTCAAGTTTTCCTTCAAGTAAGTGTATTTACATCTCACTGATACGGACTACAAAGCAGTGAAACCAGAGCCATTTTTAATTAGTTTTATTATGAATGTTCTGCCCCACTCTGAAATTTGGAGGAGTTAACCCAATTTAGTTGTAAAACTTAAGATAAACTTTATGATGTGTCATTCTTGCATCTACACTGAGCCCAACAATACCAACATTTTATCATGTCTCCATGCAGTGCTTTTTTCAGGATTTATGTTTTTGGATCTGTTCAGTCAAATACTAGTTTAAAAGCATTTTTGCAGTCTATGCTGAGTTCAAGGGATACGATAAACATGGAGTTCTTTTCATTTCTGTCTACTGGCCAGTTATCAGAGCCAAAAAAGCTGAAGTTTATATTTTTGTTTTAGATCGAAGTTACTGAGACAAAAAAAGTATTTGCTCTTGTTGTTCAGGATAAAATTTAGGTTTCCTTTAGGCAAGAAAATTAAGCTTAAGAGTAGTGAACTTCACATATACCAAATATGCATAGCCAAGATATGCAATTAGATGTCTGCCAGAAAATTTAACATCTGGAGAAATCATTATTTACATACCTTTTCTCCTCTGAAGTGTCATTTGTTTACTGTTCACATTGTTAAGCTACTGTGTGAGATTGGTAGCATATATTTTTTAAAAATAAAATAAAGTAATAATGTATTGTGTAATATAGAATGATGCAGCCAGGTGTGCTGTCTAATTTAAGGAATAATTGGTTCCTGAGCAGATAAAGGGCATGGCAAGCTGAACACTGGGAAACAGGACTAGCTGAACCAACATACTCAAAAGATCTTTCCCTTCCCTCTCAGTTCTTTGGGTTTAGTTTCTGTGTTTATGGGAACATTACCAGGATCTTTAATATAATTCTTCCATTGTCCCTTCATCCTTTAAAGTAGACTGCCTGCCACATCCACTGTGTGGATATCTGATTCCTACTTGTAGATCATTTTTCTCCTGTTGTTGGAGGAAAAAAAAGAACAACCAGTTCACAGGAACTGGACCAAACTTGCTGGATAATACTCCTAGAAATTTAAACATGTTTCAGCCTAGTTTCTATTTTAAAATGTCTGCTATTTGACCATAAATGTATTGCAAACTAAGCTGCCATTTTCATAAGGCTGCTGATTTACATTAATACTGAGTAGAGATTTGCTTCTTGATGACAGGTTGAAAGATGACCATTCTAGTAATATTTCATCTGAGATTAAACAAATAATTTTGGCCAGTCCCTAGACCATACAACTGCTGGGGGGGGGGGGGGAAACCCTTCTTAAAATGTATTCTGAGGTCAGAACAATCAATTCAGTATGGCGAAAGCCTTCTAGAGCCATTCCTCCATCTTTTATCTCATTCTTTTCATTTCCAGAAATGGACACAGATTTACACATTTTTCTCTATTGAGCAAAGCTTGAAACACACTGCATATGTTAAGTGTCAGATATGTCCAGAGCGGTAAAAATTGCTGTTAAATAACAATAGATGGTATCTATAAGAATTGTCAAATAATAGAATTATAAATTGCTTTAAATTTATAGTTGGGCTATTGTAATTTGCTTTATGTGGACTGACCTTAGATGATTCAGAAGCATTGATTACTAGAGGACAAATGTAGCTACTTTGGGTACTATTGTGTTTCAAATACAATATAGGGTACTATCACCTGTCAAACCCCATATGGCTTAAAGCCTGGGTGCATGCCCAATTGAAGTGACCAAGAACTCCTGCTGAAGGTGCTGGGAGGAGATTTGTCAACATCTGCTTTATCTATGCAATAACTAACTCTCATGACATGGAGAGGCTTATAAAACTATAGCTGTGTTTTTCATTCTTGGCAACCTGGCTAGGTTTATTGCCACACATCTTAAAGTTGCCAAGGTTGAAAAATACTGCTGTAGTTTTTCCAGAAGGTGTTTGGACATTGATATATTCAGTGTTGGAAATGATTTTGTTAATAACAAGATACTGTACCTTATAGTACAAGGCATTATTATTATCCATTTGATGATAGATTTGTATTTTTAATCTCATCTACAGTCCCTTTTCCACCGAGATGTAAATAAACATAAATAGTAAACTATATTCTAGTTTTTTGATAATTATGCTAGCTTTTTAGATTTAGATTTTATTCAATTTGTATCCCGCCCTTCTCCAAAAGGACCCAGGGCGGCGCACAGGAATTTAAAATAACATACAAAAGTAATACAAAATACACAAATTTAAAACCTATTAAATAACAAAAACCTGCACTAAAACCAATTAAAACTATTAATTATTAAACTATTTTAACTATTATTCTAGCTTTTCAATAATTATCAGTACATTTATGATATCTCCAAAGGTGTGGCTTGCTATTGCAAAGGTTTCCCAATGGTTAAGAATAAGTGGTAGAAACAACAACTTTAAAAAATGTTGGGTTTTTTGTTGGAATTTGCTGTTCATCTTGTATAGAATGTCACATTATTATAACTCTTCATTGTAGTATAATACCTTATTAGTAGTATCATTCCATCATTCCATGGGACTAGTCCTCTTCTCTAACCATATAAAATATTTCTATGCTAGGGGTCATGCCATCTTTTTGTCATTAGGTTTTCTTTTTCCCAAGGGTTAATTAGAAAGGCCTCATTGTGGTTTGGTTTTAATTTGGCACATAATAATAATAATCTTTATTGTCATTGTAAAAATTACAATGAAATTGGTTCACATGGTGCATGGAATGCTTTTCTTTTTGAAAATGTGCCAGCTCTATTTGTCCAGGGCTGGAGAAGTCTGCTTCCTTGTCAACTGCTCTCCTTTTAATAGCTTTCACAGTTAGACAGCTTTCTTCTTATTTCTGATGGGGTAACTTACAGAAAAACTTTTCCACAAAACGTACTTCTTAGTGCTCGAGATTGTGCTCACATCTGTGGAATCTTTCTTTCACATTTCTTAGTTTCTTTGTTTTTTAGAGTCCGTCCCCCCCAAGAATTTTGTGGAACTCCTGAACAGAAAATACTAGTTGCCTTTGACCTAGCTTTTTATTCTTCTTATATTTATCTCTAAAAGGCAAGTGATACTGATTAAACTAGTGAAATTATAGAGATTGCTGGAGGTACCTGAAGGAGAAACATGATCTGACTTCTTAAAAATGTTGTTTTTCTTTTAAAGTATTTTATATTATATTCTCTCCCAGCTGGGCTTGATGATCATGTAAGGCAGCTGAAGGCCAAAACCATTTCTGGACTTACTGTCTAAAATTACAGTTTTTGAGAGTCTGCCAGCCAAGACTTGCAGCCATGAAGACAGGAGTGGAAAACCAGAAGCATTGGCTGTATCTGTTCAGTGTCAGTTTCCATTGAATAACTGTTTCCTTCAGACCTTTGCAATGAAGAGAGAAGAGGGGCAATGCCACTTCATCCAGAAGGGGTGTCTGGAAGAGCTCTTAATCACAAGATAGTTTAGCTTATCGCTCCAGCCTCTCTGTCATTCCTCTTGCTTTACCCTTGATGGTTTATGCTGCAAAAACTGAGACAACCAAGCCTTAATCTGTGTGAAGCTTATAACACTGAAATGGCAATTTTGAATATTATACAGCTTTTCTTAGTCACCAATAGTCATTTTCCTTGTGACAAACATTTTATTTCAGAAATAATGTTCATTGCTTGATTTAAAGGAAATCCAGTTTGATTACAAAAAAATTATAATTGAGATAAATGTTATGGTTTGAAGGAGGCTTGGATGGAGGTTTTTAATTATTTTCCCATCTTTATTTTTATATGTATTACATATTTGTAACACATTTGTGTAGAATGCTAATTGGCTGATTGTTTTGGGTTGGTCAGACATAACACTAGTAATATAACTCAAATAATTGAATTAATTTTAGGTTACTCTTCCCAGAATGGTGCCCTCCAGTGTGGTGGATTAAAATCACCAACTCCTGGAGTAATTGGTATGGCAGAAAAGCCTTGCCTGTGGTATCCTGGCAAATTCTGGAATGTTTAGGTTGCATTTTAAAAATTATTTTTAAAATGGAGCATTATGCAAAGTAATATCAATAAAGAGTAACTCACTTGATAGAGTCTTTTAGGGTTTTTTGGTATTATGTGCTTTTAAGCTAATTTTCACACTACCATGAGTCTTTTTGCAATTGAATCACCTTAGGAATTGGATGACGAAAGTAATAAAATGCACTTGATTGTAATTGGCAATGTTCATTCCCGAATGAAGAACATTTAATCAAAGTTCAGAAATGTGCTAATAACTCTAGATCTGATCTAAGGAATAAGACTATATTTGTACATACGATTGAACCTAAATTTCTAGAGGAGAGAGGTGAATCTTTTGCAGCCAACGCAGCATGCCAATGATGGGGAGAGCTGGGAGATTTCATTCAGCAACATCTGGAGAACAACAGGTGTCCAACTTGTGAGGTATGATGAGATGGGCAGAAATTTTTTTATAAGGCTGAAGTGATTAGTAGAATGCTGTTTCTTGATATATTTCTTCATTATATGCTAATATGCAGAGTGGCCAGCAACTTTTGTTAAAGGACTGTTGGTGAATGAATAAAAATCACATTTGGACCAATAAAGAATTGTATTTCAGACTGGGAAAGCAACTTATTAATGACTGTGGCAGAAATTTTGGTATCTCTGTTTTTTAAGATGTTTGGTAACTGTTACTTGGAAGCCTGCATTTCATTATTTCCGTATCATCTGCTAGCAAAGAAAAAAATCATTTGGAAAGAAGCATCATCAAGCAGACTTTTATTTAAAGCAGACCTTGAATCCGTGACACATGGAGAGCTAGTTTGGTGTGAATCAATTTCTCTTATCCACACTATTGTACAAAGATGTGTGATTTCTAGAAGAGTAAGCTAATGGAAGCCTTATTTTTAAATTATTTAAAGGATTTTTTATCCTGCTGTTCATAGAAGCATATTACGAAGATCAGAGAATAGTCTGTTCTTGCCCACAACATTACAGTCTAAAATGACAAGGCATAAAAGAAAGAGGGTATTGGTGGGATGGAAAATAAACATATGTTCTAGATTACTGTTTCAAGAATTCAGCAGCAGTCTGTGATTTAATAGATGATATAGCTAAATCCAAACTATTAGGTCTTGACTGACAAACTCCAGATGACTGCTTAGGGAAATGAAGGGGTTACAGCTCTTCGTTGCTGTCTCATTGTCATCTGAAGTTTTGCAACCTAGATCTGATAGCCCAAATCTAAACACAATACACTGGTTGCTATTTGTTTCCTCTGTTAGGCTCAATAATGCAGTCTCTGGAGATAAGAATTTTTCAGCCAAAGCTGTTTGTAAGATGTTTGATATTTTCTGATTTTTGACTTGTTCTCTTGTTGATGCTTTAGTACGTAATAGCAATTCATTCTTGGCGATAATGGTGTTAGCTTAAACTATAATCATATTCAAGTAGTTCTTGACTTACAATTCTTTTAGTTGACCATTTGAAGTTACAACAATATAGTACTGAAAAATTGACTTATGATCATTTTTCACACTTATGACCATTGCAACATCCCCATGATCATGTGATCAAAATTCAGACACTTGGCAACTGGTTCATATTTATGATGGTTGCAGTGTGCTGGGATCAGGTGATCACCTTTCATGACCTTCTGATAAGCAAAGTCAATGAGGAAGCCAGATTCACTCAGTAACCATGCTTCTAACTTAACAACTGTGGTGATTCACGTAACAACTGTGGCAAGGAAGGTCATAAAATGGGACAAAACCCATTTAACAACTGTTTTGCTTAGCCATAGAAATTTTGGACTCAGTTGTGCTCATAAGTCAAGGATTACCTGCATCACAGAAAGTAAGGGTTAAAGTCTTATTGTATACATCTGCTAATGATGTTTGGTTTGGTATAGCACCATTTCAAAGATATGTGAATGCACGTATGTTTCCTGCATATTTTACCCTTAGTGTTTCTCTGAACAGACTCCAACTTGGAGCGGAGAACACGATCTGTCAGTTGATTCAGCCTTGACTGCATCAAATAGTAGGGCACAGTTCCAAAAAAACACTGCATCATGTGTTAACCATGCCTTTTAAAGAACTTATATACGTTGTAGTGTATTGGTGTAGGAACGATCACAAACAACATCTGTTGCCGAACCAAGTAGGTTCTGTGTCTACAAAAATATTGATGACGCAAAAAAGTTAAATATATTCATGTATGCCTTGTTAGAAGCTCCTGAGGTACATGTAAACTGATGGAAACTACCTTTTGATGGTAGACTCTACTGGCTGGAATTTTGTTTCTAGTTTTTCCTGGAAATTACAGTTTACACAATGTGTTATATACTCCATAAGATTTCAAAATGTTTAAGTTCTGATATTTTCTTTTTATGCAAAAGTTACTTCATTTGAGTTTTGGATCAAGCCTGCACAGGATAGTCTTTTGTTTGGCATTTCAGTTGTAAACCTGATAGGCATTTGTTTCTGTGTGCTATCGCTGCTCCCACCATTATGTAGGCTACATACATTTTACAAATACATATCATATACACAACCTTCCATTTCTTGTGATACTGGAAGGAGGAAGGATATTGAAAAAGCGATTATCATGTTATCAGTGAGGAAAAAATGGAAATGGGAGTAACTAAGTGCTTAATTTTCTAAGGAATAATAATAATAATAATAATAATAATCGAATTTATTAACCGCTCCCTCTCCCCACAGGGACCCGGGGCGGTGCACAGGGAAGAATAAAACAATAAGAACAATAAATACAAAAGTACATAACTTAAAACACAATTAAACAATTTATCCCGTGCTAAAATTATTGACTAAAATCCCATTTAAAAATACATTTGAAATCTATAGACAGAGAGACTATCCAAGGCCGGCCAGTCGAAAAAGATGGGTCTTCAGTTTCATACGGAAGGAGCGGAGGTCCGTGGTCGTTCTGATATCGGGGGGAAGGTCGTTCCAGAGGGCCGGGCCCGCCACAGAGAGAGCCCTTCCCCTGGGCGTCGCCCGCTGACAAAGTCTAGCGGATGGCACCCGGAGAAGTCCCTCTCTGTGGGAGCGAATAGGCCGTGAGGATGTATGGGGCAGAAACCGATCCCGCAGATAGCTAGGTCCCGAGCCATGGAGCGCTTTAAAGATGATAACTAACACCTTGAAGCGCACCCGGAAGACAACAGGCAGCCAGTGCAGCTCGCGCAAGAGCGGTGTAACGTGGGTGAACCTAGTGGTCCCCATAATTGCTCGCGCGGCTGCATTCTGTACCAACTGAAGCCTCCAGGTGCACCTCAAGGGAAGCCCCATATAGAGAGAGTTACAATAGTCCAGTCGGGATGTCACGAGGGCATGAGTGACTGTGCGAAGGGCGTCCCGATCCAATAGTGGGCGCAATTGGCGAACCAGGCGAACCTGGTAAAACGCCCTCCTGGCCACGGCTGTCACTTGCTCTTCCATAGACAGCCGGGTATCCAGGAGGACACCCAAATTGCGCGCCCCATCCACAGGGGCAAGATGTTCGCCCCCTATGGCCAGCGTTGGAGAAAGCTGGTTGAATCGGGCAGCCGGAAACCACAGCCACTCGGTCTTGGTCGGGTTGAGCCTGAGTCCGTTACTTCCCATCCAGATCCGCACGGCTTCCAGGCACTGGCACATCACCGCTACGGCATCGTTGGGGTGGTTTGGGGTAGATATGTACAGCTGAGTATCATCAGCGTACAGATGGTACTCTACCCCAAAACCACGGATGATCTCACCCAGCGGCTTCATGTATGCATTAAACAGGAGAGGTGAGAGGACCGACCCCTGAGGCACCCCGCATGTGAGGGGTCTCGGGGTCGACCTCTGCTCTCCTGCCAACACAAATTGCGATCGGCCAGAGAGGTAGGAGGAGAACCACCGTAAAACGGTGCCTCCCACCCCAACCCCCCCAGCCGATGCAATAGGATACCATGGTCGATGGTATCGAAAGCCGCCGAGAGGTCTAATAGGACCAGGATGGAGGAACATCCCCCATCTCTGGCCCTCCAGAGATCATCTACCAACGCGACCAATGCCGTCTCGGTGCTATGCCCGGGCCGAAAGCCGGACTGGCGCGGATCTAGATACTCAATTTCCTCCAGGTGACGGGGAAACTGTTGTGCCACCACACTCTCAACAACCTTCGCCAAAAAGGGAAGGTTGGAGACTGGACGATAGTTGTTTAAAAGAGCTGGGTCCAAAGAGGGCTTCTTAAGGAGGGGCCTCACCATAGCCTCTTTTAGGGAAGCGGGCAAGGAACCCTCACGTAAGGATGCGTTGACAACCTCTTGGAGCCAGCCTCGTGTCACCTCCCAGGATGCCAGTACAAGCCAGGAGGGACACGGGTCCAATAAACATGTGGTGGCTCGCAGTCGCCCACGTAGCCTGTCCATATCTTCGGAAGCAACGGAGTCAAACTCCTCCCAAACAAGATCTCTCTCGTGGCATCCCACTGGGCCATGAATGGGGGCTAGCTCACTCTGTATCTGAGCGGTTTTCTCCTGCAGAAAAGTCACAAATTCCTCTGCTCTACCCTGTAGCGGGGCTTCCCGCTCCCTCTGTTGAAGGAGGGAGCGGGTCACCCCAAACAAGGCGGCAGGGCGGTTTTCTGCGGATGCTATGAGAGCGGCACAATGATGACGTTTGGCCACTCTCAGCGCCACAATGTAAGTCCGTAAATGGGCTCTTACCTGTGTCCGGTCAGATTCAGAGCGGGTAGACCTCCATCTTCCCTCTAGGCATCTCTTGCGGCGTTTCATCACCCGCAGCTCCCCAGTGAACCAAGGAGCCAGGGTGGTTCGCCGCCGCAAGAGAGGCCGCAAGGGCGCGACCCGATCCAAGGCTCCCACGGCCGCAATGTTCCATGCGGCACAATGGTCTCTCTCGGCTCAAGGTATAGTAGTGGTAGAATGTAGTGGTATAGGATGAATAGTACTAAAAGCGGGGACGCTTCTGCTGGTAGATGTCTGTGTGGCTAAAAGTAGATTGCCAAGGTTTGATCAAAGGTAGCAACATCAAATAATTCCCTTCTTCTCTCCCCAATTAAGACTGTTGAGTTGATAATTTTATTCTACATTTTCTTGCTTCAAGCTCATAAACAGTAAACCATCTGAGTCTGTGGGAGTGAGTAATATAGCAGGGATTGTGTGTGTATGTATATACATTTTATTTATACTGTCTATAAAATGCCAGTATACCAACAGACCTCAACCTTTTAGACACCAGGGACTGGTTCCGTGGAGAGAGGTTTTTTCGTGGAGCGGAGGGGTCGTGATTTTGTATGCTGCAGATGGGGCTTCGCTTGTTTGCACAGCCCCGTTTCTGGCATGCCATGGACTGGACACCCCTGCAATATACCAAAGCTACACATGTTTCTTATATTCTGAATATTGAGACTCTTGTGAGAAATGTAGATCCCTTAAACTTCATGTCTTCTCACCCCTTTTTAATAATTTTTTATTAAAAGTTTGAAAGCGGAAATAAAAACTTACAAGAAGAAATGCAGAATAAAGAAAAGGAAAAAGAAAGAGAAGGAAAAAAAGAAAAAAAGGTATAGAAAGAAATATAAATATGGTTAAAAAGTATATCTTACTGTTGTTTACAAAATAAAAGCTCACTCTATTGTTAAGAAAAGCTAACTGTAGAAGTGACTCCCACATTACAAGTAGATCTCTGCCTTCATTATATTTTCTTTCCAACATAGTTTTTGCAAAACTGGTGCCATAACATGCTGCTTTCTTGATTGTATGCAAAAGAAAGCAAAATACAATTGTACTCAAATTAACGAAATCAGGTGAGTCAGACTATCTGTATTTGGATGTTCAATAAACAAAAAATTACTGAAGCCCAGGTTCTCAAATTTTGTGGTGCTATGACTCTTAATTGATTTGTGTGACCTCTTCATGTATAACATGGTAAAGCTGTGCTCAGAGAGGTCTTCCATCATCAGGCAGAGCTCCTGTTTTACTGTTGTGGAGGCAGAGTGGCAACATAGACAATGTTTGTGCAAATTAGACTTGCATGTCTAAAATTGGATTACTATTAGAACATGTTCCCGCTGCTGGGGGCTCTCCATTGATGGCCTTTGTGCTTTCAGCAATGAGTGCTTCATCAATTGAGTGCTTCATCAACTGCTGGGTGCTTCATCAACTGCTGGAGGCAAGCTGTTCCAGAGGTTAATTGTTCTTACTGTTAGGAAATTTCTCCTTAGAGAAGCAACTTAGAACTAAGGAGAAATTTCCTAACAGTAAGAACAATTAACCTCTGGAACAGCTTGCCTCCAGCAGTTGTGAATGCCCCAACCCTGGAAGTCTTTAAAAAGATGTTAGACAGCCATTTGTCTGAAATGGTATAAGATTCCTGCCCATGCAGGGGGTTGGACTAGAAGACCTACAAGGTCCCTTCCAACTCTGCTATTGTATTGTAATTCCAATTTCCTTCTGAGGGCTATCCAGGATCAAGGCATTTGGCCTTGTCTCACCAAGGGTGGCTTTTCCTGAACTTTTTCTGGGAGACATCATGCTGCATACTGTCACTGAGTCTAGAACTTATTCTGGGAAGTTTGAGATTCTAGTTTATGCCCAGTATCATGTAGCCAGCCAAATATTTCAGGGTAGGGTTTATGAAACCCAAGTTCCTACTAGGAATGCTTATTGGGAGTGGGGGGAGGGAGGAGAAAAACCCAGGCGGGGATAATTAGCACAATAAGGATTGAACAGGCAGGTCTTGCTTTGTGGTCCTGGTTGCCTCCTCGTCTGTTTCCTGTTGGCTCAACGGTATTACAAAGCAACTCAACCCTGTGAGAACCCCCATGGATGCTTCCCCAGGTACCTCTCTAGATGTCAGCTCGGGGAGGATGAACCAGTTCCTGGCACATCAGACGCTGAATGAGGGGTCCTTGGTGCTCTCTGAGCTCGCTTGTTTTCTTGTTTCATTACCCTAACTAGGTAACATCATCAGTGCTAGTAAAGAGTGCTGTTTGCTGTCAGTTTATATTCTGGCAACTTGCCTGGGGGCGGTCTTAGCGATTCTTTCCTTGGGCTGTTTACTGATGGATCTTTGGCAGTTCCTTGATTGGAGTATGGCTTACTTGATTGTTGTCTGCAAGAAAACAAGCAAGCTGAGAGAGCCCCAAGGACCCCTCATTTCAACCCTGAGCTACAAATATTCTGCTTGATCAGAAGCTGGGTTGATTGGTGGCTCTGAGCAGCTGTCTGTGAGGGAAGCGCAGCTGCAGCAGATCAGTCCTGAGGCTCCAGGTGGGGAAAGCCTGCAGCTGCAGCCCATCAGTGGTGAGGTAGAGGAACTGCCTTCTGCAGCTAATCCAAGAACACACAGGGCAGAGAAAAGGCAGGAGCAGAGAAACTCAGCCAGATTATTCATGAGGAGAAAGCCTCGCCCTCCTAGATGGACTGCACAAGAAGCTGGCTATTTAGCACAGCAGATAGATGGAGGTGATGCTAGGAACAACATGTTTGTTTCGTAGCTGTGTTTTCTGCTCATTGTGGTTCTTGCCTTGCTTTGGATTGACACTGTGCCTTGACTTGGATCATGCCTTGGAAACTCTCTTGTGCCTGGTGGCTTTATTTTGAATGAGAACCTTTCAAGTGCCTTGTGGGCTCTTTGGCCAATTGCTCTGTGTGTGTGTCTGTGTGACAGAGAACCCCAAGGGATGTGTTGCACAGCAAGAATGAGCCACTTACACCAATCCAGGGAACTCACCGTAGAAAAACTGGCTACTGGAGGAAAGGCCTCATCCATGTGGCAGCTTTGTTTAGCATTTGCTCAGTAGGCAAAGGCTGAACACACTAGGAAGCTGTTTAGCCCTGCTTTGACCTGTGAATATATGGAAGCATTTAAAGTTGGCAGTGGAGGAAGTATCTCACACAGTTCCAATCTCTCCTACATGCTTGGAGATTAGAAGAGGCAATATATCTGAATGCAAATATTCCCTTCCATGCAATAAAGCTGGTTCCAAGATTGCGCAGAGACTTGAGTTCATACAAATGTGAGCAGAGTGCAGCTGTCCTTCAGAACTCTGGCAGAAAGTTTAGAGAGGGGGAGGAGTCAGGAGTAGCATATGCTTCCCTTTTTTCTGCCCAGTTTGAGTTTAGCTGAATATCCGAAGAAAGGTAATGTGAAAACTAATAAGCTGAATACCTGTTGAGGCCCCAAATATCTTCCTTATGCTCCTCTTTCTAGTGTAAGCCCCAGCATTGGATGCCACTGAATTCATGACCCTTTTCAAAATAAAAAGAGAGGAAAAACTAGTGATGCCAGTTAAATAAACTTTGACACAAACATTATATGGATGGGGAGACAGAAAGCTTGAGAGTCTATTTTGGGATGAGATTTGTTATGATATAATATGATGGAAACATGGTTTTTTAAAGCCATCCAGTTTGAATCCAGAGACCTTTACAGAGACCTAAATTGGTACATTCTGCCCACAACACTAACTCTCCCTCAGAGAAACTTTTTATTATTATTCAATTGTGTCCGTTTTTGGAGACTGCTTGGGCAGGTGTCTGCTATTTTCCTGACAGGGTTTCTCAGACGTAATTTACCCTCTTCCCAAGACTGAGGGAAAGTGACTGGCCCAAAGTCACCCAGCTGACTTTGTGCCTAAGGCAGGATTCAAACCCATGGACTTCTCTGATGCCTTAACCACTGCACCAAACTTGCTCTCCACCAGTACGTACATCAGAATAAATAGCTGTGGGGCTGTGATCACAGACAACTGAAAGAATGATAAAAAATAAGATAGTAATATATACGGTAGGTGTTAAACCTTTAAATTCCACTGAGACTTGGAATGTCCTCAAACAGCATGCTTTATTTATGTATACATGCCCTGCAGGAGCACTGAAAATATCTGCTGTTGAACTTTTCCCCCTGGTATTCAGAAGCTGGCAATAATTTTTACTTACTGTTACTATTTATTCATTATTAATTAGTTCAATTTATAGGATATTTTGATTGCAAACCACCATCCAATTGGGAATTGCCTATTTTAGATATACACTAAAAATCGGGGCTGTTTTGATGTGGTTTTTTTTCAGTTTTGAAAGAATAGTTCTTTGAAATGACGTTCAAGGTCTGCACTATTTTAAAGGAGAGAAGCTGCCAGATAAATGTCAGGGCCTCTCTATGTTTGGTTTGGATTCTGGAGAATACTATTCCTGTGGTATGTAAAGCAAGAACTGCATCAAACTCTTATTAAATGTATATTATTCCTGCGGGACCTGTGGTTTCTTTTGTGATTTCTCAGAACTCTGTTCAAAATATAGCGTACAGTCTTTACATACAATCCTAAACACTATATTTTTCTGGACACAGACAATTATTTTTCTGCTTTTGAATGTAATGATGAAAAAGAAAGTGGACAATGTCTTCTTACAAGGGAATAATTTTGAGTCCAAGATAACTGTAGGAAGGTAATAAAAAGAAAATTATTCTCCTTCTTCTCCCATCCTCCTGAAAAGACTCTGGTTTATTGCAGGACCCACTTTATTTATCTGTCTGTCATATTTGTAGGCTGCCCAATGGGGACAATTCTGAGTGGTCTACAGATTAAAACAAAACAACAATCAAACACCATTAAAAAAAGAGAATAGATGTGGGAACAGGGAGACAACAAAACACAATAAGAGCAAAACAACCCACAGTCTATATAGCCTCTTAGCCAAATACCTGGGGAAGTTAAGGGTCTTTGTATCTCTGAGGGGATGCTGTTACAAAGATAGATGTCATTATGGAAAAGGTACACCTCCCAGGCCCCATCACATGGCATTATTCAATAGATGGATCCCAAAGCTTGCTAACTCTGTCAGATCATTCTGGATCTACAGATATCACAGGAGAAAAATGAACCTTCAAATAATCAGTGTCTTTGAATGGCTTTTTTGGGTGACAACCAACAGCTTGAATTGGAGCTGGAAACCTAAAACAGAAATATTATATGGGCACATTGAGACATAGCCCATTAATTGCTTCTGCTGCTGCCGCATTCTAGATTGCTGAAGTTTTCAAGTTCAACTTCAAAGACAGCCCCATGCAGAGTGCATAACAAAACTCCCAATGAACCTCTCAAGGTTGTACCTCCTGACCTCCCAGCCTTCAGACAATGGTATGAGATCTTGACAGCATTACTTGGTCAGTCTGAAAACAAAACATACAAATGAATATCATCAGTAGGCTGACACCTTACATAGAAATTAAACAGAAGGGATAAGAGCAGCAAGCTCTATGGTACCTGGATTTAGGGTACAACACTTCTTCCACCCCCATTCAATGACTAAAATCAAACACAGAAGAGGGAAATTACATTGCAACACATATCCTTCCACTCTTAGTCCTTGCAAATCAGTCTGGAAGGGTAGCCTGATCAATGATATTGAAACCTGATTGAGAGATTAAAAACAACTATGACAGATGCACTATCCCCAGGTAGATTAAAGCTAACTAATGCCCCATACACTGCCCAATAGTTATGCCTTTTAATGGAAGCAAAATGTATATGATGAGACAGAAAAAAATGTCATATCTGATGGTACCTTCAAAATGAACTTTTAAACTTTACTCATTCCCCATGCCAAAGAACATATGTTTCTAACAAAGAAGATTCAATTTGAATATGGCAGAGAAGGACAATTTTAAAAATTCATTTAAAGTTGAATGTGGCACTCCCCTTCCCTCGCTGCCCTAAGGATATGCTTATTTTGCTGAACGATTAATTCACTGGTGTCCCAGCTCTGCCAAAGATGTCAGTGACAAGTGCATAGTTTCTTTATGCTGGGACAAACCTGAAGCCCATCCAGATGATGATGTGATATGAAAAACTGGACATGAAAATTTGCCATGAATTGGAAAAATGCTTGCATCTTTCCTCCTATAAATCTTAACATCCCCTTTCCTATGGTTAAGGAGAGCTTCCATGACATAATTTTTAATTATTTGTAAAAGCCCGAGTGACTGGAAAGTGAATGGAGAAGAGAACTTTATTTTCATAAATTTATTTAGGGAACTTAACTTGAAATTCTGTCCTGTGTATTTAAAATTAGTGAATAAGAATGAATTTCAGATTGTTAATCAATACAGATTAAACAACTTTTATTATACCCATTTCTTATGACTATTTATGGGATGTTCCACCTTATCAATAGATCACAGTCTAATTAATATAATCATTGAATAAAATATGGGGACTAGGAGGAAAGGAGGAAAGCCCGTCTGATGTGCTGGTTAAAGCATCAAGCTAGAAAGTGGGTGTTTAGTCCTGCTAGGCACAAAGCCAGCTGGGTGACTCTAGACCAGTCACTCAGCCCTACGGAGGAGGCCATGGCAAACCACTTCCAAAATGAGGGGTCCCTAGTGCTGTTTGAGTCTGTTTGTTTTCTTGCAGATGTTTCATTACATTCATCACCAGCACTGATGATATTACCTAATTTGGGCAAGGAAACATCTACAAGGAAATAACCTTTGCGGGATCGTATCCTGCCCCATACATCCCTTCGGCCGATTCGCTCTCACAGAGAGGGACTTCTCCGGGTGCCGTCTACCAGGCAATGCCAGTGGGCGATGCCCAGGGGAAGGGCCTTCTCTGTGATGGGCCCGACCCTTTGGAACGACCTCCCCCCTGATATCAGAACGACCACGGACCTCCGCTCCTTCCGCCAAAACTCAAGACGCACTTGTTCCATCTAGCCGG